>CM065597.1:105449068-106049068 GCA_033119425.1 Bufotes viridis | reverse complement strand
CAGGCATCTACATGCAAAGCATGAACTGCAGTGGAGTAAACACCTTAAAAGCAAGGAACTCGCTCAGGCTCCCCCTGCTCCTCTTCTGCTGCTGCCTCGGCCTCTTCCTCCGCCTCGGGAGGAATGTTGGCACCTACCGCCCACCAAACAGAGGATGTGCCAGCGACACCACCACCTGCGTCACCAAGCATCTCCACCATGTCTCACGGCGGCGTTCAGCTCTCCATCTCACAAACCTTGGAGAAGCGTAAATTCCCACCTAGCCACCCTCGAGCCCTGGGCCTGAATGCCAGCATTTCTAAACTACTGGCCTTTGAAATGCTGTCATTCCAGGCACAGTGAACCTGAACAGCTTCAAACAGCTGATGTCATGGCTGTCCCACAGTATGTTGTCCCAGCCGCCACTACTTCTCCAAGACAGCCGTGCCTTCCCTGCACATGCAAGTGTCCGATAAAATCAAGTGTGCACTGCGCCTGCGCCATTTGTGGCAAGGTCCACCTAACCACGAATACGTGGACCAGTAAACGGCCAGGGCGCTATATCTCCTAACTGCACACTGGGTAAATGTAGTGAGGCTGGGCCCCAGGCGGAGGAGTTCCTTGGCGCCGTCCTTCCGCCGCCAAGGATCACAGAGGGCATCATTGTTTGCCTCCTGTAGCCTCCTCCTCCTGCTCGGCTTCCTCCTCCTCTGCTTCCACCAGCTCATCCAGTCAGCCACACACCTTCACCACCAACTTCAGCACAGCCCGGGGTAGCGTCAGCAGGCCATTCTGAAACTCATATGATTGGGGGACAGGCCCCACACCGCGCAGGAGTTGTGGCGGGGTGTTGAACAACAGACCGACCAGTGGTTGCTGCCGGTGGGCCTCAAGCCCGGCCTGGTGGTGTGCGATAATAGGTGAAATCTCGTCGCAGCTCTGGGACTAGCCGGTTTGGCCATGCATCCCTTGCCTGGCGCATGTGCTGAATTTAGTGGTGCAGAAGTTCATTCACAACTACCCCAACATGTCAGAGCTGCTGCATAAAGTGAGGGCCGTCTGTGCGCGATTCAGCGTTCACATCCTGCCGCTGCTGCCTGTCTCTTGCTACAGCGTAGCCCGGCCTTCCGCTCACCGCCTCATATGCGACGTGCCCACCAGGTGGAACTCCACCTTGCACATGCTGGAGGGACTGTGCGAGCAGCAGCAGGCCATAGTGGAGTTTCAGCTGCAGCACGCGCGCGATCAGTCGCACTCTGGAACAGCACCACTTCACCACCAATGATTGGGCCTCCATGCGAGACCTGTGTTGCCCTGTTGCGCTGTTTGAGTACTCCACCAACATGGCCAGTGGCGATGACACCGTTATCAGCGTTACAATACCACTTCTATGTCTCCTTGAGAAAACGCTTAGGGCGATGATGGAAGAGGAGTGTGGCCCAGGAGGGAGGAGGAGGAGGATGAGGGTCATTTTAGCACTTTCAGGCCAGTCTGTTAGAAGTGGCTCAGAGGAGGTTTTGCAACAGCAGAGGCCAGGTACAAATGTGGCCAGCCAGGGGCCCACTACTGGAGGACCCGAGGAGGATGAGGAGGAGGTGGAGGAGGATGAGGATGAAGCAGGTTCACAGCGGGGTGGCACCCGACACAGCTCAGGCCCATCTACTGGTGCGTGGCTGGGGGGATGCGGAGGGCCGATGGCGATACGCCTCCCACAGAGGACAGCTTGTCCTTACCTCTGAGGAGCCTGGCACACATGAGCGACTACATGCTGCAGTGCCTGCTTAGCGACAGCAGAGTTGCCCACACTTTAGCGTGTCGCGGACTACTGGGTTTGCCACCCTGCTGGATCCCGATACAAAGACAATGTGCCCACCTTACTTCCTGCACTGGAGCGTGATGGGAAGATGCGGGAGTTCAAGCGCTGCACGCTGGTAGGCGCTCCTGAGGGCATTCCCAAATGTCACCAGGGACAGGTGGAAGCCCAAGGTGAGGCAGAAGAGAGGAGCAAGAGGGTCGCCAGCGCAGCAGTGTCACGGCCAGCTCTTCTGAGGGCAGGGTTAGCATGGCAGAAATGTGGAAAAGTTTTGTCTCCAGCCACAGCTAACTGCACAACCACCTGATACGGGCGTGTTAGCAGGAGCAGCATTTCACTAACATGGTTTGAACAGTACGTCTGCACCCCTCCACGTGCTGACTGATGGTTCGGCCCCATTCAACTTCGGGTCTCCAAATTGTCCACGTGGCCAGAGTTAGCATTTTATGCCTTGGAGGTGCTGGCCTGCCCGCGCCAGCGTTTTATCTGAGACGTGTATTCAGCACGGCAGGGGCGTCATTGCACGACAAACGCAGCCGCCTGTCACAGCCAACGTGGACAAGCTGGCGTTTCATAAAAATGAACCAGGCATGGATCCCACAGGACCTGTGCCTCCCTTGTGCAGAATAGACCATTTCCCTCCCCATCAACCATGTATTCTTGTGCTCTGGGGCACTTCTTTATTGAATCCTCATTTTTTACTTTGCCATGATCTTGCGGTGCAACCCAAAGGATTGAATGAACCTCTCACTCTGTCTGGGTGCTGGTCAAAAGTACATGAGGAGTGACATTCTCCGTTGGTCCGGTTGCGTATGACCTTGCATGATTCCTTGCTGTGAGGACCTCTCTCCTCTGTCTGGGTGCTGGTCCAAAATACATGAGGAAGTAGCATTCTCCGTTGGTGGTTGATATGGCGCTGCATGATTCGCACTTGCTGTAGGACCTCTCTCCTCTGTCTGTGTGCTGGGCCTAAATAAATGAGAGTGACATTCTCCGGTGGTGGGTGATATGGCGCATGATTCCATGCTGTGGGACCTGTATCACTCTGTCTGGGTGCTGGTCAAAATACATGAAGTGGCCTTCTCCGGTGGTGGGTGCTCGCCTGTCTGCGCCACAGCGTAACTTCGGCCTTCCCCGCTCACCGCCTCATATGCGACGTGCCCACCAGGTGGAACTCCACCTTGCACATGCTGGAGAGACTGTGCGAGCAGCAGCAGGCCATAGTGGAGTTTCAGCTGCAGCACGCACGCGCCAGTCGCACTGCGGAACAGCACCACTTCACCACCAATGATTGGGCCTCCATGCGAGACCTGTGTGCCCTGTTGCGCTGTTTCGAGTACTCCACCAACATGGCCAGTGGCGATGACACCGCTATCAGCGCTACAATACCACTTCTATGTCTCCTTGAGAAAACGCTTAGGGCGATGGGATGGAAGAGGAGGTGGCCCAGGAGGAGAGGAGGAGGAGGAGGAGGATGAGGGGTCATTTTTAGCACTTTCAGGCCAGTCTGTTAGAAGTGGCTCAGAGGGAGGTTTTTTGCAACAGCAGAGGCCAGGTACAAATGTGGCCAGCCAGGGCCCACTACTGGAGGACGAGGAGGATGAGGAGGAGGTGGAGGAGGATGAGGATGAAGCAGGTTCACAGCGGGGTGGCACCGACACAGCTCAGGCCCATCACTGGTGCGTGGCTGGGGGATACGGAGGACGATGACGATACGCCTCCCACAGAGGACAGCTTGTCCTTACCTCTGGGGAGCCTGGCACACATGAGCGACTACATGCTGCAGTGCCTGCGCAACGACAGCAGAGTTGCCCACATTTTAACGTGTGGCGGACTACTGGGTTGCCACCCTGCTGGATCCCCGATACAAAGACAATGTGCCCACCTTACTTCCTGCACTGGAGCGTGATAGGAAGATGCGCGAGTTCAAGCGCACGCTGGTAGAGGCGCTCCTGAGAGCATTCCCAAATGTCACAGGGGAACAGGTGGAAGCCCAAGGCGAAGGCAGAAGAGGAGCAAGAGGTCGCCAACGCAGCAGTGTCACGGCCAGCTCTTCTGAGGGCAGGGTTAGCATGGCAGAAATGTGGAAAAGTTTTGTCTCCACGCCACAGCTAACTGCACAACCACCTGATACGGAACGTGTTAGCAGGAGGCAGCATTTCACTAACATGGTTGAACAGTACGTCTGCACACCCCTCCACGTACTGACTGATGGTTCGGCCCCATTCAACTTCTGGGTCTCCAAATTGTCCACGTGGCCAGAGTTAGCATTTTATGCCTTGGAGGTGCTAGCCTGCCCGGCGGCCAGCGCTTTGTCTGAACGTATTCAGCACGGCAGGGGGCGCCATTACTGACAAACGCAGCCGCCTGTCCACAGCCAACGTGGACAAGCTGACGCTCATAAAAATGAACCAGGCATGGATCCCACAGGACCTGTGCCTCCCTTGTGCAGAATAGACATTTCCTCCCCATCAACCATGTATTCTTGTACTCTGGGGCACTTCTTTATTGAATCCTCATTTTTTTACTTTACCATGATCTTGCGGTGCAACCCAAAGTTGAATGAACCTCTCCTCTGTCTGGGTGCTGGTCCAAAATACATGAGAGTGACATTCTCCGTTGGTGGCTGATATGACGCATGATTCCTTGCTGTGGGACCTCTCTCCTCTGTCTGGGTGCTGGTCCAAAATACATGAGAGTGACATTCTCCGTTGGTGGTTGATATGACGCATGATTCCTTGCTGTGGGACCTCTCTCCTCTGTCTGTGTGCTGGGCCTAAATAAATGAGAGTGACATTCTCCGGTGGTGGGTGATATGACGCATGATTCCATGCTGTGGGACCTGTATCCTCTGTCTGGGTGCTGGTCCAAAATACATGAGAGTGGCCTTCTCCGGTGGTGGGTGATATGACGCATGATTCCATGCTGTGGGACCTGTATCCTCTGTCTGGGTGCTGGTCCAAAATACATGAGAGTGGCCTTCTCCGGTGGTGGGTGATATGACGCATGATTCCATGCTGTGGGACCTGTATCCTCTGTCTGGGTGCTGGTCCAAAATACATGAGAGTGGCCTTCTCCGGTGGTGGGTGATATGACGCATGATTCCATGCTGTGGGACCTGTATCCTCTGTCTGGGTGCTGGTCCAAAATACATGAGAGTGACATTCTCCGGTGCAGGGTGATATGACGCATGATTCCTTGCTGTGGGACCTGTATCCTCTGTCTGGGTGCAGGGGTCAGAGTCTCTCAAAGTGGCCTTCTCTTGTGGTGGGTGATGTGAAGCTGATGTTTGTGCCATCTGACATGGTTGCCGGGGTCCCATTAAATGGTGTCCTACTCCTGTGGTGGGTGATCTAAATGCCTGATTCTCTGCTGTGAAAACCCTCTCCTCCGCCTGGGTGCAGGGGTCAAAGTCTCTCAAAGTGGCCTTCTTGTGCTGGGTGATGTGAAGCTGATATTTGTGCCATCTGACATGGTTGCCGGGTCCCATTAAATGGTGTCCTACTCCTGTGGTGGGTGATCTAAATACATGATTCTCTGCTGTGAAAACCTCTCCTCCGTCTGGGTGCAGGGGTCAAAGTCTCTCAAAGTGGCCTTCTTTGTGCTGGGTGATGTGAAGCTGATGTTTGTGCCATCTGACATGGTTGCCGGGGTCCCATTAAATGGTGTCCTACTCCTGTGGTGGGTGATCTAAATGCCTGATTCTCTGCTGTGAAAACCCTCTCCTCCGCCTGGGTGCAGGGGTCAAAGTCTCTCAAAGTGGCCTTCTTTGTGCTGGGTGATGTGAAGCTGATGTTTGTGCCATCTGACATGGTTGCCGGGGTCCCATTAAATGGTGTCCTACTCCTGTGGTGGGTGATCTAAATGCCTGATTCTCTGCTGTGAAAACCCCTCTCCTCTGTCTGGGTGCTGGTCCCAAATAAATGAGAGTGGCCTTCTCCGGTGGTGGTTGATATGACGCATGATTCCTTGATGTGGGACCTGTATCCTCTGTCTGGGTGCTGGTCCAAAATAAATGAGAGTGGCCTTCTCCGTTGGGGGTTGATATGACGCCTTATTCCTTGCTGTGGGACCTCTCTCCTCTGTCTGGGTGCTGGTCCAAAATACATGAGAGTGGCCTTCTCCGGTGGTGGGTGATATGACGCATGATTCCATGCTGTGGGACCTGTATCCTCTGTCTGGGTGCTGGTCCAAAATACATGAGAGTGACATTCTCCGGTGCAGGGTGATATGACGCATGATTCCTTGCTGTGGGACCTGTATCCTCTGTCTGGGTGCAGGGGTCAGAGTCTCTCAAAGTGGCCTTCTCTTGTGGTGGGTGATGTGAAGCTGATGTTTGTGCCATCTGACATGGTTGCCGGGGTCCCATTAAATGGTGTCCTACTCCTGTGGTGGGTGATCTAAATGCCTGATTCTCTGCTGTGAAAACCCCTCTCCTCCGCCTGGGTGCAGGGTCAAAGTCTCTCAAAGTGGCCTCTCTTGTGCTGGGTGATGTGAAGCTGATATTTGTGCCATCTGACATGGTTGCCGGGGTCCCATTAAATGGTGTCCTACTCCTGTGGTGGGTGATCTAAATGCATGATTCTCTGCTGTGAAAACCTCTCCTCCGTCCTGGGGCGCAGGGGCCAAAGTCTCAAAGTGGCCTTCTCTGTGCTGGGTGATGTGAAGCTGATGTTTGTGCCATATCTGACATGGCTGCCGGGTCCCATTAAATGGTGTCCTACTCCTGTGGTGGGTGATCTAAATGCCTGATTCTCTGCTGTGAAAACCCCTCTCTCCGCTCTGGGTGCAGGGGTCAAAGCCTCTCAAAGTGGCCTTCTCTTGTGCTGGGTGATGTGAAGCTGATATTTGTGCCATCTGACATGGTTGCCGGGGTCCCATTAAATGGTGTCCTACTCCTGTGGTGGGTGATCTAAATACATGATTCTCTGCTGTGAAAACCTCTCTCCTCCGTCTGGGTGCAGGGGTCAAAGTCTCTCAAAGTGGCCTTCTCTTGTGCTGGGTGATGTGAAGCTGATGTTTGTGCCATCTGACATGGTTGCCGGGGTCCCATTAAATGGTGTCCTACTCCTGTGGTGGGTGATCTAAATGCCTGATTCTCTGCTGTGAAAACCCTCTCCTCCGCTCTGGGTGCAGGGGTCAAAGTCTCTCAAAGTGGCCTCTCTTGTGCTGGGTGATGTGAAGCTGATGTTTGTGCCATCTGACATGGTTGCCGGGGTCCCATTAAATGGTGTCCTACTCCTGTGGTGGGTGATCTAAATGCCTGATTCTCTGCTGTGAAAACCCCTCTCCTCTGTCTGGGTGCTGGTCCCAAATAAATGAGAGTGGCCTTCTCCGGTGGTGGTTGATATGACGCATGATTCCTTGATGTGGGACCTGTATCCTCTGTCTGGGTGCTGGTCCAAAATAAATGAGAGTGGCCTTCTCCGGTGGGGGTTGATATGACGCCTTATTCCTTGCTGTGGGACCTCTCTCCTCTGTCTGGGTGCTGGTCCAAAATACATGAGAGTGGCCTTCTCCGGTGGTGGTTGATATGACGCATGATTCCTTGATGTGGGACCTGTATCCTCTGTCTGGGTGCTGGTCCAAAATAAATGAGAGTGGCCTTCTCCGGTGGTGGTTGATATGACTCATGATTCCTTGATGTGGGACCTCTCTCCTCTGTCTGGGTGCTGGTCCAAAATACATGAGAGTGGCCTTCTCCGGTGGTGGGTGATATGACGCATGATTCCATGCTGTGGGACCTGTATCCTCTGTCTGGGTACTGGTCCAAAATACATGAGAGTGGCCTTCTCCGGTGGTGGGTGATATGACGCATGATTCCATGCTGTGGGACCTGTATCCTCTGTCTGGGTGCTGGTCCAAAATACATGAGAGTGACATTCTCCGGTGCAGGGTGATATGACGCATGATTCCTTGCTGTGGGACCTGTATCCTCTGTCTGGGTGCTGGTCCAAAATACATGAGAGTGACATTCTCCGGTGCAGGGTGATATGACGCATGATTCCTTGCTGTGGGACCTCTCTTCAATTGATATTGGTTAATTTTTATTTATTTTATTTAATTTTAATTCATTTCCCTATCCACATTTGTTTGCAGGGGATTTTTCTACACTTTGCTGCCTTTGGCAGCCCTCTAGCCCTTTCCTGGACTATTTTACAGCCTTTTTTGTGCCTAAAAGTTCGGGTCCCCATTGACTTCAATGGGGTTCGGGTTCGGGATAAAGTTCGGATCGAGTTCGAATCCCGAACCCGAACATTTCCGGGAAGTTCGGCCGAACTTCTCGAACCCGAACATCCAGGTGTTCGCTCATCTCTAGTAAACACTAATTTATTCTACTTACAAAATCCACAGTAAAAAAAGCGCATCAGTTCACAGCAACGCCCGGGGCCGTATCATTTTGGAGTAAATGGTGCTTTTTGATCGCTTGTTATGTTTTTTTTTGGTGGAAACTAGGAATAACTTCTTCTTATTTTTTTTTTTTTAGGCGTTCACCATAGGGGATAATTTATGTAATATTTATGTAGTCCGGGTCGTTACAGACGCGGCAATACAAAACATATGGGGAATATTTTTTTTTCTTTTTTTTTCATTGAAAAGCGTATTTTCAATGGATATAAAAGCATATTTTTTATTTGATGGAATTTTTTTTATTTAATAAATGTGTATTTTTTTTTCTATTTTTCTTTACTACCTAATAGTCGCACAAGGGGACTATAACATACAGTATTTTGATTGCTTTTAAAATGTAATGCATTATCTTTATTATACAATGCTATTCTAACCATGACCAGCAGGCTGCGCCAGAGAGGCACAGCCTGCTGGAAGTCACTAAAGACAGGCTGAGGGCGCTGACCAGCAGCAAGGTAATCTTCCCACACATCAGCACACTGCGATCGCATTTGTGGGGTGCTGATGGGAGACAGAGGGAGTCTACTCCCTTTACATGCGGCGGGGGCCATTGCCTGCGGCATGTAAAGGGTTAAACAGCCAGGTTCGGCACTCCTGCACGGGGAACCCGTACAGCGGGGAGCGCGGACCCGGCTCTCACATGAGAGTCGGGGCCCTGCTCTAATAGCCCAGACCGGCAGGAGTGCCGATCCGGGCTGTTTAAGCGCCCGTGCAGCGCTTAGCCTGGGTTGCCGTAAAAAGGCGTATGGCTGATCACTAAGGGGTTAACAGCAATTAGTACAATCGAAAGGTGGGCACTGCGATGGGCAAAACCGTCGCATGTGGTTTTCACAGCATATTTCTCGCAGTGTTTGAAAATACCTTTATCTTTCCAGTTCAGAATCCATATGTCCAGCACATCAAGTTAATCCTTTGTTATGTGGACCAGTGTCGGACTGGGGTACCTAGGGCCTACCAGTAAAATATATTTGGGGGGCCCCCTGTATGGATAGATTCAAGTATAAAAAAAATAATCTAAGAAGTTTTTTATATGCACATAGGCTAGTGGAGGTGCTGTACATTGAATATATGTATGTAGTGCAGTAAATCTAATGTGTTATGTGCCATTTGTGCAAGGGGTGGGAGACTAGGGGCCCACCTTGCTCAGTGGCCCACCGGGGGATTCCCCTGTACCCCTGTGGGCCAGTCCGAGCCTGATGTGGACGATATATTTATTGTCTGGTCAAGTAATGATATTGCGTTTCAGAAATTTGTGAGCAACCAGAAAACAAACAGGAGACAACAGGAATGAACCAGAGATCCAACAGCTCCATTTCCAACACCTCCACAGCAACTCCAACTCTATCAGAGGTCAGAATAGAAGATCTGGAAAGAAGGTCAATATCTGGCAACAAGGGAAGCAGAAAGGGAGAATATATAGTATCTGGGAGTGGCTGACAAAGAATAGCTGCAAGGAAAAGCTACAGATTACTAACTGGGACAAAAAGGATTGCAAACCTAAGCAGGAAAACCTGGTCCGGAATCCATTCCCACCACTAGGTCATGGAGTGTTCTCTTGAAACCGAGTACCAACCCTCTGCGACCTTCTTACCCCAGGCACAAAAGGGTCAGCGATAGGTTTTGACTAGGGTTGAGCGAACCCTAACATTTTGGGGTGTTCGGGACACGGACCTGAACATTTTCATAAAAGTTCGGGTTTGGGTCTGTTCGGCGATGCTTCCCGCTTTTTGAAGGGCTGCACAGCAGCCAATCAGCAAGTGTTTCACATCTTTGCCCTAAGAAGCCATCACAGCCATGCCTGCTAATGTCATGGCTGTGATAGGCTGAGTGCAGCATGTGACCCAGCCTCTTTATAAGCTGGAGTCACCTACTGCCGCACGTCACTCTGCTGCTGTTAGTCTAGGAAAAGGTTGCTGGCAGTGCTCTCAGGGAGAGATTAGGGAAGAAATCTGTAGAACCTGTTGTGGTGCAATTCTCAAGATACAGCAAATATTACTGTTACTGAGGTGGGGGTCAGTGGCCATTTTAGCCACTGCAGTGTCCTTGGAACTGTATGTGACCTGCATGTGTGCCAGCCTGCCAGGGACATCAGTCTAATCCTTTTTGGTAGCTCAGTGAAGGAAAAAATGTTTTTTTATTTGGCAGGTCAAGTCCCCTACATTACCTTTTGTATAATTAAGGGGTGACATAGTCCATTTCTATAGTATGGGACTTGTAGTGCTATAGTGCATACAACGTACAAAACCGTATATTCAATTTCAGCAGTCAAATAGAGAATCAGTGTATTTTTGGGCAAAAAAGCGGTATTCCTGGTCCACAAAACAGTTGTGCATACAAATACATATTTTATGTTTTTGCAGGGAAATAGTGCATCAGTGTGTTTTAGGGAAAAAAAGCGTTATTCCTGGTCCACAAAACAGGTTTAAATACACCGCCCAAATACCTATTTTACATTTCTGCCGTGAAATAGAGCATCAGTGTATTTTTTTGAAAAGAAGATGTATTCCAGGTCCACAAAGCAGATTTAAATATACCGCCCAAATACCTATTTTACATTTCTGCAGTTAAATAGAGCATCAGTGTATTTTTTTGGGAAAAAAAGAAGTATTCCTGGTCCACAAAGCAGTTTTAAATACTCGCCCAAATACCTATTTTACATTACAGCTGTTAAATATTGCATCAGTCTTTCTTTGTGGGAAAAAAGACATATTCCTGCCTCACAAAGCAGTTGTTGCATACAGCGTACAAATACCTACTTTTAATTTCCAGCAACTTTTAAAAACAGTTGTGCATAAAGCTTAGAAATACATACGTTTAATTTCCAGCCTTTAAATACTGCCTTTGTGAATTTTGGTGACAAAAGCCTTGTTCTGGGTGCCCAAACCAGTTGTTCATACAGCGTACAAATTCTTACGTTTAATTTCCAGCAGTTAAATACTGCATTTGTGTGTTTTAGTGAAAAAAGACATGTTCTGGGTTCACAAAACAGTTGTGCATACAGCATAGAAATACATATTTTATATTTCTGCAGGGAAATAGTGCATAGTGTTTTAGGAAAAAAAGTGGTATTCTTGGTCCACAAAGCATTTTTATGACACAGGCACTGCCTTAATTAACTTAATTGTTGACTATTGGCAGTTAAATTGACACCAGAGATAAACCAACTGTCAGCTTGGTGGGTGAACGCAAATAATGAGGAGAACATCAAATAAGGGATGTAGGCATGGTCATGTTGGTGTTGGTGAAGCTCCTGTTGGTGGGAGAGGACGTGGCCGTTCAGCACCAACTACAGGTTCAAGTGAAACATCTTCCTCAGGTGCGAGTAGGTGACAGAACCTGCAGCGTTATTTGGTAGGCTCGAATGCCACTCTACGGATAATAAGGCCAGAACATGTACAGGCGACAGTAGATTGGGTGGCTGACAGTGGCGCCAGTTCCTTCACAGTATCTGACACCCAGTCCACTGCAGAAAGATCAGAGTTGGCACCTGCAGCCCATGCCCATCAGTCTTTCACCTCACCTCCTTGCAAAAAAGCCAAGCAGCCTGAGCTCCAAGTCATGCAGCAGACTCTTATTCTTTTTGATGACTCTGCTGGCAGGGTTTCCCCGGGCCATCCACATAGCACTACCCCAGAAGTGGAAGACATTGAATGCACTGATGCCCAACCACTTATGTTGCAGGATAAGGAAATGGGAGGACCACCGCAGCACGTCTCTGATGATGATGAAACACAGGTGCCAACTGCTGCGGTTTTCTGCAGTGTGCAGACTGACGAGGTGGGCAGGGGTCGAGAATGGGTGGAAGATGATGTGGAGGAGGATGAGGTCCTAGACCCCGACTGGACTCAAGTTCATGCTAGGGACATGTGCAGTTCTGAGGTAAAGGCATTGGTTTCACAGAGGCAACAGCACAGCAAAATGGGGAGCAGGCTGCAAAAGCGGAGGGGCCACCCCCAAGACAGTACGCCTGCTAATGCCCACCGCACCTAGGGATCTAGCACACCAAAGCCAGCTCCCAGGTGTTCATTGGCGTGGCAGTTCTTCAGACAATGTCCTGACGACAAGAGGGGTTTGCACGTTGTGCCATCAGAGCCTGAAGCGAGGTATAAACATTCTAAACCTGAGCACAACCTGCATGACCATCTACATGAAAAGCACGAACTGCAGTGGCGTAAACACCTTAAAAACCAAGAAAGGGTTCCTCCTGCTTTCTCTTCTGCTGCTGTCTCTGCCTCTTCCTCCACCTCTGGAGTCACAGTGGCACCTGCCACCCAGCAAACAGAGGATGTGCCACCAACATTACCATATCCGTCATCATCACCAAGCATCTCCACCATGTCACATGCAAGCGTTCAGCTGTCCATCTTCAAGCCACTGAAGAGAAAGAGAAAATACCCACCTACCCACCCTCGATCCCTGGTCCTGAATGCCAGCATTTAAAAATGACTAGCCTTTGAAATGCTGTCATTCCGTCTGGTGGAGACGGACTGTTTTAACAGCTGATGGCAGTGGGTCAGCGGCCATTTTAGCCACTGCAGTGTCCTTCGAACTGTATGTAACCTGCATGTGTGCCAGCATGCCAGGGACATCAGTCTAATCCTTTTTGGTAGCTCAGTGGAAGCCGTGCATTTACCTCTCCTCTGTCTTGGTGCCAGGCATGGGCGTAGGAAGCCCCAAAAATCTGGGGGGGACAGCACTTATGGGGCCCGTGTCCCCGCCCACCCTCAAGCCACGCCCACATATCTCTCCGCCCCCCCCCCTTTCTTATGGGCCAGTGGGTCCAGTTTAAAAAAAAAAAAACACACACACACACACAAAACACTTATACTTACCTCGACAGCGATGCGATGCAGGCCTCTTCCGGCCTGTGTCCCGCGCTGCACGGCTCACAGACGGCGCGATGACGTCATTGCGCCGCCTGTACTAACATCTGATAGGCTGCCGGCCTAGTGCTGGCAGCCTATCAGAGGAGCAGGGAAGGGAGACGCCTCTCCCTCTCCTGCTCCGCAGCACAGCCATCTGTATCGCTGTCCTGGGGACGGCGATACAGATGACTGTGGAGATGAACGCTTCCACAATGGAAGCGTTCATCTCCCTGTGCCCCGCCACCGCCGCACACATTGCGCTGCCGCTGGGGGGGATTTTTACATACCTGTCCCCCCCCCGCATTATTTCCTGGGGGGGATTCGTCCCCCCCGTCCCCCCCGCTTCCTACGCCTGTGGTGCCAGGGGCCTACATTTCTGATAATCACCTGTTCCATTGGTGGGTGACATGAAACCTGTTTTGCCATGAATTGACCTCTAATCTGTCTGGGTGCCAGGGGCCTACATTTTTGATAATCGCCTGTTCCATTGGTGGGTGACATTAACACAGTTTTGCTAGTGATAAACCACAGCTGTGCATTGCTGTCAGGAAACCAAATTTTTTAAAAACGTCTGTTCCTGATCAAAAGATGCGTGACTACAAATGCTTGCTGGTAGATGCGCTGCTGATGGCATTCCCACCTGACGCCTCCCTAACCTCCTATTCCACCTTCTCCTCCAAGTTGCCAATTAGTAATGTTTAATTTCTATTTATTTTAAGTCATTTTCCCTATCCGAATTTGTTTGCTGGGCATTTACCTACATTTTGCTGCCTTTTGCAGCCCTCTAGCCCTTTCCAAGGCTATTTTACAGCCATTTTAGTTCCCAAAAGTTCGGGTCCCCATTGACTTCAATGGGGTTCAGGGTCAAGTTCGGGTTAAGTTCGGATTCCGAACCCGAACATTTCAGTGAAGTTCGGCTGAACTCGTCGAACCCGAACATCCAGGTGTCCGTTCAACTCTAGTCATTACACTCTCTTGACTGATTGGCAGAATCAGGTGTGATGACATTTTCACTGCCTGGTCCCTTCAATCAAAATGAAGTGGGAGCAGCAGTTACAGAAAGCAGAGCCTCAAGGTGAAATGGCAACGCGCCTGTTGCTTCTTGAGGATCATTTGCATGTATTAACTTAGTGATCAAGCCTTTTTGGGCCTTAACCACCTTGCATCGGACTATAGGATATAAACGTTCTATGGGTGGATGTTTAACTCTGAATGGACGTTCTGGAACGTCCATTCAGAGATCATAGCTGCACACTAATCGTGCCTGCCTTCTAGATCGCTGCATACACAGCGCTCACCGAGCGATGCGCTTCCTCTCTCGGCCCGGTGGTCATGTGACGTCCAGGGCCGGCAGAGTGCAGGAGCTGTCGGGTCTTCTACAGACCTCAATCAGCCCTGCACTGAGGCTGTACAGCGATGTATTCTGCTGTACAGCCTCTCTGGGGGCTGCATTTCCACTGTAACTGGGTTACAGTTACAGGAGAAATCAATAGTAAAAAAAAAAAAATATTAAGTCCAATGTCCCCCAGAGGTATTGTATGACCTTATGGGGGACATAAAGTGTAAAATAAAAAATAAAAAAATTAAAAAAGGTTTCACATGGAAAAATAAAATCCCCAATTAAGTAATTTAAAAAAAATCTTAAAAATAGGAAAAAATTAATAAAATAGACATATTAGGTATTGACGCATCCATGACGGCTGGCTCTATAAATATATCAAATGATCCACCCTGTCCGATAAACACCATAAAAAATGAAAACTGTGTAAAAAAAGCCATTTTTGTCACCTTGCATCTCAAAAAATGCAACACCAAGTGATCAAAAACGCGTATGTCCCACAAAATCATACCAATAAAACAGTCACCTCCTTCTCCAAAAAATTAGCCCCTACATAAGAAAATCGCTCAAAAAATAAAAAAAAAACTATAGCTCTCAGAACATGGAGAGATTAAAACATTTTTTGTTTCAAAAATGCTATTATTGTGCTAAAGTGAAATAAATAAAACAAAGTAAACATATTAGGTATTGCCGAGTTCGTAAGAACCTTCTCTATAAAAATAACACATGACCTAACCCCTCAGGTGAACACCGCAAAAAAAAAAGTTATCAAAAGCCATTTTCTGTCACCTTACATCACAAAAAGTTTAATAGCAAGCGATCAAAAAGTCATATGCATCCCAAAATAGTTCCAATCAAACCGTCATCTCATCTCGCAAAAAATTTAATCCTACCTAAGACAATCGCCCAAAAAAATAAAAAAATATGACTCTCAGACTATGAAGACACTAAAACACAATTTTTTTTTGTTTCAAAAATAATATTATTATGTAAAATTTAAATAAATAAACAGAAAGTATACACATTAGGTATTTCCACGTCCATAACAACTGGCTCTATAAAATTATCACATGACCTAACCCCTCAGATGAACACCACCAAAAAAATAAATAAAAACAGTGCTTAAAAAAATATATTTTTTTTGTCACCATACATCACTAAAAGTTCAACACCAAACGATCAAAAAGGCGTATGCCCTCCAAAATATTAACAATCTAACAGTCAACTCATCCCGCCAAAAATGAGCCCCTACCTAAGACAATTGCCCAAAGAAATAAAAAAAACGATGGCTCTCAGAATATGGAATACGCACTAAAATATCATTTTTTTTGTTTAAAAAATGCTGTTATTGTGTAAGGCTTAAGTAAATAAAAAAGTATACATATTAGGTATTGTTGCGTCCATAAGTATCACATGACCTAACCTCTCAGGTGAACAGCGTAAATTTTTTTTAAAAAAAACCTGTCAAAATTTTGTTTTTCACCTTACATCACAAAAAGTGTAATACCAAGCGATTAAAAAGTCATATACACCCTAAAATAGTACCAGTCAAACCGTCATCTCATACCGAAAAAAAATTAGCCCCTACATACAGTAAGACAGTCTCCCAAAAACAAAATAAAAACTATGGCTTTCAGAATCTGGAGACACAAAAAAAAGTTCTTTTTTTCAAAAATGCTTTATTATGTAAAACTGAAACAAACAACCAAAAAAAGTAGCCATATTTGGTATTGTCATGTCCGTAACAAGCTGCTCTATAAAACTAGCACATAATCTAACCTGTCAGATGAACATTGTAAATAAAAAAAAATTAAAAAACAGTGCCAAAACAGCTATTTTTTGTTGCCTTGCCTCACAAAAAGTGTAATATAGAGCAACCAAAAATCATATGTACCCTAAAATAGTACCTATAAAACTTCCATCTTATCCTGTAGTTTCCAAAATAGGTCACTTTTTTGGAGTTTCTAGTCTAGAGGTGCATCAGGGGGTCTTCAAATGTGACATGGTATCAAAAAACCAGTCCAGAAAAATCTGCCTTCCAAAAACCACATGGTGCACCTTTCTTTCTGTGCCCTTATGGGGTGTTTCTGTTAACTACAGAATCAGGGCAATAAATATTAAGTTTTGTTTGGATGTTAACCCTTGCTTTGTTACTGGAAAATTGGATTAAAATCGAAAATTTGCCAAAAAAGTGAAATTCTAAAACTTTATCATTTTCCATTAATTCTTGTGGAACACCTAAAGGGTTAATAAAGTTTGTAAAATCAGTTTTGAATACCTTTAGGGGTGTAGTTTCTTAAATGGGGTCACTTTTTTGGAGTTTCTAGTCTAGAGGTGCATCAGGGGGTCTTCAAATGGAACATGGATTCAAAAAACCAGTCCAGCAAAATCTGCCTTCCAAAAACCATATGGCGTTCCTTTCCTTCTGTGCCCTGCTGTGTGGCCATACAGCATTTTACGACCACATGGGGTGTTTCTGTAAACTATAGAATCAGGGCAATAAATATTGAGTTTTGTTTGGCTGTTAACCCTTGCTTTGTTAGAGGAAAAAAAATGATTAAAATGGAAAATCTGCCCAAAAAAGTGAAATTCAGAAATGTAATCTCCATTTTCCATTAATTCTTGTTGAACACCTAAAGTGTTAGCAACGTTGGTAAAATCAGTTTTGAATACCTTGAGGGGTGTAGTTTTTAAAATGGGTGGGTCATATTTGCAAAATTAGGCCTGGTCAGGAAGGGGGCAAATGGCTCGGATGTGAAGTGGTTAAAGACCAAGCCAGATTTTGGAAATCTGGCATGTGCCACTTTAGCAGAGGATAACTTTGTAAAGGTTTTGCACATTCAAGTAATTCTGACATTGTTTTCTCATCACATATTGCACTTTACTTAGGTGGTATATTTTACAGATACAAATCTGTGTATATTTATTTAAAAAACAATGAAAATATGTAGAAGTTGGCATATTTTCCTATTTTCAACTGCAATATTTCACATATATACATAAATACTAGTCAATATATTTTATCAGAAATATATTTCCACATATTTACTTTATTTTGGCTACACTTAAAAAAAACTTTTACTATTTTTATTTTTTTTATGTTTTACACAAAAATGCCAATTCAAACCCAGAAATGTATCACCCCATTTCTCCCGTCTTCAGAAATATCCCCATTGTGGCCCTGATTTTATGTCTTGACACATGGCAGGTCCCAAAACTGTCTGTAGGTCTCCGTTCTGTCCCAGAACACAAAATTAGCTTGAAAATGTTTTAGGTCCCATTGCACACTTGTAATGGCGTTGAGATGCCAAAACAATAGAAAACCCCCATAAATTACCCAATTTTGAAAACTAGACCCATCTAGGGGTGTAGTGAGTTTTTTGACCTCCTAGTTTATTGCAGAGATTAATGCTAAGCTAAAAGAAGAATATATTTTGTACAGAGCATATGAAAATGAAGAAGTTTACATTTGCACATTGGTAATGGCATTGAGCCACTAAAGCAATAGAAAATATCCCCATTGTGGCCCTAATCTTATGTATTGACTCATGGCAGGGCCCAAACCTAAAGGAGCACCAAGTGGCTTTCAGAAAATAAATTGAAAATGTTTTAGGCCCTATTGCACACATGTAATGGCGTTGATCTGCCAAAATTATATAATTGCAATGCCCTAGGAGCCCATGTCTGGGGAATCCCTTCCCTGTAAGATGTTTCAACGATATATGTTCCTCTGTTAGAGTAAGTTGTCGTGACGCCAGTTGCATTTAAGCAACGAGGACCTGTAGTCCCCTTAAACCACTTCAGCCCCTTAGCTTAAACCCCCTTAATGACCAGACCACTTTTTACAATTCTGCACTACACTATTTTCACGGTTTATTGTTCGGTCAAACAACTTACCACCCAAATGAATTTTACCTCCTTTTCTTTTCACAAATACAGCTTTCTTTTGGGGGTATTTGATTGCTGCTGAGATTTTCAGTTTTTTCTGATATTAATCAAAAAACACTGCTATTTTCTCAAAAAAAGTGTATTTTTAATTTTTTCTGGTAAAATTGTTCAAATATAATTTTTATGCAAGTTTGTGTCAGAATTCATTGTGCTACATGTCTTTCATAAAAAAAAAATCCAATAAGTGTATATTTATTGGTTTGCGCAAAAGTTATAGCGTTTACAAACTATGGCTGCATTTTGAAGCAGCTCTGACTTTCTGAGCACCTGTCATGTTTCTTGAGGTGCTAGAATGCCAGGATAGTATAAATACTCCCCAAATGACACCATTTTGGAAAGAAGAAACCCCAAAGTATTTGCGGAGGGGCATGGTGAGTTCATGTATGATTTAATTTTTTTTCACAAGTTAGTGGAAAATTACACTTTCTGGGGAAAAAAAATATAATAAAGTTTCCATTTCTGCTAACTTCTGGCAAAAAAAAATCTCCCACGGACTCATTATGCCCTCAGTAAATACCTTGGGGTGTCTACTTTCTGAAATTGGGTCATTTGTGGAGTGTGTTTACTGTTCTGGCATTTTGGGCAGGATTAAATTGTGAGCAACCTTGTAAAGCCTAAAGGTACTCGGTGGACTTTCGGCCCCTTTACGCACCTAGGCTGCAAAAAAGTGTCACACATCTGGTATCGCCGTACTCAGGAGAAGTAGGGCAATGTGTTTTGGGGTGTATTTTTACATATACCCATGCTGGGTGAGAGAAATATCTCTGTAAATTGACAACTTTGTATAAAAAAATTTAAAATTTTTATTTACAGAGATATTTCTCACACACAGTATGGGTATATGTAAAAATACACACCAAAACACATTGCCCTAATTCTCCTGAGTACGGCGATATCTCATGAGTGACACTTTTTTGCAGCCAAGATGCGCAAAGGGGCCCACATTCCAATGAGTACCTTTAGGATTTCACCGGGCATTTTTACGCATTTGGATTCCAAACTACTTCTCACGCTTTAGGGGCCCCTAAAATGCCAGGGCAGTATAAATACCCCACAAGTGACCCCATTTTAGAAAGAAGACACCCCAAGGTATTCCGTGAGGGGTATGGTGAGTTCATGTAAAATTTAATTTTTTGTCACAAGTTAGTGGAATATGAGACTTTGTAAGAAAAAACAAACAAAAAAAACAATTTCCGCTAAATTGTGTACAAAAAAAAAATCTTCTACAAACTCTCATTGCCCCTCACAGAATACCTTGGGGTGTCTTCTTTCCAAAATGGGGTCACTTGTGGGGTATTTATACTGCCCTGGCATTAAAGGGTCTCCGCAATCATTACATGTATGGCCAGCATTAGGAGTTTCTGCTATTCTCCTTATATTGAGCATACGGGTAATGAGATTTTTTTTTTCCGTTCAGCCTCTGGGCTGAAAAAAAAATGAACGGCACAGATTTCTTCATGCGCATCAATCAATGTGGATGAAAAAATCTCTGCCAAAAAATATGCAAAAAAAAAAGAGGGGAAAGGACATAGCGCCACACTCATTTTACAGTGTTTTTGCAGTGATCAGAAAAAAAAAAATTCTGACACTGCAGTGGGGCGGATTAACGCAAGTGTGTGCACAAGATCAAGCCTGATCGGGCGAACACTGCATTTTTTGTAGAGCCTAAGGTGACCGTAATGTACTGATATAGATCTGATTGTGATTAGTCTTGATCACTTACAGATACTATATAGTACCAGTGCTGATTAGTGACAGCGATGACGCTAATCAGCAACTAATCAGTGACTGCGGTGCGCGCTAAATACCTAACAAGTAGCTAACTAACTGGAGGTGATAAGGGACCCTTAGGCCTCTTTCACATGGGCGTCACGTTTGACGCCCGGATAGGATGCGGGTGCGTTGCGGGAATATGCGCGATTTTTCCGCGCGTGTGCAAACTTTTGTAATGCGTTTTGCACGTGCGTTGGAAAAATCGGCAAGTTTGGTACCCAAACCCGAAGCCGGACTTCATCAATGAAGTCTGCTTTCGGGTTGAGTATTCTGGAGATTTTATTATTTTCCCTTATAACATGGTTATAAAGGAAAATAATAGCATTCTCAATAAAGAAAGCTTTGTAGAATGTTGATTAAGTGGTTAAAAATTAAAAACTTAACTTACCTTAGCCACTTGATCGCGTAGTTGGCGATCTCTCTTCTCTCTTCAAGCTTTAGCTGCAGTCTTAAAAGACCTGTGATGACGTCACATCACATGGTCCAATCACATGGTCCATCAGTTATAAGGGAAAATAATAAAGATCTGGTCCCGTCGCTTAGCAACCATGCGAGAAAATCACACTGCATCCGCACTTGCTTGCTTGCTTTTCCTGCAGCCCCATTCACTTCTATGGGGCCTGCGTTGCATGAAAAACGCTGAATATAAAGCATGCTGCGAAAATCACCACTCATGTGGACAGCCCCATAGAAATGAATGGGTCCGGATTTAGTGCGGGTGCAATGCGTCCACCTCACGCATTGCACCTGCGCTGAAAACTCGCCCGTGTGAAAGGGTCCTTAGGCTCCATTCACACGTCCGCAATTCTGTGCCGCATTTTGCGGAACGGAATTGCGGACCCATTAATTTCTATGGGGACAGACTTTGTCCCACTCGGATCCGGAACTTACGGGTCCGCACTTCCATTCCACAAAAATATAGAACATGCAATTGCGGACAAGAAAAGGCATTTTCTCTATAGTTTTGTGCAGATCCGCAAAATGCAGAAAGCACATTGCCGGTGTCCGTGTTTTGCGTATCCGCAGATCCACAAAAAAAAACACATATGGACGTCTGAATGGAGCCTTGCAGGGGGGTGATCAATGACAGTGAGTCGATCAGGGAGTCTATATGGGGTGATCAGGGGTTAATAAGCGGTTAATAAGTGACAGGGAGGGGGGTGTAGTGTAGTGTGGTGCTTGGTGCTACTTACAGAGCTGCCTGTGTCCTCTGGTGGTCGATCCAAGTAAATGGGACCATGAGAGGACCAGGTAGCAGGTATGTTAACAAAACGGCGTCTGATATACCTATTTGATGCTTTTTATTTTACATCTACAGCCTGCCAGCAAATGATCATCGCTGGCAGGCTGTAGTATAACTTCACAGCGCATTCACAGTAAATCTCGCTTCTCGCAAGATGACGCGTCGATGCGTCAACGAGGAATAACACGGCGGCCCGCAGGACGCATCCCTGCATTAGGCGGTCGGGTAGTGGTTAAGTATAGTGGATGGTGTTGGTATCCAGGTGTAGAATTGCCAGAGCGGTGTAGAGTGGCTACAATGTCTCTGAAGATGTCTACACATGTCACAGTGCTCCTACCTGGATATCCTTGAATCCCAGACGTGGTTGGTTGAAGCAGTGCAAAAAGGGTGAATAACTTGGATGATGAAGGAATAATTGAGTCCAGACTTGTATTAACGTTGAACACAGCTTTACTTGGCATAAGCATTCATTAAAGAGGACCTTTCACTGGTCCAAAGTTTGTTAGTGAAAGGTTTGTACAGGCAGAGCAGCACCCAGGGATGTCCCTGCACCTACTTGTATCCCTGGGTGCCGCTCCATTCGCCTGCTGTAGCCCCCTGTTATGGCTCAAGTGCTGAAGCTAATTTTGCCTTGGGCGAAGATATCCTCTTTTGCCCTGGGCGTCTCCTTCTCCCAGGCTGGAGCGCTGGCCAATCGCAGACCTCAGCTCGTATCCTGGGAGGTTGCACGATATGAGCTGAGCGCTGTGATTGGCCAGCGCTCCAGCCTGGGAGAAGGAAACGCCCAGGGCAAAAGAAGATGTCTCCGCCCTTGGCAAAATTAGCTTTAGCACATGAGCCTTAACCGGGGGCTACAGCAGGCGAATGGAGCGGCACCCAGGGATACAAGTAAGTGCAGGGACATCCCTGGGTGCCGCTCTGCATGTACATACCTTTTACTAACAAACTTTGGACTGGTGAAAGGTCCTCTTTAAGGAACAATCTTTCAACTTGATTTTGGTCATCAGCAGGTATTGGCTTAACTTTTGGCAGGCAAACACTTCTGCAACAATCTTAGCTCTGCTATGCTGGCTGGGTTAAATAGGAAATGTTTCCTCTTCTTCTGGAACTTAATTGTCTGTAGTCTATCTCTTACTTTAGTCCTAAAACGAGACAATAGCTGATCTTAGGGAGACCAGATACAGAAAACACAATGGAGCCTCATTTAAGAGTCTCAACACAGCAATCCAAAGTGCAAAGATCCCTGGGAAACAGTAATAAGCAAAATAATTGTGGAGCCCCAGTTATGGGTCTTCAACACAGTGGTATTACATTATCCCCCATCAATGACCTCATTTTAAAAATTAGATCCATTATGGTAATTATCTAGGGCTGTAGTGAGTTTTTTGACCCCCTAGTTTATTGCAAAGATTAACACTAAGCAGGTGAGAAAAAAAGAATGTCTTTTGTACAGAGCATATGAAAATGAAGAAGTTTACATTTGCACATTTGTAATGGCGTTCAGCCGCTAAAGCAATAGAAAACCCCCATAAATTACCCAATTTTGAAAACTAGACCTCTTAAGATATTCATCTAGGTGTGTAATGAATTTTTGACCCCCTAGTTTATTGAAGAGATGAATGCTAAGCAGGTGAAAAACACTATGCAGAAAATGGCAATACATATATATGATGACACAGAAACAACCAATAGAGATAGTGGGGTCCCAAAAGAGGTGGTAATGCCACTCTGGTGTATTACATTATCCCCCATCAATGACCCCATTTTGAAAATTAGATCCATTATGGTATTCATCTAGGGCTGTAGTGAGTTTTTGATGCCCTAGTCTTTTGCAGAAATTATGCTAAGCAGGTGAACAATTTTCTACACAATTGACACAAAAGCGTCAATTTAAAGACATTTATTTTTGAGCACAGGAAAATGAAGAAGTACACTACAAAATGTGTCACCCCATTTCTCCTGCCTTCAGAAATATCCCCATTGTGACGCTAATCGTATGTCTTGACACATGGCAGGGCCCAAACATAAAGGAGCACTCAGTGGCTTTCAGAAGATAAATTGAAAATGTTTTTGGCCCCATTGCAAACTTATAATGGTGTTGAGGTGCCAAAACTAGACCCCTTAAGGTATTCATCTAGGGCTGTAGTTAGTTTTTTGACTCCCTAGTTTTTTGCAGAGATTAATGCTAAGCAGGTGTAAAAAAATAAATCTTAATTTTTTGCAACAATCTTTTATGTAAAAAAATGTAAATGTATTATTTTTTTCTCCTGCTTAGCATTAATCTCTGCAAAAAACTAGGGGGGCGGGGGTCAAAAAACTCACTACACTTCTAGATGAATACCATAAGGGGTCTAGTTTTCAAAATGTGGCATTCTATCATTTTGGCAGCTCAACGCTATTACATGTGTGTAATGGGACCTGAAATATCGGGGGCCATAATGGGGATATCACTCATTTTTTCTTCATTTTTTAAAAACTGTTTTTTGTACAGAGCATCTGAAAATAAAGAAGCTTACCCCAAAATGTACATATCACCCCATTTCTCCTGTCTTCAGAAATATCCCCATTGTGACCCTAATCTTATGTCTTGACACGGCAGGGCCCAAACATAAAGTAGCACCCAGTGGCTTTCAGATAATACATTGAAAATGTTTCAGGCCCCACTGCACACATGTAATGGTGTTGACCTGCAAAATAATAGAATCCCCCATCAATGACCACATTTTGAAAACTAGACGCCTTAAGGTAATCATTTATGGCTGTAGTGAGTTTTTTGACCCCCTAGTTTATTGCAGACATTAATGTTAAGCAATAAAATTCCACTAAATCAGCTAAAAACAAATCCACATGGGAGGAGTTGTTCATTGCACCCAAAATATGTAAGAGCAAAGCAGAAGAAGGTTTATTATCTTGGAAAAGATATATATAGACGACTGTCTGCTTATATGGAGAGGCAATGTAAATGACTTGGAGGATTTTCTGCTGCATAAAAATGTTAATACGTGGAACCTCCGCTTTACTGGTAATTTAAGTGCAATTTCTGTAAATTTTTTGGGATCTTACTATCTCTATAGAAAGGGGTTGTTTTAAAACCAGAACCTATTTTAAGCCGACAGATGTAAATATATACATAAAAACTACGAGTTGGCACTATAAACCCTGGTTGAAAAATATTCCCAAAAGCCAGTTTAAAAGAATCCACCGCAACTGTTCAGAAATAGATGACTACCATCGACAAAGTGTATTGATTGAAGAAAGGTTTTTGGAAAAAGGTTATAATAGGGCTTTTTGAGGGAATGTAAAGAAAAGGTTGCAAAAGAAAGTAGACAAAAAATGAATGAAGAACAGTTTGAGAATAAACAGACCTCCAATGAAAAGAACAAAAGAGAAATGAAGCTGGCATTTGTCACTTACTTTAGTAACAGTGCGGGTATGATAAAAAATGCAGTAAGCAGAAAGTGGTCTGTTTTGAAAAATTATCTGGTTCTTGGTGGGTTAATTCCAGATAAGCCAATTGTCATCTACAAAAAAGCTCCAAATATTAAGGATAAATTGGTTCATAACTGTCTGCCCATGTACCAACAGAAAAACAAAAAACATCGATTCACATAATGCGGCTTTTGTGTGGCTTGTAAAATGCGCACAAGAGAAAATAGACAACTCAGGATTGAAGAAGTGACTTCAAGTAGTAAGGGAATAACGTTCACAATATAAGGGGAATTAACCTGTGAATGTATGGGGGTCATCTACATGCTGGAGTGCCCTTGTGGCTTCCAGTATGTGGGACGGACATTTAGGAAACTTAAAACCCGATTACAGGAACATATACGAAACATCAAAAAAGGAGTAGACACACACAGTGTATCGGCACACTTTAAGAAGGCACATAAGTTTGTGGGCTTAGAGAATGTACAGATGAAATGGAGAGGGAAAGATCCGATTATAAAAATTAACAGAAAAGAGGTAGAATGGATCTACCGTTTGGGTACATTACAACCCGATGGGTTGAATATAGAGTTTGACATTAAGACCTGCCTTAAGGGGTAATTGACACAATATGAAAATAGGCTGTAGCCTTATAAACATGGCTTGTAGGAATGTGCACTTTTTATTGTCAATGTGAATGCTGTTAGATAGGAGGTCATGCAGTTTATGTGTTGTGTATTCTTATTGTATTATTGGATAATATGTGGATGGGGATGTTATATATAGTGATGTTTTATAATGATGTTTGTTGCTGATTCTTTAGGGAAGAATTATGTAATTTTTAGGAAAGAGACAAAAGTTTTGTGGTTTCCTTTTTAAGTGGCTGAAAGGCCTTTTAATTAAGGCCCATCTGAGTATAAAAGGTATCGGGAGTTAACTGAATTTAGAGAAGACCCTGACGAAGCAAGCGAGAACGAAACCCAGGTCGGGCAAGCGATAAATCAGCAGTATTTTATGATCTATCTACAGTATGTGAATATAATAAAAAAAAGGTGATCATTGAAGAGTTTGCGGTACCTCACTATGTTCAGTTCTCTTGTATAACATCCAAGGGATAAAATTATGACTGTGGAGGAAGCCCAAACTTGGAGCCCAGTGATCGATCACATGCTAAAGATACTTTTTGCATACCTCAACTATCAATATCCTTACGGAAGAATTATAAGCTGTGCAGTCGTTTTTATGGAATTAATGCTAAGCAGGTGAACGGAAAATATTTTTTACACAAAAGTATCAATTCAAAAACTGTTTTTTTTGTACAGAGCACATAAAACTAATTTTGAAAACTAGACCTCTTAAGCTATTCATCTAGGCCTGTAATGCGTTTTTTAACCCCCTAGTTTTTTGTAGAGATTAATGCTAAACAGGTGAAAAAAATTGTCATTTTCTTACATAAAAATGTCAATTTAAAGAGCATATGAAAATAAAGAAGTTTACCCCAAAATGTATCACTCCATTTCTCATGTCTTCACAAATATCCCCATTGTGGCCCTAATCGTATGTCTTGACACATGGCAGGGCCCAATCATAAAGGAGCACCCAGTGGCTTTCAGAAAATAAATTGAAAATGTTTTTGGCCCCATTTCACACATGTAATGGTGTTGAGCTACCAAAATGATAGAATCCACCATCATTTTGAAAACTAGACCCTTTAAGGTATTCAATTAGGGCTGTAGTGAGTTTTTGACCCCCCACTAGGATTTTTTAGTGATTAATGCTAAACAGGTGAATGTCATGATTGTGGCGGTAGAGGCAGTGGCGGATCCAGAGTCTGGATTCGGGAGGGGCACTTCCAGATTGTTTTGTGGCGGCGGACAGAAAATAATGTGGTGCTTATGGGTGGGCCAAATTCTCAATCTCCTCCCCCAAACCAACTGTGAAACAGATATGTGCATGAACATTATTATATACAGGAGAATACAGCACCACATACCTGTTACATCCAGTGACATCTCCTGTGATGTAGACTTTCCTCAACGTCTTTATTCAGAGATAGGACCATCATTACACCTTCTTTCCGCTGCTTCTCGTAAAAATTTAGGTTCCTCACTTTACTATCATCCTCTCCTTCCTGGTGTCTCAACACTGTCATCCTGCTGCTACCCCCAATACTGTGCTAGAGCCATACAGATAGTCCCCCATTCCCCATAATATTATTCCCCCTGTATATTATAATGAGCCCCTCTGTATTACTATTAATATTAATGACCCCTCTGCATTATTATTATAATGGCCCCCTCTTTATTATTAATATAATGGCCCCCTCTTTGTTATTAATATAGTGGCCACTCTAATTAGTATGATGTCCTCGGTGGTCCTCCTCCCTCACCCCCATAGTGCTCCCAGTACCTCTGCAATTAGGGTAGGGTACATACACAAAAAAATTAATAAATACCTACCTCTCTCCATCACAGCTTGTGGTGTCCTGGCGCAGGCGGTCACAAATGCCTCACTGTGCCTTCCCGCGCCGCGTCATCTCGCGATATCCGGCGCAGGAAGTCACAGTGAGGTAATCGTGACAGAGTCCTATGTCGCTCTACCGCCTCCCGGCTGTCTGGCGCCCCCTGCAATTTGGCGCCCGGGGCAAGTGCCCGCCCCCCCCCCCCGCTCCTCCCACACACACACTACACCACTGGAATGGGGAAGTAGGGCGATCGGAAGCCCTCTCTCTCACTATATTCTCGAGGGGTGGGATCATGACAAGTTAACATTTTAAACTCCAATTGTCCAATACTATGTACGGTAAATTTCCTAAATTTTTTGGGAAAAATAATTAGCATTTTGACCAAAACAATGTACAGTATCTCAAAAGTGAGTACCCCCCTCACATTTTTGTAAATATTTTATAAGATAACACTGAAGATATGACACGTTGATGCAATGTAAATTAGTCAGTGTACAGTGTAAATTTGGTGTGTCCTCAAAATAATTTCTAAACCGCTGGCAAAAAAGTGAGTACACCCCCAAGTGAAGATTGCCAAATTAAGCCCAATTAGCCATTTTTGCATTCCTGATGTCATGTGGCTCATTAGTGTTTCAAGTTTCCAGTGTATATGTGGAGCAGGTGTGTTAAATTTGGTGTTATCACTCTCAAACTGGAAGTTCTGGAAGTTCAACATGGCACCTCATGGCAAATAACTCTTTGTGCACCTGAAAAAATGCTCTACATAACTAGGGATGTCCCGTTACCGATACCAGTATCGGTATCGGGACCGATACCTGCATTTTCACGAGTACTTGTACTCGTAAAAATGCCGCCGATACCGCTGCCGATATCGGAAGTTCGGGTCCGGCAGCTCCTATACACTATTGAAGTAAACCTAACCTCTATTAATGTGGCCGGAATTACTAACTATTGATACGCAGTCTCCCTCAGGTCAGCGCTCAGTCCCTCCATGCTCCTCCTGCCCCGCCTGCCTTCTTCATTCATAAAAGTGGGCGAAGCGGGCAGGCGGGACATGAGGCACATGGAGGAACTGAGAGCTCAAGCTGCCCGATTCCTCCAAGCACCTCACGTCCCTCCTGCGCGCTCCGCCCTCTTTATGAATGTAGCAGGCGCGCGGGGCAGGAGGAGCATGGAGGGACTGAGCGCCTAACCTGAGGGAGACTGCGCATCAATAGTTAGTAATTCCGGCCACATTAATAGAGATTAAGTTTACGTCAATAGTGTATAGGAGCTGCGGGGCTGGTGTATGAAAGAGTCAAGCTACACCGGCCCCTGCGAGTGTAAACTGCCCCCCCCCACATACACTATGATGGCACTTATGGGGGTCTGTGCATGACACTAATGGGGGATCTGTGGATGACACTTATATAGCATAATATGCTATATATGTGTCATCCACATAGCCCCCTAACAGTGTCGACCAGAGATCCCCCATTAGTGTCATCCAGAGATCCCCCATTAGTGTCATCCAGAGATCCCCCATTAGTGTCATCCAGAGATCCCCCATTAGTGTCATCCAGAGATCCCCCATCAGTGTCATCCCGAGAGCCCCCATTAGTGTCATCCAGAGGTCCCCCATTAGTGTCATCCAGAGATCCCCCATTAGTGTCATCCAGAGATCCCCCATTAGTGTCATCCAGAGATCCCCCATTAGTGTCATCCAGAGAGCCCCCATTAGTGTCATCTAGAGATCCCCCCCCATTAGTGTCATCCAGAGATCCCCCATCAGTGTCATCCAGAGATCCCCCATTAGTGTCATCCAGAGAGCCCCCATTAGTGTCATCTAGAGATCCCCCATTAGTGTCATCCAGAGAGCCCTCATTAGTGTCATCCAGAGATCCCCCATTAGTGTCATCCAGAGAGCCCCCATTAGTGTCATCTAGAGATCCCCCCCATTAGTGTCATCCAGAGATCCCCCCCATTAGTGTCATCCATGGATCCCCCCATTAGTGTCATCCACAGATCCCCCCCCCCATTAGTGTTATCCACAGATCCCCCATTACAGCGTCATCCACAGATCAACCATTACAGCGTCATCCACAGATCCCCCATAACAGCGTCATCCACAGATTCCCATTACAGCGTCATCCACAGATCCCCCATAACAGTGACATCCACAGACCCCCCCCCCCATAACAGTGTCACCCACAGATCCCCATTACAGCGTCATCCACAGATCCCTCATAACAGTGTCATCCACAGATCCCTCATAACAGTGCCATCCACAGATCCCCCCATAACAGTGCCATCCACAGATCCCCCCCATAACAGTGTCATCCACAGATTCCCCATAACAGTGTCATCCACAGATCCCCCATAACAGTTACATCCACAGATCCTCCATAACAGTGACATCCACAGCGCCCCCATAACAGTGACATCCACAGATCCCCCCATAACAGTGACATCCACAGATCCCCCATAACAGTGTCATCCACAGATCCCCCATAACAGTGACATCCACAGATCCCCCCATAACAGTGCCATCCACAGATCCCCCCATAACAGTGTCATCCACAGATCCCCCCATAACAGTGTCATCCACAGATCCCCATTACAGCGTCATCCACAGATCCACCATAACCGTGTCATCCACAGATCCCCCATAACAGTGACATCCACAGATCCTCCATAACAGTGAAATCCACAGTGCCCCCCCATAACAGTGTCACCCACAGATCCCCATTACAGCATCATCCACAGATCCCCCATAACAGTGTCATCCACAGATCCTCCATAACAGTGACATCCACAGATCCTCCATAACAGTGACATCCACAGCGCCCCCATAACAGTGACATCCACAGATCCCCATAACAGATCCCCCTGGATGCACATTGGTTGGAAAACACTATTATATTCCCATTTATTATGTTTAACACTTGTACAAAGGAAAAGAAAAGCCACGGCAACAAAATTCCAGCTTTAATTTTTTTCATTGCTATCAGTAACTGCGGCGCTGTTTATACGAGGTATAGGTAATTGGTATCGGCGAGTACTCGGTCTTAAAAAAATAGTATCGGGACATCCCTATACATAACGATGGCCTAGGCTAGAAGAAGATTGCCAACACCCTGAAACTGAGTTGCAGGACGGTGGCCAAGACCATACAGTGGTTAATAAGACAAGTTCCACTCAGAACAGGCTTCGCCATGGTCAACCAAAGAAGTTGAGTGCACGTGATCAGTGTCATATTCAGAGATTGTAATTTTAAAACAGACATATGAGTGCTGCCAGCATTGCTGCAGAGGTTAAAGAGGTGGGGGTCAGCCTGTCAGTGCTCAGACCATATGCTGCACACTGCATCAAATTGGTCTGCATGGCTGTCGTACCAGAAGGAAGCTCCTTCTAAAGATGATGCACAAGAACGCCCACAAACAGTTTGCTGAAGACAAGCAGACTAAGGACATGGATTACAGGAACCATGTCCTGTGGTCTGATGAGACCAAGATAGAATTATTTGGAAAAGATGGTCAAGCGTGTGTGGTGGCAACCAGGTAAGGAGTAAAAAGACAAGTGTGTCTTGCCTACTGTCAAGCATGGTAGTGGGAGTGTCATGGTTTGGGGTTGTATGATTGCTGCTGGCTGTGGGGAGCTACAGTTCATTGAAGGAACCATGAATGCCAACATGTACTGTGACATACTGAGGCACAGCATGCCTCTGCCTTCAGAAACTGGGCGCAGGGCAGAATTCCAACATGATAACAACCCCAGACACACATCCAAGACGACCACTGCCTTGCTAAAGAAAATGAGGGTAAAGGTGCTGGACTGGCCAAGCATGGCTTCAGGCCTAAACCGTATTGAGCATCTGTGGGGCATCCTCAAATAGAAGGTCTCTAACATCCCCCTATTGGTCCCTGCTCTCTCCCTATAGTGTGGATAATGCCTCCCCATCCTTTCCCTATACTATGAATGATCTTTCCCTGAACTGCTCAATTGTTTTTTTGCTGAATAAAATCTTTACTAAACACTGTCCTGCAGTACACTGGATACTGGAAGTACACTGGAAAATGGCAGATACCTAGATGGCTGAGGCTATATATAGGGCTGTGACATCACAGGGGCTGCCTAGCTGCATGAATGGCGTGGCAGTTCTTAGTTCCTCGTTCTAACATGTGCAGCAGTCATTTTAGGAAAAAATACGACTCGTTAGTTACCACGAAACATGAGGAAATTCGACTTCGGCACAAATCAAAATTTTCCAGAAATTCGGATTGAATTCCACTTCGTCAAGTTCAATTCGCTCATCTCTAATACTCACCTCATCCATTTGGTTGTGGAGAGACTGTCATGGCCATCTTGATTGAAGAAAACACTCCAAATCTCTCATGATGACTAGTGATGAGTGGCAGGGGCAATATTTGAATTCGCGAATTTGAGAATTCGCGATTATTTTCGTGATTGCGAAAATCGGCAATGTAATATGAGCATATTGAGCATGCAATACAGGCATGGGTCACTATTGCTAAATTTTTCAAGCTTCTAGAAGTTTCCTTAGACTGGAGACAATAGTTGGCACGGCAGAACATTAAAATGGCTTTATATGCAGATAGAGTGCTCCGATATATTCGCAATTGCGCAAATCGGCAATTAATGATGGGCATATTTTTCCGCAATATGTGCAACTTCACATTTTAGCAGGTCTGTCTACATATTAGTAATTGGTGTACTAAGTATTGTTGTGAACTTGTGACATCACAGCACTATGTCTGTAGAATGTATGTATGGACAGCAGAACCTATCACACTACCTAACAACCTGCACTGGAACATAGCTACACTATATCACAAAACCTACACTGACTATCGCCCACTAACTATCTGTAATATATATATATATATATATATATATATATATATATATATATATATAAAAAAGCAAGGGTCCACGGCACCTCCAGTGACAAGTGTCTTTTATTTACTCCAACGCGACGTTTCGGTCCGCACAATGGAACCTTTTTCAAGCAGTGATACAAAACAATGCAATAGTGCTAGTATATAAAGGTCCCCTCATTGGGGTCTCATCAATTACATAATCAAGTGTAATAATGTAATAAAGCCAAATAATGGCGATATACATACACAAAACATGTAAAAGAAAATAAAGTGCATCAATGTAACATACATGTGTATTACATATAATAGAAACTGTGCACAATTCAAAGTGTATTTTGTGCATATTTCATCATCTGTGATAATTGTTCAATTGGCTGAACATGTGCTGAATACATAATTCATTAAAATTACCTAAATGATGGGGGAAAGTCGGAGGAACCACAGAGTCCAGCATGAGAGTATAACATGTGCATTGGCATCTCTAGGAGCACACTGGCCATGCCCAGAGTGACCTAGGGCTGTGGGAGTGTACAGTCGTGGCCAAAAGTTTGGAGAATTATATAAATATTGGAAATTGGAAAAGTTGCTGCTCAAGTTTTTATACTAGCAATTTGCATATACTCCAGAATGTTATGAAGAGTGAGCAGATGAGCTGCATAGTCCTTCTTTGCCATGAAAATTTCCACTGGATTTCATTGCTGTCATTAAAGGACCTGCTGAGATCATTTCAGTAATCGTCTTGTTAACTCAAGTGATAATGTTGACGAGCACAAGGCTGGAGATCATTATGTCAGGCTGATTGGGTTAAAATGGCAGACTTGACATGTTAAAAGGAGGGTGATGCTTGAAATCATTGTTCTTCCATTGTTAACCATGGTGACCTGAAAAGAAACGCGTGCAGCCATCATTGCGTTGCATAAAAATGGCTTCACAGGCAAGGATATTGTGGCTACTAAGATTGCACCTCAATCAACAATTTATAGGATCATCAAGAACTTCAAGGAAAGAGGTTCAGTTCTTATTAAGAAGGCTTCAGGGCGTCCAAGAGCGTCCAAGAGGATTCAACTGCGGGATCGGAGTGCCAACAGTGCAGAGCTTGCTCAGGAATGGCAGCAAGCAGGTGTGAACGCATCTACACGCACAGTGAGGCGAAGACTTTTGGAAGATGGCCTGGTGTCAAGAAGGGCAGCAAAGAAGCCACTTCTCTCCAAAAAAAAACATCAGGGACAGATTGATCTTTTGCAGAAAGTATGGTGAATGGACTGGTGAGGACTGGGGCAAAGTCATATTCTCCGATGAAGCCTATTTCCAATTGTTTGGGGCATCTGGAAAAAGGCTTGTCCGGAGAAGAAAAGGTGAGCGCTACCATCAGTCCTGTGTCATGCCAACAGTAAAGCATCCTGAGACCATTCATGTGTAGGGTTGCTTCTCATCCAAGGGAGTGAGCTCACTCACAATTTTGCCCAAAAACACAGCCATCAATAAAGAATGGTACGAAAACACCCTCCAACAGCAACTTCTTCCAACAATCCAACAACAGTTTGGTGAAGAACAATGCATTTTCCAGCACGATGGAGCACCGTGCCATAAGGCAAAAGTGATAACTAAGTGGCTCGGGGAACAAAACGTTGACATTTTGGGTCCATGGCCTGGAAACTCCCCAGATCTTAATCCCATTGAGAACTTGTGGTCAATCCTCAAGAGGTGGGTGGACAAACAAAAACCCACTAATTCTGACAAACTCCAAGAAGTGATTATGAAAGAATGGGTTGCTATTAGTGTTGAGCGAACAGTTCGAAAATCGTTCGGGTCCGTACCGAATTTTGGGGTGTCCGTGACACGGACCCGAACCCGGACATTTTCAAAAAAGTTCAGGTTCGGGTCCGGTGTTCGTCGATTACTTCCCGCTTTCTGAAGGGCTGCATAGCAGCCAATCAGCTAGCGTTTTACTTCTTGCCCTAAGAGCCCATCACAGCCATGCCTACTAATGGCATGGCTGTGATTGGCCAAGTGCAGCATGTGACCCAGCCTCTATTTAAGCTGGAGTCACGTAGCGCCGCACGTCACACTGCTCTGACTAGTGTAGGGAGAGGATGCAGCTTCTGTGAGGGCGAGATAGGCAGGGATAAAGAAGTGATTGAATGATCTACCTTTCTACACCTGTGCATCAGAACAACTCAGCTGAGCTGTTCACTGAAAGTCACTATTTTGTTGAGACTGGCCAGAGCGATTTTTACTGGCACATGTAACTGGGCTGACCGGCGTTGGCCATTTTGGGACTTGTGGTGCGCCAGCACAAACTGCCACAGAGTCTAAACCAAAGCTCCAAAGAAGTGTAAAATCTACACCTGTGAATCAGAACAACAGCGATTCAGCTGCTCAGTCAAAGTCTATTTTTTTTCTGGCTGGGCAGACCGTTTTCTGGCACATGTTACTGGGCTGATAGGCGGCGGCCATTTTGGGACTTGTGGTGCTACAGCAAAAGCTGCCACAACGTCCATTAATCTCATGTAATAGTCGATTTTTTCATAGATATACTACATCAGGGGTTTGGCTGTGCTTGTGTCACCCATACTAACTGCAAAGATATTTAATATATCAGTGGTGAAACTGAAAGTAACCCACTTGGATAGCAAATCCCATGAATGTGCTGTTCCAGCTAGGCTAGCCAGTGCCACTACAGCCGAGAACACTACTGTCAGCCAGAAATATTTTTTTTTTTATGTGCCAGAAATATAAATTAAAAAAAGCTTTCACTGTAATAATAAAATTATTCTGGTGTTAGACCAGAAGAAGCACTCCTGTTGTAATTAATACTGTAAAAAGGCTTAGGCAATATTTCTCCCAGTGTGGGAAATTTATCTAGCAAAACTAGCATTTTAAAAATTCCGGTGTTCTGAAATACCAGCAATCCTCTTGTAATTAATACCGCAAAAAGGCATTATATCGTCCAGTGTTGTAATTTTGGTGAAAAAAAGGCCAATTTAATCAATCTGGTGTTTGTTAGACCAGAAACGGTAGGCCTCACGTTTTCACTCCTGTAAAAAGGAATTATATCTGCCGTGTGGGAAGCTATGTACCAAAACTAGTATTTTAAAAATTCTGGTGTCCAATTTGCAGCAGTCTTCTTGTAATTAATACAGCAAAAAGGCATTATTGTCCAGTGTTGTAATTTTGGTGAAAAAAAGGCCAATTTAATCAATCTGGTGTTTGTTAGACCAGAAACAGTAGGCCTCACGTTTTCACTCCTGTAAAAAGGAATTATATCTCCCCGTGTGGGAATCTATGTACCAAAACTAGCATATTAAAAATTCTGGTGTCCAATTTGCAGCAGTTTTCTTGTAATTAATACCGGAAAAAGGAATTATATATTCCAGTGTGGGAATTTATGTACACAAACTAGAATTTTAAAAATTCTGGTGTCCAATTTGCAGCAGTCTTCTTGTAATTAATACCGCAAAAAGGCATTATTGTCCAGTGTTGTAATTTTGGTGAAAAAAAGGCCAATTTAATCAATCTGGTGTTTGTTAGACCAGAAACAGTAGGCCTCACGTTTTCACTCCTGTAAAAAGGAATTATATCTCCCCGTGTAGGAATCTATGTACCAAAACTAGCATTTTAAAAATTCTGGTGTCCAATTTGCAGCAGTCTTCTTGTAATTAATACCAGAAAAAGGAATTATCTTCCAGTGTGGGAATTTTGGGGCTAAAAAATAATATATTTTATTGTGGTGCGAGTTGAATCGCAACAATGAGGAAACATTCTATTGAGGGACGAGGACGCGGTCGTGGTGGTGTCCGTGGAGCCTCTGTTGCTGGCAGAGGACGTGGCCTTTCGGCCTCAGGCGCACAAAGTAGTGAACCAACTCCCTCAAGTAGCCGGCAGAATTTACAGCGATATTTGGTGGGGCCCAATGCCGTTATGAGGATGGTAAGGCCTGAGCAGGTACAGGCATTAGTCGATTGGGTGGCCGACAGTGCTTCCAGCACGTTCACCACATTGTCTTCCGTCCAGTCTTCTGCGGAAAGCGCACAGATGGCACCTGAAAACCAAGCCCATCAGTCTGTCACATCACCCCCATGCATATCAGGGAAACTGGCTGAGCCTCAAGTTATGCAGCAGTCTCTTATTCTGTTTGAAGACTATGCTCCCACGGTTTTCCAGGGGCGTCCACCTAGCCCTTCCCCAGCGGTGGAAGACATTCCATGCACTGACGCACAACCACTTATGTATCCAGATGATGAGGACATGGGAATACCACCACAGCAGAGTGACCGAGTCTCTGATGATGACGAAACACTGGTGCCCACTGCCGCGTCTTATTGCAGTGTGCAGACTGAACAGGAGGATTTCAGGGAGGAAGACTGGGTGGAAGACGAGGCAGAGGACGATGAGGTCTTAGATCCCACATGGACTGAAGGTCGTGCCGCTGACTTAAATAGTTCAGAGGAAGAGGCAGTGGTGAGACCGAGACAACAGCGAAGCCAAAGAGGGAGCAGGGGGCAAAAGCAGAACAGCCGCCGTCCAGAGAGTTCGCCTGCTATTGGCCAGCGCCAACAGGGACCCAGCACCCCAAAGGCATCTTCAAGGAGTTCCCTGGCATGGCACTTCTTCAAACAATGTGCTGAGGACAAGACCAGAGTGGTTTGCACGCTGTGCCATCAGACCCTTAGGCGAGGCATTAACGTTCTTAACCTGAGCACCACCTGCATGATCAGGCATCTACATGCAAAGCATGAACTGCAGTGGAGTACACACCTTAAAAACAAGGAACCCGCTCAGGCTCCCCTGCTCCTCTACCGCTGCTGCCTCGGCTTCCGCCTCGAGAGGAATGTTGCCACCTGCCGAGCAGAAAACAGAGGATGTGCCACCGACACCACCACCACCACCGCCACCGTCACCTAGCGCCTCCACTATTTCACACAGCAGCGTTCAGCTCTCCATCTCTCAAACCTTTGAGAGGAAGCGCAAATTCCCACCTAGTCACCCTCGAGCTCTTGGCCTGAATGCCAGCATTTCTAAACTACTGGCCTTTGAAATGCTGTCATTCCGGCTGGTGGACACAGACAGCTTCAAACAGCTGATGGCCATGGCTGTCCCCCAGTATGTGGTTCCCAGCCGCCACTACTTCTCCAAGACAGCCGTGCCTTCCCTGCACATGCAAGTGTCCGATTAAATCAAGTGTGCACTGCGCAACGCCATTTGTGGCAAGGTCCACCTAACCACAGATACGTGGACCAGTAAGCACGGCCAGGGACGCTATATCTCCCTAACTGCACACTGGGTAAATGAAGTGGCGGCTGGGCCCCAGGCGGAGAGTTCCTTGGCGCACGTCCTTCCGCCGCCAAGGATCACAGGGCATCATTCTTTGCCTCCTGTAGCCTCCTCCTCCTCTGCTTCCACCAGCTCATCCAGTCAGCCACACACCTTCACCACCAACTTCAGCACAGCCCGGGGTAAACGTCAGCCGGCCATTCTGAAACTCATATGTTTGGGGGACAGGCCCCACACCGCGCAGGAGTTGTGGCGGGGTATTGAACAACAGACCAACCAGTGGTTGCTGCCGGTGGGCCTCAAGCCCGGCCTGGTGGTGTGCGATAATGGGCGAAATCTCTTGGCAGCTCTGGGACTAGCCGGTTTGACGCACATCCCTTGCCTGGCGCATGTGCTGAATTTGGTGGTGCAAAAGTTCATTCACAACTACCCAGACATGTCAGAGCTGCTGCATAAAGTGCGGGCCGTCTGTGCGCGCTTCCGGCGTTCACATCCTGCCGCTGCTCGCCTGTCAGCGCTACAGCGGAACTTCGGCCTTCCCGCTCACCGCCTAATATGCGATGTGCCCACCCGGTGGAACTCCACCTTGCACATGCTGGAGAGACTGTGCGAGCAGCAGCAGGCCATAGTGGAGTTTCAGCTGCAGCACGCACGGGTCAGTCGCACTGCTGAACAGCACCACTTCACCACCAATGATTAGGCCTCCATGCGAGACCTGTGTGCCCTGTTGCGCTGTTTAGAGTACGCCACCAACATGGCCAGTGGCGATGCCACTGTTATCAGCATGACGATACCAATACTATGTCTCCTAGAGAAAACGCTTGAGGCGATGATGGAAGAGGAGGTGGGCCAGGGCCAGGAGGAGGAGGAGGATGACGGGTCGTTTTTAGCACTTTCAGGCCAGTCTGTTAGAAGTGGCTCAGAGGGAGGTTTTTTGCAACAGCAGAGGGCAGGTACAAATGTGGCCAGCCAGGGACCACTAGTGGAGGACGAGGAGGATGAGGAGGAGGTGGAGGAGGATGAGGATGAAGCAGGTTCACAGCGGGGTGGCACCCAGCACAGCGCAGGCACATCCCTGGTGCGTGGCTGGGGGGATACAGAGGATGATGACGATACGCCTCCCACAGAGGACAGCTTGTCCTTACCTCTGGGGAGCCTGGCACACATGAGCGATTACATGCTGCAGTGCCTGCGCAATGACAGCAGAGTTGCCCACATTTTAACGTGTGCTGACTACTGGGTGGCCACCCTGCTGGATCCACGGTACAAAGACAATGTGCCCACTTTACTTCCTGCACTGGAGCCTGATAGGAAGATGCGCGAGTACAAGCACACACTGGTAGACGCGCTCCTGAGAGCATTCCCAACTGTCACAGGGGAACAGGTGGAAGGCCAAGGCCAAGGCAGAGGAGGAGCTAGAGGTCGCCCACGCAGCAGTGTCACGGCCAGCTCCTCTGAGGGCAGGGTTAGCATAGCAGAAATGTGGAAAAGTTTTGTCTCCACGCCACAGCTAACTGCCCCACCACCTGATACGGAACGTGTTAGCAGGAGGCAACATTTCACTAACATGGTTGAACAGTACGTCTGCACACAACTCCACGTACTGACGGATGGTTCGGCCCCATTCAACTTCTGGGTTTCCAAATTGTCCACGTGGCCAGAATTAGCATGTTATGCCTTGGAGGTGCTGGCCTGCCCGGCGGCCAGCGTTTTTTCTGAACGTGTATTCAGCACGGCAGGGGGCGTCATTACTGACAAACGCAGCCGCCTGTCCGCAGCCAACGTGGACAAGCTGACGTTTATAAAAATGAACCAGGCATGGATCCCACAAGACCTGACCCTCCCTTGTGCAGAGTAGTCCTTAATAACTGCCTTAAACCATGTTGTCTTGTACTCCTGGCCACTTCACTAAGTCACTGAAAGCGGCCTTCTCCTGTGCTGGCTGATATAAATGCCTGAATCTCTGCTGTGGGACCTCTCTCCTCCGTGTGGCTGCAGGGGTCAAAGTCTCTAAAAGTGCCCTTCTCCTGTGGTGGTTGATGTGAAACTGATGCTTGTGCTATCTGACCTGTCTCCTCTGTGTCGGTGCTAAGGCCTAAGTCACTGAAAGCGTCCTTCTCCTGTGCTGGCTGATATAAATGCCTGAATCTCTGCTGTGGGACCTCTCTCCTCTTTCTGGGTGCAGGGGTCAAAGTCTCTAAAAGTGCCCTTCTCCTGTGGTGGTTGATGTGAAACTGATGCTTGTGCTATCTGGCCTGTCTCCTCTGTGTCGGTGCTAAGGCCTAAGTCACTGAAAGCGGCCTTCTCCTGTGGTGGCTGATATAAATGCCTGAATCTCTGCTGTGGGACCTCTCTCCTCTTTCTGGGTGCAGGGGTCAAAGAAACAAAAGGTGGCCTTCTCCTGTGCTGGCTGATATAAATGCCTGAATCTCTGCTGTGGGACCTCTCTCCTCCGTGTGGCTGCAGGGGTCAAAGTCTCTAAAAGTGCCCTTTTCCTGTGGTGGTTGATGTGAAACTGATGCTTGTGCTATCTGACCTGTCTCCTCTGTGTCGGTGCTAAGGCCTAAGTCACTGAAAGCGGCCTTCTCCTGTGCTGGCTGATATAAATGCCTGAATCTCTGCTGTGGGACCTCTCTCCTCTTTCTGGGTGCAGGGGTCAAAGTCTCTAAAAGTGCCCTTCTCCTGTGGTGGTTGATGTGAAACTGATGCTTGTGCTATCTGGCCTGTCTGCTCTGTGTCGGTGCTAAGGCCTAAGTCACTGAAAGCGGCCTTCTCCTGTGCTGGCTGATATAAATGCCTGAATCTCTGCTGTGGGACCTCTCTCCTCCGTCTGGGTGCAGGGGTCAAAGTCTCTAAAAGTGCCCTTCTCCTGTGGTGGTTGATGTCAAACTGATGCTTGTGCTATCTGACCTGTCTCCTCTGTGTCGGTGCTAAGGCCTAAGTCACTGAAAGCGGCCTTCTCCTGTGCTTGCTGATATAAATGCCTGAATCTCTGCTGTGGGACCTCTCTCCTCTTTCTGGGTACAGGGGTCAAAGTCTCTAAAAGTGCCCTTCTCCTGTGGTGGTTGATGTGAAACTGATGCTTGTGCTATCTGGCCTGTCTCCTCTGTGTCGGTGCTAAGGCCTAAGTCACTGAAAGCGGCCTTCTCCTGTGCTGGCTGATATAAATGCCTGAATCTCTGCTGTGGGACCTCTCTCCTCTTTCTGGGTGCAGGGGTCAAAGAAACAAAAGGTGGCCTTCTCCTGTGCTGGCTGATATAAATGCCTGAATCTCTGCTGTGGGACCTCTTTCCTCCGTGTGGCTGCAGGGGTCAAAGTCTCTAAAAGTGCCCTTCTCCTGTGGTGGTTGATGTGAAACTGATGCTTGTGCTATCTGACCTGTCTCCTCTGTGTCGGTGCTAAGGCCTAAGTCACTGAAAGCGGCCTTCTCCTGTGCTGGCTGATATAAATGCTTGAATCTCTGCTGTGGGACCTCTCTCCTCTTTCTGGGTGCAGGGGTCAAAGTCTCTAAAAGTGCCCTTCTCCTGTGGTGGTTGATGTGAAACTGATGCTTGTGCTATCTGACCTGTCTCCTCTGTGTCGGTGCTAAGGCCTAAGTCACTGAAAGCGGCCTTCTCCTGTGCTGGCTGATATGAATGCCTGAATCTCTGCTGTGGGACCTCTCTCCTCCGTCTGGGTGCAGGGGTCAAAGTCTCTAAAAGTGCCCTTCTCCTGTGGTGGTTGATGTGAAACTGATGCTTGTGCTATCTGACCTGTCTCCTCTGTGTCGGTGCTAAGGCCTAAGTCACTGAAAGCGGCCTTCTCCTGTGCTGGCTGATATAAATGCCTAAATCTCTGCTGTGGGACCTCTCTCCTCCGTCTGGGTGCAGGGGTCAGAGTCTCTCAAAGTCGCCTTCTCTTGTGCTGGGTGATGTGAAACTGATGCTTGTGCCATCTGACATGGTTGCCGGGGTCCCATTAAATTGTGGCCTACTCTTGTGGTGGGTGATCTAAATGCCTGATTCTCTGCTGTGAAACCTCTCTCCTCCGTCTGGGTGCAGGGGTCAAAGTCTCTCAAAGTGGCCTTCTCTTGTGCTGGGTGATGTGAAACTGATGCTTGTACCAGCTGACATGGGTGCAGGGGTCAAATTAACTAAATGGTGGCCTACTCCTGTGGTGGGTGATATAATGCCTGAATATGTGCTGTGGGGCCTCTCTCCTCTTTCTGGGTGCAGGGGTCAAAGTAACTAAAAGTGGCCTTCTCCTGTGCTGGATGTTATAAATGTAATGCTTGTGCTATCTGACATGTCTCCTCTGTCTGGGTGCTAAGGCCTAAGTCACTGAAAGTGGCCTTCTCCTGTGGTGGTTGATATGATGCCAGATTCTCTGCTATGGGACCTCTCTCCTTTGTCTGGATGCTGGGGTCGAAATAATAGTAAGCGACCTTCTCCATTGGTGGGTGATTTGAAGCCTGATTCTGTGCTATGGGACCTATTTCCAATTAATATTGGTTAATTTTATTTTATTTTATGTCATCATTTCCCTATCTACATTTGTTTGCAGGGGATTTACCTACATTTTGCTGCCTTTTGCAGCCCTCTAGCCCTTTCCGGGAGTCTTTTACAGCCTTTTTAGTGCCCAAAAGTTCGGGTCCCCATTGACTTCTATGGGGTTCGGGTTCGGGATGAAGTTCGGGTTGAGTTCGGATCACGAACCCGGACATTTTCCGGAAGTTCGGCCGAACCTCTCGAACCCGAACATCCAGGTGTTCGCTCATCTCTAGTTGCTATCAGTCAGGAATTGGCCCAGAAGTTGATTGAGAGCATGCCCAGTCGAATTGCAGAGGTCCTGAAAAACAGGGGCCAACACTGCAAATACTGACTCTTTGCATAAATGTCATGTAATTGTCGATAAAAGCCTTTGAAACGTATGAAGTGCGTGTAATTATATTTCACTACTTCACAGAAACAACTGAAACAAATATCTTAAAGCAGTTTAGCAGCAAACTTTGTGAAAACTAATATTTGTGTCATTCTCAAAACTTTTGGCCACGACTGTACAATAGTCCGATCACATGATCCTGTGTTGCTAAGTTACCACAGAAGCCAGAAGCTAAACTGATCTCTGCTATCAGTATGTGTCCATCAGACAATGTATTTACATTGACAGTGGGGATAACAAGCAGATCGCTCACCCCCAAGGTTACACAGCGCTGCTATGAGTATAATGGCAATATGGTTTCACAGTAGTGTAATTAATACGAGTGCACAGCAGTATCAAGCGGTCAACAGTCACATGATCGCATCCCTGAAAGGCCAGTATAGCATCTTGCTCTAATATTATCATAATCGTGGAATGATTTACAGAGCTCAAAGTAACGCTTAGTGTGAACAGACCTCCAGCGTCTAAAAAATCATCTATTTAAGATGATTATATGAAAAAACGCTTAGTGTGAACAGAGCCTCTAGCGTCTGAAAACAGCTGATCGTACTGCAAAGCGACAAGTAGGTCGGATCCAAAGTTATAATCAATTTAACACTCCAACTGAAGCAGAAAAATAAGTTAATCAATGAGATAAGAAAAATAAAAAATAAACAAAATTTTTAAAAAAATTAAAAATTAAACAGTAAAGTAAATAGATATTCTCTTCTTAGTTCCCTGGGGTGTGAAACCCTGGTGGAAGTATCACATACGGACACACATCACACACTCAGGTAATATTAACAATCGCGTGGACACTGGATGTACAGAGGCCACAAATAGGGTAACAATGTATTGTGCTAAGGTATTCGGTCGCATCCACGGGATCCACCATGCCACTCGTGCACTTAGGACACCAATGGAGGGCTGTCGTGTACACTGACTCATACCGCGTCTACAGAAGGAACATCAGTGAGCACTCGGCATTTATTCACAACCATACCAGATCATAGACGGGACCCTTTCTTGGAACCATAAAGAGAAAGAAACCAAATAAAAATGTAAAGCAAGTGAAAAATAAGAGATAAGAGTATACAGAGGATATTTCATGCCAGGGTATTTATTGAGGGAAACATGTCCTCATATATAGATATATAAACCAAGACCCCCATTGCCAGTCTGCAGTCAGACCACAGAGATATACAAAGCAAGATATACAAAAAAGAAAAAAATATTTTTTATAAATAATTATGAAAAAAAGAAATCTTTCTGAAAAAAATCTTTAGAAAAAAACTTTTTGAAAAAATTCTTGTTTTTTAAAATTTCCTTGAAAAAAACTTTTTAGGTAGAGTCAGCCACTAGAATCTCCCATCTGTCAATATATATAAAGGATAAATCCCAGCTGTAGATAATCAATATTGAATGTGGTCCGCCAAACTTACTCCGCATCACTATAAAAACAAGAAAGGCAAGAAAAAGGCAATCAATTTATAGCACTATATACAGCAAGAGGAGCCACATCGTCAAAGCCTATAATAGCATCATATAAGGAGAGAAGGCTTAAAGTCCACATTAAGTCCATACGGCTTAAGTGAATTGAGAGATTTAATCCAGTATAATTCACGTTTCTTAAGTGACAAGATTCTGTTCCCTCCTCTGCGTGAGAGGGGAACATGATCTATCAACATATACCTCAAGTCACGTTCCATGTGACCAAACTCAACAAGGTGTTTGGGTACTGGAAGGTCCTCCTGACTCCTGACGTTTTTTTGCGGATAGTGTACCGGTGCTGGTTAATATGTGTTTTAAACTCGAAGGAGGTCTCTCCCACATATAATTTCTTACAGAGACACCATAACACGTATATAACGTAGGAGGACTCACAGGTCAAATAGTGTTTAATAGGATATACTGTCAATGTATTAGGCTGAACAAATGTGCTTCCTTTTTGCATAAATTGACAATTTATACAGCTGAGGCATGGGAAACTACCCAATTTTTGAGAACGTAAATAGGTCTGGCCAGTTCTTTTCAAGGGGCCAACATCTGTGTGGACCAACAGGTCTTTTAGATTTTTCGATCTTCGATAAGAAAATAGTGGAGGCATCTTAAATTCATCAATTTTGCTATGGCCACTCTTGAGAACAGACCAATGTCTGCGTACAATGGAGGCAATAGAATTGCTGCCCTCAGTTTATGTCATGACTAGGGGGAACCTATCAGAGGATTTTTTCTCGCTTCGTGTCAAAAGGTCATTCGTTATGATTTTTGGAGGTTCATTAAATGTATGTCCAATACCGCTCTGGAGTAACCCCTTTCCAGGAATTTGTTAGTCATGATGTTAAGTGTAACATCTAACATCTTGTGATCATTGACTATACGTTTTGCTCTCATGTATTGGCTTTTGGGGAGGGATTTTACCATAGCCCGCAGGTGGGCACTGTTGTACCTCAGAAAGGTGTTTTTATCTGTGGTTTTACAATATACCTCCGTTGATAGATGATCATCTACAATGCGGATCAATGTGTCTAAAAAATTAATGCACTCTATAGAGTAATTAATGGTAAATTTAATATCATCATCGATAGTATTAAGGAAAGAGAAAAAGTCAAGTAACTCTTGTTCTGTACCAGTCCAAATCAAAAAAATATAATCTATGTATCGCCTCCACCACAGAACATGAATGAAGTGGGGCAACACATAGATGAATCTCTCTTCCAGGAAGGAGACCGCCATGTTTGTATACGTAGGCGCCACGTTAGACTTCATGGCGGTCCCCTTCAACTGCAAGTAAAAATAATCTCCAAATAGAAAATAATTGCAGGTCAGTATCATCTTTCATAAAGTCAGAATAAAGTCCTGACACCCATCCGTGAAGTCAGATCCTGCCAGCACGTCTTTTACAACAGAAATACCAAAATCATGTCTTATGGAAGTGTATAGGCTGACAATGTCAAAAAATGCCAGGATGGCACCTGATGGGACTGTGACCTCCATAAGTTTTTCAAGGAAGTCTGTAGTATCCTGTATGTAGGACCTCGCTGTCACCGCATAGTGGCACAACAGCCTGTCAAGAAAGACAGAGATGTTGCTAAACAAAGACCCACGGCCAGAGATTATGGGTCTGCCAGGGGGGTCAGAGAGGTCCTTATGAATCTTGGGTAACAGATATAACATTGGCGTAACTGGAAGTTTTTCAATCAAGAATTCTTGTCTTTTAGTATCAATGAATCCTGCCTGTACCCCTTCTTTGACAATGCATTCAATTTGTCTCTGGAATTCCCATTTGGGACCTCCATTTAATATTTTATACACTGTTCCATCAGACAACTGACTGGAAAGCCTCAGAAATATATTTTTGGGTGTCCATAACCACAACCGCACCCCCTTTATCAGCGGGTTTGATGGTGAGGCTGTGGTCATGGATCTATTCACTCAGACTGTTTTTCAACCCTGGACATATTAGGATAACGGAAAAGATCTGGTTCCGAGTCCCTCAGTTGATATAAAACCCTTAATGTGTCTATAGCTGGAGAAATAACAGGTGGTATGAAATCACTTTTTTTAAACAGACCTAATTTGTGAAAACATAACTCAGATTGCTGCTCAGTCTTGCTGCTCTTGGGGTTTAAAGAAAACCACATCTTAAGGCCTAATTCACACGTCCGCAAAATGGATCCGCATCCCTTCCGCAATTTTGCGGAAGGGTTGCAGACCCATTCATTTCATAGGGGCAGGAATGGATGTGGACAGCACACTATGTGATGTCCGCATCCGTGTTTCCGCATCCGTGTTTCCGCATCCGTGTTTCCGTTTCCTCAAAAAAATAGAACATGTCCTATTCTTGTCCGCAATTGCGGACAAGAAAAGGCATTCTTTCTATATTGCCAGCAATGTGCGGTCCGCAAAATGCGGAATGCACATTGCAGCCGTCCGTGTTTTGCGGATCCGTGTTTCCGTGTTTTGCGGATCCGTGTTTCCGTGTTTCCGCAAAACACACTACGGACGTGTGAATAAGGCCTAAGGCCTCATGCACACTACCGTATGTGCTTTGCGGTCCGCAAATTGCGGATCCATTGTAATAATGCCTATCCTTGTCCGCAAACTAGAAAAAAATAGGACATGCTCTATTTTTTTGCAGATCGGAAAAACGGACATACGGAAACTGAATGCACACGGAGTACCTTCCGTTTTTTTTGCGGACCCATTGAAATGAATGGTTCCACATATGGTCCGCAAAAAAAACGGAACGGACACAGAAAGAAAATACATTCGTGTGCATGAGGCCTAAGTTTAAGTTTTCTAACAAACTCCAAAAAATCAGCCTCCATCTGCAACCAATCTGTGCGTATCTTAGGGCAGAAACTTAACTCTGGGCATGCCCAGTGTGCTCCTATAGATGCAAATGCACATGTTATACTCGGATGCTGGACTCTGTGGTTCCTCCGACTTTCCCCCATCATTTAGGTAATTTTAATGAATTATGTATTCAGCACATGTTCAGCCAATTGAACAATTATCACAGATGATGAAATATGCACAAAATACAATTTGAATTGTGCACAGTTTCTATTATATGTAATACACATGGATGTTACATTGATGCACTTTATTTTCTTTTACATGTTTTGTGTATGTATATCACCATTATTTGGCTTTATTACATTATTACACTTGATTATGTAATTGATGAGACCCCAATGAGGGGACCTTTATCCCCTTAGGCTACATGCACACGACCGTTGTTTGTTTCCGCGTCCGTTCCGTTTTTTTTCACGGATAGGATGCTTCCCCATTCATTTCAATGGGTCCGTCAAAAAATGCGGATGGTCAACCGTTTTGGTTCCGCATCCGTGATCCGTGTTTTCATTCCGTCAAAAAAATAGTGCATGTCCTATTTTTTTCACGTTTGCGGACAAGGATAGGCATTTTTACATTGGATCTGCCATAAACATCGGATCCGTCAAAAAAAACGGTCCGTCATCCGTTTTTTTTGACGGACGCAAAATTTCAAGGAGGAGCGGACGCGGAGGCAGGCAACGGTCGTGTGCATGTAGCTTTAAGGACACAGGGTTTTTACATTTTTGCGTTTTTGTTTTGCGCTCTATGCCTTCCAAGAGCCATAACTTTTTTATTTTTCCGTTCACATGGCCATATGAGGGCTTATTTTTTGCGGGACAAGTTGTACTTTCCAACGCCATCATTTAATAATGCATACGGTGTAGTGGGAAGCGGGAAAAAAATTCCAAATGAGGTGAAATTGCAAAAAAAAAAGCAATTTCACCACAGTTTTACGGGTTTCAAAATTACTACGTTTGATTTGCGATAAAACTGACCATTTAGTTTTATTCTACAGGTCAGTACGAATCCGGCGATACCCAATATGTATAGCTTTTCTTGCGTTTTGATAGTGAAAAAAAATTCAAAAGTGGGAAAATTTTTTTTTTTTTTTGTCGCCATGTTTTGACTGCTATAACGTATTTGTATATAAGTGTATGGCGTTGTATGGGGGCTTATTTTTTGCGGGGCGATCTTAACTTTTAGTTGATACCATTATGGGGTGTGTAGGACTTTTTGATCGCTTTTATTTAATTTTTTGAGGAAATGAAGCGTCCAAAAGCGGCAAATCGGCCATTTGGGCGCTTTTTTCCGTTTTTCTGTTTACCGTATGGGAAATATATTTTTATATTTTTATACTATGGGCGTTTTCACACATTGCGACACCCATGATGTGTATTTTTTTTATTATTTTATTTTAATTTTGGGGAAAGGGGGGTGATTTAAATTTTTAGTTTTTTTTTTTTTATTTTTTTTTTATTTTTTTTACACTTTTATATAGATCCCATAGGGACCTATATAAATCAGTTACCTGATTGCTTCTATCATAAAACTCCAATACACTTGTATTGGAGTTTATGAGCATTTTACTACTTTCCTATGAAGCCCTATTGCTGACAAGGGCTCCATAGAAAATAGTAAGTGATAGCCTCAAGCTGAATGAAAGGCTTGAGGCTATCCCTTACAGCGCTCCGATTCTCCCGATCACCACTAGGGGGAGCCGGAGCGCTGCCAAAAGTTTTACTTTCGGTTTTAGCGCGTGCAGATGCCGTGATCAGGATTGATCACGGCATCTGCAGGGTTAAATGATCGCGGTCGGCAGCGCTGCCGACCGCGATCATCAGCTGCGGGGGTCAGCTACAGGAATCAGCCGGACCCCCGCAGCGATGGTGCCCGCAGCGGCCAGGAGCGGTTGCCATCTTTAGGGACTGGACACATGACGTACCCATACGTCATGTGTCCTTAAGGAGTTATATACTAGCACTATTGCATTGTTTTGTATCACTGCTTGAAAAAGGTTCCATTGTATGGACCGAAACGTCGCTTTGGTGTAAATAAAAGACACTTGTCACTGGAGGTGCCGTGGACCCTTCCTTCTTTGTATGAGTATTGGGACATTGGATTGACCCTACAGCCGCTGGCACTCCTTTGCTGTCTATATCACTGGATCCCTGGACGCAATCACACAGCTTCACATGCTTTCACAAGGTGCAATTGATCCCTACCGGGAATCATTTACACCAGGAGTTTTTTCTTTCTCCCAAGAGGAAGCCAATCACATATTAAATGCCTAGGGAGATGCTGGTTTCTTGTCCACACCTACGGTTTTGGACACCAAGAGAAATCTGGAGAGACTCACAAAACGTCTGATATCAGTGGAGCTCCATCTGACCACTTTGAGTGAGTACCACCGGGTTCAGCATATCCCAAGGGGAATGCATACACAATTACAGCCAACCATGTATATGCATGACCAGGATTTTCGCTCTAAATATGAAATTATAGCAAACAAATTTTCTTTGGATCCTTTATTACTTAATATTCAGTTTTTACAAAAAGATTTGACGGACATTAAATTAAAAAAGGAGGTGCTTGATAGTAAATTGAAATCCTTGATGTCTGACTATGAGTACCAGGACTATGCTTCTCGATCCAATACGATCTCGGATAAACTTAAACAGGACATTCAGGATGTCAGTAGTAAATGCCAGCGGGACCTTTTGGATTATGACAATGGATCAGGACCAATAATAACCAACAGACTCGTCCAATGCCCAGTAGAGGGGACAAGAAAAATGCGCCTAATGTGAATACTTCTCAAACACGTATGGACTCTACACCGTCTGCTTTTTTAGGGGAGACCTCTCATACCACAAGAGCACCAAATCAACCAGAAGGGGTGGACACCGAAGACGTAGACAACAAAAAAACGCGGAGCAGGAAAACATTCAAACGAAAAAATTGATGGACATTAGTACTGTGGTAAATATTTCCTCTCATGTTTTGACTCCGACACAAATACAGGTTCTGGTTAAGGGGTTAAGTTTCTGCCCTAAGATATGCACAGATTGGTTGCAGATGGAGGCTGATTTTTTGGAGTTTGTTAGAAAACTTAAACTTAAGGTGTGGTTTTCTACAAACCCCAAGAGTAGCAAGACTGAGCAGCAGTATGTTTTTACAAATTAGGTCTGTGATTTCATACCACCTGTCATTTCTCCAGCTATAGACACATTTACTGAGGCGGTTTTACGGGATTTATATCACTTGAGGGACTCGGAACCGGATCTTTACATATACCCATGTTGGGTGAGAGAAATATCACTGTAAATTGACAACTTTGTATAAATTTTTTTAAAAAGTTGTCGTTTACAGAGATATTTCTCTCACCCAGCATGGGTATATGTAAAAATACACCCCAAAACACATTGCCCTACTTCTCCTGAGTACGGCGATACCACATGTGTGCCACTTTTTTGCAGCCAAAAAGTGCAAAGGGGCCCTAAATCCAATGAGTACCTTTAGGATTTCACAGGGCATTTTTACGCATTTGGATTCCAAACTCCTTCTCACGCTTTAGGGGCCCCTAAAATGCCGGGACAGTAAAAATACCCCACATGTGACCCCATTCCGGAAAGTAGACACCCTATGGTATTCGTTGATGGGCATAGTGAGTTCATGGAAGTTTTTATTTTTTGTCACAAGTTAGCGGAAATGGATTTTTTTTTCTATTTTTTCTTTTTTTCTTAAAAAGTCTCATATTCCACTAACTTGTGACAAAAAATAAAATTTGTGCGAAGTCAAGGGCACACCGGTAATAGTCACCTGGGATCACATCCAAAAAAGTTTATTAAAAATACTAAAAATACCTAAAATGCGGACCAATCACTTAATATTAATTGCATACATACAAATCTGCCACAATAAAGTGCAACGTGCTAAAGTGTCCCCAAGTGTTAGAAAAATTGATACAATTAATCCATATAAAGCTGATGCAGATATAGTAATATCACTTATGTGCAAATATCAAATCCTGTGCAAAAGTCAAGGTTAAACAATAAAAATGATTAAAACTACTAGGTAATATGTGCAATCAGGTAGTGCCATAAAAGTCCGTGCAAAAAATTGACTAGTGTCCACCTTTTCAGCAGCAAAAATAAAAATGTTCAATTATTTATCTTATTCCTCTTAGAAGCAACGATAGTGCAAAGTTAGCGATACCGGTATGCTTGTAGCTCACATTTAGTTCGATTCAACACCCGATGGTGGGAACGGCCGTCTGCCGGCTGCCGACTGCAGCGCTCCCTCCTCCACCTCTCCTCCGTCCCGGAATGCCCGAACCCAGCTGCCTTACCGTGATTCGGACGTTCTAGCTCGTCACAGTCTCTGCCCGCCTGCGGCGTCCCACAGGGCGTTCTGGATACACGCAGCGTCCCACGTGTTTCTTCCCACGGCAGTGCTGGGTCCTAGGGCCTTTCAATATAGGTTGGTTGGAAAGTCTGTTAGCTTTACAGCTGCTTCACAGTCTCGTGAACAAATCACTGTCAGGGACGGAGGGGGATACTGGTCTAACACACCACCAATCTCCCACTTACTATATCTGCATCAGCTTTATATGGATTAATTGTATCAATTTTTCTAACACTTGGGGACACTTTAGCACGTTGCACTTTATTGTGGCAGATTTGTATGTATGCAATTAATATTAAGTGATTGGTCCGCATTTTAGGTATTTTTAGTATTTTTAATAAACTTTTTTGGATGTGATCCCAGGTGACTATTACCGGTGTGCCCTTGACTTCGCACTTATTTTTGATACTCATGCCAGTCGATGGGTCTGGACTTTTACAAGTGAGCACCCGGGTGGTATCCTATCTGAACTAATTGGGTGTAGCCGTCCTACTTTTTTCCTGCAAAAAATAAAATTTTACATGAACTCACTATACCCCTCACGGATAACCTTGGGGTGTCTACTTTCAAAAATGGGGTCACTGGTGGGTATTTTTACTGCCCTGGCATTTTAGGGGCCCCTAAAGCGTGAGAAGCGGTTTGGAATCCAAATGAGTAAAAATGTCCTGTGAAATCCTAAAGGTACTCATTGGAATTTGGGCCCCTTTGCGCACCTAGGCTGCAAAAAAGTGGCACACATGCGGTATTGCGGTGCTCAGGAGAAGTAGGGCAATGTGTTTGGGGGTGTATTTTTACATATACCCATACTGGGTGTGAAAAATATCTCTGTAAATGACAACTTTTTCCATTTTTTTATACAAAGTTGTCAATTTACAGAGATATTTCTCTCACCCAGCATGGGTATATGTAAAAATACACCCCAACACACATTGCACTACTTCTCCTGAGTACGGCGATACCATATGTGTGCCAATTTTTTGCAGCCAAGATGCACAAAGGGGCCCCAATTCCAATGAGTACCTTTTAGGATGGTATTTTTACGCATTTTTCTTCTCACGCTTTAGGGCCCCTAAAATGCCAGGGCAGTAAAAATACCCCAAATGTGACCCCATTTTAGAAAGAAGACACCCCAAGGTATTCTGTGAGGGGCATGGTAAGTTCATACAAGATTTTTTTTTTTGGCACAAGTTAGCGGAATTTGATTTTTTTTGTTTTTTCTCACAAAGTCTCCCTTTCCGCTAACTTGTGACAAAAAATTCAATCTTTCATGGACTCAATATGCCCCTCAGCGAATAGAAACATAGAAACATAGAATGTGTCGGCAGATAAGAACCATTTGGCCCATCTAGTCTGCCCAATATACTGAATACTATGAATAGCCGCTGACCCTATCTTATATGAAGGATGGCCTTATGCCTATCCCATGCATGCTTAAACTCCTTCACTGTATTTGCAGCTACCACTTCTGCAGGAAGGCTATTCCATGCGCCCACTACTCTCTCAGTAAAGTAATTCTTCCTGATGTTACTTTTAAACCTTTGCCCCTCTAATTTAAAACTATGTCCTCTTGTAGCAGTTTTTCTTCTTTTAAATATTCTCTCCTCTTTTACCGTGATGATTCCCTTTATGTATTTAAAAGTTTCTATCATATCCCCTCTGTCTCTTCTTACTTCCAAGCTATACATGTTAAGGTCCTTTAACCTTTCCTGGTAAGTTTTGTCCTGCAATCCATGAACTAGTTTAGTAGCTCTTCTCTGAACTCTCTCCAAAGTTTCAATATCCTTCTGCAGATATGGTCTCCAGTACTGCACACAATACTCTAAATGAGGTCTCACTAGTGTTCTGTAGAGCGGCATGAGCACCTCCCTCTTTCTACTGTTAATGCCTCTCCCTATACACCCAAGCATTCTGCTGGCATTACCTGCTGCTCTATGACATTGTCTGCCCACCTTTAGGTCGTCTGATATAATGACCCCTAAATCCCTTTCCTCAGATACTGAGGTTAGTACTGTATCACTGATTTTATATTGTGCTCTTGGGTTTTTACGCCCCAGGTGCATTATCTTGCAATTATCAACATTAAATTTTAGTTGCCAGATTTTTGACCATTCCTCTAGTTTTCCCAAATCCTTTTCCATTTGGTGTATATTTCCAGGAACATCAACCCTGTTACAAATCTTTGTGTCATCAGCAAAAAGACACACCTTACCATTGAGGCCTTCTGCAATTTCGCTGATAAAGATATTAAACAATATGGGTCCCAGAACAGATCCCTGAGGTACCCCACTGGTAACAATACCATGGTCTGAATATACTCCATTGACTACAACCCTCTGTTTTCTGTCCTTCAGCCACTGCCTAATCCATTCAACAATATGTGAGCCCAAGCTCAAAGACTGCAGTTTATTGATAAGCCTTCTATGTGGGACAGTATCAAAAGCCTTACTAAAGTCCAGATAGGCGATGTCTACTGCACCTCCGCCATCTATTATTTTAGTCACCCAATCAAAAAAGTCAATAAGATTAGTTTGACATGATCTCCCTGAAGTAAACACATGCTGTTATTTATCAATCAACCCATGGGTTTTTAGATGTTCCACAATCCTCTCCTTGAGTATGGTTTCCATTAATTTCCCCACTATTGATGTCAGGCTTACCAGCCTATATTTGCCCGATTCCTCTCTACTACCTTTCTTGTGAATTGGCACAACGTTTGCTAATTTCCAATCTTCTGGGACGACATCTGTTACCAGTGATTGGTTAAATAAGCTGTTAATGGTTTTGCTAGTACACCTCTAAGCTCTTTTAATAGCTTTGGGTGTATCCCATCAGGCCCCTGTGATTTATTTGTATTAATTTCAGACAGCCGACTTAGAACCTCTTCCTCTGTAAAGACACATGCATCAAAGGATTCATTAGTGTTCCTCCCTAACTGAGGTCTTTCTCCTTCATTTTCCTTTGTAAAAACTGAACAGAAGTATTCATTGAGGCAGTCAGCTAGTTCTTTATCCTCTTCCATATACCTTCCTTCTTTTGTTTTTAATTTGGTAATTCCTTTATTTAATTTCCTTTTTTCATTTATGTATCTGAAGAATTTCTTATCACCTTTTTTAACTGACTGAGCTAATTTCTCTTCTGCCTGAGCTTTAGAAGCTCTTATAACTTGCTTGGCCTCTCTCTGCCTCATCTTATAGATTTCCCGGTCATCCTCGTTTTGGGTGTTTTTATACTTACTAAATGCCATCTTTTTGTTTTTAATAATTTTGGCCACTTCTGCTGAGTACCACAGTGGTCTCTTCCTTTTTTTGCTTTTACTGACGAGCCTAATGCACTTTTCTGTTGCCTTTAATAGTGCCACTTTTAAGTAGTTCCATTTCTCTTGGACTCCATTGAAATTTTTCCAGTCTGATAGGGACTCATATACCACTGATCTCATTTTAGAAAAGTCTGTTTTCCGATAATCTAAAACTTTTGTTTTTGTGTGGAGTGACTCAGTCACTGTACTTATAGTAAACCACACTGACTGGTGATCACTGGATCCTAAGCTTTCCCCTACAGTAATATCAGATATCAAATTGCCATTTGTGAATACCAAATCTAAAATGGCCTCCTTCCGGGTTGGCTCCTCAACTACTTGCTGTAGAGATAATCCCAGTAGGGAATTTAGAATGTCTGTACTCCTGGCAGAACTAGCTATTTTGGTTTTCCAGTTTATATCAGTAAGATTAAAGTCTCCCATAATGACAACTTCCCCTTTCAATGTCATTTTAGCAATTTCCTCAACTAGTAGATCATCCAATTCTTTGACTTGGCTTGGTGGTCTGTATATGACACCTACACGAGTTACCTTATGATTACCAAGCTGCAACGTAACCCAAACTGACTCTAAATTGGTTTCGCTGACTTGTATTAGATTAGATTTTATGCTATCTTTTACATATAGGGCCACTCCACCCCCTTTCTTGCCTTCTCTGTCTTTCCTATATAGAGAGAACCCAGGTATTGTTATATCCCAGTCATTACTCTCATTGAACCATGTCTCAGTAACAGCCACTAAATCTATATTCTCAGATGCCATTACAGACTCAAGTTCGTTGATCTTATTCCCTAAACTGCGAGCATTTGTAGACAAGACTCTCAGCTTGTTGTTTCTTATCTTATCAGCTCCTGGCATCTTCTGGCATTGTTTTTTCGGGGGGCAGCCGAACTGATGGATTGTTTCTTTTGTGTCCCCCTTTCCTAGTTTAAATGTTCCTTAGCAAAAACTTTGAACTGTTCACTGAGGACATTCGTTCCCTTGGGAGAAAGATGCAAACCATCTTTCTTGTATAGTTCTTTTCCATTCCAGCTAGAGCCAACATGAGCCACAAAGCCAAATCCCTGGTTCAAACACCATTCACCAAGCCATACATTGAATTCCTTAATACGCAGCTGCTTGTCATGCTGACGGTTATGCACAGGCAGAACTGCAGAGAATGAGACAGTCGATGCAATCTCCCGTATATCATTACCAAGTGTGTGAAAAGCTTCCTTCACCTTTGAAACTTCATTGCAAGCCAGATCATTTGTCCCAAGATGGACAATAACATCCACCTCCTTTTCCATTTTTGCTTGCTTAATAATGTTAAGGATACGTCATCTGTCCCTGCTAGCATTAGCACCAGGGAGACATCTCACAGAACCCTCTTCTTCAAACTTCACACCTCCTATGATAGAATCGCCCACCAATAGTTGCTTACTATTAGTACTCACTATATCCTTTTTGTCTTTGTCAGTAGTCTTGCATACCTTAGACATAGGAGATCATTGTTCCTCACCAACTGTGCCCAAGCCATCCTCCATATTGCTCTTGCATACCTTGGGGTGTCTTCTTTCCAAAATGGGGTCACATGTGATGTGTTTGTACTGCCATGGCATTTGAGGGTCTCCGCAATCATTACATGAATGGCCAGCATTAGGAGTTTCTGCTATTCTCCTTATATTGAGCATACGGGCAATGAGATTTTTTTTTACGTTCAGCCTCTGGGCTGAAAGAAAAAATGAACGGCACAGATTTCCTCATTTGCATCGATCAATGTGGATGAAAAAATCTCTGCCAAAAAATATGCAAGAAAAAAAAGAGGGGCCTGGCGATTGCCAGGACATAGGGGCTCCGCCCAAACATCCATACCCACTCAGCTCCTATGTCCTGGCAAACGTGATTTCTCCATTCACATCGATCAACCGATCGGTGTGGAGGAAGACATCTTTGCCAGATTTTTTGATACAAAGTGTTTGCCAAAGCATATGAACTCCAACACCTCTCCTCAGCTCATATGCCTGGGCAAACGTACCTGTCCTGCAGAGGAGAAATCTCATCTTGCAGCGCCACATACACCGACTTCACGTGTCTTCTGACAGCAGCGCAATGCTTCTCTCAGAATTCACATCAGTGCTGCGGCGTTTTCATCGGTTGGTCCGTTGATCTACCTGGAAAATAAAGGGTGGTTAGGGGAAAAAAAAAAAGAAGAAAAAACAGGCAGCAGGCACATAACTTGGACGTTACAAACTTTATAAAACATGAATAAAACCTGAACATGAAAAAAAAACGGAACTTACTCAAGATTTTTTTTTCTTGCTACCTGTTTAATTTTTTTTTCTTTTTTTAACCATATCACTCTTTATTTTCCTAGCAGAAACCTCTCCTTTCCCATGGGACAATGTGTAAAGTGTAAATCACACAGAGATGGTGCGAAGTACACTGTACACGTTATCCCAAGTGAAAGGAGAGGTCTCTACCGCTTCACACTTCTGCAGTAGCACAGCAGCACCGTCCCCTATGTGTTAGGGTCTCTCAAAACCTAGTATCCTGAGAGACCCTTGAGCCTGATTGTAAAAACTACCTGTGTCCTGCAATCCCTATGTCCCTAAGTGTACCTGGGTGTGGTACTTCCGGAAACACTCCCCTAGGCATAGGGCAGGGTGGTCAGGACAGTCAGGACAGAAATAGCGGGTGTCACGCCTTATTCCACTCCTGCTACAGACACAACATTTTTTTCGGGTGGCGGTTGGGTTGAGGTACCGGTAACGACACTAGGGAAGTGTCGCTCGTGTAGATGGCTCACTACACTGGTGGATGGGGGCACGGAACCTCCTGGATACAGGAGTTCCGAAATGATCTCTTCCTGGAATTTGAGGAAGGACCCCGTTCTCCCAGCCTTACTGTAGAGAACGTAACTATTATAGGCAGCCAATTGAAATAAATATACAGACACCTTTTTATACCAGCGTCTGGTGCGTCGGGAAATCAAATACGGGGCCAACATCTGGTCATTGAAGTCCACCCCTCCCATGTGGAGGTTATAGTCGTGGACTGAGAGGGGCTTTTCAACGACACTGGTTGCCCGTTCAAATTGTATTGTCGTGTCTGCGTGAATGGAGGAGAGCATGTAAATGTCACGCTTGTCTCTCCATTTCACCGCAAGCAGTTCTTCGTAACACAATGCAGCCCTCTGCCCCCTTGCAAGTCGGGTGGTAAGGAGCCGTTGGGGGAAGCCCCGACGACTAGGTCGCACGGTGCCACAGCAGCCAATCTCTTCTAGGAACAAATGCTTGAAGAGGGCCACACTTGTGTAAAAGTTGTCCACATAAAGATGGTACCCCTTGCCGAATAAGGGTGACACCAAGTCCCAGACTATCTTCCCACTGCTCCCCAGGTAGTCAGGGCAACTGACTGGCTCCAGGGTCTGATCTTTTCCCTCATAGATCCGAAATTTGTGCGTATAGCCTGTGGCCCTTTCACAGAGCTTATACAATTTGACCCCATACCGGGCACGCTTGCTTGGGATGTACTGTTTGAAGTCAAGGCGCCCGGTGAAATGTACAAGGGACTCGTCTACGCAGATGTTTTGTGCAGGGGTATACAAATCTGCAAATTTCTGGTTGAAATGGTCTATGAGGGGCCGAATATTGTGGAGCCGGTCTAAAGCTGGGTGGCCTCTGGGACGGGAGGTGGTGTTGTCGCTAAAGTGCAGAAAACGCAGGATGGTCTCAAAACGTGTCCTGGACATGGCAGCAGAGTACATGGGCATGTGATCAATTGGGTTCGTGGACCAATATGACCGCAATTCATGCTTTTTTGTAATGCCCATGTTGAGGAGAAGGCCCAGAAAAGTTCTAAATTCGGAAACTTGGACTGGTTTCCACCGGAAAGGCTGGGCATAGAAGCTTCCCGGGTTGGCGGTTATAAATTGAGTGGCATACCTATTTGTTTCTGCCACGACTAAGTCATAGAGCTCCGCAGTGAAGAACAGCTCAAAAAACCCCAGCGACGATCTGATCTGAGCTGTCTCCACCCGAACTCCTGACTGGGCGGTGAAAGGGGGAACTACTAGTGCGGCTGACGATGGGGACAGCAAATCAGGATTTGCCAGCACCTCAGGGACTCTAGGGGCTCTACGGGCCTGTCTGCGCGGTGGCTGCGATGGGGGAATTACTGCACGTGCCACCGTACCAGCTTCTACTGCCCTTCTGGTGCTCGCCACTTCACCATGTTGTACGGCAGTGCTGGTAGAAGGTCCAGGACGGGCTGCGCTGCTGGTGTATGCCTCACCATGTAATCCGGCAGCGCCAGCCCCACTCTGCTGCCCTTGAAACTGATCCTGCGCTACCTGCGGTCTAGCAACACGGGGCCGGGTACGCCTGGTGGTATCAGGGACCTCAACCTCCTCGTCCGAACTTTGGGTCAGACTGCCACTGCTTTCTACAGTTTCATATTCGCTAGATTCGTCAGATGAGGGTTCCCATTCCTCATCCGACTGGGTCAGAATCCTGTAGGCCTCTTCAGAGGAATACCCCTTCCTTGACATTTGGGCAACTAAATTTAGGGGGTATTCCCTGAGACTACCCAAGAAAAAAAGCAAGCCTGTCTTACAAATGGGAGTGTAGCGAAGTTCAGAAGCCGCTGCGATTGATAAAAAAGATCAAAACTGATTTTTTTTATCGCCGCAGCGCTTATGAAGTGATTGTGCAGTGATACAAAAAAAAAATATTTTTTTGTCACTGCGGCAGGGTGGGCGTGGGTGAACGCAGGTGTGGGCGACCGATCAGGTCTGATCGGGCAAACACTGCATTTGGGGTGGAGGGCGAACTAAAGTGACAGTAATACTATTATAGATCTGACCGTGATCAGTTCTAATCACTTACAGATACTATAAAAGTACAAACGCTGATTAGCGCGCGATAATCAGCAAATCAGTGACTGCGGTGCGGTGGGCTGGGCGCTAACGCTAACTACCTAACAAAGGGGCCTAAACTAAACTAAGACTAACAGTCAATTGTAGGGAAAAAAAACAAAAGTGACACTGATCACTTTTTTCCCTTTCACTATGTATTGACAGGGTGATCAAGGGGTTAATTAGGGTGATGGGGTGATGGGTTGTGCACTTATTTGGGATCTGTGCTGGGTCCAACCGATGAAAAGGACCCAGCACATGTCACAGATCCCTTATAAATCCTCTATATTTACAAATAAAACCTAAATCTCCATTTTCCATAGGAGATTTTGAAAATCACCAGCCTGCCAGCGCTGATCATTGGCTGGCAGGCTGGTGACACACATCTCCTGAGCCCGGCGGTGCGTTCCATTTGCGTTCCACCGGGCCCAGGAGCGCGTCCAGGAGGAATAAACCGACCACCCGCAGGACGCAATCCTGCGTACGGCGGTCGGCAACAGGTATAAAAAGTTATTTTCAAGTAAATTCTTTTTTTTTAATTTTCTAAAAGTTTTTAAAAAGATTTTTTTACAGAAAGATTTTTTTCAGAAAAGATTTTGTTCAAAAAAACTTTTTTTTTCATAATTATTAATTTTTTTTTTCTTTTTTGTATATCTTGCTCTGTATATCTCTGTGGTCTGACTGCAGACTGGCAATGGGGGTCTTGGTTTATATATCTATATATGCGGACATGTTTCCCTCAATAAATACTCCAACCCTGGCATGAAATATCCTCTGTAAACTCTTATCTTTTATTTTTCACTTGCTTTACATTTTTATTTGGTTTCTTTCTCTTTATGGTTCCAAGAAAGGGTCCCCTATATGATCTGGTATGGTTGTGAATAAATGCCGAGTGCTCACTGATGTTCCTGCTGTAGACGCGGTAGGAGTCAGTGTACACGACAGCCCTCCATTGGTGTCCTAAGAGCACGAGTGGCATGGTGGATCCCGTGGATGCGACCGAATACCTTAGCACAATACATTGGTACCCCATTTGTGGCCTCTGTACATCCAGTGTCCACGCGATTGTTAATATTACCTGAGTGTGTGATGTGTATCCGTATGTGGTACTTCACACCCCAGGGAACTAAGAAGAGAATATCTATTTACTTTACTGTTTAATTTCTAATTTAAAAAAAAAAATTGTTTCTTTCTTTATTTTTCTTATCTCATTGAATACCTTCTTTTTCTGCTTCAGTTGGAGTGTTAAATTAATTATAACTTTGGATCCGACCCACTTGTCTCTTTGCAGTATGATCAGCCGTTTTCAGACACTAGAGGCTCTGTTCACACTAAGTGTTTTTTCATATAATCATCTTAAATGGATGATTTTTTAGACGCTGGAGGTCTGTTCACACTAAGCGTTACTTTGAGCCCTGTAAATCATTCAATGATTATGATAATATTAGAGCAAGATGTTATACTGGCCTTTCAGGGATGCGATCATGTGACTGTTGATAGCACATGACCGCTCGATACCGCTGTGCACTCGTATTAATTACACTACTGTGAAACCATATTGCCATTATACTCATAGCAGCGCTGTGTAACCTTGGGGGTGAGTGATCTGCTTGTTATCCCCACTGTCAATGTAAATACTTTGTCTGATGGACACATACTGATAGCAGAGATCAGTTTAGCTTCCGGCTTCTGTGGTAATGTTGCACATATGCTGAAAGTTTGGTCAATAATTCCAATGTGCGAAGGGAGCGGGCTGGGTGAAGACAGAAGTGATTTTATTGAACATGTTGTGGAAGGAACAAACACATGACCTTCAGTATGGGGATACAGGAAATGTAGCAGTAAATCCTGTCCTTACATAATACACATCTCTATATTCAATAATACATTCTCAATAACAGGTATAACTTTAGGGATATTAAACCATAAACATGAGCGCTGCTCTCTGATTATTTAATCTGCATCACAGTAAACCAATAGTGCAGTATAATATCATAGAGTGACATCAGCTCCTACAGTAATCATAGTCACTACATAGTAGCACCATGTGACACCTCATTGTGCTTCACTAACACTTGTGCATGGTTTTATATACTCACACTGCATCACCAGCAGCCTTAGCTGATTATAAGAATATGTTTTACATCATTTTAGCCTATTTATGGCTCTGAATTTGTGTTCCCTTACCTGGAAGGAACAAACACATGACCTTCAGTATGGGGATACAGGAAATGTAGAAGTAAATCTTGTCCCCCCATAAAGCAAGATCTGCATTATTTAGTTCCCCTCTCCTGTTTGTAGCTCTGCTATTCAAGCTTTCTCTCTGCTGCCATCTACTGGTGGTTAATAGCAATGTCATGAATTTAATACTATACAGTAATACTTGTGGATTGTTGAAGCTAGAAATTATATAGATATTAGTTTATTTTTATGGGGTGCCTATTTTTGACATCTCTTACAGTAACTTAGCAACACAGGATCATGTGACCGGACTATTGTACACTCCCACAGCCCTAGGTCACTCTGGGCATGCCCAGTGTGCTCCTAGAGATGCAAATGCACATGTTATACTCTCATGCTGGACTCTGTGGTTCCTCCGACTTTCCCCCATTATTTAGGTAATTTTAATGAATTATGTATTCAGCACATGTTCAGCCAATTGAACAATTATCACAGATGATGAAATATGCACAAAATGCACTTTGAATTGAGCACAGTTTCTATTATATGTAATACACATGGATGTTACATTGATTCACTTTTACTTTTCTTTTACATGTTTTGTGTATGTATATCACCAATATTTGGCTTTATTACAATATTACACTTGATTATGTAATTGATGAGACCCCAATGAGGGGACCTTTATATACTAGCACTATTGCATTGTTTTGTATCACTGCTTGAAAAAGGTTCCATTGTGCCGACCGGAACGTCGTGTTGGTGTAAATAAAAGACACTTGTCACTGGAGGTGCCGTGGACCCTTCCTTTTTTGTATGAGTATTGGGACATTGGATCGACCCTACAGCCGATGGCACTCCGTTGCTGTTTTCTGTGGTGCTGCAAAATTGTTTTCTATATATATTGTAAGAGGGTGCAAGGTGTTGTATTTGATAGCAGGTACGTGTCACCGAGGTTGCTGGCCTCGGTGAGGTGAGAACCGGGTTTTTGTCTGCAGCAGCTAGTGCTGCTCTGTTAAATATCCGGGCCGGCTCTTACTGGGAGCAGCTAAAGAGTAGGGTGGGTGGCTGCTCCCCACGGTCCAGTCCATGTTTTGGGGCTGGATATAAAACGCAGCCAGCAGCTGTGTCTGAGGGTTGTGATTATCCTGGAGCCTGCAAACAGGGCTGAGGAATTCTCTGTCCTGGAGGAAGGAGCTCAGCAAGGTGGTGTTTCCCTGCGACCTGAAGGTGGAATCGCCTGCGGCTGAGCCGACTGCTAGGTGTGAACCCGCACCTAAAACACCCAAGGTGACTGGACCCTGTGTTGGCCTGTTTTTGTTTTGCCACAGTATTTCCGTTGTGTGTGAACTGTCACCAAGAGACTGCTTTTCATTTATGGTGTGCAAGTGTGAATAAAACACTGTTTCATGCACCATCTGGACTCCTTGTTTTGCCTCTAAACTGCACCCGCACCGCTGTCTACCAGAGCGACTCCCCACATTTGGTGGAGGATGCGGGCATGCGCAGTGAGGCTGGCGTGAACGCCGAACTTTGTTTGCTGAGCAAAAGTGTATGTCCTATATTAGGCCGGCAAAGTTGCAGCCTGTGATTTCTGGCAACATGGAGGCTGCTATGAAAGCCCTCATAGAGGCTAACGTGCAGCAGCGGGAGACCAACCAGTTATTGCTGCAACATGTGATAGCATTACAGGCGGCAGGAGCGTCCCACCACGTCCATGATGCCCGGAAAGCGGTCCGTGCGGCGATCCCAAAGATGACCCCCACAGACGACGTGGAGACATACCTAGCCGTCTTTGAGAAGGTCGCCGTGAGGGAAAAGTTACCCCGTGACCAGTGGGCCGAGGTGGTTGCTCCGTTCCTGGCAGCTGGACCCCAGCAAGTTTTTTTCGATTTGGCAGATGTCCAGGCAGCTGACTACCCGACCGTGAAAGGTGAGATTCTAGCAAGACTGGGGGTGAATGTTTTGGTCCGGGCCCAGCGGGTGCATCAGTGGGAATTTAACCCGGCTGAACCCGCCAGACCACAATACTATGACCTGCTACATCGGTTGCAAAAATGGCTGCAGCCAGACATACTGACTCCCACTGCTATGCTCGACCGTCTGTTAGCAGATGTATTCTGGAGGTCTTTGCCATACCCTCTCCAGCACTGGATCGCCAGGTATCCCCACCAATGCCCTTGAGATGGTCGACCTGGTGGAGCGATATGAGGCCACCAGAAACCTGCAGGGGGTTCTTTTGGGAGGAGGCCAGTCAAACCCCGGAAACCTCCACCCCAGTCCCGGCGGCCGGCCAAACCCGCCCGGGATGTACCCCTTGCAGATCCCTCCCCAGTAGTCTGCTGGTGGTGTCACGAGCCTGGCCACGTAAGGGCCGACTGTCCACAGTGGGGGAACCCATGGAGACTAATTATGGGTACCGGGCTTCCCTGTATGCCCGGAGACTGTGTGCGACCGGCACCCCGAGACAATAGACAATCGACATCTGTGCCAGGTGCAAATCGGGATAACCTGGCAGTGGCGCTGTTGGACTCAGGGAGCCTGGTAACCCTGGTAAGTGCTGCCCTGGTACAGCCCACCCAGTATACGGGCCGGAAAGTTGGTGCGGTGTGTATACACGGAGACTTAAAGGACTATCCCACGGCTGTAATGTCTCTGTCCACGGCGGCCGGCACCTGGACTTGTGAAGTGGCGATCTCCACAAAGCTGCCCTATGAACTAATAATTGGGAGAGACTTCCCTGGTTTTCCGTCACTGTGGCCTGAGATGAAAGTGACTAATAGCCCTGAGACAGGGGTAACCCTAGCAGAGTGGCCTGATACCCCTGGAAGGCCAGAACCCTGGGAGCCCGAGTCTGAAGGGCCAGCGGTAGGGGTGACCACTGCTGCAGCGGTAGTGGGGGAGACAACCCCACTGAGTGTAATGGTGGGAGACACGGAGGACTTGCCACCGGGGCCTGAGTTGGCAGACCTCAATGTCTCCGGGGAAAATTTTGGGACCGCACAACACCGGGACCAAACCCTAACCAGGGCCTGTATCACTACAAGGTGTTACCCTTTGGCCTGCATGGCGCCCCCGCCACTTTCCAAAGGTTAATGGACATAGTGCTGCGACCACATCGTCGGTACGCCTCGGCCTACTTAGATGATGTAGTCATCCACAGCACCGACTGGGAAAGCCATTTACCCAAGGTGCAGGCGGTAGTGGATGCCCTGAGGAAAGCCGGACTGACCGCTAACCCAAAGAAGTGCTCCATAGGGTTAGAGGAGACAAAATATCTGGGATATGTAATTGGGCGGGGAGTCATCAAACCTCAGGTAACCAAGGTAGAGGCCATTCGTAACTGGCCCCGACCGGTCACCACCAGGCAGGTAAAGTCGTTCCTGGGGATTGTAGGTTACTACATGAGGTTTGTGCCCCACTTTGCCACAATAGCAGCGCCGTTGACAGACCTGTTGAAGGGGCGAAAGTCTGGGAGGGTTAGCTGGAGTGAGAAGGCGGAGGAGGCTTTCGCGCGCTGAAGTCGGCCCTGTGTGGGTCCCCGGTTTTGGTGACACCCGACTTCAACAAGGAGTTTGTCGTACAGACCGACGCCTCGGAGGTAGGCCTCGGTGCGGTACTGTCTCAGGAGGTCAACGGGGAAGAACATCCCGTTGTCTTCCTGAGCCGTAAGCTCAATCCCGCCGAGTCCAGATATAGTATAGTGGAGAGGGAGTGCCTGGCTATCAAGTGGGCACTCGAATCTCTCCGCTACTACTTGTTAGAGGAGGAGGTTCCGTCTGGTGACCGACCATTCCCCCTCAAATGGATGAGTCAGGCCAAGGAGAGGAATGCTCGGGTCACCAGGTGGTTCCTGTCTCTTCAGAATTTCAAATTCTCTGTGGAACACAGGGCAGGCCGCTTGCAGGGCAACGCAGATGCCCTGTCCCGCGTCCACTGCCTCACGTGTGTTCACCCCTCAGGGTTGAACAAAGGGGGTGTGTAAGAGGGTGCAAGGTGTTGTATTTGATAGCAGGTACGTGTCACCGAGGTTGCTGGCCTCGGTGAGGTGAGAGCCGGGTTTTTGTTTGCAGCAGCTAGTGCTGCTCTGTTAAATAGCATGGCTGCAAAGCCGATCCGGGCCGGCTCTTACTGGGAGCAGCTAAAGAGTAGGGTGGGTGGCTGCTCCCCACGGTCCAGTCCATGTTTTGGGGCTGGATATAAAACGCAGCCAGCAGCTGTGTCTGAGGGTTGTGATTATCCTGGAGCCTGCAAACAGGGCTGAGGAATTCTCTGTCCTGGAGGAAGGAGCTCAGCAAGGTGGTGTTTCCCTGCGACCTGAAGGTGGAATCGCCTGCGGCTGAGCCGACTGCTAGGTGTGAACCCGCACCTAAAACACCCAAGGTGACTGGACCCTGTGTTGGCCTGTTTTTGTTTTGATTCTAGGTATCTGCTGGCTCACTTGGTATACTATGTCCCAAATATGGTGCACAAACCCCAAAAGTATGACTCACCCTGTCATACGGAGATAAATGAGAAAAAGAAAAATGTTTTGGGAGGCACACAATCAATAGGAGTACTCAGATAGATTGGGTTAAAAATGTCCTTTTTTTACTTTATTCAATACAAAATAATATAAAATATAGAATATATGATCGCAGAGTAAAGTTGTATATGCGGTATATGGACTAAATTAGTCTGTCCTGACAGAGACTATTGATTGTTGTGTATGTCTCAATAAACAAGTAGTGTCTCTGTTGTGTAGCTGTTTGTAAATACTGTGGATATAAAAGTGCAAATGTGCCAAAAGAGATGTATACAATAGATGTAAAAGTGTGGGAAAAAAAGATTTTCTGTGAGCAAAAGATAATTTATGTGAGCAAAAGAAATGAAGGTACAAATTCTTGATATGGATAAAAATATATATTAGTATAAAAATATATAAAATATATAGTACAGCAAGTCTGTTTAGTGAGTGTGAAAAGTGGTATGTAGGTAGGTATCACTTGATATTGAGGTCTTGTAGCGTATTCAGTACATAGAAATAAAGAAATGTAAATAGAAATATAAAGGTAAAAAATATATAAAAAATCAGATAGTTTTTGCATTCAATCAATACAAGTAGATTGATTCCTTCCAATGCAGATAAGATTTAGGTAAGATAAAGAGCACTATAGTCAATATGAACAATATACTCGATGTATGTTGACTTTAGTTTATAAATCCACCTTCAAAGAATCCATCCTATATCCTCAGTAGTGGAGCTTGCTGTCTATTGTATCGCTGAAAAACAAATGTCCCTTCGGTTTGCTGGTCCCTTATTACAGTCAAATCACGGGTTAATTGCTATAATATTGACCAGAGTATCTTTATACAGAATGCATGCCGGCTAGTTTTCTTTTGTATAGTTGTAAGACACTTACTTATTTAGTATTGAAGTCCGTTGTTGCTGCGGCGTCCCGCTGTAAGTAGTGCTTACCCTGCTTGTATGAGCCGGGATGTATCTTCTCTGCCTCACCGGGAGGTAAAACTCGGCGTCCCACGTGGTATACCTGTTTTCAGCGTCTTGTATGAGCCGGGATGTGCCTTCTGTGTCTCACCAGGAGATGGATCTCGGCGTCCCACGTGGTATTACTATTTGGTTATCGCACAGTCCGTGCGCGTTATCTGAGCCGCTCCTATCTCTGCTCGATACGCTGTTCCTCTTTGTGGTGATCTGTATTGAGGATTGGTGGGGTAACTGTATATCTGTGGTTTAAGCTGCCATACGCGTTTCAAGGGTATCTACCCTCTTCATCAGTGGCCATATTGTTTGCTAGTTACCCCTCTTCCTTTTATTGGTATCTGTTTGATTGGCAGTGTTCCCCACCAATCCGCTTCTACTTCATTTGTTTCACCATTATCATAGTAATTCTTTTGTCTTGAGTTGTTCTGTATAACTTAATACTTATAAATTGTATACTTTTGAAAGAACAATATATATAAAATAGAAATAGAAAAATAGAAATATAGAAATATATATAAAAAATGTAAAAATATATATATAGAGATATATAAAGATAAAGATAAAATATACAAAATATATACCACAATATGTAAAAAGCATATATATAAAAAATATATATATGAAAATATATATAAAATAATTATAAAAATATATATAAAATACAACCAAAAGATGGGATGTTTTCATTAAATGATTCCTTAATTGGTATTTTGAAATGGGCATATATATTTATAATAATTTTAGTTCTACGCCAGCATAATCTAGGTGTGTTAGTGTTCTGAAGGCTATATAGTAATAGATAATGTTAGATCTTGATTATACCTCTTGATTATATAATTACATGATTAAATAAGTATATACATAAATATCCACATATATATACACACACACATCTAGATAAATAAATAGGTATATTGTACTCATTGGGAAGGATTTCTACATATACATGTTCCCCTTGATAAATAGGCATGTCTTTAAAGATGGAGAAATAAAGGTTGAGAATTACAACGTTTTTTCACCTCAAATACTGACAAAAGTGTTTAAAATAATTATAGATATAGAATGTATAATAGTTTTTGATATAGAGTATATAGTTTTTGATGTAAAGTATATAGTTTGTGATGTAGAGTACATATTTTTTTGTGATGTAGAGTACATATTTTTGTTGCGGACAGGGGCTGGTTTACAGAGAGTTTGTTTCTAGATGGTATAATTGAGTAAGATTGAGAAAGATTGAGAAAGATTTGAGAAATGGGGGGAGTTTCTAACACCAAAGGCCGAATGTGGTGCTGGTAGACAGCCGGACACACATTTGGTCATTGGAAGAGAGAACCACCCCCTTTATAAAAATCCAAATAGTTCAAAATCTGCATTGAGCCCTTTTGGTAATAGAGAAGATACATCCCGGCTCATACAAGCAGGGTAAGCACTACTTACAGCGGGACGCCGCAGCAACAACGGACTTCAATACTAAATAAGTAAGTGTCTTACAACTATACAAAAGAAAACTAGCCGGCATGCATTCTGTATAAAGATACTCTGGTCAATATTATAGCAATTAACCCGTGATTTGACTGTAATAAGGGACCAGCAAACCGAAGGGACATTTGTTTTTTCAGCGATACAATAGACAGCAAGCTCCACTACTGAGGATATAGGATGGATTCTTTGAAGGTGGATTTATAAACTAAAGTCAACATACATCGAGTATATTGTTCATATTGACTATAGTGCTCTTTATCTTACCTAAATCTTATCTGCATTGGAAGGAATCAATCTACTTGTATTGATTGAATGCAAAAACTATCTGATTTTTTATATATTTTTTTACCTTTATAATTCTATTTACATTTCTTTATTTCTATGTACTGAATACGCTACAAGACCTCAATATCAAGTGATACCTACCTACATACCACTTTTCACACTCACTAAACAGACTTGCTGTACTATATATTTTATATATTTTTTATACTAATATATATTTTTTATCCATATCAAGAATTTGTACCTTCATTTCTTTTGCTCACATAAATTATCTTTTTGCTCACAGAAAATCTTTTTTTCCCACACTTTTTACATCTATTGTATACATCTCTTTTTGGCACATTTGCACTTTTATATCCACAGTATTTACAAACAGCTACACAACAGAGACACTACTTGTTTATTGAGACATACACAACAATCAATAGTCTCTGTCAGGACAGACTAATTTAGTCCATATACCGCATATACAACTTTACTCTGCGATCATATATTCTATATTTTATATTATTTTGTATTGAATAAAGTAAAAAAAGGACATTTTTAACCCAATCTATCTGAGTACTCCTATTGATTGTGTGCCTCCCAAAACATTTTTCTTTTTCTCTGTTTTTGTTTTGCCACAGTATTTCCGTTGTGTGTGAACTGTCACCAAGAGACTGCTTTTCATTTATGGTGTGCAAGTGTGAATAAAACACTGTTTGATGCACCATCTGGACTCCTTGTTTTGCCTCTAAACTGCACCCGCACCGCTGTCTACCAGAGCGACTCCCCACAATATATATATATATAACTAACTATGTAATGTAATGTGATGCAGCAAAGCACAGAACACAGCAATGACAAAGCTGTCTCTCTCAGAACTGAAAAAAACCCTGCAGAAAATGGTTGCTGGGGAGGTTCTTATATAGTAAGGGGTAGGCAACTTTCCTATTGTTTGCTAATGATGTTGCTAAGCTCAGACAAAGACATTGAATTTTCACGAATACATAGCACTATATTCTAAAGCTTAGCGAATATTCGCGCCCAATACTAGTGATCGCATCACTGCACCAGGCCAGCGTGATGATTTCAGTGCAGGCAAGATTTGGCGCATTTCTTTAAACAAAATGTCTGCGAAGGCTTCTCAGCAAATGGAGGAGGTGAGTATGTATTTTCTTGTTTTTAACCCCTGAAAGGCCTCAATGTTCCCTGTCATTACGCACGGTACATATAATGGAATGAGAATTGTGACAAAGTAATTTGTAACTATTCAAATTTCATTGTGAACTTCGGCAAAGCAGATTAATCAAATTTCACTCATCGTAAGTTATAATTGACAAACATTTTAGTAAAGTGCTTAGAATGGGTTAAAAAATAAATTCTTACTATCACTGATTCCCTGTCACTGGTCTCCTGGTCTGGGCCTGACAATCAGACAATTTCAGGAGATTGCTGCTCAGTCTATCGTTGACTGTTGTTTCTCCCTGTTGTGATTAGCTGAGCAGTAACAATATTAATTAAGGTATGGGTGGCATATTATTCTTTTTAATATTCAGTTACTTCTTAAATGAAAAATCATGTAACTTTCTAAATATTCTTCATTAAAAATTTTGTCTGCTTGACTTTCCCAAACAGTTGGTTGTTCTAGTGCTTATTATAGCATAGATCTGATATCATCCTGTACTGGGCTGTGTTGAGTCTCTCTGTTCTCCTCTTCTTTCCAGATAGCAGCAGGGAGCAAAAGGAGGATGTAGATGGTGGATTAGGCAGAGGAAAACCGCCAAGCATTTAGGACATACAAATCATATAAGTTGTACTGAAATAGAGGTATTTAGATTGGAGCAAAGCACACATGGAAAGGGAATGAACCACATTAGCTATGTATCTGTATAAAGAGAGAATAGAGCACAAATGGCAGTTGGTGCAGTGGTATGGAGGAGGAAAGCACACACTCCTCAGCTTCAATGTCTGTCAGCAGAAGGGGGTTTGTAGAAAGGGAAATACATACAGGGATGAGAAAAGTCTCAAAGGAGCAGTTTAGAATGAAAGAATCACTGAATGTATGAATAAATGAATGAAGATTGCAATCTGAAACGTAATGCAACTTTAGCAACTACCATATGTAAAAGAAAGAATGTTTTACTTTTCCATGTCAAAATGTTCATAGCCTTTAATAATATCTAGTAAAAATACATTTTGGTACAGAACAGAGTTTTGTGTATTGATGCTTTCAATCTTGTTTGTACCACCATCCAGGGCTGGGACAAGGTCCACCACCAACAGAGGCTGAGCTGCCCAAGTGCAAAAACTTGTGAAGTCTTTACTAAATACTTAATGTAATCATACCAGCACAACGGCAGCGGCTGGTGCGATTGCGGACATGGCAGAGTCTGCATAGCTGGCCGCATAGAATCTAACAGAAAATAATATTATTGTATTTTTTTCGCCCTATAAGACGCACCTAGGTTTTTGAGGAGGAAAATAAGAAAAAATATATATTTTTAACCAGAAGATGCTTTGGGTGGGTTTTGAACTAATGGGGGGTCTGTGAATGAGACACTGTTATGGGGGATCTGTGGATGACACTGTTATGGGGGCTCTGTGAATGAGACACTGTTATGGGGGATCTGTGGATGACACTGTTATGAGGGATCTGTGGATGACACTGTTATGAGGGATCTGTGGATGACACTGTTATGAGGGATCTGTGGATGACACTGTTATGAGGGATCTGTGGGTGACACTGTTGTGGGGGATCTGTGGATTACACTGTTATGAGGGATCTGTGGATGACACTGTTATGAGGGATCTGTGTCTGACACTGTTATGGGGGATCTGTGGATGACACTGTTATTGGGGGGATCTGTGGATGACACTGTTATGGGGGATCTGTGGATGACACTGTTATGAGGGATCTGTGGATGACACTGTTATGAGGGATCTGTGGATGACACTGTTATGGGGGGGATCTGTGGATGACACTGTTATGGGGGATCTGTGGATGACACTGTTATTGGAGCACTGTGGATGGCACTGTTATGGGGGCACTATGGAGGTCACTGTTATGGGGGCACTGTGGATGTCACTGTTATGGGGGTCTATGAATGAGACACTGTTATGGGGGATCTGTGGATGTCACTGATATGGGGGGTTCTGTGGATGACACTGTTATGGGGGGGGTCTGTGAATGAGAAACTGTTATGGGGGATCTGTGGATGACACTGTTATGGGTGGTCTGTGGATGGCACTGTTATGGGGGGGTCTGTGAATGAGAAACTGTTATGGGGGATCTATGGATGACACTGTTATGGGGGGATCTGTGGATGACACTGTTATGGGGGGATCTGTGGATGATACTTATGGGGGGAGATCTGTGGATGACACTGCTATGGGGATCTGTGGATGACACTGTTATGGGGGGATCTGTGGATGACACTGTTATGGGGGATCCGTGGATGGCACTGTTATGGGGGGATCTGTGGATGACACTTTTATGGGAGGATCTGTGGATGACACTGTTATGGGGGGGATCTGTGGATGACACTGTTATGGATTGTGATTCACAATGGATATTGGGGGCCAACAAATTACAAGAAAGGCAGTGGTGGGGGGTGGGGGATGATGATTGATAACATACATATCTAAATGGCTGGGGGGGGGGGTTGAGGGCTTGACTTGAGTCATCTACCGATCAGAGCATTATAATTGAAGGAATAAATAACATCTAAATGTCTGGTGGGGTAGATGGTGGGGGGTACGGGTAGATGGGGTGGTAGGACAAGGGCTGATGGGGAAAGGGGGGCTGGGTTAGATCATCTAACCCACTCCCATCAGCCTCGACTCCCCACCTACCCGTATCCCTCCCCATCTACCCTACCAGACATTTAGATGTTATTTATTCCTGCAGCTCTAATGCTCTGATGATGATCACTGATCAGTAGATGACTCAAGTCAGCCCCCCGCGCCGCCATTTAGATATGTATGTTTGTTATTAATCATCATCCCCTCCCCCCCCCCTCCCCAGCCTCTGTATCGGCCCGGCCCTGCAGGGAACTGTTTATTTAAGAACTATCTATCTTCTTACTTGATACTGTCTGACAACACTGCTGTGCTGCTGCCCGCGCTGCCTCCTGGTCTCCAGACTGGGCGCACTTGACCTGACTGCGTACAGCGCCTCAGGTCAAAGTGCGCGTGCTGTACGCAGCCCGTCAGGCAAGACAGAGAGCAGAGACTCAGTCTCTGTGAGACCAGAGCAGCGGAGCCGGAGCGGCGGGGCCGAGCCAGGAGGCGGAGAGGGGAGGGAGCATGGTAAGTCACTGCCAAGTGCCAACAAGTGCTCACGCAGCACCTCACAGTCACTACTCCCTCCGTCCTCCAGCAGCGAGGTGGTCAGTGGCCTGCCTGCCGCCCAGAGGCTGGGGAGCTGGCCTGCACCCTGAGGCTGGAGCCTCCCCAGCCTCTGTGTCGGCCCATCCCTGCCACCATCTGTATCTTTTACATTGTTATGTTTGACATAACATATTGTATATATAATTATTACTTTTATTAGTTATTTTTATTTTTGCCTCTTAGGTGAATACATTGTTATGACAACACACTTCCACCTAAAGCGTAAGATTGGATACTTTGTCATTCAAACATACCTACCATGCATAATGACAGTTATCTTGTCCCAAGTGTCATTCTGGCTGAACAGGGAGTCGGTGCCAGCTAGAACTGTGTTTGGTGAGTCAACAAATTATATTATAATATATATAACTTTTTATAATTGGAAATTAGGATTATACTGTATATGATAATGTTCCTGTCTCTACACACTATATGAGGAAAAACATTACAATTCTCAGTCACAGGCTTTAACATAAAGAGGGATTATTGAATCTAATTCTAAAACCAGGGAAGTCATGTATCTCATCTAGACATGCTATATGCATAAAGATCCACAGGATATAGCAATTTAGATAGTTATATGAGTAGGAGCCCAATCCAGCACTTTTGATGATTAAAGAAGCATAGCCATTTCCTTTTTTTTTTTTACATATAAAGTATTGCTAACTTACCACTAATATTTGGGCAGTGCAACTTGTTATACCCTTACACCCGAATTTCATAATTTGAAAACAGTTTTCGGTTCGGGTTGTGATATTTACTGAATTGCGGTATGGATTCTGTTACCACGGACCATAACACAATTCCATGACGAAATGCATAATGGAATGCCTTTAGAGGCATTCCGATATTCATTCCTTCATAATAGAAGTCTATGGCCTGCATAACGGATCCTCTGGTTTCCATTATGCTGGAGAGGACTCCAGAATAACGGAAATTGGACGGATCCGTTATGCAGGCCATAGACTTCTATGGCATTCCATCATGGAATTGCATTATGGTCCGTGGTAACGGAATCCGTAATGCAATTCAGTAAATACCACAACCAAAACCGAAAACAAATTTCAAAATATGAAATTCTCTCATCCCTAGTTGCATCTATATATTTTGAACCTTTTAATTATGGGAATCTGGACCTGTGATTTCAAGTCTGCTCACCAACCGAGCTTGATCCAATGTGTAGACAGCAGTGGTCAGTTTCCCAGCAGTCTTTCTATGTGAACTACAGGTTGACATACTTTCCAATCAAATCCCTCTTGGCAGCTGGCAAGCCCTACCCTCAATATTTCTTTCTTTATCCCATTTTTCTGTTAAAGGGATAATATCTCCCTTATCTGAAGAACCAGGAGGGCAGATACATATTAGGTGATTGTATACAGTGATTAGGTGCAGTTATATAAACCTCCCAAATAAACTGCCTGCCTGTATTACGTGTGTGTGATGACTCTCCACACTGGTCCTACTGCATGTAAGAGCTAACAGCATATAAAGGTAAAAAAAGAGAAAGCCAGCACTCAGAGACAGCTAAATTTTAGGATCCCATAAAGTTTAGTTAATGGACCAATGTAAGGGATGACATAATCCACTGTCACCTACATAATTAATAGAATGATTTACTAGGCTATTACAGTGTGACGGATGTAAATGAGGTGTTTTGCACCCCATAAAATGGGTTTCTGTCACCCACAGAATTCACAGACTGATTAACTAAACTATTACAGTGTAACGGATTTAAAGGAGGTGTTTTGCACCCCAAAAAATGGGTTTATGTCATCCGCAGAATTAACAGACTGATTAACTATTGTATTTCTGTGGGATGGATGGAAAGGAGGTGTTTTATCAACCCAAAAGAAGGTTTATGTCACCGAAAGAAATAGCAGACTGATCAACTATACTGTTAGAGTGTACCTGTGGCTGAGTGAGTGCGCGCACCAGCGGCCATATTCTAACTTTCAATAAACAAACTGCAAAGAAAATTGTGTGAGTGCCGCAAATTGTTCTCTTCTATGTATGACATACTATTAGAGTGTGACGGATGCAAAGAAGGTGTTTTGCGACCCAAAAATGGTTTATGTTACCCACAGAATTAACAGACTAATTATCTATACTATTACAGTGTGACTGATGCAAAGAAGGTATTTTACACCGCAAAAAATCAGTTTATGTCACCCACAGAATTATCAGACTCATTAACCATACGTTTACAGTGTGACACAGTGTGTAAAGGAGGTGTCTGCTCCCAAAAAATGCGTTTAGGTACCACTACCTTGCCCCCGGTCTCTATCTGAACTATCTTCCCCTCCTATAATGTAATTACCCTCCCCCAGTCCCTAGTTTAAACACTCCTCCAACATTCTAGCCATCTTTCCCCCCAACATAGCTGCCCCTTTCCCCATTGATGTGCAGCCCATCCCTACGATAGAGCCTGTAGCTGACAGAGAAGTCGGCCCAGTTCTCCAAGAACCCAAACCCCTTCTTCCTACACCAGTTCTTGAGCCACTTGTTAACCTCCCTAATCTCCGCTGCCTTTCTTATGTGGCTCGTGGTACAGGTAATATATTTCAGAAAACACTACCTTTGAGGTCCTTGCCCTAAGCTTTTGACCTAAATCCTTAAAATCATTTTTAAGGACTCTCCACCTACCTCTAACTTGTCATTGGTTCCAATATGGACCATGACTGCTGGATCTTCTCCAGCCCCTCCCAGTACTCTATCTACCCGATCTGCAATGTGTCGAACTCTAGCGCCAGGAAGGCAACACACTGTTTGCACGGTCTTTGCGACAGATTGCCCTTTCAGTACCCCTAATAATTGAGTCTCCCACTACCAGCACCTGTCTGCCCTGCTCTACTGGTCCCCTGCTTACTGGAGCTGACATTCCCCTGACTGGCAGAGGAAGTGTCTGGCTGCAGCAGTGCTGTCCCTGAACCGACATACCCCTCATCTGCCAACCGTGCAAACTTGTTGGGGTGTGACAGATCAGGGCTAGCCTCTCTGGTACTCTTCCCTCTACCTCGCTTTCTAACTGTTACCCAGCTAGCTACCTCACTTTCCTCAGCCTCCTCGCTACTACCCTCCCCCTCATCTGCCTCAATGAGCAGCAAACTCTTTTCCAAATTGTTAACACCTCTCAGTGTTGAAATTTATAAAATTTACTGCAGATACAAAAAAAGAACAGTAGCTAAAAATATATATATATATGATTCTAAGAGTACTTTTACACTTGCGACAGAGTGATCCGGCAAGCCGTTCCGTCGCCGGATCTGCCTGCCGGATCCGGCAATCTGCATGCAAACGGAAAGTATTTGGAGACGGATCCATCTCTCCGCTTGTCAGAAAAAAGGGGGGATAAGGACAGGGATTAGGGCTTGGGAAGGGGGGTGGATTAGGGATCTGGAACTTCTGCTGAAGAAAAAAAAATCACTGCAGCAGACGTTCCAGATGTTCTTCTTCTTTTATACAAGAGCGGTAAAGGCAGTGAAAGCTGTGGTAGAACCACAAATCCCAGTAGATCAAGCAAAGAGAAGCACAGAACCTCTCAGCATACAGTCACCAGCTAGAATGGCTGCATGCTGAGAGGTTCTGCCCTTTCCTGTGCATCTATAGCGCTGCCATTGGCTGGAGCGTTGTTCCAGCCAATCGCAGTGCTGGCAGGGAACTCCAAACACTGGTGTCCCCTGCCTAACCTCAGAGGGGACAGGTGCTAACTTGTTTAGCACCAGTCACCTCCCCCTGACCCCCACCCCCGGCCCCACCCGCAGCTTACATGTGCTTCCGGTGCTGCGATGATCGGCCAATCGGAGCGCACGGAGCTGCAGAGGGCCCTAAATACCCGATGGCTGCCTGTTGGTTAAAGTGTAATAGATGCAACAAAGGGGTTTTGTGCCCCAAAAAATGGGTACATGTCACTGACAAATGGGCATATGTCGCACTATTACAGTGTGACGGATGCAAAGACTGTTTTGCAACCCAAAAAATGGGTATGTCACCTACAAATTAACATATTGATTTAATATACTATTACAGTGCGATGGATGTTAATGTGGTGTTTTGCACCTGCAAAAATGGGATTCTGTAACCAACAGAATTAGCAGACTGATTAACTATTCTATTTCTGTGTCATGGATGTGACCGTGGTGTTTTGCACCCCAAAAAAACAGATTACGTCATCCACAGAATTATCAGACTGATTAACTATACCATTACAGTGTGACAGATGTAAAGGAAGTGTTTTGCTCCCCAAAAAATGCGTTTATGTCACCCACAGAATTAACAGACTAATTAACTATACTATTACAGTGTTACGAATGCAAAGGAGGTATTTTATGTCCCATAAAAGGGGGTTATGTCACCCACAGAATTACCAGGCTGATTAACTGTACTATTACAGTATTACGGATACAAAGAAGGTGCTTTGCAACCACAAAAGTGGGTTTATGTGACCTATAAAAATAACAAACTAATTAACTATTCTATTTCCATGTCACAGATGCAAAGAAGGTGTTTTGCACCCAAAAAACAGGATTATGTCTCCCACAGAATTATCAAACTATACTATTACAGTTTGACAGATGCAAAGGAGGTGTCTTGAGCCCCAAAAATGGGTTTATGTCACTGACAGAATTATCAGACTGATTAACTATACTATTACAGTGTGACTGATGTAAAGAAAGTGTTTTGCACCCCAAAAAATTGGTTCATGTCATTTTCAGAACAGCCTGATTAATTATACTATTACAGTGTTACGGATGCAAAGGAGGTGTTTTACAACTCATAAAATGGATTTATGTCACCGACAGAATTAACAGACTGATATGTCTACTTCATGTTAAAATCATTTTGAAAATTACATTTCATTTTTTTGGGACATTAGAAGGCTTAAAATTTTAGAAGTGAATCTTAAAATTACAGTATTAAGGTTAAAATTGAAGTATTAAGGTTGCAAAGAAGGTGCTTTACAACCAAAAAAGTGGGTTTATGTAACCCACAGAAATAACATGCTGATTGACTTTACTACTACAGTGTGACGGATGCAAAGGAGGTGTTTTACGCCCTCAAAAAAGGTTTATGTCACCCACAGATTTAACAGACTGATAAACTATACTACTACAGTGTGACAGATGCAAAGGAGGTGTTTTGCACCCCAAAAATGGGTTTGTATTCCTCAGAATTAACAGACTGATTAACTATACTGTTAACAACTTCAGGACCCTGCCATTTTTCACCTTAAGGACCAGGCCATTTTTAGCAAATCTGACATGTGTCACTTTATGTGGTAATAAATGTTTTTGCTTATCCAGGCCATTCTGATATTGTTTTCTCATCACATATTGTACTGCATGACACTGGTAAAATTGAGTCAAAAATTTTCATTTTTATTTATAAAAAAATACCAAATTTACCAAAAATTTTAAGAAATTAGCAAATTTTTATTTCTCTACTTTTACAATAAATAGTAATACCTCCAAAAAAAGTTATTTTACATTCCTGATATGTCTACTTTATGTTAAAATTATTTCAAAAATTATTTTTTTTTTTTTTTTGGACGTTAGAAGGCTTAACATTTTAGTTGCGAATCTTAAATTTTTTAAGAACATTTCCAAACCCCAATTTTTTTCAGGAGCAGTCTACTTATGAATAGAGATGAGCAAACACCTGGAAGTTCAGGTTCGGGAAGTTTGGCCGAACTTCCCGAAAATGTTCGGGTTCGGGATCCGAACTCGACCCGAACTTTATCCTGGACCCGAACCCCATTGAACTCAATGGGGACCCGTACTTTTGGGCACTAAAAAGGCTGTAAAATAGTCCAGTAAGGGCTAGAGGGCTGCAAAAGGCAGCAAAATGTAGGTAAATCCCCTGCAAACAAATGTGGATAGGGAAATGAATTAAAATAAAATAAAATAAATAAAAATTAACCAATATCAATTGGAGAGAGGTCCCACAGCAAGGAATCATGCGTCATATCACCCACCACTGGAGAAGGCCACTTTCAGTTATTTCGGCCCCAGCACCCAGACAGAGGAGAGAGGTCCCACAGCAAGGAATCATGCGTCATATCACCCACTACTGGAGAAGGCCACTTTCTGTTATTTCGGCCCAGCACCCAGACAGAGAAGAGAGGTCCCACAGCAAGGAATAAGGCGTCATATCACCCACCACTGGAGAAGGCCACTTTCAGTTATTTCTGCCCCAGCACCCAGACAGAGGAGAGAGGTCCCACAGCAAGGAATCATGCGTCATATCACCCACCACTGGAGAAGGCCACTTTCAGTTATTTCTGCCCCAGCACCCAGACAGAGGAGAGAGGTCCCACAGCAAGGAATCATGCGTCATATCACCCACCACCGGAGAAGGCCACTTTCAGTTATTTTGGCCCCACCACCCAGACAGAGGAGAGGTTCATTCAACTTTGGGTTGCACCGCAATATCATGGTAAAGTTAAAAAAATGAGGATTCAATAAAGAAGTGCCCCGGAGTACAAGAATACATGGTTGAGGGGGAGGCAGTTATAAATGTCTATTCTGCACAAGGGAGGGACAGGTCCTGTGGGATCCATGCCTGGTTCATTTTTATGAACGTCAGCTTGTCCACGTTGGCTGTGGACAGGCGGCTGCGTTTCAGTACACGTTCAGACAAAACGCTGGCCGCCGGGCAGGCCAGCACCTCCAAGGCATAAAATGCTAACTCTGGCCACTGGACAATTTGGAGACCCAGAAGTTGAATGGGGCCGAACCATCAGTCAGTACGTGGAGGGGTGTGCAGACGTACTGTTCAACCATGTTAGTGAAATGCTGCCTCCTGCTAACACGTTCCGTATCAGGTAGTGGTGCAGTTAGCTGTGGCGTGGAGACAAAACTTTTCCACATTTCTGCCATGCTAACCCTGCCCTCAGAGGAGCTGAACGTGACACAGCTGTTGCTGTTGCTCTTGCTCCTCCTCTGCCTTCGCCTTGGGCTTCCACCTGTTCCCCTGTGACATTTGGGAATGCTCTCAGCGCGTCTACCAGCGTGCGCTTGTACTCGGGCATCTTCCTATCACGCTCCAGTGCAGGAAGTAAGGTGGGCACATTGTCTTTGTACCGGGATCCAGCAGGGTGGCAACCCAGTAGTCCGCACACATTAAAATGTGCGCAACTCTGCTGTCGTTGCGCAGGCACCGCAGCATGTGGTCGCTCATGTGTGCCAGGCTCCCCAGAGGTAAGGACAAGCTGTCCTCTGTGGGAGGCGTATCGTCATCGTCCTCCCTATCCCCCCAGACTCACACCAGTGATGGGCCTAAGCTGTGTCGGGTGCCACCCCGCTGTGAACCTGCTTCATCCTCATCCTCCTCCACCTCCTCCTCGTCCTCCAGTAGTGGGCCCTGGCTGGCCACATTTGTACCTGGCCTCTGCTGTTGCAAAAAACCTCCCTCTGAGCCACTTCTAACAGACTGGCCTGAAAGTGCTAAAAATGACCCCTCATCCTCCTCCTCCTCCTGGGCCACCTCCTCTTCCATCATCGCCCTAAGCGTTTTCTCAAGGAGACATAGAAGTGGTATTGTAACGCTGATAACGGTGTCATCGCCACTGGCCATGTTGGTGGAGAACTCAAAACAGCGCAACAGGGCACATAGGTCTCTCATGGAGGACCAATCATTGGTGGTGAAGTGGTGCTGATCCGCAGTGCGACTGACGCGTGCGTGCAGCAGCTGAAATTCCACTATGGCCTGCTGCTGCTCGCACAGTCTCTCCAGCGTGTGCAAGATGGAGTTCCACCTGGTGGGAACGTCGCATATGAGGCGGTGGGTGGGAAGGCTGAAGTTACGCTGTAGTGCAGACAGGCGAGCGGCAGCAGGATGTGAACGCCGGAAGCGCACACACACAGCCCTCACTTTATGCAGCAGCTCTGACATGTCGGGGTAGTTGTGAATGAACTTCTGCACCACCAAATTCAGCACATGCTCCAGGCAAAGGATGTGCATCAAACCGGCTAGTCCCAGAGCTGTGACGAGATTTCGCCCATTATCGCACACCACCAGGCCGGGCTTGAGGCCCACCGGCAGAAACCACTCGTCGGTCTGTTGCTCAATACCCCGCCACAACTCCTGCGCGGTTTGGGGCCTGTCCCCCAAACATACGAGTTTCAGAATGGCCTGCTGACGTTGGTGGTGAAGGTGTGTGGCTGACTGGATGGGCTGGTGGAAGCAGAGGAGGAGGAAGCCGAGTAGGAGGAGGAGGCTACAGGAGGCAAAGAATGATGCCTTGCGATCCTTGGCGGCGGAAGGACGTGCGACAAGGAACTCTCCGCCTGGGGCCCAGCCGCCACTACATTTACCCAGTGTGCAGTTAGGGAGATATAGCGTCCCTGGCCGTGCTTACTGGTCCACGTATCTGTGGTTAGGTGGACCTTGCCACAGATGGCGTTGCGCAGTGCACACTTGATTTTATCAGATACTTGGTTGTGCTGGGAAGGCACGGCTGTCTTGGAGAAGTAGTGGCGTCTGGGAACAACATACTGTGGGACAGCCATGGACATCAGCTGTTTGAAGCTGTCTGTGTCCACCAGCCTGAATGACAGCATTTCAAAGGCCAGTAGTTTAGAAATGCTGGCATTCAGGCCCAAGGCTCGAGGGTGGCTAGGTGGGAATTTACGCTTTCTCTCCAAGGTTTGAGAGATGGAGAGCTGAACGCTGCCGTGTGACATGGTGGAGATGCTTGGTGACCCAGGTGGTGGTGTCGGTGGCACATCATCTGTTTGGTGGGCGGCAGGTGCCAACGTTCCTCCCGAGGCGGAGGAAGAGGCCGAGGCGGCAGCAGAAGAGGGAGCAGGAGGAGCCCGAGTGAGTTCCTTGTTTTTAAGGTGTTTACTCCACTGCAGTTCATGCATTGCATGTAGATGCCTGGTCATGCAGGTTGTGCTAAGATTCAGAACGTTAATGCCTCGCTTCAGGATCTGATAGCACAGCGTGCAAACCACTCGGGTCTTGTCGTCAGCACATTGTTTAAAGAAGTGCCATGCCAGGGAACCCCTTGAAGCTGCCTTTGGGGTGCTCGGTCCCTGCTTTTGCCCCCTGCTCCCTCTTTTGCTACACTGTTGGCTCGGTCTCACCACTGCCTCTTCCTCTGAACTATGAAAGTCAGTGGCACGACCTTCATTCCATGTGGGGTCTAGGACCTCATCGTCCCCTGCATCGTCTTCCACACAGTCTTCCTCCCTGACCTCCTGTTCAGTCTGCACACTGCAGAAAGACGCAGCAGTTGGCACCTGTGTTTCGTCATCATCAGAGACGTGCGGACTCCGATGAGGTGGTTTTCCCATGTCCTCATCATCAGGAAACATAAGTGGTTGTGCATCAGTGCATTCTATGTCTTCCACCACTGGGGAAGGGCTAGGTGGATTCCCTTGAGAAACCCTGCAAGCAGAGTCTTCAAACAGCATAAGAGACTGCTGCATAACTTGAGGCTCAGACAGTTTCCCTGATATGCATGGGGGTGATGTGACAGACTGATGGGCTTGGTTTACAGGCGCCACCTGTGCGCTTTCTGCAGAAAACTGGGTGGGAGATAATGTTGTGAACGTGCTGGATCCACTGTCAGCCACCCAATTGACTAGCGCCTGTACCTGCTCAGGCCTTACCATCCTTAGAACGGCATTGGGCCCCACCAAATATCGCTGTAAATTCTGGCGGGTACTGGAACCTGAGGTAGTTGGTTCACTAGGACGTGTGGCTGTGGCAGAATGGCCACGTCCTCTCCCAGCACCAGAGGGTCCATTAGCACCACCACGAACGCGTCCGCGTCCCTTACTAGATGTTTGCCTCATCATTGTTACCGTTCACCAAGCACCACAATAAGAAAAAAAATTATTTGGCCCAATGTATTGATTTCAAATTCAGGCCTTTTTTTACAGGCACCTAACACTATCTGCCTATTTGTTTATGTAGCGTATTACACCAATCCAGGCACAGCAGTAACCACTGATTTAGGAGATTATCTCTTTTAGGGCTAGTATTTAGGCCCTGGATGAAAGGTATCCTTTTATGGACAGATTTACACTTGGTCTGCAACAGCTGGAACACCAGATTCAGGGTATTGCTATTTTGGCAATTGAATTTCACCCCAAAACAAAATATACCCTGTTACGGACAGATTTAAACTAGGCCTGCATTAGCTGGAACACCATATTCAGGGTATTGCTATTTTGGCAATTGAATTTCACCTCAGAACAAAATATATCCTTTTCAGGACACTATGAAACTTGGCCAGCCACAGCTGAAACCACTGATTTATGGTATTGCTATTTTGGCAATTGAATTTCACCCCAGAACAAAATATATAATTTGCAGTACACTATGAAACTTGGCCAGCCACAGCTGAAACCACTGATTTATGGTATTGCTATTTTGGCAATTGAATTTCACCCCAGAACAAAATATTTAATTTGCAGGACACTATGAAACTTGTCTAGCCACAGCTGAAACCACTGATTTATGGTATTGCTATTTTGGCCATTGAATTTCACCCCAGAACAAAATATACCCTGTTACCCTGTTACGGACAGATTTAAACTAGGCCTGCAACAGCTGGAACACCAGATTCAGGGTATTGCTATTTTGGCAATTGAATTTCACCCCAAAACAAAATATACCCTGTTACGGACAGATTTAAACTATGCCTGCATTAGCTGGAACACCAGATTCAGGGTATTGCTATTTTGGCAACTGAATTTCACCCCAGAACAAAATATATCCTTTACAGGACACTATGAAACTTGGCCAGCCACAGCTTAAACCACTGATTTATGGTATTGCTATTTTGGCAATTGAATTTCACCCCAGAACAAAATATATAATTTGCAGGACACTATGAAACTTGGCCAGCCACAGCTGAAAACACTGATTTATGGTATTGCTATTTTGGCAATTGAATTTCACCCCAGAACAATATATTTAATTTGCAGGACACTATGAAACTTGGCTAGCCACAGCTGAAACCACTGATTTATGGTATTGCTATTTTGGCCATTGAATTTCACCCAAGAACAAAATATATGTTTTTGCGGACACTATGAAACTTGGCCAGCCACAGCTGAAACCACTGATTTTTGGTATTGCTATTTTGGCAATTGAATTTCACCCCAGAACAAAATATACCCTGTTACCCTGTTACGGACAGATTTAAACTAGGCCTGCAACAGCTGGAACACCAGATTCAGGGTATTGCTATTTTGGCAATTGAATTTCACCCCAGAACAAAATATATCCTTTGCAGGACACTATGAAACTTGGTCAGCCACAGCTGAAACCACTGATTTATGTTATTGCTATTTTGGCAATTGAATTTCACCCCAGAACAAAATATATAATTTGCAGGACACTATGAAACTTGGCAAGCCACAGCTGAAACTACTGATTTATGTTATTGCTATTTTGGCCATTGAATTTCACCCCAGAACAAAATATATGTTTTTGCGGACACTATGAAACTTGGCCAGCCACAGCTGAAACCACAGATTTTTGGTATTGCTATTTTGGCAATTGAATTTCACCCCAGAACAAAATATACCCTGTTACCCTGTTACGGACAGATTTATACTAGGCCTGCAACAGCTGGAACACCAGATTCAGGGTATTGCTATTTTGGCAATTGAATTTCACCCCAGAACAAAATATATCCTTTGCAGGACACTATGAAACTTGGCCAGCCACAGCTGAAACCACTGATTTATGGTATTGCTATTTTGGCAATTGAATTTCACCCCAGATCAAAATATATAATTTGCAGGACACTATGAAACTTGGCCTGACACAGCTGAAACCACTGATTTATGGTATTGCTATTTTGGCAATTATATTTCACCCCAGAACAAATTATATGTTTTGGCGGACACTATTATAGTTTGCCAGCCAGTGCTGGGACACCAGATTTAGGGGATTGCTATTTTGACAATTGAATTTCACCAAAGAAAATAATCTATCCTTTGCCAGACAGCAGACAGTATTATTCTTGGCTAGCCAAAGCTGGAACACCAGATTTAGGGAATTGGTATTTGGGCAATTGTATTTAACCCCTTAATAAAATATAGAAATTGCTATCCTGAGTTTCTAGGGGTGACAATTAGCACAGCCAAGCCCCTGATGTAGGATATAGCAAAAAAAACTAGTATTGATGGACTTGGTGGCAGCTTGTTCTGGTGCACTACAAAAATGTCCGCCGATTACCCCAGAAAATAAGGGACTGAAAAACGCTCTATGCAGCCTAAAAACCAGTGAGCAAGTAACTAGCAGAAGTTCAATCATTCACAGCTGTAGATCGATCACTTCATTAGGTGCATTTGCTGACTTTTTCCTGCCTAATCTCGCCCTCACTGCAGCTGCGTCCTCTCCCTACACTAATCAGAGCAGTGTGACGTGCGGCGCTACATGACTCCAGCTTAAATAGAGGCTGGGTCACATGCTGCTCTTGGCCAATCACAGCCATGGTAGGCATGGCTTTGATGGGCTCTTAGGGCAAGAAGTAAAACGCTAGCTGATTGGCTGCTGTGCAGACCTTCAGAAAGCGGGAAGTAATCGCCGAACAACGAACCCGAACTTTTTTGAAAATGTTCGGGTTCGGGTCCGTGTCCCGAACACCCCAAAAATTCGGTACGAACCCGAACTATTCTCGAACTGTTCACTCAACACTACTTATGAAGTCACTTTCTGGGGCTTACATATTTCAAACCACCAAAAAAGCATCCCATTTTAGAAACTATATCCCTCAAGCTATCTAAAACTGATTTTACAAACTTTGTTAACCCTTTAGGTGCTGCACAAGAATTAAATGATAATGGAATGACATTACAAAATTTCACATTTTTTTTTAGCAGATTTTAAATTTTAATCCATTTTTTCTGCGGCACATCAAGTGTTAACAGCCAAACAAAACTCTATTAACCTGATTCTGGAGTTTACAAAAACACCCCATGTGTGCTGAAAAACTGATGTATGGAAGCAGAGTGAATGGAGCACCATATGCCTTTTATAGAGCGGATTTAGCTGAAATGGTATTTGGGAGCTATCTCGCATATGAAGGCACCCTGAGGTGGCCCTACAGTGGAAACCTCCGAAAAATTACCCCATTTTGGAAACTACACCCCTCAAGGAAAATTTCAAGGTGTGCAGTGAGCACTTTGACCTCAAAGGTAATTTATGGAATTGGCTGTGAAAATGAAAAATTTAATTTTTTTCCAGAAAAGTTGCTGTACACCCACATTTTTCACTTTCACAAGGGGGAACAGGACAAAATTTATTGCCGTTTTCCTCTGATTATAGCAACACCCCGTATGTTCTTGTATACTGCTATATGGGTGTACCACAGGGGTCAGAAGGAAAGGAGCACCAAATGGGTGCTGGAAGGCAGATTTCACCAGAATAATTGACAGGAGCCATTTTGCAATTGAACACACCCTGAGGAGGCCCTAGAGTGGAAAAAAGTGATCCCATTCCGGAAACTACATCCTGCCAGGAATATTTAAAGGTGTTTAGTGAGCACTTTGACCCATCAGGCCTTTCACAGAATTAAGAAATGCTTGGCTGGGAAAATGAAAAATTACAATTTTTTCCAGAAAAAGTTGCTTTACACCCACATTTTTCACTTTCACAAGGGGTAACAGGACAAAATACACCCCACATTTTGTTCCCCATTTCCCCCGAATACGCCAACACCCCATCTGTGCTCAAAAATAATGTATGGGTGCATGGCAGGGTTCAAAAGGGATGTAGCACCATAGGACTTTTGGAGGACAAATTTTGCAGGATTGGCTTTTGGGAGCTATGTCGCATATGAAGACACCCTGAGGTACCCCTACAGTGGAAACCCCCAAAAAGTGATGCCATTCTGGAAACTACACCCCTCAAGGAATATTTCAAGATGTGTAGTGAGAACTTTGACCTCAAAGGTGATTCATGGAATTGGCTGTGAAAATGAAAGAAATAAAAAAAAAATTCCAGAAAAAGTTGCTTTACACCCACATTTTTCACTTTTACAAAAGCTAACAGAACAAAATGCACCCTACATTTTGTTCCCCATTCCCCCCCGAATATGCCAACACCCCATATATTCTCAAAAAATTATGTATGGGTGCACAGCGTGCTTCAGAGTGGAGGAGCACCATATGGCGTTAGGAAAGAGGATTCAGCTGGAATGGTAATTGGGAGCTATATCACATGTGAAGACACCCTGAGGTGGCCCTAGAGTGGAAATCCCCAAAAAGTAACCTCATTCCGGAAACTACACTCTTCAAGGAATATTTCAAGGTGTGTGGTGAGCATTTTGACCCATCAGGCCTTTCACAGAATTAAGAAATGCTTGGCTGTGAAAATGAAACATTAAAATTTTTCCCAGAAAAAGTTGCTTTACACCCACATTTTTCACTTTTACAAAGGGTAACAGAACAAAATGCACCATACATTTTGTTCCCCAATTCTCCCCGAATACGCCAACACCCCATATATGCTCAAAAAATGATGTATGGATGCACAGCGGGCTTCAGAGTGGAGGTGCACCATATGGCGTTAGGAGAGAGGATTCAGTTGGACTGGTAATTGGGAGCTATGTCGCATGTGAAGATACCCTGAGGTGGCCCTAGAGTGGAAATCCCCAAAAAGTAACCTCATTCCAGAAACTACACTCTTCAAGGAATATTTCAAGGTGTGTGGTGAGCACTTTGACCCATCAAGGCCTTTCACAGAATTAAGAAATGCTTGGCTGTGAAAATGAAATTTTTTTTTTTTTTCAGAAAAAGTTGCTTTACACCGACATTTTTCACTTTCACAAGGGGTAACAGGACAAAATCCACCCCACATTTTGTTCCCCATTTCTCCCCAAATACGCCAACACCCTATATGTGCTCAAAAAAGATGTAAGTGCTCACAGCACGCTTCAGAGTGTAAGGAGCACCAGATGGCGTTAGAAGAGAGGATTTACCTGGAATGGTAATTGGGAGCTATGTCACATGTGAAGACACCCTGAGGTGGCCCTAGAGTGGAAACCCCCAAAAAGTAACCTCATTACGGAAACTACACTCCTCAAGGAATATTTAAAGGTGTGTGGTGAGCAGTTTGACCCATCAGGCCTTTCACAGAATTAATACACAAACCAACTGAAAGGTGGAATAAAGCAGGATGTGCTCAACCCAAAAATGCAGTTGTGCATATATATGCAGGGGAGCAGATCCTGCACTTGTGGCCCGTTGCTAATGGCGATCTCCAGCAAAAATGCATACGGTGGAGGATGCCTGCAGCGGACCAGAAGTACCACAATAGACATCCTACACAAAATGACAATAGTGTGGATGTGATAAATAATATAACAATATAGCAATTACAACAAAAGCAATTTTTTCTCTCTGTTGTGTAGTGTCATTTAAAGCAGTTTTTTTTTCTCTGCTAGGTGAGGGGGAGTGGCTTGGCCTAACAGGTGCTATAAATTAGACCACTCAACTCTTCCAGAGCCTGCTCTAACTGAGGCTTGCATTATTAAGTGGCTGCTTTCATAAGTGGAGTTAAAGAAACCGGAGTTTAGGAAAAGGAGCAAGAAACAGATTCATTAGATCATCCTTGTATACAGTTGGTTTGATTCTAGCTAGTCTTCCTACTGCTGTAAGGAACCACAGTAAGTAAGAATCTTGATATCACTGCTCTATATTGTATTTTTTTTTTTTTCCCTCTCTTTTCCTGCGTAATCCCCATTTAGTATCACTTCCATTATTGACAGCGCCGTCCAGTGCACATCTTGTATGATGTATGCAGTCCTGGAACAGCCGTTCGAGGGTGTATATTTTTGTTCAAAATGTGAGCAAATTACTCGTTTGGAATCGCACATCGAGTCTCTAAACAGGCGAGTTGCAACACTGAAAGCCACTGACAATTTGGAAAAGAGTTTGCTGCTCACTGAGCAAGCACTGTATGGGGTAGATGTGGGGGAGGGTGGTAGCGAGGAGGCTGAGGAGAGTGAGGTAGTTAGCTGGGTAACAGTAAGAAAGCGGGGTAGAGGGAAGAGTGCCAGGGAGGCTATACCTGATCTGACACACCCCAACAAGTTTGCACGGTTGGCAGATGAGGGGGATGACAGTTCAGGGACAGCACCGCTGCAGCCAGACACTTCCTCTGCCAGTCAGGGGAATGTCAGCTCCAGTAAGCAGGGGACCAGGAGAGCAGGGCAGGCCAGACAGGTGCTGGTAGTGGGAGACTCAATTATTAGGGGTACAGATAGGGCGATCTGTCACAAAGATCGTGATCGCCGAACAGTGTGCTGTCTTCCTGGCGCTAGAGTTCGACACATCGCGGATCGGGTTGACAGATTACTGGGAGGGGCTGGAGAAGATCCAGCGGTCATGGTCCATATCAGAACCAATGACAAAGTTAGTGGAAGGTGGAGAGTCCTTAAAAATTATTTCAGGGTTTTAGGTCAAAAGCTTAGGGCAAGGTCCTCAAAAGTAGTATTTTCTGAAATACTGCCTGTACCACGAGCCACACAAGAAAGGCAGCGGGAGATTAGGGAGGTTAACAAGTGGCTCAAGAACTGGTGCAGCAAGGAGGGGTTCGGGTTCCTGGAGAACTGGGCCGACTTCTCTGTCGGCTACAGGCTCTATCGTAGGGACGGGCTGCACCTCAGTGGAGAAGGGGCAGCTGTGTTGGGGAGAAAGATGGCTAGAAGGTTGGAGGAGTGTTTAAACTAGGGACTGGGGGGGAGGGTAATTACATTATAGGAGGGGAAGATAGTGCAGATAGAGGCCAGGGGCGAGGTAGTTTGACTGTGGGAGGAATGGAAGGGGGGACTAGAACAGCTCACAATGAAAGATGTAGGGTAAAAAATACATATAAACCTGTCAAATGTATGTATACTAATGCCAGAAGCCTGACTAACAAGACTGGTGAACTGGAATTAGTGATGTGTGAGGAGGACTATGATATAGTGGGAATAACTCAGACATGGCTGGATGATAGTTATGACTGGGCAGTTAATATAAAAGGTTACAATCTGTTTAGAAAGGATCGTCAAAACCGGAGAGGTGGAGGGGTCTGCCTCTATGTGAAGTCGTGTCTAAATCCCGTAATTCGAGAATACATCTCAGAGGGACATGAACATGTGAAGTCACTGTGGGTAGAAATACATGGAGCAAAAAACAATAATAAAATACTAATAGGAGTGTATTATAAACCACCTAATATACCAGAGTCCACAGAAAATCTATTACTAAACGAGATAGACGAGGCGGCAAATCATAATGAAGTCGTTATCATGGGGGACTTAAACTACCCAGATATAGACTGGGAAACTGAAAGCTGTACATCCCAAAAAGGAAACAGGTTCTTGGCAATAGCCAAAGACAATTTCCTTTCCCAACTGGTTCAGGACCCCACTAGAGGGACGGCCATACTGGACTTAGTATTAACCAATAGACCTGATAGAACAACAGATGTGCAGGTTGGGGACAACATCCAATAATTGCTCAACAAGAGCAAGAAAAGGCACAGCCCAAGTATGCAAAAGTATAAAGATTTATTTAACAAATAAATAGACAATTGATAATAAGTACATACACATTGATTGTGCAGTGGAGGAGCACAGAGCGAATGCCCAAGAACCACCACTAACACTGAGTATCCCCCACACCACAAAAATGGTTAAGCACTCAATGATAAAGCAACTTTTTAACTTTTTAATCATGTAACTTTTTAATTATGTGCTTAGATTCTTAATTTTATATTCATTAATTTTGATCATTATGTATTTATTATTATCACATTTATTATTTTTTACTTTAAAATGAAATATGGAGTTCACTATCTATACACTATCACTTTTTGATCATGAGAACTTCCAGTTGTGGTTATTTTTTTATGTTCTTTTGTTCCTTTCAGCCTCTATTTTGATTCCATGGTGTAGGTCCGACTTCCGTCCTGTGCCGTGCCCCTTTGTATATCTCGTTACCATGACTACCGCTGTAGTGAGCTCCCGTGGTGCGCTGCGGGCGGGTCCACGTGATGACGCCGCACGGTTTCCTTGGTAGCTGGACTGACGCGCCGGAAGCGCGTCACTCCACCTCCTGATGAGCCGGCGTCCTCGTGGAGGACCGCGTCCGCATCACCGGGGTAAGCTCGCTCGATACTAAACAGCGGCTGTCCTTAATCGGATAATTACTTTCTTAACCAATCAGGGTGAGCACTGCACTATAACTGGGGGGATCTGAGGGGATGTTATGGTACCTCCTGACGGCGAAGTGCGAAACGCGTGCCGAGGGTGTTCTGTTCCACTGGTACTGACTATCCCCCGTACACCATGGCTAACGGTATGTTATCTGTGTCCTAGACTGTTTTTGATTATGTGATGCATATTTGGGCTAAGTTGTTTAACTCTCTGGGGTTTATCATGACCCCCAACCTTACCGTTGCTTTATCATTGAGTGCTTAACCATTTTTGTGGTGTGGGGGATACTCAGTGTTAGTGGTGGTTCTTGGGCATTCGCTCTGTGCTCCTCCACTGCACAATCAATGTGTATGTACTTATTATCAATTGTCTATTTATTTGTTAAATAAATCTTTATACTTTTGCATACTTGGGCTGTGCCTTTTCTTGCTCTTGTTGAGCAATTATTGGATGTTGTGCTTTGGTCTTTGGCCACAGCCGTTTATGAGTCTATTTGGGGCCTCTTTTTGTAGGTGTATGTGCAGGTTGGGGACACCTGGGAAATAGTGACCATAAAGTTATAACCTTCCACTTATCCTTTAAACGAGAGTTTCTAAAGGGAGGAACAAAAATACCAAACTTCAAAAAAGCTAAATTTAGCCAACTAAGCGAGGCCATAGGCCTAACTAACTGGGACAAAGTCCTCAAAAAAAAAAAAAAAATACAACCATAAAATGGGATATTTTTAAAAGCATTGTAACATCTAATTGTGAGAGGTACATAACTTATAGGAATAAAAGGCTAAGGAACAATAAGAAACCAATGTGGATAAATGGAACCGTAAAGAAAGCAATAAATGACAAAAAGAAAGCATATAAATCACTAAAACAGGAGGGGAGTCAGGAAGCACTGATAAACTATAAGGAAAAAAATAGAATATGTAAAAAACTAATAAAATTTGCCAAACTAGAGACCGAGAGATTAATTGCCAAAGAGAGTAAAACTAACCCTCAAATGTTCTTCAATTATATAAATAGTAAAAATTAAAATCTGAAGGAGCCGGCCCTATACATAGCAATAAGGGGGGTGTTGGGGAAAATAAACTGTCAAATGAAATGCAGAATGTAAAAGTAAATTCCCCATTAAAAGTGCCCTGTCTGACCCAGGAAGAAGTACAACAGCGACTTAAAAAGATTAAAATAGACAAATCGCCAGGACCGGATGGCATACACCCCCGTATCCTAAGGGAATTAAGTGATGTCATAGCCAGACCGTTATTTCTGATATTTGCGGACTCTATACTGACAGGGAATGTTCCACAGGATTGGCGCATAGCAAATGTGGTGCCAATATTCAAAAAGGGTCCAAAAACAGAGCCTGGAAATTATAGGCCGGTAAGTTTAACATTTATTGTTGGTAAACTGTTTGAAGGGTTTCTAAGAGATGCTATTTTGGAGTATCTCAATGAAAATAAGCAAATAACGCCATATCAGCATGGCTTCATGAGGGATCGGTCATGCCAAACGAATTTAATCAGCTTCTATGAGGAGGTAAGTTCTAGACTTGACAGCGGCAAATCAATGGATGTCGTATATCTGGGCTACTCCAAAGCATTTGACACTGTAACTCATAAAAGGTTATTATATAAAATGAGAATTCTTGGACTGGGAGAAAATGTCTGTAAGTGGGTAAGTAACTAGCTAAGAAATAGAAAACAGAGGATGGTTATTAACGGTACACACTCAGATTGGATCACAGGCACTAGTTGGGTAACTCAGGGGTCAGTATTGGGCCCTATTCTTTTCGATATATTTATTAATGATCTTGTAGAAGGCCTGCATATTAAAATATCAATTTTTGCAGATGACACTAAACTGTGTAAAGTAATTAACACTGAAGAGGACAATATACTGCTACAGAGGGATCTGGATAGATTGGAGGCTTGGGCAGATAAGTGGCAGATGAGGTTTAACACTAACAAATGTAAAGTTATGCACATGGGAAGGAATAATGCAAGTCAAACATAGAAGAGGATTCTTTACGGTAAGAGCAGTGAGACTATGGAACTCTCTGCCTGATGAGGTGGTGATGGTGATTACAATAAAGGAATTCAAGAGGGGCCTGGATGTATTTCTGGAGTATAATAATATTACAGGTTATAGCTACTAGAGATGGGTCGTTGATCCAAAGAATTATTCTGATTGCCTGATTGGAGTCGGGAAGAAATTTCTTATTCCCCTTAACCACCTCCCATCACGCTAATGCTGAAAGGCGTGCGGGAGGTGGTTCTCTCAGGTCTTTATCATGCCTATCCGCAGAACTCGTGAAACCTGAGAGTTCATGTGAACGCGCGCGCGCATGCGCTACACTACAGTGCGGCAGGTTAGAACTTATTCTACAGCCTGCCAGCGCTGATTGTTCGCTGGCAGGCTGTAGATGTCAATAAATCGCATCTAAATCGCATATCAGATGCTGTTTTGTAAACAGCGTCTGATATGCCTGCTGCCTGCTCCTCTGGTGGTCCCTTTTGCTTGGGACCACCAGAGGACATAGGCAGCTATGTAAGTGCACCAATCACCACACACCAACCCCCCCATCCCCCCTTGTCACTTATTAACCCCTTAATACCCCTTGATTGCTATTATGTACTGGAGACAGAGAAATACACATTTTTGGCACTATAGTAGACAAAAGATAATACAATTTTTAAAGTACGTACTGTATTGGCTTGCTGTAATGTACAGAATATAGAGAAATAAAGATTTTTGGCACTACACTAGCTCAGAGATAATGAAATTTTTATCGTACACACTATATTGCCTTGCTTTAATATACTTGAGACAGAGAAATACTAATTTTCGGCACTACAGTAGGCCACGGATAATGAAATGTTTACAGTACACACTGTATTGACTTGCAGTAATGTACTGGATACAGAGAAATACAAATTTTTGGCAGTACAGTAGTCCACAGATAATTAACTTTTTAACCCCTTAAGGATGAAGGGCATACATGTACGCCCTTGCGTCCTGGTACTTAAGGACCAAGGGCGTACATGTACGCCCTGTGAATTTCCAATCACCGCTGCGCACGTGGCAGTGATCGGAACAAGATGCCTGCTGAAATCAATCAGCAGGCATCTTGGCACAATGCCCAGGGGGGTCCTGTGACCCCCCCATGTCGGCGATCGCAGAAAACCGCAGGTCAATTCAGACCTGCGGTTTTCTCCGGTTCCGGGTCATTCGGGTCTCAGGTGACCCGATAACCCGGAACAGGATGGTGATCAGTGGTGCTATAATACACCACCAATCACCATCCTTACCGTTGGCCACAAATCGTCCTGATTGGCTGTGCAGGGGGGCGGCGGCAGACGCTAACCGCCGGAGCTTCTCCCCCCTGCACACTGCCTGTCGTGCCGCCGGAGGATCCAGATGCCCCAGCAGGACCCATCGGACCCCAGGAAGACCCCAGGAGGACCCCATCCCACCCAGCAGACCCCCGATCAGCCCCCGCAGCTCACCCAGCCACCGACAGCCCCAGCATCCGACAGCCCCAGCCATCCACAGCCCCAGCCATCCAGTGTTCCAGCCCCAGCAGCAGAATCTAAAGTAAGTGCGCCTGGGTGTCTGGGGTCCACAGCACTTGTTGTGTGACCCTAGACCCCCCCAGGGGTGAACCCCCTACCCCTTCCACACCCCCCCCCCCTTATTTTTTTGTGGGGCATTTATTTTATTTTTTTGCGTGCGCCGACTGTGGTCGGCACTCTTAGCGTCCGGCCACTGTTAGTGCATCGCTCACCCCACTGCTGATCACCGCTATCAGCTAGTCAGGCAGTTTTTTTTTTTTTTACACTTTTCTTTTTTTTTAGTTAGTTTTTTTTTTTTTTTTTAGTTAGTTTAGCGCACGAACACCTGGCCCCACACACACGCACACTTGGATAAAGTTTATTTTACACGCACGCACACACACACGCACAACACACACACCCATGGCCCGCCGGTTGTTCTCAGTGGAGGAGGCATACGCCCAGATGCTCTCCGACAGTGAGGATGAGGATGACCCCACATTCCTCCTGTCATCCGCATCCTCCTCATCATCATCTGATGATGATGAGCCCTGTAAGAGGGTGCAAGGTACCGTGGTCGATGGCAGGTACGTGTCACCGAGGTTCCTGCCCTCGGTGAGGTAAGAGCCGGGTTTTCGTGTGTCAGCAGCAGCTAGTGCTGTTTGACACCTTGTTTTTTTAGTTTGGCTGCAAAGCCAATCCGGGCCGGCTCTTACTGGGAGTAGGCAAAGAGTTGGGTGGGTGCCTATTCCCCACGGTCCAGGCCGGACTTTATCCGGGCCTTTAAAAGGTAGCCTCCTCAGCAGCTGAGGGTGATTGTCCTGGAGCTGCTGTTAGGCTGTGGAATCACTTGAGTTTGGGAGTGCTGATCCATGCTGTGCTGTGTGGAGTTCTCTGGGCTGAAGTGTTTGCTACACTTTCTGGACTCCGTTTTGCCTCTATACTGCACCCGCACTGCTATCTACCAGAGCGACTCCCCACATTTGGTGTCGGATGCGGGCATGCACAGTGAGGCTGGCGTGAACGCCGAATTGTTTTTGTTTTGCTGAGCACAAGTGCATGGCAAAACCGGCAAAGTTGCAAACAGGAATTTCTGGCAACATGGAGGCGGCTGTGAAAGCCCTCATGGAGGCTAACGTGCAGCAGCGGGAGACCAACCAACTACTTTTACAGCACGTGATGGCGTTACAAGCTGCAGGAGCGTCCCACCACGACCATGATGCCCGGAAAGCGGTCCGTGCGGCGATCCCAAAGATGACCCCCTCGGACGACGTGGAGACGTATCTGGCGGTCTTTGAAAAGGTGGCCGTGAGGGAGAAGTTACCCGTGACCAGTGGGCTGAGGTGGTCGCTCCGTTCCTGGCATCCGGACCCCAACAAGTTTTTTTGACTTAGCCGATGACCAGGCTGCTGATTACCCCACGGTGAAGGGGAGATCCTGGCCAGGCTGGGGGTAAACGTGTTAGTCCGGGCGCAGCGGGTCCACCAGTGGGACTTTAAAGCGGCTGAACCCGCCCGGCCGCAGTACTATGAGTTGCTGCACAGGTTGCAAAAATGGCTGCAGCCTGATATTCTAAGTCCGACTGCTATGCTGGACCGTCTGCTGGCTGACATGTTCTGGAGGGCCTTGCCTTACCCCCTTCAGCACTGGATCGGCCAGGTATCACCCACCAATGCCCTAGAAATGGTCGACCTGGTGGAGCGCTATGAGGCCACCCAAAACTTGAAAGGGGGTGTTGTTGGGAGGGGGCCGGTCAAACCCCGGAGGACTCCCATCCAGTCCCGACGACTGGTACCCGAGAAACCTGCTCGGGGTGTACCCCCTGTAGACCCGGCCCCGATAGTCTGCTGGCGGTGTCACGAGCCTGGCCACGTAAGGGCCGACTGTCCACAGTGGGGAGAACCCATGGAGATTAATTATGGGTACCGGGCTTCCATGTATGCCCGGTGACTGTGTGCAACCGGCACCCCCGAGCCAATAGACAATCGTCACCTGTGCCAGGTGCAAGTGGGTGATAACCTGGCAGTGGCGCTGTTGGACTCTGGGAGCCTAGTAACCCTGGTAAGTGCTGCCCTGGTACAGCCCACCCAGTATACGGGCCGGAAAGTTGGGTGGTGGTGCATACATGGAGACTTAAAGGACTATCCCACTGCTGTAATGTCTCTATCCACGGCGGCCGGCACATGGACATGTGAAGTGGCGATCTCCACAAAGCTACCTTATGAACTAATAATTGGGAGAGACTTCCCTGGTTTTCCGTCACTATGGCCTGAGATGAAAGTGACTAATAGCCCTGAGACAGGGGCAACCCTAGCAGAGTGGCCTGGTTCCAGTGGGGGGCCAAAGCCCTGGGAGCCCGAGTCCGAAGGGCCTGCGGTAGGGGTGACCACCACTGCTGTGATAGAGGGGGAGACACCCCCACTGAGTGTAATGGTGGGAGACATGGAGGACTTGCCACCAGGACCTGAGTTGGCAGACCTCCACGTCTCCGGAGACAATTTTGGGACCGCCCAACACCGGGACCAAACCCTAACTAGGGCCTGGGAGAATGTGGTGGAAATTGATGGTAAACCCCAGAAGCCAGGGGCTGAGGTAATATTTCCCCGCTTTGTCGTTCACCAAGAAATGTTATATCGGGTGAACCAAATCCGGGGTGAATCTGTTGAACAGTTGGTGGTGCCCACAGCGTATCGCAAGCTGGTCATGGAGCTTGCCCACCAACATGTTCTTGGGGGACACTTGGGGTGGCAGAATACGCAGGACCGCATACTGCAGCGGTTTTATTGGCCTGGTGTGTTTAAGGAGGTAGAAGAATATTGTAAATCTTGTCCAACCTGTCAGGTAAATAGCCCCCAGCCACATTTCCGTAGTCCCCTTGTGCCTCTTCCAATCATTGAGGTCCCGTTTGAACGTATCGCTATGGATCTAGTCGGGCCTGTATCGAAGTCTGCCAGGGGCCACCAACACATTCTGGTAGTTCTCGACTACGCCACTCGGTATCCGGAGGCGGTGCCTCTGCGACATACCTCGGCTAAGCTCATTGCCAAAGAGTTAATGGAAATGTTTTCCCGAGTGGGCCTGCCAAAAGAGATTCTGACAGACCAAGGGACCCCTTTTATGTCTAAAGTTATGAGGGAACTGTGTAAATTATTGCGTATAAAGCAATTGCGGACGTCCATTTACCATCCGCAAACGGACGGTCTTGTCGAAAGGTTTAACCAAACTCTAAAAAATATGTTAAAAAGGGTGGTGTCTAGAGATGGGAAGGACTGGGACCTGCTTCTGCCCTATCTCATGTTCGCAGTGCGAGAGGTGCCCCAGTCCTCTACTGGGTTCTCGCCCTTCGAACTGCTTTATGGCAGACACCCTCGGGGCCTGTTGGATATCGCCAAGGAAGCGTGGGAACAGCAGCCTGTCCCCCACAAAAGTGTCATTGAGTATGTCACCCAGATGCAAGACCGGATGGAAAGGGTGTTGCCGCTGGTCCGGGAGCATATGGAGGCAGCGCAACAAGCCCAGAGTAGGGTGTATAATCGTCAGGCTCGGGTACGGAGCTTCAATCCGGGAGATCGGGTTTTAGTTCTGGTACCCACCCTTGACAGCAAGTTCCTAGCTAAGTGTCAGGGCCCCTATGAGGTGATTGAGAAGGTAGGGGAAGTAAATTACAAGGTACACCAGCCAGGGTGGCGCAAGCCGGAGCAGGTGTACCACGTGAATTTACTAAAGCCGTGGAAGGATAGGAACACGACCGACGACAACAGCCCCTGGCCAGGGCTTCTGGGTGAGAAGGGTCCAGCCCCACAGTTCGAGGCCTGCGAAGCGGTAGCCACGGTAAAAATTGCAGACAGCCTGTCTTCCAAACAAGTTCAGGAAGTCAGGGAGTTCATCAGTCGGAACACGGATGTGTTCTCGGACCTCCCTGGCCACACGTCTCTCATCCAACATGACATCATCACTGAGCCTCAGGCCAAGATCCGGTTAAAACCATACCGGGTACCCGAGGCTCGGCGACGGGCCATCGCGGAGGAAGTGCAATTAATGTTGAAGCTTGATGTCATTAAGGAGTCGAAAAGTGAGTGGGCCAGTCCCATAGTTCTAATACCCAAGCCGGATGGGATGTTGCGGTTCTGCAGCGATTTTCGCAAGTTAAATGAAGTGTGCAAGTTTGATGCGTATCCCATGCCCCGGGTAGACGAGCTTGTTAAGAATTTAGGACAATCCCGGTATGTTTCTGTGCTAGACCTCACTAAAGGGTACTGGCAGGTACCCTTAACGGAGTCGGTCAAGGAAAAAAACGCTTTTGTTACCCCGCAGGGCCTGTATCACTACAAGGTGTTACCCTTTGGCCTGCATGGCGCCCCCGCCACCTTCCAAAGGTTAATAGACATAGTGCTGCGACCTCATCGTCGGTACGCCTCGGCCTACTTAGATGATGTAATCATCCACAGCACCGACTGGGAAAGCCATTTGCCCAAAGTGCAGGCGGTAGTGGATGCCCTGAGGAAAGCTGGTCTATCCGGCAATCCAAAGAAGTGTGCGATTGGGTTGGAAGAGACCAAATATCTGGGATATGTTATTGGGCGGGGAGTCATCAAGCCGCAGGTAACTAAGGTAGAAGCCATACGTAACTGGCCCCGACCGGTCACCACCAGGCAGGTAAAGTCCTTCCTGGGAATGGTAGGGTACTACATGCGGTTTGTGCCCCACTTTGCCACAATAGCAGCGCCATTGACAGACCTGTTGAAGGGGCGAAAGTCTGGGAAGGTTAGCTGGAGTGAGAAGGCGGAGGAGGCTTTCTCCGCGTTGAAGTCGGCCCTGTGTGACTCCCCGGTTTTGGTGACACCCGACTTCAACAGGGAGTTCGTCGTACAGACCGACGACTCGGAGGTAGGCCTCGGTGCGGTACTGTCTCAGGAGGTCAACAGGGAAGAACATCCCGTTGTCTTCCTGAGCCGTAAGCTCAGTCCCGCCGAGTCCAGGTATAGTATAGTGGAGAGGGAGTGCCTGGCTATCAAGTGGGCACTCGAATCTCTCCGCTACTACCTGTTAGGGAGGAGGTTCCGTCTGGTGACCGACCATTCCCCTCTCAAGTGGATGAGCCAGGCAAAGGAGAGGAATGCTCGGGTCACCAGGTGGTTCCTATCCCTGCAGAACTTTAAGTTCTCTGTAGAACACAGGGCAGGCCGCTTGCAGGGTAACGCAGATGCCCTGTCCCGCGTCCACTGCCTCACATGTGTTCACCCCCTCAGGGTTGAACAAAGGGGGGGTGTGTGTAAGAGGGTGCAAGGTACCATGGTCGATGGCAGGTACGTGTCACCGAGGTTCCTGGCCTCGGTGAGGTAAGAGCCGGGTTTTCGTGTGTCAGCAGCAGCTAGTGCTGTTTGACACCTTGTTTTTTTAGTTTGGCTGCAAAGCCAATCCGGGCCGGCTCTTACTGGGAGTAGGCAAAGAGTTGGGTGGGTGACTATTCCCCACGGTCCAGGCCGGACTTTATCCGGGCCTTTAAAAGGCAGCCTCCTCAGCAGCTGAGGGTGATTGTCCTGGAGCTGCTGTTAGGCTGTGGAATCACTTGAGTTTGGGAGTGCTGATCCATGCTGTGCTGTGTGGAGTTCTCTGGGCTGGAAGCAAGACCCCAAGCAAGGAGGAGTGCAGACGGCCTGGAAGCCGGAGGTCGAAACTTGTGTGGGACCTTGTGCACCCACTGCTGGATAAGGGTTACCACCTGTACGTGGATAACTTTCATACCAGTATTCCCTTGTTCCAGGCCCTCTTCGCCAGATCCACGTTCGCTTGTGGGACCGTGCGGAAAAATCATCGCGGCCTCCTTACCCACCCCCTCCAGGTACGTATCCCCAGGGGTGAGACCCGTGCCCTTACCAGCGACAACCTGTTGCTGGTCAGATATAAGGACAAGAGGGATGTCCTTATGCTGACCACAATCCATGGTAATGGCATCACCCCAGTCTCTGTGCGAGGAACCGCGGCAACGGTCCTCAAACCCGATTGTATCGTCGACTACAATCGGTATATGGGAGGAGTTGATCTATCTGATCAAGTCCTCACACCATATAATGCCATGCGCAAAACCCGGGCATGGTACAAAAAAGTTGCGGTCTACTTGGTACAGGTTGCCTTGTACAACGCTTTTGTACTATGCCGATGCGCTGGCAGCACAGAGACTTTCCTCCAGCTCTATGAGGCAGTCCTCAAGTACCTGATCTTTTCAGACCGGGAAAGAGCAGGTCGGAGTACCTCGGGAATTGGAGGCGCCCGGGTCGTCCCTGGCCAACATTTTCCAGGTGTGGTCCCCCATACTGGAAAGAGGGGACGAACCCAAAAAAAGTGCAGAGTGTGTCGCAAGAGGGGGATACGGAAGGACACCACTACTCAATGTGACACTTGCCCCGATCATCCGGGCCTCTGCATTGACGGTTGCTTCAGGGAGTATCACACTTCCATGGAGTACTAAATTATTACTATTCCCTACAGTCCCCTAGAAAAAACATAACATTATGGCTCTCAGACTTTGAAAACATGGAAACAACTTTTTTTTTTTCCATAAATTATTTTATTGTATATAAGTTTTTAAAAAAATTTTGTTTTAGTGTATCCAAAGTCTGGGAGCCATATATATTGGGCATCGTCGCGTCCGTAACAATCTTATGTATAATAATAAAATATTACCTAACCCCTCAGATAAACACCCTTTTAAAAACAAATTAAAAACCATGTTAAAAGAAAAAAAATTGGTCACCTTAGATCCCAGAAATTATAATAGCACGTCATAAAAAAAAATCAAATGCCCCCCCCCCAAATAGAGCCAATCAAACCGCCATCTCATCCCGCAAAAAATGAGCCCCTAGATAAGACAGTCTCCCAAAAAAAAAAAATTAAATTATGGCTTCCAGTATGTGGAGGTACAATTTTGTTTTTTTTTCCAAAGTTGGTTAATGATGTCATGCTGAAGCCAACTTTTATAAAAGTAGTCATATTAGGTATTGCCACGTCCGTAATAATGTGCTCTATAAAAATAACATTTGACCTAACCCCTCAAATAAACGCTGTCAAAAAAAAAAAAAAGTAAAAAAAAGCCATTTTTTTTTGTTACCTTACATCATAAAAAGTGTAATAGTGTGCGATCAAAAAGTCATATGCCCCCCAAAATAGTGCCAATAAAACCGCCATCTCCTCACACAAAAAATGAGCCCCTACATTAGATAGTTACCCCAACAACAAAAAAAAATTAGATCCCAGGTTATGGAGATAGTAAAATTATTTATTTTTTCTTCCTAAAATGATAAAATTGTGTAAAATCTAAATACATCAAAAAAAGTAGACATATTAGGTATCGACGCATCCGTAATACTCTGCCCTACAAAAATAACATTAGACCCAGCCTCTCGGATGAACGGCGTTAAAAAAATAAAATAAAAACGGTGCCAAAACAACCATGTTTTGGCAAATTTCCGTTTTAACCAATATTTTCCGGTAATAGAGCAAGGGTTAACAGTCAAACAAAACTAAATAGTTATTGCCCTGATTCTGTAGTTTTCAGAAACACCCCTTATGTGGTCGTAAACTGCTGTATAGCCACAAGGCAGGGCATTGAACGAAGGAAACGCCACATGGTTTCTGGAAGGCAGATTTTTATTTTTATACCATGTCCCATTAGAAGCCCCCCCTGATGTAGCCTAGACTAGAAACTCCAAAAAAGTGACCCCATCTAAAAATCTACACCCCTCAAGGTATTCAAAAATTACTTTACCAACTTTGTTAACCCTTTAGGTGTTCCACAAAACTTAATGGCGAATTTAGAAATAATTTTAGAATTTCCATTTTTTGTTATCTTGCCTCAAAAAAGTGTAATATAGAGCAACTAAAAATCATATTTACCCTAAAATAGTCCCAAAACAACAACCACCATATCCTGTAGTTTCCTAGATGGGGTCACTTTTATGGAGTTTCTACTCAAGGGGTGCAGCAGGGGGCTTGAAAGGGTACATGGTGTAAATTAACCAGTCCTGCAAAATCTGCCTTCCAAAAACCATATGGCGTTCCCCTTCTTCAATGTCCTGCCGTTTAGCCAAATAGTAGTTTAGGACCACATATGGGGTGTTTCTGCAAACTACAGAATCTTGTTTGACTGTTAACCCTTTATTTCCAGTAATAAAGTAAGGGTTAAAATGGAAAATCTTCCAAAAATTCTAAATTCCAAAATTGTTTCTCCATCTTCCATGAACTGTTGTGGAACACCTAAAGGGTTAACAGAGTTTGTAAACCCAGCTCTGAATACCTTGAGGGGTGTACTTTCTTAGATGGAGTCACTTTTTTGGAATTTCTATGCTAGGGTGCATCAGGGGGGCTTGCAATATGACATGGTGTTAAAAAAAACAGTCCCGCAAAATCTGCCATTCAAAACCCATATGGCGTTCCCCTCCTTCAATGTCCTCCCGTTTGGCCAAACAGTAGTTTAGGACCACATATGGGGTGTTTCTGCAAACTAGAGAAATAGGGCAACCCACATTGAGTTTTGTTTGGCAGGTAACCCTTACTTTATTACTGGAAAAAATGGATTATAATGGAAAATTTTCCAAAAAATCAAAATTCAGAAATTTTATCTCCATTTTCCATGAACTGTTGTGAAACACCTAAAGGGTTAATAAAGTTTGTACAATCAGTTTTGAATACCTTGAGGGGTGTAGTTTCTAAAATGGCATCATTTTTGGGTGGTTTCTATTATGTAAGCCTCACAAAGTGACCTCAAACCTGGACTGGTCCATAAAAAGTGGGATTTGGAAGATTTCTGAAAAATTTCAAAATTTGCTTCCAAACTTCTAAGGTATGTAACATCCCCAAAAAATAAAATAGCATTTCCCAAATACTCCAAACCTGAAGTCGACATATGGGGAATGTAAAGTCATCACTTTTTTGGGGGGTATTACTATGTATCATAGAAGTGGAGAAACTGAAACTTTAAAATTTGCTAAATTTTGCAAATTTTTTTGTAAAATTTGTATTTTTTATGCAAAAAAATAAACTTTTTTGACCCAATTTTAGTAGTGTCATGAAGTACAATATGTGACGAAAAAACAATCTCAGAACGGCCTAGGTAAGTAAAAGCGTTTTAAAGTTATTCACACTTAAAGTGACAGTGGTCAGATTTTGAAAAAATGGCCTGGTCCTAAGGTGAAAATGAGCCTGGTCCTTAAGGGGTTAAAATACCCACTGAATTGGCTTGCTATAATGTACTGAATACTGAAAAATAAAGAGTTTTGGCACTACACAAGCCCATAGATAATGAAATTGTTACAGTACACACTATTACCTTGCTGCACTGTACTTGAGACAGAGAAATACAAATTTTCGGCACTACAGTAGGCCACAGATAATTAAATATTTTACAGTACCCACAGTATTGACTTGCTGTAATGTATTAGAGACAGAGAAATACAAATTTCCGTCACTACAGTAGGCCACATATAATGAAATATTTTACAGTACCCACTGTATTGACTTGCCGTAATGTACTGGAGATAGAGAAATTCAAGTTTTAGGCACTACAGTAGGACACAGATAATTACATTTTTACAGTATCCACTGTATTTGCTTGTTATAATGTACTGAATACACTACAGTCGGCCACATATAATGAAATATTTTACAGTACCCACTATATTGACTTCATATAATGTGCTGGAGACAGAGAAATACAAATTTTCGGCACTACAGTAGGCCACAGATAATGAAATCTTTACAGTACACACTGAATTAAATTGCTGTCATGTACTCGAGACAGAGAAATCCAAGTTTTTGGCACTACTGTAGGCCACAGATAATGAAATGTTTGCAGTATGCACTGTATTGACTTGCTGTAATGTACTGGAGACATAGAAATACAAATTTTTGGCACTACAGTAGGACACCGATAATAAAATTTTTACAGTACACACTGTATTGGCTTGCTGTAATGTACTAAATACAGAAATACAGATTTTTTGCACTACACTAGCCCTGAGATAATGACATTTTTATATAGTACACTTTCTGTAATATACTTGAGAGTGAGACAGAGAAATACAAATTTTCGGTACTACAGTAGGCCACAGATAATGAAATCTTTACAATACACACTGAATTGACTTGCTGTAATGTACTGGAGTAAGAGAAATACATATTTTCGGCACTACAGTAGGACATCGATAATTTTTTTACAGTACACACTACATTGACTTGCTGTAATGTACTTGAGACCGAGAAATACAAATTTTCACCACTTCAGTAGGCCACAGAAAATTACATTTTTACAGTACGCAATGTATTGCCTTGCTATAATGTACTGAATACAGAAAAATAAAGATTTTTGGTACTACACTAGCCCAGAGATAATTACATTTTTACAGTACACACTGTATTGTCTTGCTGTAATGTACTTGATTCAGAGAAATACAAGTTTTCGGCACTACAGTAGGCCGCAGATAATAAATTTTTACACTACACAATGTATTGGCTTGCTTTAATGTACTGAATACAGAAAAATAAAGATTGTTGGCAGTACACTAGCCCAAAGACAATGACATTTTTACAGTACACACTGTATTGCCTTGCTGTAATGTACTTGAGACAGAGAAATACAGATTTTCGTCACTACAGTAGGCCACAGATAATAAAAATTTTTACAGTACCCACTGTATTGACTTGCTGTAATGTACTGGAGACAGGGAAATACAAGTTTTTGGCACCACAGTAGGACACAGATAATAAAATTTTTACAGTATCCACTATATTTGCTTGTTATAATGTACTGAACACACTACAGTAGGCCACATATAATGAAATATTTTACAATAGCCACGGTATTGACTTGATGTAATGTACTAGAGACAGAAATACAAATTTTTGGCACTACAGTAGGCTACAGATAATGAAATATTTTATAGTACTCACTGTATTTACTTGCTTTAATGTATTGGAGACATAGAAATACAAATTTTTGGCACTACAGTTGGCCACAGATATTAAAATGTTTACAGTACGCATGGTATTGGCTTGCTGTAATATACTGAATACAGAAAAATACAGATTTTGGACACTACACTAGCCCAGAGATAATGAGATTTTTACAGTACACACTGTATTGCCTTGCTGTAATATACTTGAGACAGAGAAATACAAATTTTCATCACTACAGTAGGCCACATATAATGAAATATTTAAAAGTACCCACTGTATTGACTTGATGTAATGTACTGGAGACAGAGAAATACATGTTTTCAGCACTACTGTAGGCCACAGATAATGAAATTTATACAGTATGCACTGTATTGGCTTGCTGTAATGTACTGAATACAGAAAAATAAAGATTTTTGGCACTACACTAACCCAGAGATAATAAAATTTTTAAAGTACACACTGTATTGCCTTGCTGTAATGTACTTGAGACAGAGAAATACAAATTTTAGGCACTACAGTAGGCCACAGATAATGAAATTTTTATAGTACCCAATGTATTGACTTGCTGTAATGTACTGGAGACAGACAAATACAAGTTTTCGGCACTACAGTAAACCACAGATAATTAAATTTTTACAGTACACAATGTATTGGCTTGCTATAATGTACTGTATACAGAAAAATAAAGCTATTTGGAACTACACTAGCCCAGAGATAATGAAATTATTACAGTACACAGTGTATTTCCTTGTTGTAATGTACTTGAGACAGAGAAATACAAATTTTTGTCACTATTGTAGGCCACAGATAATGAGATATTTTACAGTTCCCTCTGTATTGACTTGATGTAATGTACTGGAGACAGAGAAATACTAATTTTCTGCACTATGGTAGGACATTGATAATTACATTTTTACAGTACACACTTTATTGGCTTGCTGTAATTTACTGGAGACAGAGAAATACAGATTTTTTACACTACACTAGCCCAAAGATAATTACATTTTTACTGTACTTACTGTATTACCTTGCTGTAATGTACTTGAGACAGAGAAATACAAATTTTCGTCACTACAGTAGGCCATAGATAATGAAAGTTTTACAGTACCCACTGTATTGACTTGCTGTAGTGTCTGGAGAAAGAGAAATACAAGTTTTCGGCACTATTGTAGGCCACAGATAATAAAATTTTGACAGTATGCACTGTATTGGCTTGCTGTGATGTACCGAATACAGAAAAATAAAGATTTTTGGCAATACACTAACCCAGAGATAATTAAATTTTTACAGTACACACTGTATTGACTTGCTGTAATGTACTGGAGACATAGAAATACAAATTTTCGGCACCACACTAGCCCAGAGATAATGACATTTTTAAAGTACACACTGTACTGGCTTGCTATAATGTACTGAATACAGAAAAATCAAGATGTTTGGCACTACAGTAGCTCAGAGTTAATGAAATTATTACAGTAAACACTGCTTTGCCTTGCTGTACTGTACTTAAGACAGAGAAATACAAATTTTTGCCACTACAGTAGGCCACAGATAATTAAATATTTTACAGTACTCACTGTACTGACTTGATGTAATGTACTGGAGACAGAGAAATACAAGTTTTCGACACTACAGTAGGCCACAGATAATGAAATGTTTACAGTTCACACTGTGTTGACTTGCTGTAATGTACTGGAGACATAGAAATACAAATTTTTGGCACTACAGTAGCCCAGAGATAATTGCATTTTTAAAGTACACACTGTACTGGCTTGCTTCAATGTTCTGGAGGCAGAGAAATATAAATTTTCGGCACTACAGTAGGCCATAGATAATGACATTTTTACAGTACACGCTGTATTGACTTGCTGTAATGCACTGGAGACAGAGAAATACAAATTTTCGGCACTACAGTAGTCCACAGATAATGACATTTTTTACAGTACACACTGTATTGGCTTCCTGTTATGTACTGGAGACAGAGAAATACAAATTTTTGGCACAACAGTATGCCATAGATAGTGTAATTTTTCCAATACACACTGTATTGGCTTCCAGTAAGGTACTAGATACTGAAAAATACAGATTTTCGGCACTATACTAGCCCAGAGATAATGTCATTTTGACAATACACACTATATTCGGATGTAGTTCTATATTGGATACAAATTTGTCTCCCAAAAAATGTATTCTCTGCGGAAATACTATATATACGGTTGCGGCCTAAACACACACACAGATGTGCCCAAAACTTGTTCACTATGGCCAAAATATAAATTTTTCTCTGCTGGAGTAATTAATATAACGGTTGCGGATTGAACGCACACACAGATGTGGAACAAGTTAGGTTAATTTCCCCAGAACAAATAATTTATCTGATGGTGCAGTGTATATCTCGGTAGCAGGAACACTGTAGTGAATAAGCCCCTTTTTATAATGTCTGCCCAACACACTGCTTTATGATTGTTTCATTGTATATCTCAGTTTCAAGGAACACTGTAGTGAATAAGCAACACACTGCTTAATGATGGCGATCAAGCCCTGCACTAGCTGTCCCTTCCTGGTGACGCCAGTCCCTTATGATGCTGAAGCAAACCCCTTCTTAAAAAAAATAAAATGAAAGGTGCTGCACTGCTGTCAAACACACACTCTAGTTCTTAAAAGGACTGTTAGGTCTTTAAATAAGGTTTTTGGAGTGAAATCAGTAAGTATAGAGGAAAACGCTAGCTGTTACTGCCGACTGTCTGCTCTACCTGATGCTGAATGAGCCGAGCGTCGGACCTTAGCGACTATATAAAATGGTATCACGTGTTCCGGCCAGCCAATCAGTGTAAGGCTTACAGCTAACATTGCTATGGCCTTACAATGAGGGGAATTACTTGCCTGGACCTTTATTGGCTGGTTAGAAGGCGCCAAACGTGCGGGGAGGAGACTCGAGCAATGCGACGAATACTCATGGTGCTCGGCCCAGAAAAGTCGAACGCCGAGCATAGTGATGCTCGAGCCCAACCGATACTCGGCTGAGCATGCTCGCTCATCACTAGTAAGGAGTGATGTTATTTACATGGGACTATGTGTTGAAGGGGCTGAAGGAGGGATTTAAGTTATTTACATGGGACTGTATGTTATAGAAGACTGTAAGGAAGAGAGGTTACTCACATGGGACTGCATGTTATAGAAGACTGTAGGGAGAGGACAGGAATTATAAGTTATGGGGGTACTACAAGGAAGATTATAACTCCAGGGGGTATGGCAGGAGGCATTGTAATTACAGGGGGCACTGCAGGGATCATTATAAATACAGTGGGCAGTGGTGGCGGGCATTACTACTGAGGGCTCCATAGGAGTGCCTTATAGATTGGCCTTTTTTCTATTAGGGGTACCTTATTAGTACAGAGGGCGCTGTAGGGCTACTATAGAGGGGGGGCACTTCTGAATAGCAGTGAGCCCAGTGACATCACTGGAACTAATGGACGGGCATTAGTGCTGCCCTAGCCTGTAAAGACACCCATCAGTGCCGGTGCCAGTGCGGGGAACACTGCTAGGGCTGTAAACAAAATAGCCCTTGCCCTATACTTTACAGCACAGGCCAAGGGTGAGCATCGGATTATGAAATGTCAGCAGGGCTGAGTGGGGGGAGAAGGGGATGTGACTGGTTTAACCACCTCAGCCGCCCTGGCATAAAGAGGACCTTTCATCACTTTTAAAGATATTAACTAACAATGCTCACATGTAGAGCGGCGCCCCGGGATCTCCCTGCACTTACTATTATCCCTGGGCGCAGCTCTGTTCTGCCGGTATAGGCTCCGGTCTCTGTGCTCACAAAGTTATAGTAGGCGGGGACTTGGGGGACTTGGTTATAGTAGGCAGAGCCTGCCCTTCAACTCCCAGGCTATGAGCTCTGCGCTGCGATTGGCCAGCGCTACAGCCTGGGAGAAGGAAATGAAGGGCAGGCTCCGCCCACTACAACCAAGTCCCGAAGATACCGGAGGCTATACCGGGAGAACGGAGCGGCGCCCAGGGATAATAGTAAGTGCAGGGAGATCTCTGGGTGCCGCTCTACTTGTGAGCAACGTTAGTTAATATCTTTAGAAGTTATGAAAGGTCCTCTTTAAATACCCTTAATGACCAGACAACTTTTTACAGAGGAGAGAGGTAACACAGCAAGGAATCATGCGTCATATCACCCACCACTGTAGAAGGCCATTTTCAGTTATTTCGGCCCCAGCACCCAGTCAGAGGAGAGAGGTCCCACAGCAAGGAATCATGCGTCATATCACCCACCACTAGAGAAGGCCACTTTCAGTTATTTCGGCCCCAGCACCCAGTCAGAGGAGAGAGGTCCCACAGCAAGGAATCATGTGTCATATCACCCACCACTAGAGAAGGCCACTTTCAGTTATTTCGGCCCTAGCACCCAGACAGAGGAGAGAGGTCCCACAGCAAGGAATCATGCGTCATATCACCAACCACTGGAGAATCCCACTTTCAGTTATTTCGGCCCAGCACCCAGACAGAGGAGAGAGGTCCCACAGCAAGGAATCATGCGTCATATCACCCACCACCGGAGAAGGCCACTTTCGGTTATTTCGGCCCAGCACCCAGATAGAGGAGAGAGGTCCCACAGCAAGGAATCATGCGTCATTTCACCCACCACTAGAGAAGGACACTTTCAGTTATTTTGGACCCAGTACACAGACAGAGGAGAGAGGTCCCACAGCAAGGGATCATGCGTCATTTCACCCACCACTGGAGAAGGCCACTTTCAGTTATTTCGGCCCAACACCCAGACAGAGGAGAGAGTTCCCAAAGCAAGGAATCATGCGTCATTTCACACACCACTGGAGAAGGCCACTTTCAGTTATTTCGCCCCAGCACCCAGACAGAGGATACAGGTCCCACAGCAAGGAATCATGCGTCATATCACCCACCACTGGAGAAGGCCACTTTCAGTTATTTCGGCCCCAGCACCCAGACAGAGGAGACAGGTCCCACAGCAAGGAATCATGCGTCATATCACCCACCACTGGAGAAGGCCACTTTCAGTTATTTTGGACCCAGCACCCAGACAGAGGAGTGCGGTCCCACAGCAAGGAACCATGCGTCATATCACCCAACACTGGAGAAGGTCACTTTAAGTTATTTCGGCCCAGCACCCTGGCCAAGGATACAGGTCCCACTGCAAGGAATCATGCGTCATATCACCCACCACTGGAGAAGGCCACTTTCAGTTATTTCGGCACCAGCACCCAGACAGAGGAGAGAGGTCCCACAGCAAGGAATCATGCATCATATCACACACCACTAGAGAAGGCCACTTTCAGTTATTTCGGACCCAGCACGCAGACAGAGAAGAGAGGTCCCACAGCAAAGAATCATGCATCATTTTACCCACCACTGGAGAAGGCCACTTTCAGTTATTTCGGACCCAGCACCCAGACATAGGAGAGAGGTCCCACAGCAAGGAATCATGCGTCATATCACCCACCACTGGAGAAGGCCACTTTCAGTTATTTCGGCCACAGCACCCAGTCAGAGGAGAGAGGTCCCACAGCAAGAAATCATGCGTCATTTCACCCACCACTGGAGAAGGCCACTTTCAGTTATTTCGGCCCAGCACCCAGACCGAGAATACAGGTCCCACAGCAAGGAATCATGCGTCATATCACCCACCACTGGAGAAGGCCACTTTCAGATATTTCGGCCCCAGCACCCAGACAGAGGAGAGAGGTCCCACAGCAAGGAATCATGCGTCATATCACCCACCACCGGAGAAGGCCACTTACAGTTATTTCGGCCCCAGCACCCAGACAGAGGAGAGAGGTCCCACAGCAAGGAATCATGCGTCATATCACCCACCACTGGAGAAGGCCACTTTCATTTATTTATGTCCCACCACCCAGACAGAGGAGAGAGGTCCCACAGCAAGGAATCATTCGTCATATCACCCACCACCGGAGAAGGCCACTTTCAGTTATTTATGCCCCACCACACAGACAGAGGAGAGAGGTTCCACAGCAAGGAATCATGCGTCATATCACCCACCACCGGAGAAGGACACTTTCAGTTATTTCGGCCCCAGCACCCAGACAGAGGAGAGAGGTCCCACAGCAAGGAATCATGCGTCATATCACCCACCTATGGAGAAGGCCACTTTCAGTTATTTCGGCCCAGCACCCAGACCGAGGATACAGGTCCCACAGCAAGGAATCATGCGTCATATCACCCACCACTGGAGAAGGCCACTTTCAGTTATTTCGGTCCCAGAACCCAGACAGAGGAGAGAGGTCCCACTGCAAGGAATCATGCGTCATATCACCCACCACTGGAGAAGGCCACTTTTAGTTATTCGGCCCCAGCACCCAGACATAGGAGAGAGGTCCCACAGCAAGGAATCATGCGTCATGTTACCCACCACTGGAGAAGGCAACTTTCAGTTATTTCGGCCCAGCACCCAGACAGAGGAGAGAGGTCCCACAGCAAGAAATCATGCGTCATATCACCCACCACCGGAGAAGAGCACTTTCAGTTATTTCGGCCCCAGCACCCAGACAGAGGAGAGAGGTCCCACAGCAAGGAATCATGCGTCATATCACTCACCACCGGAGAAGGCCACTTTCAGTTATTTATGCCCCACCACCCAAACACAGGAGAGAGGTCCCACAGCAAGGAATAATGCGTCATATCACCCATCACTGGAGAAGGCCACTTTCAGTTATTTCGGCCCAGCACCCAGACAGAGGATCGAGGTCCCACAGCAAGGAATATTTCGTTATATCACCCATCCCAGGAGAGGGCCACTTTCAGTTATTTATGCCCCACCACCCAGACAGAGGAGAGAGGTCCAACAGCAAGGAATCATGCGTCATTTCACCCACCACTGGAGAAGGCCACTTTCAGTTATTTCGGCCCCAGCACCCAGACAGAGGAGAGAGGTCCCACAGCAAGGGATCATGCATCATATCACCCTCCTATGGAGAAGGCCACTTTCAGTTTTTTCGGCCCAGCATCCAGTCAGAGGAGAGAGGTCCCACAGCAAGGAATCATGCGTCATATCACCCACCACTGGAGAAGGCCACTTTCAGATATTTCGGCCCCAGCACCCAGACAGAGGAGAGAGGTCCCACAGCAAGGAATCATGCGTCATATCACTCACCACCGGAGAAGGCCACTTTCAGTTATTTTGGCCCCAGCACCCAGACAGAGGAGAGAGGTCCCACAGCAAGGAATCATGCGTCATGTTACCCACCACTGGAGAAGGCAACTTTCAGTTATTTCGGCCCAGCACCCAGACAGAGGAGAGAGGTCCCAAAGCAAGAAATCATGCGTCATATCACCCACCACCGGAGAAGGCCACTTTCAGTTATTTCGGCCACAGCACCCAGACAGAGGAGAGAGGTCCCACAGCAAGGAATCATGCGTCATATCACTCACCACCGGAGAAGGCCACTTTCAGTTATTTATGCCCCACCACCCAGAAACAGGAGAGAGGTCCCACAGCAAGGAATCATGCGTCATATCACCCACCACCGGAGAAGGCCACTTTCAGTTATTTATGCCCCAGCACCCAGACAGAGGAGAGAGGTCCCACAACAAGGAATAATGCGTCATATCACCCATCACTGGAGAAGGCCACTTTCAGTTTTTTCGGCCCAGCACCCAGACAGAGGATCGAGGTCCCACAGCAAGGAATATTTCGTCATATCACCCATCCCAGGAGAGGGCCACTTTCAGTTATTTATGCCCCACCACCCAGACAGAGGAGAGAGGTCCAACAGCAAGGAATCATGCGTCATTTCACCCACCACTGGAGAAGGCCACTTTCAGTTATTTCGGCCCCAGCACCCAGACAGAGGAGAGAGGTCCCACAGCAAGGGATCATGCATCATCTCACCCTCCTATGGAGAAGGCCACTTTCAGTTTTTTCGGCCCAGCATCCAGTCAGAGGAGAGAGGTCCCATAGGAAGGAATCATGCGTCATATCACCCACCACTGGAGAAGGCCACTTTCAGATATTTCGGCCCCAGCTCCCAGACAGAGGAGAGAGGTCCCACAGCAAGGAATCATGCGTCATATCACCCACCACCGGAGAAGGCCACTTTCAGTTATTTTGGCCCCAGCACCCAGACAGAGGAGAGAGGTCCCACAGCAAGGAATCATGCGTCATATCACCCACCACTGGAGAAGGCCACTTTCAGTTATTTCGGCCCCGCACCCAGACAGAGGAGGGAGGTCCCACAGCAAGGAATCATGCGTCATATCACCCACCTATGAAGAAGGCCACTTTCAGTTATTTCGGCCCCAGCACCCAGACAGAGGAGAGAGGTCCCACAGCAAGGAATCATGCGTCATATCACCCACCTATGGAGAAGGCCACTTTCAGTTTTTTCGGCCCAACACCCAGACAGAGGAGAGAGGTCCCACAGCAAGGAATCATGAGTCATTTCACCCACCACTGGAGAAGGCCACTTTCAGTTATTTCGGCCCCAGCACCCAGACAGAGGAGAGAGGTCCCACAGCAAGGGATGATGCATCATATCACACTCCTATGGAAAAGGCCACTTTCAGTTTTTTCGGCCCAGCACCCAGACAGAGGAGAGAGGTCCCACAGCAAGGAATCATACGTCATTTCACCCACCACTGGAGAAGACCACTTTCAGTTATTTCGGCCCCAGCACCCAGACAGAGGAGAGAGGTCCCACAGCAAGGAATCATGCGTCATATCACCAACCACTGGAGAATCCCACTTTCAGTTATTTCGGCCCAGCACCCAGACAGAGGAGAGAGGTCCCACAGCAAGGAATCATGCGTCACATCACCCACCACCGGAGAAGGCCACTTTCAGTTATTTATGCCCCACCACCCAGACAGAGGAGAGAGGTCCCACAGCAAGGAATCATGCGTCATATCACCCACCACCGGAGAAGGCCACTTTCAGTTATTTATGCCCCACCACACAGACAGAGGAGAGAGGTCCCACAGCAAGTAATCATGCGTCATTTCACCCACCACTGGAGAAGGCCACTTTCAGTTATTTCGGCCCAGCACCCAGACCGAGAATACAGGTCCCACAGCAAGGAATCATGCGTCATATCACCCACCACTGGAGAAGGCTACTTTCAGATATTTCGGCCCCAGCACCCAGACAGAGGAGAGAGGTCCCACAGCAAGGAATCATGCGTCATATCACCCACCACTGGAGAAGGCCACTTTCATTTATTTGTGTCCCACCACCCAGACAGAGGAGAGAGGTCCCACAGCAAGGAATCATTCGTCATATCACCCACCACTGGAGAAGGCCACTTTCAGTTATTTCGGCCCCAGCACCCAGACAGAGGAGAGAGGTCCCACAGCAAGGAATCATGCGTCATATCACCCACCTATGGAGAAGGCCACTTTCAGTTATTTCGGCCCAGCACCCAGACCGAGGATACAGGTCCCACAGCAAGGAATCATGCGTCATATCACCCACCACTGGAGAAGGCCACTTTCAGTTATTTCGGTCCCAGAACCCAGACAGAGGAGAGAGGTCCCACTGCAAGGAATCATGCGTCATATCACCCACCACTGGAGAAGGCCACTTTTAGTTATTCGGCCCCAGCACCCAGGCATAGGAGAGAGGTCCCACAGCAAGGAATCATGCGTCATGTTACCCACCACCGGAGAAGAGCACTTTCAGTTATTTCGGCCCCAGCACCCAGACAGAGGAGAGAGGTCCCACAGCAAGGAATCATGCGTCATATCACTCACCTCCGGAGAAGGCCACTTTCAGTTATTTATGCCCCACCACCCAGACACAGGAGAGAGGTCCCACAGCAAGGAATCATGCGTCATATCACTCACCACCGGAGAAGGCCACTTTCAGTTATTTATGCCCCACCACCCAGACACAGGAGAGAGGTCCCACAGCAAGGAATCATGCGTCATATCACCCACCACCGGAGAAGGCCACTTTCAGTTATTTATGCCCCAGCACCCAGACAGAGGAGAGAGGTCCCACAGCAAGGAATAATGCGTCATATCACCCATCCCAGGAGAAGGCCACTTTCAGTTTTTTCGGCCCAGCACCCAGACAGAGGATCGAGGTCCCACAGCAAGGAATATTTCGTCATATCACCCATCCCAGGAAAAGGCCACTTTCAGTTATTTATTCCCCACCACCCAGTCAGAGGAGAGAGGTCCAACAGCAAGGAATCATGCGTCATTTCACCCACCACTGGAGAAGGCCAGTTTCAGTAATTTCGGCCCCAGCACCCAGACAGAGGAGAGAGGTCCCACAGCAAGGGATCATGGATCATATCACCCTCCTATGGAGAAGGCCACTTTCAGTTTTTTCGGCCCAGCATCCAGTCAGAGGAGAGAGGTCCCACAGCAAGGAATCATGCGTCATATCACCCACCACTGGAGAAGGCCACTTTCAGATATTTCGGCCCCAGCACCCAGACAGATGAGAGAGGTCCCACAGCAAGGAATCATGCGTCATATCACCCACCACCGGAGAAGGCCACTATCAGTTATTTTGGCCCCAGCACCCAGACAGAGGAGAGAGGTCCCACAGCAAGGAATCATGCGTCATGTTACCCACCACTGGAGAAGGCAACTTTCAGTTATTTCGGCCCAGCACCCAGACAGAGGAGAGAGGTCCCACAGCAAGAAATCATGCGTCATATCACCCACCACCGGAGAAGGCCACTTTCAGTTATTTCGGCCCCAGCACCCAGACAGAGGAGAGAGGTCCCACAGCAAGGAATCATGCGTCATATCACTCACCACCGGAGACGGCCACTTTCAGTTATTTATGCCCCACCACCCAGACACAGGAGAGAGGTCCCACAGCAAGGAATCATGCGTCATATCACCCACCACTGGAGAAGGCCACTTTCAGTTATTTCGGCCCCGCACCCAGACAGAGGAGGGAGGTCCCACAGCATGGAATCATGCGTCATTTCACCCACCACTAGAGAAGGACACTTTCAGTTATTTCGGACCCAGTACACAGACAGAGGAGAGAGGTCCCACAGCAAGGGATCATGCGTCATTTCACCCACCACTGGAGAAGGCCACTTTCAGTTATTTCGGCCCAACACCCAGACAGAGGAGAGAGTTCCCAAAGCAAGGAATCATGCGTCATTTCACCCCCCACTGGAGAAGGCCACTTTCAGTTATTTCGCCCCAGCACCCAGACAGAGGATACAGGTCCCACAGCAAGGAATCATGCGTCATATCACCCACCACTGGAGAAGGCCACTTTCAGTTATTTCGGCACCAGCACCCAGACAGAGGAGACAGGTCCCACAGCAAGGAATCATGCGTCATATCACCCACCACTGGAGAAGGCCACTTTCAGTTATTTTGGACCCAGCACCCTGACAGAGGAGTGCGGTCCCACAGCAAGGAACCATGCGTCATATCACCCAACACTGGAGAAGGTCACTTTAAGTTATTTCGGCCCAGCACCCTGGCCAAGGATACAGGTCCCACTGCAAGGAATCATGGGTCATATCACCCACCACTGGAGAAGGCCACTTTCAGTTATTTCGGACCCAGCACCCAGACAGAGGAGAGAGGTCCCACAGCAAGGAATCATGCATCATATCACACACCACTAGAGAAGGCCACTTTCAGTTATTTCGGACCCAGCACGCAGACAGAGGAGAGAGGTCCCACAGCAAGGAATCATTCATCATTTTACCCACCACTGGAGAAGGCCACTTTCAGTTATTTCGGACCCAGCACCCAGACATAGGAGAGAGGTCCCACAGCAAGGAATCATGCGTCATATCACCCACCACTGGAGAAGGCCACTTTCAGTTTTTTCGGCCCCAGCACCCAGTCAGAGGAGAGAGGTCCCACAGCAAGAAATCATGCGTCATTTCACCCACCACTGGAGAAGGCCACTTTCAGTTATTTCGGCCCAGCACCCAGACCGAGAATACAGGTCCCACAGCAAGGAATCATGCGTCATATCACCCACCACTGTAGAAGGCCACTTTCAGATATTTCGGCCCCAGCACCCAGACAGAGGAGAGAGGTCCCACAGCAAGGAATCATGCGTCATATCACCCACCACCGGAGAAGGCCACTTACAGTTATTTCTGGCCCCAGCACCCAGACAGAGGAGAGAGGTCCCACAGCAAGGAATCATGCGTCATATCACCCACCACTGGAGAAGGCCACTTTCATTTATTTATGTCCCACCACCCAGACAGAGGAGAGAGGTCCCACAGCAAGGAATCATTCGTCATATCACCCACCACCGGAGAAGGCCACTTTCAGTTATTTATGCCCCACCACACAGACAGAGGAGAGAGGTTCCACAGCAAGGAATCATGCGTCATATCACCCACCACCGGAGAAGGACACTTTCAGTTATTTCGGCCCCAGCACCCAGACAGAGGAGAGAGGTCCCACAGCAAGGAATCATGCGTCATATCACCCACCTATGGAGAAGGCCACTTTCAGTTATTTCGGCCCAGCACCCAGACCGAGGATACAGGTCCCACAGCAAGGAATCATGCGTCATATCACCCACCACTGGAGAAGGCCACTTTCAGTTATTTCGGTCCCAGAACCCAGACAGAGGAGAGAGGTCCCACTGCAAGGAATCATGCGTCATATCACCCACCACTGGAGAAGGCCACTTTTAGTTATTCGGCCCCAGCACCCAGACATAGGAGAGAGGTCCCACAGCAAGGAATCATGCGTCATGTTACCCACCACTGGAGAAGGCAACTTTCAGTTATTTCGGCCCAGCACCCAGACAGAGGAGAGACGTCCCACAGCAAGAAATCATGCGTCATATCACCCACCACCGGAGAAGAGCACTTCAGTTATTTCGGCCCCAGCACCCAGACAGAGGAGAGAGGTCCCACAGCAAGGAATCATGCGTCATATCACTCACCACCGGAGAAGGCCACTTTCAGTTATTTATGCCCCACCACCCAAACACAGGAGAGAGGTCCCACAGCAAGGAATCATGCGTCATATCACCCACCACCGGAGAAGGCCACTTTCAGTTATTTATGCCCCAGCACCCAGACAGAGGAGAGAGGTCCCACAGCAAGGAATAATGCGTCATATCACCCATCACTGGAGAAGGCCACTTTCAGTTTTTTCGGCCCAGCACCCAGACAGAGGATCGAGGTCCCACAGCAAGGAATATTTCGTTATATCACCCATCCCAGGAGAAGGCCACTTTCAGTTATTTATGCCCCACCACCCAGACAGAGGAGAGAGGTCCAACAGCAAGGAATCATGCATCATTTCACCCACCACTGGAGAAGGCCACTTTCAGTTATTTCGGCCCCAGCACCCAGACAGAGGAGAGAGGTCCCACAGCAAGGGATCATGCATCATATCACCCTCCTATGGAGAAGGCCACTTTCAGTTTTTTCGGCCCAGCATCCAGTCAGAGGAGAGAGGTCCCACAGCAAGGAATCATGCGTCATATCACCCACCACTGGAGAAGGCCACTTTCAGATATTTCGGCCCCAGCACCCAGACAGAGGAGAGAGGTCCCACAGCAAGGAATCATGCGTCATATCACCCACCACCAGAGAAGGCCACTTTCAGTTATTTTGGCCCCAGCACCCAGACAGAGGAGAGAGGTCCCACAGCAAGGAATCATGCGTCATGTTACCCACCACTGGAGAAGGCAACTTTCAGTTATTTCGGCCCAGCACCCAGACAGAGGAGAGAGGTCCCACAGCAAGAAATCATGCGTCATATCACCCACCACCGGAGAAGGCCACTTTCAGTTATTTCGGCCACAGCACCCAGACAGAGGAGAGAGGTCCCACAGCAAGGAATCATGCGTCATATCACTCACCACCGGAGAAGGCCACTTTCAGTTATTTATGCCCCACCACCCAGACACAGGAGAGAGGTCCCACAGCAAGGAATCATGCGTCATATCACCCACCACCGGAGAAGGCCACTTTCAGTTATTTATGCCCCAGCACCCAGACAGAGGAGAGAGGTCCCACAACAAGGAATAATGCGTCATATCACCCATCACTGGAGAAGGCCACTTTCAGTTTTTTCGGCCCAGCACCCAGACAGAGGATCGAGGTCCCACAGCAAGGAATATTTCGTCATATCACCCATCCCAGGAGAGGGCCACTTTCAGTTATTTATGCCCCACCACCCAGACAGAGGAGAGAGGTCCAACAGCAAGGAATCATGCGTCATTTCACCCCCCACTGGAGAAGGCCACTTTCAGTTATTTCGGCCCCAGCACCCAGACAGAGGAGAGAGGTCCCACAGCAAGGGATCATGCATCATATCACCCTCCTATGGAGAAGGCCACTTTCAGTTTTTTCGGCCCAGCATCCAGTCAGAGGAGAGAGGTCCCATAGGAAGGAATCATGCGTCATATCACCCACCACTGGAGAAGGCCACTTTCAGATATTTCGGCCCCAGCTCCCAGACAGAGGAGAGAGGTCCCACAGCAAGGAATCATGCGTCATATCACCCACCACCGGAGAAGGCCACTTTCAGTTATTTTGGCCCCAGCACCCAGACAGAGGAGAGAGGTCCCACAGCAAGGAATCATGCGTCATATCACCCACCACTGGAGAAGGCCACTTTCAGTTATTTCGGCCCCGCACCCAGACAAAGGAGGGAGGTCCCACAGCAAGGAATCATGCGTCATATCACCCACCTATGGAGAAGGCCACTTTCAGTTATTTCGGCCCCAGCACCCAGACAGAGGAGAGAGGTCCCACAGCAAGGAATCATGCGTCATATCACCCACCTATGGAGAAGGCCACTTTCAGTTTTTTCGGCCCAACACCCAGACAGAGGAGAGAGGTCCCACAGCAAGGAATCATGAGTCATTTTACCCACCACTGGAGAAGGCCACTTTCAGTTATTTCGGCCCCAGCACCCAGACAGAGGAGAGAGGTCCCACAGCAAGGGATGATGCATCATATCACCCTCCTATGGAAAAGGCCACTTTCAGTTATTTTGGCCCCAGCACCCAGACAGAGGAGAGAGGTCCCACAGCAAGGAATCATGCGTCATTTCACCCACCACTGGAGAAGACCACTTTCAGTTATTTCGGCCCCAGCACCCAGACAGAGGAGAGAGGTCCCACAGCAAGGAATCATGCGTCATATCACCAACCACTGGAGAATCCCACTTTCAGTTATTTCGGCCCAGCACCCAGACAGAGGAGAGAGGTCCCACAGCAAGGAATCATGCGTCACATCACCCACCACCGGAGAAGGCCACTTTCAGTTATTTATGCCCCACCACCCAGACAGAGGAGAGAGGTCCCACAGCAAGGAATCATGCGTCATATCACCCACCACCGGAGAAGGCCACTTTCAGTTATTTATGCCCCACCACACAGACAGAGGAGAGAGGTCCCACAGCAAGTAATCATGCGTCATTTCACCCACCACTGGAGAAGGCCACTTTCAGTTATTTCGCCCAGCACCCAGACCGAGAATACAGGTCCCACAGCAAGGAATCATGCGTCATATCACCCACCACTGGAGAAGGCTACTTTCAGATATTTCTGCCCCAGCACCCAGACAGAGGAGAGAGGTCCCACAGCAAGGAATCATGCGTCATATCACCCACCACCGGAGAAGGCCACTTTCAGTTATTTTGGCCCCAGCACCCAGACAGAGGAGAGAGGTCCCACAGCAAGGAATCATGCGTCATATCACCCACCACTGGAGAAGGCCACTTTCATTTATTTGTGTCCCACCACCCAGACAGAGGAGAGAGATCCCACAGCAAGGAATCATTCGTCATATCACCCACCACCGGAGAAGGCCACTTTCAGTTATTTATGCCCCACCACACAGACAGAGGAGAGAGGTTCCACAGAAAGGAATCATGCGTCATATCACCCACCACCGGAGAAGGACACTTTCAGTTATTTCGGCCCCAGCACCCAGACAGAGGAGAGAGGTCCCACAGCAAGAAATCATGCGTCATATCACCCACCTATGGAGAAGGCCACTTTCAGTTATTTCGGCTCAGCACCCAGACCGAGGATACAGGTCCCACAGCAAGGAATCATGCGTCATATCACCCACCACTGGAGAAGGCCACTTTCAGTTATTTCGGTCCCAGAACCCAGACAGAGGAGAGAGGTCCCACTGCAAGGAATCATGCGTCATATCACCCACCACTGGAGAAGGCCACTTTTAGTTATTCGGCCCCAGCACCCAGACATAGGAGAGAGGTCCCACAGCAAGGAATCATGCGTCATGTTACCCACCACCGGAGAAGAGCACTTTCAGTTATTTCGGCCCCAGCACCCAGACAGAGGAGAGAGGTCCCACAGCAAGGAATCATGCGTCATATCACTCACCACCGGAGAAGGCCACTTTCAGTTATTTATGCCCCACCACCCAGACACAGGAGAGAGGTCCCACAGCAAGGAATCATGCGTCATATCACTCACCACCGGAGAAGGCCACTTTCCGTTATTTATGCCCCACCACCCAGACACAGGAGAGAGGTCCCACAGCAAGGAATCATGCGTCATATCACCCACCACCGGAGAAGGCCACTTTCAGTTATTTATGCCCCAGCACCCAGACAGAGGAGAGAGGTCCCACAGCAAGGAATAATGCGTCATATCACCCATCACTGGAGAAGGCCACTTTCAGTTTTTTCGGCCCAGCACCCAGACAGAGGATCGAGGTCCCACAGCAAGGAATATTTCGTCATATCACCCATCCCAGGAGAAGGCCACTTTCAGTTATTTATTCCCCACCACCCAGACAGAGGAGAGAGGTCCAACAGCAAGGAATCATGCGTCATTTCACCCACCACTGGAGAAGGCCAGTTTCAGTTATTTCGGCCCCAGCACCCAGACAGAGGAGAGAGGTCCCACAGCAAGGGATCATGGATCATATCACCCTCCTATGGAGAAGGCCACTTTCAGTTTTTTCGGCCCAGCATCCAGTCAGAGGAGAGAGGTCCCACAGCAAGGAATCATGCATCATATCACCCACCACTGGAGAAGGCCACTTTCAGATATTTCGGCCCCAGCACCCAGACAGATGAGAGAGGTCCCACAGCAAGGAATCATGCGTCATATCACCCACCACCGGAGAAGGCCACTTTCAGTTATTTTGGCCCCAGCACCCAGACAGAGGAGAGAGGTCCCACAGCAAGGAATCATGCTTCATGTTACCCACCACTGGAGAAGGCAACTTTCAGTTATTTCGGCCCAGCACCCAGACAGAGGAGAGAGGTCCCACAGCAAGAAATCATGCGTCATATCACCCACCACCGGAGAAGGCCACTTTCAGTTATTTCGGCCCCAGCACCCAGACAGAGGAGAGAGGTCCCACAGCAAGGAATCATGCGTCATATCACTCACCACCGGAGAAGGCCACTTTCAGTTATTTATGCCCCACCACCCAGACACAGGAGAGAGGTCCCACAGCAAGGAATCATGCGTCATATCACCCACCACTGGAGAAGGCCACTTTCAGTTATTTCGGCCCTGCACTCCAGACAGAGGAGGGAGGTCCCACAGCAAGGAATCATGCGTCATATCACCCACCACTGGAGAAGGCCACTTTCAGTTATTTCGGCCCCGCACCCAGACAGAGGAGGGAGGTCCCACAGCAAGGAATCATGCGTCATATCACCCACCTATGGAGAAGGCCACTTTCAGTTATTTCGGCCCCAGCACCCAGACAGAGGAGAGAGGTCCCACAGCAAGGAATCATGCGTCATATCACCCACCTATGGAGAAGGCCACTTTCAGTTATTTCGGCCCCAGCACCCAGACAGAGGAGAGAGGTCCCACAGCAAGGGATGATGCATCATATCACCCTCCTATGGAAAAGGCCACTTTCAGTTTTTTCGGCCCAGCACCCAGACAGAGGAGAGAGGTCCCACAGCAAGGAATCATGAGTCATTTCACCCACCACTGGAGAAGACCACTTTCAGTTATTTCGGCCCCAGCACCCAGACAGAGTAGAGAGGTCCCACAGCAAGGAATCATGCGTCATATCACCCACCTATGGAGAAGGCCACTTTCAGTTATTTCGGCCCCAGCACCCAGACAGAGGAGAGAGGTCCCACAGCAAGGAATCATGCGTCATATCACCCACCTTTGGAGAAGGCCACTTTCAGTTATTTCGGCCCCAGCACCCAGACAGAGGAGAGAGGTCCCACAGCAAGGGATGATGCATCATATCACCCTCCTATGGAAAAGGCCACTTTCAGTTTTTTCGGCCCAGCACCCAGACAGAGGAGAGAGGTCCCACAGCAAGGAATCATGCGTCATTTCACCCACCACTGGAGAATCCCACTTTCAGTTATTTCGGCCCAGCACCCAGACAGAGGAGAGAGGTCCCACAGCAAGGAATCATGCGTCACATCACCCACCACTGGAGAAGGCCACTTTCAGTTATTTCGGCCCCACCACCCAGACAGAGGAGAGGTTCATTCAACTTTGGGTTGCACCGCAATATCATGGTAAAGTTAAAAAAATGAGGATTCAATAAAGAAGTGCCCCGTAGTACAAGAATACATGGTTGAGGGAGAGGCAGTTATAAATGTCTATTCTGCACAAGGGAGGGACAGGTCCTGTGGGATCTATGCCTGGTTTATTTTTATGAACGTCAGCTTGTCCACGTTGGCTGTGGACAGGCGGCTGCGTTTGTCAGTAATGAGGCCCCCTGCCGTGCTGAATACACGTTCAGACAAAACGCTGGCCGCCGGGCAGGCCAGCACCTCCAAGGAATAAAATGCTAACTCTGGCCACGTGGACAATTTGGAGACCCAGAAGTTGAAGGGGGTCGAACCATCAGTCAGTACGTGGAGGGCTGTGCAGACGTACTGTTCAACCATGTTAGTGAAATGCTGCCTCCTGCTAACACGTTTCATATCAGGTGGTGGTGCAGTTAGCTGTGGCGTGGAGACAAAACTTTTCCACATTTCTGCCATGCTAACCCTGCCCTCAGAGGAGCTGGCTGTGACACAGTTGCGTTGGTGACTTCTTGCTCCTCCTCTGCCTTCGCCTTGGGCTTCCACCTGTTCCCCTGTGACATTTGGGAATGCTCTCAGGAGCGCGTCTACCAGCGTGCGCTTGTACTCGCGCATCTTCCTATCACGCTCCAATGCAGGAAGTAAGGTGGGCACATTGTCTTTGTACCGGGGATCCAGCAGGGTGGCAACCCAGTAGTCCGCACACGTTAAAATGTGGGCAAGTCTGCTGTCGTTGCGCAGGCACTGCAGCATGTAGTCGCTCATGTGTGCAAGGCTCCCCAGAGGTAAGGACAAGCTGTCCTCTGTGGGAGGCGTATCGTCATCGTCCTCTGTATCGCCCCAGCCACGCACCAGTGATGGGCCTGAGCTGTGTCGGATGCCACCCCGCTGTAAACCTGCTTCATCCTCATCCTCCTCCACCTCCTCCGCGTCCTCCAGTAGTGGGCCCTGGCTGGCCACATTTGTACCTGGCCTCTGCTGTTGCAAAAAACCTCCCTCTGAGCCACTTCTAACAGACTGGCCTGAAAGTGCTAAAAATGACCCCTCATGCTCCTCCTCCTCCTCCTGGGCCACCTCCTCTTCCATTATCGCCCTAAGCGTTTTCTCAAGGAGTCATAGAAATGGTATTGTAACGCTGATAATGGTGTCATCGCCACTGGCCATGTTGGTGGAGTACTCGAAACAGCGCAACAGGGCACACAGGTCTCGCATGGAGGCCCAATCATTGGTGGTGAAGTGGTGCTGTTCCGCAGTGCGACTGATGAGTGCGTGCTGGAGCTGAAACTCCACTATGGCCTGCTGCTGCTAGCACAGTCTCTCCAGCATGTGCAATGTGGAGATTCACCTGATGGGCACGTCGCATATGAGGCGGTGAGCGGGTAGGCCGAAGTTCCACTGTAGTGCAGACAGGCGAGCAGCGGCAGGATGTGAACGCCGGAAGTGCGCACAGACAGCCCGCACTTTATGCAGCAGCTCTGACATGTCGGGGTAGTTGTGAATGAACTTCTGCACCACCAAATTCAGCACATGCGCCAGGCAAGGGATGTGCGTCAAACCGGCTAGTCCCAGAGCTGCGACGAGATTTCGCCCATTATCGCACACCACCAGGCCGGGCTTGAGGCCCACCGGCAGAAACCAGTCGTCGGTCTGTTGTTCAATACCCCGCCACAACTCCTGCGCGGTGTGGGGCCTGTCCCCCAAACATATGAGTTTCAGAATGGCCTGCTGACGTTTACTCCGGGCTGTGCTGAAGTTGGTGGTGAAGGTGTGTGGCTGACTGGATGAGCTGGTGGAAGCAGAGGAGGAGGAAGCCGAGTAGGAGGAGGAGGCTACAGGAGGCAAAGTATGATGCCCTGCGATCCTTGGCGGCGGAAGGACGTGCGACAAGGAACTCTCCGCCTGGGGCCCAGCCGCCATTACATTTACCCAGTATTCAGTTAGGGAGATATAGCGTCCCTGGCCGTGCTTACTGGTCCATGTATCTGTGGTTAGGTGGACCTTGCCACAGATGGCGTTGCGCAGTGCACACTTGATTTTATCGGATACTTGGTTGTGCAGGGAAGGCATGGCTGTCTTGGACAAGTAGTGGCGACTGGAAACAACATACTGTGGGACAGCCATGGACATCAGCTGTTTGAAGCTGTCTGTGTCCACCAGCCTGAATGACAGCATTTCAAAGGCCAGTAGTTTAGAAATGCTGGCATTCAGGCCCAGGGCTCAAGGGTGGACAGGTGGGAATTTATGCTTTCTCTCCAAGGTTTGTGAGATGGAGAGCTGAACGCTGCCGTGTGACATGGTGGAGATGCTTGGTGATGCAGGTGGTGTTGTCGGTGGCACATCCTCTGTTTGGTGGGCGGCAGGTGCCAACATTCCTCCCGAGGCGGAGAAAGGGGCCGAGGCAGCAGCAGAAGAGGGAGCAGGTGGAGCCAGAGTGAGTTCCTTGCTTTTAAGGTGTTTACTCCACTGCAGTTCATGCTTTGCATGTAGATGCCTGGTCATGCAGGTTGTGCTAAGGTTCAGAATGTTAATGCCTCGCTTCAGGCACTGATGGCACAGCGTGCAAACCACTCGGGACTTGTCGTCAGCACATTGTTCAAAGAAGTGCCATGCCAGGGAACTCCTTGAAGCTGCCTTTGGGGTGCTCGGTCCCTGGTGGCGGTGGCCAGTAGCAGGCGAACTCTCTTGGAGGCGGCTGTTCTGCTTTTGCCCCCTGCTCTCTCTTTTGCTACGCTGTTGGCTCGGTCTCACCACTGCCTCTTCCTCTGAACTATGAAAGTCAGTGGCACGACCTTCATTCCATGTGGGGTCTAGGAACTCATCGTCCCCTGCATCGTCTTCCACACAGTCTTCCTGCCTGACCTCCTGTTCGGTCTGCACACTGCAGAAATACGCAGCAGTTGGCACCTGTGTTTCGTCATCATCAGAGACGTGCGGACTCCGATGAGGTGGTATTCCCATGTCCTCATCATCAGGAAAATTCAGTGGTTGTGCATCAGTGCATTCTATGTCTTCCACCACTGGGGAAGGGCTAGGTGGATTCCCTTGGGAAACCCTGCCAGCAGAGTCTTCAAACAGCATAAGAGACTGCTGCATAACTTGAGGCTCAGACAGTTTCCCTGATATGCATGGGGGTGATGTGACAGACTGATGGGCTTGGTTTTCAGGTGCCACCTGAGCGTTTTCTGCAGAAGACTGGGTGGGAGATAATGTTGTGAACATGCTGGATCCACTGTCGGCCACCCAATTGACTAGCTCCTGTACCTGCTCAGGCCTTACCATCCTTAGAACGGCTTTGGGACCCACCAAATATCGCTGTAAATTCTGGCGGGTACTGGAACCTAAGTTAGTTGGTTCACTAGGACGTGTGGCTGTGGCAGAATGGCCACGTCCTCTTCCAGCACAAGAGGGTACACTAACACCACCACGACCGCGTCCGCGTCCCTTACTAGATGTTTTCCTCATTGTTACCGTTCATCAAGCACCACAATTAAAAAAAAAATATTTGGCCCAATGTATTGATTTCAAATTCAGGCCTTTTTTTACAGGCACCTAACACTATCTGTCTATTTGTTTATGTAGCGTATTACACTAATCCAGGCACAGCAGTAACCACTGATTTAGGGGAATATCTCTTTTAGGGCTAGTATTTAGGCCCTGGATGAAAGGTATCCTTTTATGGACAGATTTACAATTGGCCTGCAACAGCTCGAACACCAGATTCAAGGTATTGCTATTTTGGCAATTGAATTTCACCCCAGAACAAAATATATGTTTTTGCGGACACTATTATAGTTTGCCAGCCACAGCTGAAACCACTGATTTATGGTATTGCTATTTTGGCAATTGAATTTCACCCCAGAACAAAATATATGTTTTGGCGGACATTATGAATCTTGGCCTGCAACAGCTGGGACACCAGATTCAGGGTATTGCTCTTTTGGCAATTGAATTTCACCCCAGAACAAAATATATGTTTTGGCGGACACTATGAATCTTGGCCTGCAACAGCTTGAACACCAGATTCAGAGTATTGCTATTTTGGCAATTGAATTTCACCCCAGAACAAAATATATGTTTTGGCGGACACTATTAATCTTGGCCTGCAACAGCTGGGACACCAGATTCAGGGTATTGCTATTTTGGCAATTGAATTTTTACCCCAAAACAAAATATATGTTTTGGAGGACAATATGAATCTTGGCCTGCAACAGCTGGGACACCAGATTCAGGGTATTGCTATTTTGGCAGATTAATTTCACCCCAGAACAAAATATATGTTTTGGCGGACACTATGAATCTTGGCCTGCAACAGCTGGGACACCAGATTCAGGGTATTGCTATTTTGGCAATTGAATTTCACCCCAGAACAAAATATATGTTTTGGCGGACACTATGAATCTTGGCCTGCAACAGCTGGGACACCAGATTCAGGGTATTGCTATTTTGGCAATTGAATTTCACCCCAAAACAAAATATATGTTTTGGAGGACAATATGAATCTTGGCCTGCAACAGCTGGGACACCAGATTCAGGGTATTGCTATTTTGGCAATTTAATTTTACCCCAGAAAATAATCTATCCTTTGCCAGACAGCAGACAGTATTATACTTGGCTAGCCAAAGCTGGAACACCAGATTTAGAGGATTGGTATTTGGGAAATTGTATTTAACCCCTTAATAAAATATAGAAATTGCTATCCTGAGTTTCTAGGGGTGACAATTAGCACAGCCAAGCCCCTGATGTAGGATATAGCAAAAAAAAAAAAAACTAGGATTGATGGACTTGGTGGCAGCTTGTTCTGGTGCACCACAAATCACAAAATGGCCGCCGATCACCCCAGAAAATAAGTGACAGAAAAACGCTCTGTGCAGCCTAAAAACCAGTGAGCAAGTAACTAACAGAAATTCAATCATTCACAGCTGTAGATCGATCCGTTCATTAGGTGCTGTTGCTGACTTCTCCCTACCTTATCTCGCCCTCACAGAAGCTGCGTCCTCTCCCTACACTAATCAGAGCAGTGTGACGTGCGGCGCTACGTGACTCCAGCTTAAATAGAGGCTGGGTCACATGCTGCACTTGGCCAATCACAGCCATGCCATTACTAGGCATGACTGTGATGGGCTCTTAGGGCAAGAAGTAAAACGCTAGATGATTGGCTGCTGTGCAGCCCTTCAGAAAGCGGGAAGTAATCGCCGAACAACGAACCCGAACTTTTTTGAAAACGTCCGGGTTCGGGTCCGTGTCCCGGACACCCCAAAATTCGGTACGAACCCGAACTATGCTCGAACTGTTCGCTCAACACTACTTGTGACAAAACATAAAAACTTCCATGAACTCATTATGCACCTCAAGGAATACCTTGGGGTGTCTACTTTCTAAAATGGGGTTACTTGTGGGTATTTATACTGCCCTGGCATTTATAGGGGAAATAATAGCATTCTTAATAAAGAATGCATAGTAAAATGAAGTGGAAGGGGTTAAAAATAATAAAAGATAACTTACCTTAGCCACTTGATCGCGTAGTTGCGATCTGTCCTCTCTTTCCCAGCATCAGCTAAGAACTAAAGGACCTGTGATGGCGTCACATCACATGGTCCAATCACATGGTCCATCACCATGGTAAGATGGACCATGTGATTGGACCATGTGATGTGACCATGTGATTTCACACAACGCAGAAGTGATGCGTGAAAATCACCGCTTATGTGCACAGCCCCATAGAAATGAATGGGTCCGGATTCAGTGCGGGTGCAATGCGTCCTCCTCACGCACTGCACCCGCGCGGAAAACTCGCCCGTGTGAAAGGGGCCTAAAGGTACTCAATGGAATTAGGGCCCCTTTGCGCATTTTGGCTGCAAAAAAGTGTCACACATGTGGTAACGCCGTACGCAGGAGAAGTAGGGCAATGTGTTTTGGGGTGTATTTTTACATATACCCATACTGTGTGTGAAAAATATCTGTGTAAATGACAACTTTTTCCACTTTTTTATACAAAGTTGTCAATTTACAGAGATATTTCTCTCGTCCAGCATGGCTATATGTAAAAAATACACCCCAAAACACATTGCCTTACTTCTCCTGAGTACGTCGATACCACATGAGCTAAGATGCGCAAAGGGGCCCTAATTCCAAGGAGTACCTTTAGAATTTCATAGGACATTTTTTTGCATTTGGATTCCAGACTTCTTCTCAAGCTTTAGGGGGCCCTAAAATGCCAGAGCAGTATAAATACCCCACAAGTGACCCCATTTTAGAAAGAAGACACCCCAAGGTATTCCGTGAGGGTCATGGCGAGTTCATAGAAGTTTTTTTTTGGCACAAGTTAGCAGAAATTGATTTTTTTAGTTTTTTCTCACAAAGTCTCCCTTTCCGCTAACTTGTGACAAAAAGTTCTATCTTTCATGGACTCAATATTCCCCTCAGCTAATAGCTTGGGGTGTCTTCTTTCCAAAATGGGGTCACATGTGAGGTTTTTGTACTGCTTTGGCATTTGAGTTTCTCCGCAATCATTACATGTATGGCCAGCATTAGGAGTTTCTGCTATTCTCCTTATATAGAGCATACGGGTAATGATATTTTTTTTTTTCCATTCAGCCTCTGGGCTGAAAGAAAAAATGAACGGCACAGATTTCTTCATTCGCATCAATCGATGTGGATGAAAAAATCTCTGCCCAAAAATATGCAAAAAAAATAAACAATAGGGGCCTGACGATTGCCGGGACATAGGGGCTCCGCCCAAACATCCATACCCACTTCAGCTCCTATGTCCTGGCAAACGTGATTTCTCCATTCACATCAATCAATCGATCGTTGTGGAGGAAGACATCTTTGCCAGATTTTTGATACAATGTGTTTGCCAAAGCATATGAACTCCAACACCTCTCCTCAGCTCATATGCCTGGGCAAACGTACCTGTACTTCAGAGAAGAAATCTCGTCCTGCAGTGCCGCATACACCGACTTCACATGTCTTCTGACAGCAGCGCAATGCTTCTCTCAGAATGCACATCAGTGCTGCAGCGTTTACGTCGGTTGGTCCAGCTGGAAAATAAATGGTGGTTAGTAAAAAAAAAAAAAAAACAAAAAAAAAAAAAAACAAGCAGCATGTTCATAAGTTTTAACGTTACGAACTTTATAAACCTGAACATCATAAAACTTTTAAAACCTAAACTAACTCAAGATTTCTTTTTTTTTGCTACCTGTTTAAATATTTTTTTTTTTTTTACTCTTTATTTTCCTTGCAGAAACCTCTCCTTTCCCATGGGACAATGTGTAAAGTGTAAATTGCACAGATATGGTGCGAAGTACATTATGCAATTTATCACAAGTGAAAGGAGACGTTTCTACCGTTTCACATAGCTGCTGTAGCTCACTAGCACCCCTCTGTGTTAGGGTCTCTCAAAACCTAGTATCCTGAGAGACCCTAGATCCCGAGTGTAAAAACTACCTGCGTCCTGCGGTCCCTACGTCCCTAAGTGTACCTGAGTGTGGTACTTCCGGAAACACTCCCCTAGGCATAGGGCAGGGTGGTCAGGGCAGTCAGGACAAAAATAGCGGGTGTCACGCCTTATTCCACTCCTTCTACAGACACGACATCTTTTTCGGGGTGGCTGTTGGTTTGAGGTACCAGCAACGTCATTGGGGAAATGTCGCTCGTGTAGACAGCTCACTACACTAGTGTTTGGGGCCACGGAACCTCCTGGATACAGGAGGTTCTCGATGATCTCTTCCTGAAATTTGAGGAAGGATCCTGTTCTCCCAGCCGAACTAAACTATTATATATAGCCAATTGAATTAGATATACAGACACCTTCTTATACCAGCGCCTGGTCTTTTGGGAAAGCAAATATAGGGCCAACATCTGGTCATTGAAGTCCACCCCTCCCATGAGCAAATTATAGTCGTGGACCGAGAGGGGCTTTTTTCAATGACACTGGTTGCCCGTTCAATTTAGATTGTCGTATCTGCTTGAATGGAGGAGAGCATGTAAACGTCATGCTTGTCTCTCCATTTCACTGCGAGCAGTTCTTCGTTACACAAGGCAGCCCTCTCCCCCCTTGCAAGACGGGTGGTACCAAGACATTGGGGGAAGCCCCGGCGACTAGGTCGCGCGGTGCCACAGCAGCCAATCTGTTCTAGGAACAAATGCCTGAAGAGGGGCACACTTGTGTAGAAATTGTCCACATAAAGATGGTATCCCTGGCCGAATAAGGGTGACACCAAGTCCCAGACTGTCTTCCCACTGCTCCCCAGGTAGTCAGGGCAACCGACCGGCTCCAGGGTCTGATCTTTATCCTCATAGACACGAAATTTGTGGGTATAGCCTGTGGCCCTTTCACAGAGCTTATACAATTTGACAATTTGGGATGTATTGTTTAATGCCAAGGCGCCCGGTAGAATGTATTAGGGACTCGTCTATGCAGATGTTTTGCTCAGGGGTATACAAATCTGCAAATTTGGTGTTAAAGTGGTCCATGAGGGACCGAATTTTGTGGAGCTGGTCAAAAGCTGGGTGGCCTCTGGGACGGGAGGTGGTGTTGTTGCTAAAGTGCAGGAAACGCAGGATGGTCTCAAATCGTGTCCTGGACATGGCAGCAGAGAACATGGGCATGTGATGAATTGGGTTCGTGGACCAATATGACCGCAATTCATGCTTTTTTGTTAGGCCCATGTTGAGGAGAAGGCCCAGAAAAGTTTAAAAGTCGGAAACTTGGACTGGTTTCCCCCGGAAAGACTGGCCATAAGAGCTTCCCGGGATGGCGGTTATAAATTGAGTGGCATACCGATTTGTTTCTGCCACGACTAGGTCAAAAAGCTCCGCAGTGAAGAACAGCTCAAAAAACCCCAGTGCCGATCCGATCTGAGCTGTCTCCACCCGAACTCCTGACTGGGCAGTGAAAGGGGGAACTAATGGTGCGGCTGAAGATGGGGTCTGCCAATCAGGGTTTGCCAGCACCTCAGGGATTCTAGGGGCTCTACTATTGCACGTGCCACCGTACCAGCTTCAACTGTCCTTCTGGTGCTCACAACTTCACCATGTTCTACGGCAGTGCTGGTACAAGGTCCAGGAAGGGCTGCGCTGCTGGTGTATAGTGTTGAGCGCGAATATTCGAAAAGCGAATTTTTTTAGCGAATATCGGCACTTCGCTAATTCGCGAATATTTCGAATATAGCGCTATAAATTCGCTATTTCGAATATTCGTTTTTTTTTTTTAGTTATATTTTTTTCTTTCCCACTTCCCAAAAGTAGTTCTTACCTGTCATGAGGATTCCTGGCTTCCTGGCTGCTCCAGTCAGTGCCCGTTGCCGCTTCTGCCGACTTCCGTGCTCATGGAGCGTCCCCTTCCATGGGAAAATCTCTATATACTAAAATGTACTGTCGGATTTGAGGAATTACGTTGAAATCGCAATGCGATTAATTCAAGTTATATTAATCGCATTGCGATTACAACTTAGCACTGCTATCTTACATAGGCTAGAATTAACGAATATGGAATATATAGCTATGCACTAGCAGTGCTAAGTTGAAATCGCAATGCTGAATACTTTAAGTTAAATTAATCGCATTGCGATTACAACTTAGCACTGCTGCTATATTCCATATTCGTTAACTTCGTTAATTCTAGCAAGCTGACCCATTATAAACCCAGCTCTAATTTGAAATCGCAATGCGATTAATATAACTTGAATTAATCGCATTGCGATTTCAACGTAATTCCTCAAATCCGACAGTACATTTTAGTATATGGAGACGTTCCCATGGTGATGGGGACGCTCCATGAGCACAGAAGTTATGGTTGGCTTGGTAGAATTAGCGAATAGCGAATATGACGAATGTATTCGTCATATTCCTCAAAACGAAGATAACGAGTATTCTACATCTTCGTTTTAGCTACCTATTCGTCTCGTCATTGTCAACTTCGCTATTCGCTAATTCTAGCAGCAATCAAATAGGAAGGATGACTTACCAGACAGCTGTGTTAAATTCGCTATGCGATTTTTTTTTTTTAATACAATAATTATATTACTTGATAAAATTATTATAAGTATTCTATTTATTAAAAAAAAAAAAAAAAAACGTATAGCTAATTTAACACAGCTGTCTCTATAGTCAACCTTCCTATTTGATTGCTAGAATTAGCGAGGTTGACGAATAGGTTGCTAAAACGAAGATGTAGAATACTTCGTTATCTTCGTTTTGAGGAATATGACGAATACATTCGTCATATTCGTCATCCTCGCTAATTCTAGATATGAAACCAATAGGAAAGTAGCCTTAAGTACAAATCGCAATATGCGATTATTTAAATCGCATTTTAATCGCGATAACTAGAAAAAATGACGAATATTCGATTTCGACGAATACGAAACGAATATTCATTCGAATATTCGCGAATTTCGTCGAAATCGAATATGGCACCTGCCGCTCATCACTACTGGTGTATGCCTCACCACGTAATCCGACAGCGCCAGCCCCACTCTGCTGCCCTTGAAGCGGATCCTGCGCAACCTGTGGTCTAGCGACATGGGGCCGGGTATGCCTGGTGGTATCAGGGACCTCAACCTCCTCGTCCGAACCTTGGGTCAGACTACCACTGCTTTCTACAGGTTCGTATTCTGACCTGCTGGATTCGTCAGATGAGGGTTCCCATTCCTCATCCGACTGGGTCAGAATCCTGTAGGCCTTTTCAGACGAATACCCCTTATTTGACATTTGGACAACTAAATTTAGGGGGTATTCCCTGAGACTACCCAAGAAAAAGAGCAAGCCTGTCTTACAAATGGGAGGCTAGCGAAGTACAGGAAGCCACTGCGATTGATAAAAAAGATCAAAACATATTTTTTTATCGCCGCAGTGCTTTTGAAGTGATTGTGCAGTGATAAAAAAAAATAAAAAAAATTTGTCACTGCGGCGGGGTGGGCGTGGGTGAACGCACGTGTGGGTGACCGATCAGGCCTGATCGGGCAAACACTGCGTTTTGGGTGGGGGGCAAATTGAGGTGACACTAATACTATTATAGATCTGACTGTGATTATTGATCTGACTGTGATGACCAACTCCTTCTGAAACTTTTTACCGCCGCGCACTGCGCATGCGCGGTGGCATTAGCGCGTCATCTCGCGTCTCACGAGATGATGCGCCGATGCGTCGACCCATAGAAAGGAGACCGCCCGCCGAACGCATCCGTACGTTAGGCAGTCCTGTAGCGGTTAAAGGGCATCTGTCAGCAGATTTGTAGCTATGAAACTGACTGACCTGTTGCATGTGCACTTGGCAGCTGAAGGCATCTGTGTTCATCCCATGTTGATATGTACCCACCTTGCTGAGAAAAATGATGTTTTAATTTATGCAAATGAGCCTCTAAGAGCAGCAGGGTGTTACCGTTACACCTAGAGACTCCGGTTTCTTTGCAATTACCGCTCCCTGTCTACTTTGACAGGGCCTGGCAGTAAAAATGTCATCACAACTGGCCATGTCAAAGTGTAGAGGGCGTGGCAGTTACAGAGAAAGCGGAGCCTCTAGGAGTAATCGTAACGCCCTCATTTGCACATTATAAAACATAATTTTTCTCAGCAATGCGGGCACATATGAACATGGGACCAACACAGATGTCTTCAGCTGCCAAGCACACATGGAACAGGTCAGCCCTTTAATTGTGCAAGCGTATGAAGGAGTCCTGAGGGATAGCTGAGGGCCTAGGCAGCATTTTATCATCAGCTATCTAAAAAATATGGACTTCAGTGGGGAGAGGAAGCCGTCACTAAAGTACCTAGGGCAGCATAAAATCTAAATATGAACCTGGCTCCACAGCAACAGCACAATGTAGTGTCAGACATCAGACTACTACTGTGAAGGGTGGATAATATCTGGACATAGCTACTGTAAAGGAGGGACGATATCTGGGCATAGGTACTGTGATGGAGCACATATCTGGGAATATTACTGTGAAGGGGAACATATCTGGACATAACTACTGTGAAGGGGGCACATATGTGGGCATAACTACTGTGAGGGGGGACATACAAATATCTGGACATAACTATTGTGAAGGGGCACATATGTATCTGGACATAACTACTGCGAAGAGGGCACATATCTGGATATAACTACTGTGAGGGGCACATATCTGGACATAACTATTGTGAAGGGTCACATATATGGACATAACTACTGTGAGAGGCACATATATGGGCATAACTACTGTAAAGGGGGCACATATCTGGACATAACTATTGTGAAGGGCACATAAATGGAATAGCTACTGTGAAGGGGGCACATATTTGGACATAACTACTGTGAGGGGGCTCATATTTGAACATATCTACTGTGAAGGGGACACAGATCTGGGCATAACTTCTGTGAAGTGGGCATCTCTGGGCATAACTGCTGTGAAGTGGGCACATCTAAGCATAGCCATTGTGAATGGGGCACAATGTGGGCATTACTACTATGTGCAGGTGCAAAGGGGAAATAATTACTATGTGGGGGCATTAAGGTGACTGGTTGAGTATAGTTATGCTTTGGACAGAGTTAAAGGCGTGGCCTAGTATGAAAAAAAATATATATATATATAAATAATGTGGGGAGTTGCTCTGGTAGACAGTGGTGCGGGTGCAGTATAGAGGCAAAGGGAGTCCAGGTAGTGCAGCAAACAGTGTTTTATTTCACACTTGCACAAACAAAACTCAAAACAGTCACTTAGTGTTACTTCACACACATAGCAAAAACTTGAGGCAAAACAAAAGTCCAAGACGGGATCAAATCACCTGTGTGGTTTAGGTGCGTGTTCGCACCCGGCTGTCAGCCCAGCCTCAGGAAAGTCCAACCTCAGGCTTCCAGGCAGACTGCATGCCTCTTTGCAAGCTCTTGCTTCCAGCCCTGAGAGCTCCACAGTAACGCCGGTAGCTTACAGGTTAATCACCTGAAATCCTAGGTGTCATTTCACACCTGGCTAAATGCTCGACAACACAAAAAGTCCACTGACAGTCTTTACATGGCCTGCTCTCCTGACACACAGGTCTCAGCTTTTCAGCCCAGCACAGGGCTCAGATCCCAAACACAGAGAGAGAGACCTTTGCATAAACCCAGCTGTCTTTTAAAGGCAGCTAGGTATTAACCCAAAAACCCGGACCGGCACCTATAATTAAGTTATTGACCCATATTAACAAGATGTTTTTTATTTGCACGTCTATGTTTATATTTGTGTGTGTGGTTTGGGGGGGGGGGGCGGACTAGGTACATTCCTTGCACAGGGGCCCTCTGCTATCTGTGTCCACCCCTGGACTGATAAAGTATACTATTACATATACAGTGTGATGGATGTAAAGGAGGTTTTTTGCCCCCCAAAAAATGGGTTTAGGTCACAGACAGAAATAACAGACTGATTAACTATACTATTAGGCCCCTTTCACACGGGCGAGTTTTGAGGAGGACGCATTGCACCCGCACTGAATCCGGACCCATTAATTTCTATGGGGCTGTGCACATGAGCGGTGATTTTGACGCATCACTTCTGCGTTGCGTGAAAATTGCAGCATGCTCTATATTGTGCGTTTTTTACGCAACGCAGGCCCCATAGAAGTGAATGGGGCTGCGGGAAAATCGCAAGCATCCGCAAGCAAGTGCGGATGCGTTGCGATTTTCCCGCATGGTGATGTGCAGCGTACTCAAGTTAGGGTTAATAGTGTTCCTGAATGTTGTAGTGCAATGATGACCACTAACCTGAGACGGCTGACTCTCTGCAAGCGCAGGTAGTGATTGGTAATGTTCGTGACGCCAGTGCCAAGTAACGGTGGCACGCCGTTTGCTGATAGTAGGAATAACTGAGGAACCACGTGATGGTAAAACAACCTTGAACTTTACTGAAGCTTTGATGGTAATCATACACATAAATGGCTGGAAGCGCAGTTCCTTAATACATTGAAGTGCAGAGTAGTTTCAGATGCATAGATCACAGATGAATATAGATTGCAACTCCTCTTAGATCAAGCAGGCCTAAATCTGCACAGGGATTAGACTCTCCACTATTTCCTCAGGCACTCTATAGATACAGGTGTCTTCAGTTCTTCTGACCTGTCTATTCCTGGGTTACTTTATAATCCAAGGCCCAAATACCTCTTAGACGGCTTCTATCCTTGGTTCCTTACACTTGGAGGATTTCCCTTGCTACCTGCTGAGGACATGACAGGAGTCCTACACAGACTACTCAGTCTGCACACACTACACAGACAACTGTCTGCACTGAACTAACTCTACTCTGCCTGGGCCTACCTATATATAGTGGGCCGTACTATCTCCCTCTAGTGGCTGTAGTAGACACTACCCCTGCAGGCCTGTACAAGGAAATAAATTAAAGGTACATACACATAATAAACCTTTACAGTGTCGGGTATTAACACCCGTATGCTGCATACCCCCTTGCTTTGAAATGAGTACGGCCTCATACGCTAGTGGGGTGTCCCTTTTACACAACAATAGGCATAACGATACACATGCAACAATATAAAACATGAATAAGACATAGCATAAAACGGAAGGGAAACAGGGCGACGTTCTCTTCTTATCAGGAAACCATATGGAACAGGGGCGCTGACCTGGCACAACGTGTTCAAGTATAGAACCAGGATAGTCCATGACAAGTATATAAGTCCATAACAGAATAGAATCAAACGGAATGCAATATAATAGTGCATGGAGGCTCGCACTAGGGAGTCCATTCTGAGCACAAAGTTTACTTAACTGATAACTTACACAGGAGTTTCCAGGGGGGCGATGCCACCAGCATAGTCAAAGTCTCCCAAACGGGCTGGCGGGCGCCCCTTGGTTACCCGGGTGGATCTCCTTAGAATAGGAGTCTCTTCCTCCCATGGCAACGGGATTGGAGGAAGAACAGAAGGAGCAGAAGGAGCAGGAGGATCTCCCTCAGTGGGACCCTCGTCACTGGTACCCTGATCCGGCTCCTCTGGAGATGAAAGGCCGGTGGGTGCTGGAGCAGGCACCAACAAGTTTAACCAGGGTGTGAGGAACCAATGGAGTGGTTCAGCATCATTTAATAGATCTGCCACAGCCTGCATAGGCTCCACAGGCTGAGCAGAAAGTCCTGGCACAGGAGACTGGGGTCCGGAGTCTCCAGCAATGGGCCCCTTTGTCATGCAGAGTTTTAGGCGGTTTCTGTGAACAATTTGGGAACCCTTACCCTCTCTGGTGATCTCAGCATTTCGATCAAGGTCTGATTCATCTTTTCACAGAGTCCATTACCTTGTGGATGATAGGCCGTGGTCCGGACCTTGTGGCAGTTGTGTAATCGGCACAGCTCCTGGAACAGATGAGACTCAAAGGCGGGTCCCTGGTCGGTGAGGATCTTTTCTGGACAACCGTAGGGCAGGAGGAAGTGTTTCCAGAACAACTCAGCTGTCGTCTTGGCTGTCAGGTCGTTCACAGGCACTGCTACGACAAACTTGGTGAAGTGATCAATAATAGTCATAGCATAGGTATACCCTGAGCGACTGGGCTCCAGCTTTACATGATCAATAGCAACAAGTTCAAGAGGGGCGGTACTTACAATGGGATGCAGCGGTGCTCTCTGGTCATGGTGTTCACCTCTCTTCAGGGCACAGGCTGTACATTCCCGACACCACCTCTCAATGTCCTCTCTCATTCCGACCCAATAGAACCGCCTACGGACAGTGGCCTCAGTCTTTTGAACCCCAAAATGTCCAGACCTGTCATGATACATTTCCAAAACCATACCTGCATCTCGACGTAGGATGAGGATCTGGTGCACTCTGTCATTTGATACAGGATCCAGGCTTCTTCGCAGCAATAGGCCTTTTTGAAGGAAAAGTTGTTGACGCTGCCTCCACAATTTGGTTAGTTCTGGGTCTGCGGTCTTTCGTCGAATTCTTTCAGGGGCTCTGCCACTGGTGAGGAAGTCCAGCAGTTCACCGAGAACTCTACTCTCTGATTGCAACTTAATCCACTTTTCCTCTCTGGGTTCAGGCTTGTTAGAGGATGGAAGATCAGTGACTCTGTTATTGGCAGCTTGAGCCTGGTCCTGTTGAGCAAACCTGTTATAAAATGCTGGCATTTCTACATCCTCCCAGGCATCCCGCATGTCATCAGGTGCTATTTCAGTGGGGAGCCTTGACAGGGCATCAGCATTATCATTTGAACGGCCAGCCCGGTACTTTACAGTGAAATCGTAATTAGCAAGGCGGGAAGCCCATCTCTGTTCTAAGGCCCCCAGTTTAGCGGTATTCAGGTGGGCTAGAGGGTTATTATCAGTGAATGCAATAAATGGAGTAGCAGCCAGATAGTCCTTGAACTTTTCTGTTACCGCCCACACTAAGGCCAGAAACTCCAATTTGAAAGAGCTGTAGTTCTGATCATTCTTTTCAGCTCCCTTTAAGGACCGGCTAGCGTAAGCTATCACTCTCTCTTTTCCCTCTTGCACTTGAGCCAGCACCGCTCCCAGGCCTTTCTTACTGGCATCTGTGTAAAGGTGAAATGGCTTACTGTAGTCTGGGTACCCCAACACAGGAGGCTCCGTCAACTTTTTTTTTAACAATTGGAATGCGATCTCTCTCTCTTCATTCCATTCAATGGGGACAGGAGTCTTTGGGATCTTTTTTGGTTGTCCCCTCAGGAGTTCCTGGATTGGATCCGCTATTTGCGCAAAGTGGGGGATAAAGCGCCGGTAATAGCCTGCAAAGCTAAGGAAACTCCTCACCTCTTTTACGGTGGTAGGGACCGGCCAATTTCGGACAGCAGCCAACTTATCAGGATCAGGCTGGACCCCCTCTGCGCTTACAACATGTCCCAGGTATTTCACAGCAGGTTTAAGCAGGTGACATTTGGACGGTTTAATTTTGAGGCCGTATTTAATAAGGATTTCAAACACCTCAGCTAAGTGCTTTAAATGGTCCTCATAAGTTTTAGAATAGATGATAACGTCATCCAGATACAACAGCACCGTCTCAAAGTTCTTGTGGCCTAAACACCGCTCCATTAGCCTTTGGAAAGTCCCGGGAGCATTGCACAGTCCGAACGGCATACAGTTAAATTCGAACAGACCCATAGGAGTGGTAAAAGCAGTCTTTTCTCTATCCTCAGGGGCCATGGGCACTTGCCAGTACCCGCTGGTTAAGTCTAATGTGGAGAAATAGGCTGAGGAGCCTAGAGCAATTAGAGACTCTTCAATACGTGGCAATGGATAGGCATCTTTGTGAGTTATCTGATTTATCTTTCTGTAATCTACACAAAAGCGGATGCCGCCATCTTTCTTTTTTACCAGAACCAGGGGTGCAGCCCAGGGACTACGGCTGTCCCGGATTACGTTTGAGTCTTTCATTTCTTGGATCATCTCCTTAACAGTTTGGTATGAAGTAGGTGGTATGGGTCTATACCTCTCTTTGATGGGAGGATGAGAGCCAGTGGGTATGGTATGTTGAATGACACTGATCTCTCCATAGTCCGTTGCATGTTTACTGAAGGCCTGATGGTGTTTCTTTACTAGATTCAGAATTCCCTCTAGTTGATGTTGGGGGGTAGCTTCGTCCCCGACATGGAGTTCCTCCCACCAGGGCACTTGTGAATCGCTCACAGGAAGATGTCCTCGAGCGGCAGCTGTCGGCTTCTCGGTGACAGGCAGGCGGATGACTTCCTGGAAGAATACCTGTGAAAGCTGGGCAACAGGGCAGTGCTTAGTAAGCGCAACAGGATGATCACTGAGGTTAATCAGACGGACAGGTACTTTACCTTGGGAGACGGTCACCAGGCACTTGGCAGCTCTCACATAAGGATAGTTCTCCATCTGGATAGGCTCCACCAGGGCTGGATAGTCTTGGCTCTGGACTCCAAGAACGGCACGACACCACAGGAGAGTTTGAGAGTTTGGGGGCAGAGTCACCGGCCTATTATCACGGATCCTGGGGGTACAGATCTCCCCTTTCTCATTAGCAAACCTCTGCTGAGCACACAGTACACTGATAGTCTTTTGGATGGCTTTCTTGGATGCAGAGGGAGCAGTAGGCAGAGTCTGATGCAGCGCTTCAAGCACCTCAGGGTAACAGTTTTTAAAGACATTGGTTCCTACAATTACAGGATGACCCCCTCTATCTGCTGCCTGTACCACTATCACACCTTGTTGAGGCAAAGTAGCTTCTCCCACCTGGAGAGTGGGCTCCCAGTATCCATGAACTTTCACTGGCTTGCCATTACTTGCGACGATCTCCAGCCAGGACTCAGGTGGCTGGGTTAGTAGGCTGGAGTCCCAGTATTTTTCAAAGGTAGGCTGCTGGATAGTTGTAACTTGAGACCCAGTGTCCAACAAAGCTTCAAAGGGATCCCATTGATTTTGACACTTATTTTAGGACGGGACCCTACATATCGGGGCATCCAGCTTGGGTCTTTTGGACCTATTGTTCTACCTCCCGAGGGCGGTCCTCAGCCTCGAGGGTGGCTCGTTTAACTGCCAGCATGTAGATTCTGTGTGGCCCAACTTTTTACAATAACTACAGACAGGCCGCTTGCGGTACTTAAACCGGTCACTTATACGTCTCCCGGGATCTCTGGGGTGGAACTCCTGATAGGCAGGAGGAAACGGCTTTGGAGGTAGAAGCAATTCCTCTTCTAACATTACTGGTTTCTCCCACTCCTCTAATTTCCTGCACACTTTTTCCAGGCTTTTAGTGAGATGATTAACCTGTTCCACTAACATAGCAACAGTATCAGAGGTTGGAGCCTGAGCTGCTTGGCTGGCCCCGGACTGGTTAATAATAGCCGGCTTAGGTTTACAAGCTAGGGGCTCAGACGGGGCCACTGGTTCTGCAGGCAGGGTTTGACCCAAAATACTAATGGCCAGTTCTTTAAAGTCCAGAAAGGTGCTACTAGGATGTTGGGCAGACAACATTTTCAATTGGGTTTTTAACTGTTCGTTGTATATCCCTGCAATGAACTGTTCCCTCAGGGTCTGGTCTTGGGTATCAGCCTCCCTGGGATCTATCTGAATAACAGCCCCCAAAGCTTCCTGGAGAGATAGAGCGAAATCACGGAGAGACTCACCAGGTTTCTGTTTCTTCCCAAAGAAGCGCATCTTTACTTCGGACGCGGTCCGTGCTTCAAAAGTGGTTCTGAGGCGGCTAAAAATTTGGTCCATGGTGCTCCTCTCAGAGTTAGGCCAGGACATGACTTCTCTGCGGGCTGCCCCTTCCAGCTGGGCTAACAGTATCTCCATCTGCTGTTCTGCATTAACAGGGTATAGTTTGAACAACGCCATCATTTTGTCCTTAAAGTCTTTCAAAGTATGAGGCTCTCCTGTATAGCGGGGGAACCATGGGGCCCCAAAATAACATGGCATCGTCAGCGGCATCAGGCTGGTGGCTGTGGTACCGCCTGTGGCCACAGGTTCCCTGGGGGCAGGCTGCTCGTTTATCTCTGGATCCGACATGGTGGCGCAGCTTGAACAAGTATTGAATCGACTGGGGGGGGTGTTGCTAGGAGCGACAGTTTGGCTGGTGCGGTCCCTTTAAGATAGCAGCGTGCAGGCCTGATGCCACGCTGGTAGGTACTGACCAGCGGGTTTAGTCTTTGGTTAAGGTCCGGGGACTCCCTCAGGGTCTCGGTTATCAATGTGAACCCCCTCCGGTACTGATGTCACTAGTCCCCAGGAATTTTTACTTACTCCGGTGTAGCGCAGTCCAAGTCTCGCGAGATCTCGGGCGCCGCGCCCGCGCGATGACGTGCAGGGTTCAAAGGCTGGGCCGCGGCGGTGCGTAGAGGCGACGTCCTTCCACTGAGCACAGGCAAGTGGGCGAGGCGGAGCTTCCCGCTCTTCAGGGGGTGGCACCCTGTACACTCCTCTGATGGTGCAGCAAATTTCAATCCATGAGGTGGGCGGCCATCTTGGGTGCCATTCACCAACAGCAAGCAGGATTGTAAAAAGTTCCCAAAAATCACTTTCAAGTACACAGTTCTTTTCTTTAGGATGGTGCAACACTGGACAGCGCCTCCGGTCCACTTTAGGCACACTTTTCTGGCCCAGTAATGCAAATAAAGTCCCAAAAGTCACTCTGGTCACAGGGCAAACTGGATGAGGCACAAAGTTCACGCTTCTTGCACTAATAAGCGTGCGGATCCTGTTCGTGACGCCAAAAGAGAGGTGCAGCGTAATCAAGTTAGGGTTAATAGTGTTCCTGAATGTTGTAGTGCAATGATGACCACTAACCTGAGACGGCTGACTCTCTGCAAGCGCAGGTAGTAATTGGTAATGTTCGTGACGCCAGTGCCAAGCAACGGTGGCACGCCGTTTGCCGATAGTAGGAATAACTGAGGAACCACGTGATGGTAAAACAACCTTGAACTTTACTGAAGCTTTGATGGTAATCATACACATAAATGGCTGGAAGCGCAGTTCCTTAATACATTGAAGTGCAGAGTAGTTTCAGATGCATAGATCACAGATGAATATAGATTGCAACTCCTCTTAGATCAAGCAGGCCTAAATCTGCACAGGGATTAGACTCTCCACTATTTCCTCAGGCACTCTATAGATACAGGTGACTTCAGTTCTTCTGACCTGTCTATTCCTGGGTTACTTTATAATCCAAGGCCCAAATACCTCTTAGACGGCTTCTATCCTTGGTTCCTTACACTTGGAGGATTTCCCTTGCTACCTGCTGAGGACATGACAGGAGTCCTACACAGACTACTCAGTCTGCACACACTTCACAGACAACTGTCTGCACTGAACTAACTCTACTCTGCCTGGGCCTACCTATATATAGTGGGCCGTACTATCTCCCTCTAGTGGCTGTAGTAGACACTACCCCTGCAGGCCTGTACAAGGAAATAAATTAAAGGTACATACACATAATAAACCTTTGCAGTGTCGGGTATTAACACCCGTATGCTGCAGATGGACCATGTGATTGGACCATGTGATGTGACGTCATCGCAGGTCCTTTAGTTGTTAGCTGATGCAGGGAAAGAGAGGAGAGATCGCAACTACGCGAACAAGTGGCTAAGGTAAGTTAACTTTTATTATTTTTAACCCCTTCCACTTCATTTTACAATGCATTCTTTATTAAGAATGCTATTATTTCCCCTTATAACCATGTTATAAGGGAAAATAATTAATTCTCCAGAAGACCCGAAACCGGACTTCAGTGATGAAGTCCGGCTTCGGGTTGGGTACCAAACAAGGCGATTTTTCTCACGACCGTGCAAAACGCGTTACAAACGTTTGCACCCGCGCGGGAAAAACGCGCATATTCCAACGCATCCGCCTCTTATCCGGGCGTCAAACATGACGCCCGTGTGAAAGAGGCCTTACAGTGTGACCGATACAAAGGAGGTGTTTTGTACCCGCAAAAATGGGTTGTGTCACCCACAGAATTAACAGACTGATTAAATATTGTATTACAGTGTGATGGATGCAAAGAAGGTGTTTTGCGTCCTGAAAACATGGGTTTATGTCACCCACAGAAAAAACAGACTGATTAACTATAATATTACAGTGTGACAGATGTAAAGGAGGTGTCATGCACCCCAAAAAATGGTTTTATATCACCGACATAATTAACAGACTGATTTACTATTGAATTTCTGTATGACGGATGTAAAAGAGGTGTTTTGCAACCCAAAAAATGGGTTTATGTCACCAACAACAGCAATACCCTGAATATGGTTTCCCAGCTGTTGCAGGCAAAGTTTCATAGTGTCCGCAAAAACATATATTTTGATCTGGGGTGTAATTCACTTGCCAAAATAGCAATACCCTGAATCTGGTGTCCCAGCTGTTGCAGGCAAAGTTTCATAGTGTCCGCCAAAACATATATTTTGTTCTGGGGTGTAATTCACTTGCCAAAATAGCAATACCCTGAATCTGGTGTCCCAGCTGTTGCAGGCAAAGTTTCATAGTGTCCGCCAAAACATATATTTTGTTCTGGGGTGAAATTAATTTGCCAAAATAGCAATACCTTGAATCTGGTTTCCCAGCTGTTGCAGGCAAAGTTTCATAGTGTCCGCAAAAACATATATTTTGTTCTGGGGTGTAATTCACTTGCCAAAATAGCAATACCCTGAATCTGGTGTCCCAGCTGTTGCAGGCAAAGTTTCATAGTGTCCGCCAAAACATATATTTTGTTCTGGGGTGAAATTAATTTGCCAAAATAGCAATACCTTGAATCTGGTGTCCCAGCTGTTGCAGCAAAAGTTTCATAGTGTCCGCAAAAACATATATTTTGTTCTGGGATGTAATTCACTTGCCAAAATAGCAATACCCTGAATCTGGTGTCCCAGCTGTTGCAGGCAAAGTTTCATAGTGTCCGCAAAAACATATATTTTGTTCTGGGGTGAAATTAATTTGCCAAAATAGCAATACCCTGAATCTGGTGTCCCAGCTGTTGCAGGCAAAGTTTCATAGTGTCCGCCAAAACATATATTTTGTTCTGAGGTGTAATTCTCTTGCCAAAATAGCAATACCCTGAATCTGGTGTCCCCGCTGTTGCAGGCAAAGTTTCATAGTGTCCGCCAAAACATATATTTTGTTCTGGGGTGAAATTAATTTGCCAAAATCGCAATACCCTGAATCTGGTGTCCCAGCTGTTGCAGCCAAAGTTTCATAGTGTTCGCAAAATCATATATTTTGCTCTGGGGTGAAGTTAATTTGCCAAAATAGCAATACCCTAAATCTGGTGTCCCAGCTGTTGCAGGCAAAGTTTCATAGTGTCCGCAAAAACATATATTTTGTTCTAGGGTGTATTTCACTTGCCAAAATAGCAATACCCTGAATCTGGTGTACCGGCTGTTGCAGGCAAAGTTTCATTGTGTCCGCAAAAACATATATTTTGTTCTCGGGTGTAATTCACTTGCCAAAATAGCAATACCCTGAATGTGGTTTCCCAGCTGTTGCAGGCAAAGTTACATAGTCTCCGCAAAAACATATATTTTGCTCTGGGGTGAAATTAATTTGCCAAAATAGCAATACCCTGAATCTGTTGTCCCAGCTGTTGCAGGCCAAGTTTCATAGTGTCCGCCAAAACATATATTTTGTTCTGTGGTGAAATTAATTTGCCAAAATAGCAATACCCTGAATCTGGTGTCCCAGCTGTTGCAGGCCAGGTTTCATAGTGTCCGCCAAAACATATATTTTGTTCTAGGGTGAAATTAATTTGCCAAAATAGCAATACCCTAAATCTGGTGTCCCAGCTGTTGCAGGCCAAGTTTCATAGTGTCCGCCAAAACATATATTTTGTTCTGGGGTGAAATTAATTTGCCAAAATAGCAATACCCTGAATCTGGTGTCCCAGCTGTTGCAGGCAAAGTTTCATAGTGTCCGCAAAAACATACATTTTGTTCTGGGGTGTCATTCAGTTGCCAAAATAGCAATACCCTGAATCTGGTGTCCCAGCTATTGCAGGCAAAGTTTCATAGTGCCCGCAAAAACATATATTTTGTTCTGGGGTGTAATTCACTTGCCAAAATAGCAATACCTTGAATCTGGTGTACCAGTTGTTGCAGCCAATGTTTCATAGTGTCCGCCAAAACATATATTTTGTTCTGGGGTGAAATTCAATTGCCAAAATAGCAATACCCTGAATCTGGTGTCCCAGCTATTGCAGGCCAGGTTTCATAGTGTCCGCAAAAACATATATTTTGTTCTGGTGTGAAATTAATTTGCCAAAATAGCAATACTCTGAATCTGGTGTCCCAGCTGTTGCAGGCAAAGTTTCATAGTGTCCGCAAAAACATATATTTTGTTCTGGGGTGTAATTCACTTGCCAAAATAGCAATACCCTGAATCTGGTGTCCCAGCTGTTGCAGGCAAAGTTTCATTGTGTCCGCAAAAACATATATTTTGTTCTCGGGTGTAATTCACTTGCCAAAATAGCAATACCCTGAATGTAGTTTCCCAGCTGTTGCAGGCCAGGTTTCATAGTGTCCGCCAAAACATATATTTTGTTCTGGGTGAAATTAATTTGCCAAAATAGCAATACCCTGTAGCTGGAGTCCCAGCTGTTGCAGGCCAAGTTCCATAGTGTCCGCCAAAACATATATTTTGTTCTGTGGTGAAATTAATTTGCCAAAATAGCAATACCCTGAATCTGTTGTCCCAGCTGTTGCAGGCCAGGTTTCATAGTGTCCGCCAAAACATATATTTTGTTCTGGGTGAAATTAATTTGCCAAAATAGCAATACCCTGTAGCTGGAGTCCCAGCTGTTGCAGGCCAAGTTTCATAGTGTCCGCCAAAACATATATTTTGTTCTGGGGTGAAATTAATTTGCCAAAATAGCAATACCCTGAATCTGGTGTCCCAGCTGTTGCAGGCCAAGTTTCATAGTGTCCGCCAAAATATATATTTTGTTCTTGGGTAAAATTAATTTGCCAAAATAGCAATACCCTGAATCTGGTGTCCCAGCTGTTGCAGGCCAAGTTTCATAGTGTCAGCCAAAACATATATTTTGTTCTGTGGTGTAATTCACTTGCCAAAATAGCAATACCCTGTAGCTGGAGTCCCAGCTGTTGCAGGCCAAGTTTCATAGTGTCCGCCAAAACATATATTTTGTTCTGGGGTGAAATTAATTTGCCAAAATAGCAATACCCTGAATCTGGTGTCCCAGCTGTTGCAGGCCAAGTTTCATAGTGTCCGCCAAAACATATATTTTGTTCTTGGGTAAAATTAATTTGCCAAAATAGCAATACCCTGAATCTGGTGTCCCAGCTGTTGCAGGCCAAGTTTCATAGTGTCAGCCAAAACATATATTTTGTTCTGTGGTGTAATTCACTTGCCAAAATAGCAATACCCTGAATCTGGTGTCCCAGCTGTTGCAGGCAAAGTTTCATAGTGTCCGCCAAAACATATATTTTGTTCTGGGGTGTAATTCACTTGCCAAAATAGCAATACCCTGAATCTGGTGTCCCAGCTGTTGCAGGCCAAGTGTAAATCTGTCCATAAAAGGATACCTTTCATCCAGGGTCTAAATACTAGCCCTAAAAGAGATATTCCCCTAAATCAGTGGTTACTGCTGTGCCTGGATTAGTGTAATACGCTACATACACAAATAGGCAGATAGTGTTAGGTGCCTGTAAAAAAAGGCCTGAATTTGAAATCAATACATTGGGCCAAATATTTTTTTCCATATTGTGGTGCTTGGTGAATGGTAACAATGAGGAAAACATCTAGTAAGGGATGCGGACGCAGTCGTGGTGGTTTTAGTGTACCCTCTGGTGCTGGGAGAGGACATGGCCATTCTTCCACAGCCACACGTCCTAGTGAACCAACTACCTCAGGTTCCAGTACCCGCCAGAATTTACAGCGATATTTGGTGGGGCCCAATGCCGTTCTAAGGATGGTAAGGCCTGAGAAGGTACAGGCGCTAGTCAATTGGGTAGCCGACAGTGGATCCAGCACGTTCACAACATTATCTCCCACCCAGTCTTCTGCAGAAACGCACAGGTGGCACCTGAAAACCAAGCCCATCAGTCTGTCACATCACCCCCATGCATATTAGGGAAACTGTCTGAGCCTCAAGTTATGCAGCAGTCTCTTATGCTGTTTGAAGACTCTGCTGGCAGGGTTTGCCAAGGGAATCCACCTAGCCCTTCCCCAGTGGTGGAAGACATAGAATGCACTGATGCACAACCACTGATGTTTCCTGATGATGAGGACATGGGAATACCACCTCATCGGAGTCCGCACGTCTCTGATGATGACGAAACACAGGTGCCAACTGCTGCGTCTTTCTGTAGTGTGCAAACCGAACAGGAGGTCAGGGAGGAAGACTGTGTGGAAGACGATGCAGGGGACGATGAGGTCCTAGACCCCACATGGAATGAAGGTCATGCCACTGACTTTCATAGTTCAGAGGAAGAGGCAGTGGTGAGACCGAGCCAACAGCGTAGCAAAAGAGGGAGCAGGGGGCAAAAGCAGAACAGCCGCCGCCAAGAGAGTTCGCCTGATACTGGCCACCGCCACCAGGGACCGAGCACCCCAAAGGCAGCTTCAAGGAGTTCCCTGGCATGGCACTTCTTTAAACAATGTGCTGACGACAAGACCCGAGTGGTTTGCACGCTGTGCCATCAGATCCTGAAGCGAGGCATTAACGTTCTGAACCTTAGCACAACCTGCATGACCAGGCATCTACATGCAAAGCATGAACTGCAGTGGAGTAAACACCTTAAAAGCAAGGAACTCACTCTGGCTCCCCCTGCTCCCTCTTCTGCTGCTGCCTCGGCCTCTTCCTCCGCCTCGGGAGGAATGTTGGCACCTGCCGCCCACCAAACAGAGGATGTGCCACCGACACCACCACCTGCGTCACCAAGCATCTCCACCATGTCACACGGCAGCGTTCAGCTCTCCATCTCACAAACCTTGGAGAGAAAGCGAAAATTCCGACCTAGCCACCCTCGAGCCATGGGCCTGAATGCCTGCATTTCTAAACTACTGGCCTTTGAAATGCTGTCATTCAGGCTGGTGGACACAGACAGCTTCAAACAGCTGATGTCCATGGCTGTCCCACAGTATGTTGTTCCCAGCCGCCACTACTTCTCCAAGACAGCCGTACCTTCCCTGTACAAACAAGTATCTGATAAAATCAAGTGTGCACTGCGCAACGCAATCTGTGGCAAGGTCCACCTAACCACAGATACATGGACCAGTAAGCACGGCCAGGGACGCTATATCTCCCTAACTGCACACTGGGTAAATGTAGTGGCGGCTGGGCCCCAGGCGGAGAGTTCCTTGGCGCACGTCCTTCCTCTGCCAAGGATCGCAGGGCATCATTCTTTGCCTCCTGTAGCCTCCTCCTCCTACTCGGCTTCCTCCTCCTCTGCTTCCACCACCTCAACCAGTCAGCCACACACCTTCACCACCAACTTCAGCACAGCCCGGGGTAAACATCAGCAGGCCATTCTGAAACTCATATGTTTGGGGGACAGACCCCACATCGCGCAGGAGTTGTGGCGGGGTATTGAACAACAGACCGACCAGTGGTTGCTGGCGGTGGGCCTCAAGCCCGGCCTGGTGGTGTGCGATAATGGGCGAAATCTCGTCGCAGCTCTGGGACTAGCCGGTTTGACGCACATCCCTTGCCTGGCGCATGTGCTGAATTTGGTGGTGCAGAAGTTCATTCACAACTACCCCGACATGTCAGAGCTGCTGCATAAAGTGAGGGCCGTCTGTGCGCGCTTCCGGCGTTCACATCCTGCCGCTGCTCGCCTACAGTGCGCTACAGTGGAACTTCGGCCTTCCCGCTCACCGCCTTATATGCGACGTGCCCACCAGGTGGAACTCCACCTTGCACATGCTGGAGAGACTGTGCGAGCAGCAGCAGGCCATAGTGGAATTTCAGCTGCAGCACGTACTCGTCAGTCGCACTGCGGAACAGCACTACTTCACCACCAATGATTGGGCCTCCATGCGAGACCTGTGTGCCCTGTTGCGCTGTTTCAAGTACTCCACCAACATGGCCAGTGGCGATGACACCGTTATCAGCGTTACAATACCACTTCTATGTCTCCTTGAGAAAACGCTTAGGGCGATGATGGAAGAGGAGGTGGCCCAGGAGGAGGAGGAGGATGAGGGGTCATTTTTAGCACTTTCAGGCCAGTCTGTTAGAAGTGGCTCAGAGGGAGGTTTTTTGCAACAGCAGAGGCCAGGTACAAATGTGGCCAGCCAGGGCCCACTACTGGAGGACGAAGAGGATGAGGATGAAGCAGGTTCACAGCCGGGTGGCACCCGACACAGCTCAGGCCCATCACTGGTGCGTGGCTGGGGGGATACGGAGGACGGTGACGATACGCCTCCCACAGAGGACAGCTTGTCCTTACCTCTGGGGAGCATGGCACACATGAGCGACTACATGCTGCAGTCCCTGCGCAACGACAGCAGAGTTGCCCACATTTTAATGTGAACAGACTACAGGGTTGCCACCCTGCTGGATCCCCGGTACAAAGACAATGTGCCCACCTTACTTCCTCCACTGGAGCGTGATAGGAAGATGCGCGAGTACAAGCGCACGCTGGTAGATGTGCTCCTGAGAGCATTCCCAAATGTCACAGGGGAACAGGTGGAAGCCCAAAGCGAAGGCAGAGGAGGAGCTAGAGGTCGCCAACGCAGCTGTGTCACGGCCAGCTCCTCTGACGGCATTATTAGCATGGCAGAAATGTGGAAAAGTTTTGTCTCCACGCCACAGCTAACTGCACCACCACCTGATACGGAACGTGTTAGCAGGAGGCAGCATTTCACTAACATGGTTAAACAGTACGTCTGCACAGCCCTACACGTACTGACTGATGGTTCGGCCCCATTCAACTTCTAGGTCTCCAAATTGTCCACGTGGCCAGAGTTAGCATTTTATGCCTTGGAGGTGCTAGCCTGCCCGGCGGCCAGCGTTTTGTCTGAACTTGTATTCAGCACGGCAGGGGCGTCATTACTGACAAACGCAGCCGCCTCTCCACAGCCAACGTGGACAAGCTGACGTTCATAAAAATGAACCAGGCATGGATCCCACAGGACCTGTCCCTCCCTTGTGCAGAATAGAAATTTATAACTGCCTCCCCCTCAACCATGTAATCTTGTACTCCGGGGCACTTCTATATTGAATCCTCATTTTTATAACTTTACCATGATCTTGCGGTGCAACCCAAAGTTGAATTAACCTTTCCTCTGTCTGGGTGGTGGGGCCGAAATAACTGAGAGTGGCCTTCTCCGGTGGTGGTTGATATGACACATGATTCCTTGCTGTGGGACCTCTCTCCTCTGTCTGGGTGCTGGGCCGAAATAACTGAAAGTGGCCTTCTCCGGTGGTGGGTGATATGACGCCTTATTCCTTGCTGTGGGACCTCTCTCCTCTGTCTGGGTGCTGGGCCCAAATAACTGAAAGTGGCCTTCTCCGGTGGTGGTTGATATGGCGCATTATTCCTTGCTGTGAGACCTCTCTCCTCTGTCTGGGTGCTGGGTCGAAATAACTTAGAGTGGCCTTCTCCGGTGGTGGTTGATATGACGCATGATTCCTTGCTGTGGGACCTCTCTCCTCTGTCTGGGTGCTGGGCCGAAGTAACTGAGAGTGGCCTTCTCCGGTGGTGGTTGATATGACGCATGATTCCTTGCTGTGGGACCTCTCTCCTCTGTCTGGGTGCTGGGCCGAAATAACTGAAAGTGGCCTTCTCCGGTGGTGGTTGATATGACGCATGATTCCTTGCTGTGGGACCTCTCTCCTCTGTCTGGGTGCTGGGCCGAAATAACTGAGAGTAGCCTTCTCCGGTGGTGGTTGATATGACGCATGATTCCTTGCTTTGGGACCTCTCTCCTCTGTCTGGGTGCTGGGCGAAATAACTGAAAGTGGCCTTCTCCGGTGGTGGGTGATATGACGCCTTATTCCTTGCTGTGGGACCTCTCTCCTTTGTCTGGGTGATGGGCCGAAATAACTGAGAGTGGCCTTCTCCGGTGTTGGTTGATATGACGCATGATTCCTTGCTGTGGGACCTCTCTCCCCTGTCTGGGTGCTGGGCCGAAATAACTGAGAGTGGTCTTCTCCGGTGGTGGTTGATATGAGGCATGATTCCTTGCTGTGGGACCTCTCTCCTCTGTCTGGGTGCTGGGACGAAATAACTGAAAGTGGCCTTCTCCGGTGGTGGGTGATTTGACGCATGATTCCTTGCTGTGGGACCTCTCTCCTCTGTCTGGGTGCTGGGCCGAAATAACTGAAAGTGGCCTTCTCCTGTGGTGGGTGATATGACGCATGATTCCTTGCTGTGGGACCTCTCTCCTCTGTCTGGGTGCTGGGCCAAAATAACTGAAAGTGGCATTCTCCAGTGGTGGGTGATATGACGCATGATTCCTTGCAGTGGGACCTCTCTCCAATTGATATTGGTTAAATTTAAATTTATTTTATTTTAATTCATTTCCCTATCCACATTTGTTTGCAGGGGATTTACCTACATTTTGCTGCCTATGGCAGCCCTCTAGCCCTTTCCTGGTCTATTTTACAGCCTTTTTAGTGCCTAAAAGTTCGGGTCCCCATTGACTTCAATGGGGTTCGGAATAAAGTTCCGGTCGAGACTGATTAACAGGACGAATTAACAGCACGATTAAGTATTGTATTTTTATGTCAGTGGTGTAAAGGAGGTGTATTGCACCCACCAAAAATGCACCCACAGACTTAACAGCCACATTAACCCCTTAAGGACTCAGCCCTATTTCACACTAAGGACTCGGCCATTTTTTGCAAATCTGACCAGTGTCACTTTATGTGGTGATAACTTTTACTTATCCAGGCCAATTTTGCAAGTTTCAATTTCTCTACTTCTAGAATACATATTATTACAGCCCAAAAAAGTTTCTGATTTACATTCCCCATATGTCTACTTCATGTATGGATCATTTTGGGAATGCTATTTTATTTTTTGGTGACGTTACAAGGCTTAGAAGTATAGAAGCAAATCTTTTTCAGAAATTTTCCAAAACCCACTTTTTAGGGACCAGTTCAGGTCTGAAGTCACTTTGTGAGGCTTACATAATAGAAACCACCCAAAAATGACCCCATTCTAGAAACTACACCCCTCAAGGTATTCAAAACTGATTTTACAAACGCTCTTTACCCTTTAGGTTTTCCACAAGAGTTATTGGCAAATGGAGAATTTCAGATTTTCAATTTGTTTGGAACATTTTCCATTTTAATCCATTTTTTCCAGTAACAAAACAAGGGTTTACAGCCAAACAAAACTCAATATTTATTGCGCTGATTCTGTAGTTTGCAGAAACACCCCATATGTGGCCGTTAAATGCTGTATGGCCAAACGGCAGGGCGCAGAAGGAAAGAAACGGCATATGGTTTTAGGAAGGCGGATTTTGCTGGACTAGATTTTTGACACCATGTCCTATTTGAAGCCCCCCTGATGTTCCCCTAGAGTAGAAACTCCATAAAAGTGACTCTATCTATGAAACTACACCCCTCAAGGTATTCAAAACCGGTTTTACAAACTTTGTTTACCCTTTACGTGTTCCACAAGAGTTATTGGCAAATGGTAATGAAATTTCAGAATTTCTATTTTTTGTTACCTTGCCTCAAAATAAGTGTAATATAGAGCAACCAAAAATCATATTTACCCTAAAATAGTACCAACAAAACTGACACCTTATCCCGTAGTTTCCAAAATGGGGTCACTTTTTGGAGTTTCTACTGTAGGGGTGCATCAGGGGGGCTTCAAATGGGACATAGTGTCAAAAAACTAGTCCAGCAAAATCTGCCTTCCAAAAACCATATGGCGTTCCCTTCCTTCTACACCCTGCCGTTTGGCCATACATCAGTTTACGACCACATATGGGGTGTTTGTGCAAACTAGAGAATCAGGGCAATAAATATTAAGTTTTGTTTGGCTGTTAACCCTTGCTTTGTTACTGGAAAAATGGATTAAAAAGGAAAATTAGCAAAAAAAATTGCTGTTTTGAGACCTTTTTTATTTTTTATTTACATCGTTGAACTGAGAGGTTAGATTGTGTTCTATTTCTATAGAGCAGGTTGTTACGGACGCGACAATACCAAATATGTATACTTTTTTATATTTAAGTTTTACACAATAATATTATTTTTGAAACAAAAAAAATCATGTTTTAATGTCTCCATAGTCTGAGAGCCATATTTTTTTATTTTTGGGGGAGATTGTCCTATGTAGGGGCTCATTTTTTGCGGGATGAGATAGCGGTTTGATTGCTACTATTTTGAGAGGCATATGCCTTTTTGATCCCTTTTTATTACACTTTTTGTAATGTAAGGTGACAAAAAATGGCTTATTTTTCACCATGTATTTATTTATTTTTTACGGTATTTGCGTGAGGGGTTAGCTCATGTGATATTTTTATAGAGCAGGTTTGTTCGGACGCGGCGATACCTAATATGTGTAGTGTATTTTATTTTTTTTATTTTTATTCAGTGATATGTGTTTTTTTTTATTTTTTTTACCTTTTTTTTGACCCAGACCCACTTGGTTCTTGTAGATCAAGTGGATCTGGTGTCTATCTAATATAGTACAGTACACTATACAGTGCCTTTAGCACAAGTCTGATTAGACTTACAGTACCATGGCAGCAGGACGCCTCTGAAAGCGTCCTGCTGCCATGGTAACCATCACCCGCTGCTGTCAGCAGCGGGTGATGGGGAGGGAGGGGGGCTCCCTCCCTCTGCGATCCCATCCTGTCGGGGGGCTGCAAAGGCACAGCAGTCCCCCATGGGAGAGGGAGGGAGCTCCCTCCCTGTTAACCCTTCCATACTGCGGTCCGTATGGACTGCGGTATGGAAGGGGTTAAACGGATGGCATCTGATCAAGCACAGATGCCAGCCGTTTCTATCAGAGTGTCAGCAATGTGCTGACACTCTGATAGATCCACTAGACACCAGGGAATATTACAGAGGAGGCGCCGCCTCCCGCCGCCCACAACCACCCCCCCTGCACCCCCGCAGCCAAAATATGATCCCCGCGGTCTGTGATCGCACAAAGCGATGCAAACCGCAGGTCTGAATTGACATGCGGTTTGCAGCAATCGCCGGTATGGGGGGGGGGGTCACAGGACCCCCCCTGGGCATTGTAACAAGTTACCTGCTGAATGATTTCAGCAGGTACCTTGTTCCGATCTCTGCCGGCTGAGCAGCAATGATCGGAACTACTCATGACGTACCGGTACGTCATGGGTCCTTAAGGACTCGGAAACCATGACGTACCAGTACATCATGCGTCCATAAGGGGTTAAAAGCCTAATATTTCCGTAAAAGTTGTTCAGCGATTTCTTCCTGCTTTTCGAAAGGCTGCAGGGCAGCCAATCAACAAGTGTTTCACTACTTTACCCTCTGAAGCCATCACAGCCATGCCTACTATTGGCATGGCTGTGATTGGCTAAGTGCAGCATGTCACCCAGACTCTATATAAGCTGGAGTCACGTAGCGCCGCACGTCACTCTACTGCTCTTAGTGCTGCTGCTGCTGTGAGGGACAGATTAGATAAGAAATTTGTTGAACTTGGTGGTGTTAAATCTTCAAACTACAGCAATTATTGAGGGTGCTATACTACGTATTTGTACCCAGCCCTGAGCCCAGTGATACTGCAAAATAATTTTTAATCCATCTGTTACTGAGGTGGGGGTCGGCGGCCATTTTAGCAACTGCAGTGTCCTTGGAACTGCATGTGATCTGCATGTGTGCCAGTCTAATTATTTTTTGGTAGCTTAGTGGAGGAAAAATTCCTTTTTTCTGGCAGGTCAAGTCCCCCTATATTACCTATTTTATAATTTAGGGGTGACATAGTGCATTTCTGTAGTTGGGGGAATAAACCCGTACTGTCGTAACACAGAGCACGTTTTCATACAACGCTGAAAAAACTGTTTTATAATTTTGCAGTGACATACCGCATTTCTGTAGTTGGGGGAATAAACCCGTACTGTTGTGCCACAGAGCAGTTTGGCATAGAACGATGAAAACCTGTTTTATAATTTTTGGGGTGACATACTGCATTTCTGTAGTTGAGATAAACACTGGTTTTGTGCTACATAGCAGATCCGAGGCCTTCCCTTTTATTTCAGTCATTTTAAGTAACCTTTTTGAACTCTGCATAGTTGGTTGCAAACACACAGGTTTTGTGGTTGATAGCACATTAGCGGTGTACGATGCATTTCTGACAGTCAAATTAAACCGTTAACTTCTGCTTTTACATTGTTGGTTTGAAAAATCTAATTTTTGGTGATAGTGAAGTAATTGTATTGAATTGTACACTGTTGTGTGACCTAAAGAAATGTATTCCGATTATGACACGGGCACTGCCTTACTGTTAGTGAACTTAATTGTTGACTATTGGCAGTTAAATTGACACCGGAGATAAACCATCTGTTAGTTTGGTGGGTGAACGCAAATATGGAGGAGAACATAAAATATGGGACGTGGGCATGGTCGTGGTGGTGTTGGTGGAGCTCTTGTTGCTGGGAGAGGACGTGGCTGTTCAGCGCCAACTACAGGTCCAAGTGAAACACCTTCCTCAGGTGTGAGTAGGCGACAGAGCCTGCAGCGTTATTTGGTAGGCCAAAAAGCCGCTCTACGAATGGTGAGGCCAGAACAAGTACAGGCGCTAATAGATTGGGTGGCTGACAGTGCCTCCAGTACCTTAACATTGTCTCCCACTGCTGAAAGCTCAGAGTTGGCACCTGTAGCCCATGCCCATCAGTCTTTTACCTCACCCCCTTGCAAATCAGCCAAGCAATCTGAGCCCCAAGTGATGCTCTTATGCTTTTTGATGACTCTGCTGGCAGGGTTTCTCAGGGCCATAACCATAGCCCTGCCTCAGAAGTGGAGGAGATTGAGTGCACAGATGCCCAACCACTTAGGTTTGAGGATAAGGACATGGGAAGACCACCGCAGCACATCTCTGATGATGACGAAACACAGGTGCAAACTGCTGCGGCTTTCTGTGGTGTGCAGACCGACAAAGAGGGCAGGGGTGAAGACTGGGTGGAAGATGATGTTGAGAATGATGAGGTCCTACACCCCAAAATATACCACTTAAATCCATGTTATTCATGGGTGGTGAAAAAATCTTATTTTTTAAGGCCAGACCTTTTCAGCCTGCGCTGCATATGTCCAGGGACAATAATATAGTTAATACGTCTGGGAGTTCAGGGGTTGACATATTCCAATTTTTTGCTGTCAAGTAACCCTGCACTGCATAGGTGACAGGGACCGAAAATTTGAAAAATCTTCTTTTAAATTGTAGGATGCAAAATTACCATTTTTGCCGCGTACAAACCCATGCTCTGCATAGGTGACAGTGACCGAAAATGCGGAAAATCTTCTTTTAAATTGTTGGGTGAAATATTACCATTTAGCAGATCTGAGGCCTACCCTGTATTTCAGTCATTTTAAGTAACCTGTGGAACTTTGCATTTACATAGTTGGTTGCACAAACACCAGTTTTGTGGTAGATAGCACATTAGCGGTTTACACTGCATTTCTGACAAATTAAACCGTTAACCTCTGCTGTTACTTTGTTGGTTTGAAAAATCAAATTTTTGTTGATAGTGAAGAAATTGTATTGAATTGCTGCGTTACACTATTGTGTGACTTAAAGAAATTTATTCTATTTATGACACGGGTAGAGTTTAGCAGACACCTGGAAGTTCGAGTTCGACGGGTTCGACCGAACTTCACAAAAAACCCTAGAGGGCTGCAAAAGGCAGCTAAATGTGGGTAAGTGCCCTGAAAACAAACGTGGATAGGGAAATGACTTAAAATAAAATAAGTAAAAATTAAAAATCAAAATCTTGATCTAGGAGGAGGAAATGTATGTGGAGTAGGAGGTTGAGGAAGCGTCAGGTGGGAATGCCATCAGCAGCGTGTCTACCAGCATGCGTTTGTAGTCACTCATCTTTCGATCATCAACAGACAATTTTTTACCAAATTTAGTTCCCTGTCAGCAATGCACAGCACAGGTTTTTCATCGGCAAAATGAGGTTCATATGACCCACCAATGGAACAGATGATTTTTAAAAATGTAGGCCCCTGGCACCCAGGCAGTAGGGGTTAATTCATGGCAAAATGGGGTTCATGTTACCCACCAATGGAACAGAAGATTTTAAAAAATGTAGGCCCCTGGCACCCAGGCAGAGGAGGGGTTAATTCACATCAAAACGAGGTTCATGTCACCCACCAATAGAACAGACGATTTTAAAAAATGTAGGCCCCTGGCACCCAGGCAGAGGAGGGGTTAATTCACGGCAAAACGGGGTTCATGTCACCCACCAATGGAATAGACGATTTTTAAAAATATAGGCCCCTTGCACCCAGGCCGAGGAGGGGTTTATTCACGGCAAAACGAGGTTCATGTCACCCACCAATTGAACAGGTGATTTTTAGAAATGTAGGCCCCTGGCACCCAGGCAGAGGAGGGGTAATTTACGTCAAAACGGGGTTCATGTCACCCTCCAATCGAACAGACGATTTTTAAAATTGTAGGTCCCTGGCACCCAGGGAGAGGAGGGGTTTATTCACGGCAAAAATGGTAATATTGCAAGGGTTTGTACCCAGAAAAAATGGTAGTATTTCACCCAACAATTTAAAAGAAGATTTTCCGCATTTTCGGTCCCTGTCACCTATGCAGAGCAAGGGTTTGTACCCGGCAAAAATGGTAATATTTCACCGAACAATTTAAAAGAAGATTTTCTGCATTTTCGGTCACTGTCACCTATGCAGAGCATAGGTTTGTACCCGGCAAAAATGGTAATTTTGCACTCTACAATTTAAAAGAAGATTTTTCTAATTTTCGGTCCCTGTCACCTATGCAGTGCAGAGTTACTTGACAGCAAAAAATTGGAATATGTCAACCCCTGAACTCCCAGACGGATTAACTATATTATTGTCCACGGCACATATGCAGCGCAGGCTGCAGAGGTGATTCCTGGCTTTAAAAAAATATGATTTTTTCACCACCCATGAATAACATGGCTTTAAGTGGTATATTTTGGGGTGTAGGACCTCATGGTTCTGAACATCATCTTCCACCCAGTCTTCATCCCTGCCCTCTTTGTCGGTCTGCACACCACAGAAAGCCGCAGCAGTTTGCACCTGTGTTTTGTCATCACCAGAGACGTGCTGCAGTGGTTTTCCCATGTCCTCATCCTCAAACCAAAGTGGTTGGGCATCCGTGCACTCAATCTCTTCCACTTCTGGGGCAGGGCTATGGTTATGGCCCTGGGAAACCGTGCCAGCAGAGTCATCAAAAAGCATAAGAGACTGCTGCATAACTTGGAGCTCAGATTGCTTGGCTGATTTGCAAGGGGGTGAGGTGAAAGACTGATGGGCATGGGCTACAGGTGCCAACTCTGAGCTTTCAGCAGTGGGAGACAATGTTAAGGTACTGGAGGCAGTGTCAGCCACCCAATCTATTAGCGCCTGTACTTGTTCTGGCCTCACCATTCGTAGAGCGGCTTTTTGGCCTACCAAATAACGCTGCAGGTTCTGTCGCCAACTCACACCTGAGGAAGGTGTTTCACTTGGACCTATAGTTGGCGCTGAACAGCCATGTCCTCTCCCAGCAACAAGAGCTCCACCAACACCACCACGACCATGCCCACGTCCCTTATTTTATGTTCTCCTCCTTATTTGCGTTCACCCACCAAACTAACAGATGGTTTATCTCCGGTGTCAATTTAACTGCCAATAGTCAACAATTAAGTTCACTAACAGTAAGGCAGTACCCGTGTCATAAACAGAATACATTTCTTTATGTCACACAACAGTGTACAATTCAATACAATTACTTCACTATCACCAAAAATTTGATTTTTCAAACCAACAATGTAAAAGCAGAAGTTAATGGTTTAATTTGACTGTCAGAAATGCAGCGTACACCGCTAATGTGCTATCTACCACAAAACCTGTGTGTTTGCAACCAACTATGTAAATGCAGAGTTCAAAAAGGTTACTTAAAATGACTGAAATAAAAGGGAAAGCTTCAGATCTGCTATGTAGCACAAAACCAGTGTTTATTACAACCAACTACAGAAATGCAGTATGTCACTGATACATTTTAAAATAGGTTTTTGTGCGTTGTATGCCAAACTGCTCTGTGGAACAACAATATGGGTTTATTTCCTTAAAATACAGGAATGCAGTATGTCACTGCTAAATTTTAAAATAGGTTTTTCAGCGTTGTATGCAAACGTGCTCTGTGGCACAACAGTACGGGTTTATTAACCCAAGTACAGAAATGCAGTATGTCACCGCAAAATTTTAAAATAGTTGTTTTTTTAGCGGTGCATGCAAACGTGCTCTGTGGTACGACAGTACGGATTTATTCCACCAACTAAAGAAATGCCCCGTTTCACCGGAAAATTTTAAAATAGGTTTTTCAGCGGTGTATGCAAACGTGCTCTGTGGTACGACACTACGGGTTTATTACAGCAACTACAAAAATGCACTATGTCACCGCAAAATTTAAAATAGGTTTTTCAGAGGTGTATGCAAAAGTGCTCTGTGGTACGACATTATGGTTTCATTACAGCAACTACAAAAATGCACTATGTCACTGCACATTTTAAAATAGGTTTTTCAGCGGTGTATGCAAACGTGCTCTGTGGTACGACAGTACGGGTTTATTCCATGAACTACAGAAATATACTATGTCACCGCAAAATTTTAAAATAGGTTTTTCAGCGGTGTATGCAAACGTGCTCTGTGGTACGACAGTACGAGTTTATTCCACCAACTAAAGAAATGCACTATGTCACCCGAAATGTATAAAATAGGTAATGTAGGGGGACTTGACCTGCCAGAAAAAAGGAATTTTTTTTCCACTGAGCTACCAAGAAATAATTAGACTGATGTCCCTGACAGGCTGGCACACATGCAGGTCACATGCAGTTGCTAAAATGGCCACAGACCCCCACCTCGGTACAGATAGATAAAAAATTATTTTGCAGTATCACTGGGCTCAGGGCTGGGTACAGAGATGTAGCATAGCACCCTCAATAATTGCTGTAGTTTGAAGAGTTAACACCACTACAGTTGAGCGAACACCTGGATGTTCGGGTTCGAGAAGTTCGGCCGAACTTCCCGAAAATGTTTGGGTTCGGGATCCGAACTCGACCCAAACTTTATCCCGAACCCCTTTGAAGTCAATGGGGACCCAAACTTTTGGGCACTAAAAAGGCTGTAAAATAGTCCAGGAAAGAGCCAGAGGGCTTCAAAAGGCAGCAAAAAGTATGTAAATGCCCTGCAAACAAATGTGGATAGGGAAATAAATTAAAATAAAATAAATAAAAATTAACCAATATCAATTGGAGAGAGGTCCCATAGCAGAGAATCATGCGTCATATCACCGACCACTGGAGAAGGCCACTTTCAGTTATTTAAGCCCCAGCAACCAGACAGAGGAGAGAGGTCACACAGCAAGGAATCATGTGTCATATCAACCACCACTGGAGAAGGCCACTTTCAGTTATTTAGGCCCCAGCACCCAGACAGAGGAGAGAGGTCCCACGGCAAGGAATCATGCGTCATATCACCCACCACTGGAGAAGGCCACTTTCAGTTATTTAGGCCCCAGCACCCAGACAGAGGAGAGAGGTCGCATGGCAGAGGTTCAGGCTTCATGTCACCCACCATTGTAACAAGTTCTTGGAGAAGTAGTGGCGGCTGGGAACAACATACTGTGGAACAGCCATGGCCATCAGCTGTTTGAAGCTGTCTGTGTCTACCAGCCTGAATAACAGCATTTCAAAGGCCAGTAGTTTAGAAATGCTGGCATTCTTTCTCTCAGAGGTTTGTGAGATGGAGAGCTGAACGCTGCCGTGTGACATGGTGGAGATGCTTGGTGACACAGGTGGTGGTGTCGGTGGCACATCCTCTGTACGGTGGGTGGCAGGTGCCAACATTCCTCCCGAGGCGGAGGAAGAGGCCGAGGCAGCAGCAGAAGAGGGAGCAGGGGGAGCCTGAGTGAGTTCCTTGTTTTTAAGGTGTTTACTCCACTGCAGTTCATGCTTTGCATGTAGATGCCTGGTCATGCAGGTTGTGCTAAGGTTCAGAGCGTTAATGCCTCGCTTCAGTTGGCATCTATGTTTCGTCATGATCAGAGACGTGCGGACTCCGATGAGGTGGTATTCCCATGTCCTCATCATCAGGAAACATCAGTGGTTGTGCATCAGTGCATTCTATGTCTTCCACCACTGGGGAAGGGCTAGGTGGATTACCTTGGCAAACCCTGCCAGCAGAGTCTTCAAACAGCATAAGAGACTGCTGCATAACTTGAGGCTCAGACAGTTTCCCTGATATGCATGGGGGTGTTGTGACAGACTGATGGGCTCGGTTTTCAGACGCCAACTGTGCGCTTTCTGCAGAAGACTGGGTGGGAGATAATGTTGTGAGCGTGCTGGATCCACTGTCGGCCACCCAATTGACTAGTGCCTGTACCTGCTCAGGCCTTACAATTCTTAGAACGGCATTGGGCCCCACTAAATATTGCTGTAAATTCTGGCGGGTACTGGAACCTGAAGTAGTTGGTTCACTAGGACATGTGGCCTAACACTATCTGCCTATTTATTTATGTACCGTATTACACTAATCCAGGCACAGAAGTAACAACTGATTTAGGGGAATATCAATTGTAGGCCTAGTATTTGGGCCCTGGATGAAAAGTATCCTTTTATGGACAGATTTACACTTGGAGATGCACAGTAGCGTGTGAAAAAATATGTCAGCAATTGTATTTTAACACTTTGTGTAATATACCCTTTAACGGACAGAAATACAATGGGAGATGCACGGTAGCGTGTGAAGTTATTGAGGATGACCCTCTTAGCACTTGTATATACAGCTTGAGTGTAATATACCCTTTTACGGACAGATTAACACTTGGCTTACAACAGCTGGAACACCAGATTCAGGGTATTGCTATATTAGCAAGTGAATTTCACCCCAGAACAAAATCTATCCTTTGATGGATACTATTAAACTTGTTCCAGCCAGAGCTGAAACTACTGATTCATGGTATTGCTATTTTGGCAATTAAATTTCACCCCAGAAAATGATCTATCCTTTGCCGTACACTATTAAACTTGGCCAGCCACTGCTGGGACACCAGATTTACGGTATTGCTATTTTGGCAATTGAATTTATCCCCATAAAAAATATATATCCTTTGCTGTACACTATTGAACTTGGCCAGCCACTGCTGGGACACCAGATTTACGGTACTTCTATTTTTGCAACTGAATTTCACCGCAGAAAATAAATATATCCTATGACGGACACTATAAAACTTGTCCAGTCACAGCTGAAACACCAGATTTGCAGTATTTCTATTTTTGCAACTGAATTTCACCGCAGAGAATAATATATCCTATGACGGACACTATAAAACTTGTCCAGTCATAGCTGGAACACCAGATTTACGTTATTGCTATTTTGGCAATGGAATTTCACCCCAGAAATAAATATATCCTTTGCCGTACACTATTAAACTTGGCCAGCCACAGCTGAAACCACTGATTTATGGTATTGCTATTTTGGCAATTGAATTTCATCCCAGAACAAAATATATCCTTTGCCGGACACTACTAAACTTGGCCAGCCACAGATGATACCACTGATTTATGATATTGCTATTTTGGCAACTGAATTTCACCTGTGGTAAGGTGCAAGGTACCGTGGTCGATGGCAGGTACGTGTCACCGAGGTTCCTGGTCTCGGTGAGGTAAGAGCCGGATTTTCTTGCGTGTCAGCAGCAGCTAGTGCTGTTTTGACACATTGCTATTTAGTTTGGCTGCAAAGCCAATCCGGGCCGGCTCTTACTGGGAGTAGGCAAAGAGTTGGGTGGGTGCCTACTCCCCACGGTCCAGGCCGGGTTTTCCCGGGCCTTTATAACACAGCCAGCAGCTGGGTGTGTGTGTGGTGATTGTCCTGGAGCTGCTGTAAGGCTGTGGAACCATTTGAGTTTGAGAGTTCTCTGGGCTGGAAGCAAGAGCCATGCAAGGAGGAGTGCAGACGGCCTGGAAGCCTGACGCCGCTTGTCTTGCGGCTGGACTGACAGCCAGGTGCGAACCTGCACCTAAAACCACCCAGGTGACTGGAGCCTGTTTTGGACTGTCTTGTTTTTCCTCATGATTTCTTATGTGTGTGAACTAACACCAAGAGACTGTTTATTGTTTATTTTGTGCAAAGTGTGAATAAAACACTGGTTATTGCACTTTCTGGACTCCTTGTTTGCCTCTGTACTGCACCCGCACCACTATCTACCAGAGCGACTCCCCACATTTGGTGTCGGATGCGGGCATGCGCAGTGAGGCTGCTAAGCACGAGTGCATGGAATATATTAAGCCAGCAAAGTTGCAAGCAGGAATTTCTGGCAACATGGAGGCTGCTGTGAAGGCTCTCATAGAGGCTAACGTGCAGCAGCGGGAGACCAACCAGCTACTGTTACAGCACGTGATGGCTTTACAAGCTGCAGGAGCGTCCCACCACGTCCATGATGCCCGGAAAGCGGTCCGTGCGGCGATCCCAAAGATGACCCCCTCGGACGACGTTGAGACGTATCTGGTGGTCTTTGAGAAGGTGGCCGTGAGGGAGAAGTTACCCTGTGACCAGTGGGCCGAGGTGGTCGCTCCGTTCCTGGCGTCCGGTCCCCAGCAGGTTTTCTCTGATTTAGCAGATGACCAGGCTGCTGATTACCCCACGGTGAAGGGGGAGATCCTGGCCAGGCTGTGGGTAAACGTGTTAGTCCGGGCTCAGCGGGTCCACCAGTGGGACTTTAAAGCGGCTGAACCCGCCCGGCCGCAGTACTATGAGTTGCTGCACAGGTTGCAAAAATGGCTGCAGCCTGACATTCTCAGTCCGACTGCTATGCTGGACCGTCTGCTGGCTGACATGTTCTGGAGGGCTTTGCCTTACCCCCTTCAGCACTGGATCGGCCAGGTATCACCCACTAATGCCCTGGAAATGGTCGACCTGGTGGAGCGCTATGAGGCCACAAAAAACTTGAAAGGGGGTGTTGTTGGGAGGGGGCCGGTGAAACCCCGGAGGTCTCCCATCCAGTCCCGACGACTGGTACCCGAGAAACCTGCTCAGGGTGTACCCCCTGTAGACCCGGCCCCGATAGTCTGCTGGTGGTGTCACGAGCCTGGCCACGTGAGGGCCGACTGTCCACAGTGGGGAGAACCCATGGAGACTAATTATGGGTACCGGTCTTCCATGTATGCCCGGAGACTGTGTGCGACCGGCACCCCCGAGACAGTAGACAATCGTCATCTGTGCCAGGTGCAAGTCGGTGATAATCTGGCAGTGGCGCTGCTAGACTCAGGGAGCCTAGTAACCCTGGTAAGTGCTGCCCTGGTACAGCCCTCCCAGTATACGGGCCGGAAAGTTGGGGTGGTGTGTATTCATGGAGACGTAAAGGACTATCCCACTGCCGTAATGTCTCTGTCCACGGTGGCCGGCACATGGACATGTGAAGTGGCGATCTCCACAAAGCTACAGTGTGAACTTATAATTGGGAGAGACTTCCCTGGTTTCCCAGCACTCTGCCCGGACACGAAAGTCACCACTGCCCGGGAGGCAGATGGAACCCTAGCAGAGTGGCCTGGTTCCAGTGGGGGGCCAGAGCCCTGGGAGCCCGAGTCTGAAGGGCCTGCGGTAGGGGTGACCACCACTGCTGTGATAGAGGGGGAGACACCCCCACTGAGTGTAATGGTGGGAGACATGGAGGACTTGCCACCAGGTCCTGAGTTGGCAGACCTCCACGTCTCCGGAGACAATTTTGGAACCGCCCAACACCGGGACCAAACCCTGTCCAGGGCCTGGGAGAATGTGCTGGAAATTGATGGTAAACCCCAGAAACCAGGGGCTGAGTTAATATTTCCCCGCTTTGTTGTTCACCAAGAAATGTTATATCGGGTGAACCAAATCCGGGGTGAACCTGTTGAACAGTTGGTGGTGCCCACAGCGTATCGCAAGCTTGTCATGGAGCTTGCCCACCAACATGTTCTTGGGGGACACCTGGGGTGGCAGAAAACCCAGGACCGCATACTGCAGCGGTTTTATTGGCTCAGTGTGTTCAAGGAGGTAGAAAATTATTGTAAGTCCTGTCCAACCTGTCAGATAACTAGCCCCCAGCCACATTTCCTGTAGTCCTCTGGTACCTCTGCCAATTATTGAAGTACCGTTTGAGCGAATCGCTATGGATTTAATTGGGCCTGTACCAAAGTCTGCCAGGGGCCACCAACACATTCTGGTGGTTCTCGACTATGCCACTCGGTATCCAGAGGTGGTGCCTCTGCGACATACCTCGGCTAAGCTCATTGCCAAAGAGTTAATGAAAATGTTTTCCCGTGTGGGCCTGCCAAAGGAGGTTCTGACAGACCAAGGGACCCCTTTTATGTCCAAGGTTATGAGGGAACTGTGTAAATTGTTGCGTATAAAGCAGTTACGGACGTCCGTTTACCATCCGCAAACAGACGGTCTTGTTGAGAGGTTTAACCAAACTCTAAAAAATATGTTAGGGTGGTGTCTAGAGATGAGAAGGACTGGGATCTGCTTCTGCCCTATCTCATGTTCGCAGTGCGAGAGGTGCCCCAAGCCTCTACTGGGTTCTCGCCCTTCGAACTGCTTTATGGCAGACACCCTCGGGGCCTGTTGGATATCGCCAAGGAAGCGTGGGAACAACAGCCTGTCCCCCACAAAAGTGTCATTGAGTATGTCGCCCAGATGCAGGAACGGATGGAAAGGGTGTTGCCCTTGGTCCGGGAGCATATGGAGGCAGCGCAACAAGCCCAGAGTAGGGTGTACAATCGTCAGGCTCGGGTACGGGACTTCAATCCGGGAGATCGGGTTTTGGTTCTGGTACCCACCCTTGACAGCAAGTTCCTAGCTAGGTGGCAGGGCCCCTATGAGGTGATCGAGAAGGTAGGGGAAGTAAATTACAAAGTACACCAGCCAGGCGGGGCAAGCCGGAGCAGGTGTACCACGTGAATATACTAAAGCCGTGGAAAGATAGGGACACGGCCGACGACCACAGCCCCCGGCCAGGGCTTCTAGGTGAAAAGGGTCCAGCCCCACAGTTCGAGGCCTGCGAAGCGGTAGCCACGGTAAAAATTGCAGACAGCCTGTCTTCCAAACAAGTTCAGGAAGTCAGGGAGTTCATCAGTCGGAACACGGATGTGTTCTCGGACCTCCCTGGCCGCACGTCTCTCATCCAACATGACATCGTCACTGAGCCTCAGGCCAAAATCCGGTTAAAACCATACCGGGTACCCGAGGCTCGGCGACGGGCCATCGCGGAGGAAGTGCAATTAATGTTGAAGCTTGATGTCATTGAGGAATCAAAAAGTGAGTGGGCCAGTCCCATAGTTCTAATACCCAAGCCGGATGGGACGTTGCGGTTCTGCAACGATTTTCGCAAATTAAATGAAGTGTCCAAGTTCGATGCGTATCCCATGCCCCGGGTAGACGAGCTTGTTGAGAATTTAGGGCAAGCCCGTTATTTTTCTGTGCTAGACCTCACTAAAGGATACTGGCAAGTACCCTTAACGGAGGCGGCCAAGGAATAAAACGCTTTTGTTACCCCGCAGGGCCTGTATCATTACAAGGTGTTACCCTTTGGCCTGCATGGCGCCCCGCCACCTTCCAAAGGTTAATGGATATTGTGCTGCGACCTCATCGTCGGTACGCCTCGGCCTACTTAGATGATGTTATCATCCACAGCACCGACTGGGAAAGCCATTTGCCCAAAGTGCAGGCGGTAGTAGATGCCCTGAGGAAAGCTAGTCTAACCGCCAATCCAAAGAAGTGTGCGATTGGGTTGGAAGAGACCAAATATCTGGGATATGTCATTGGGCGGGGAGTCATCAAACCTCAGGTAACTAAGGTAGAGGCCATTTGTAATTGGCCCCGACCGGTCACCACCAGGCAGGTAAAGTCCTTCCTGGGAATTGTAGGGTACTACATGCGGTTTGTGTCCCACTTTGCCACAATAGCAGCGCCGTTGACAGACCTGGTGACCGACCATTCCCCTCTAAAGTGGATGTGCCAGGCGAAAGACAGGAATGCTCGGGTCACCAGATGGTTCTTGTCTCTGCAGAATTTCAAGTTTTCGGTAGAACACAGGGCAGGCCGCTTGCAGGGTAACGCAGATGCCCTGTCCCGCGTCCACTGCCTCACTTGTGTTCACCCCCTCAGGGTTGAACAAAGGGGGGGGTATGTGGTAAGGTGCAAGGTACCGTGGTCGCTGGCAGGTACGTGTCACCGAGGTTCCTTGTCTCGGTGAGGTAAGAGCCGGATTTTCTTGCGTGTCAGCAGCAGCTAGTGCTGTTTTGACACATTGCTATTTAGTTTGGCTGCAAAGCCAATCCGGGCCGGCTCTTACTGGGAGTAGGCAAAGAGTTGGGTGGGTGCCTACTCCCCACGGTCCAGGTCGGGTTTTCCCGGGCCTTTATAACACAGCCAGCAGCTGGGTGTGTGTGTGGTGATTGTCCTGGAGCTGCTGTAAGGCTGTGGAACCATTTGAGTTTGAGAGTTCTCTGGGCTGGAAGCAAGAGCCCTGCAAGGAGGAGTGCAGACGGCCTGGAAGCCTGACGTCGCTTGTCTTGTGGCTGGACTGACAGCCAGGTGCGAACCTGCACCTAAAACCACCCAGGTGACTGGAGCCTGTTTTGGACTGTCTTGTTTTTCCTCATGATTTCTTATGTGTGTGAACTAACACCACTGGTTATTGCACTTTCTGGACTCCTTGTTTGCCTCTGTACTGCACCCGCACCACTATCTACCAGAGAGACTCCCCACACACCCCAGAAAATAATAAATCCTTTGCTGAACACTATTAAACGGTATTTCTATTTTTGCAACTGAATTTCATTGCAGAGAATAATATATCCTATGACGGACACTATGAAATTTGTCCAGTCACAGCTGGAACAACAGATTTATGGTATTGCTATTTTGGCAATTGAATTTCACCCCAGAAAAAAAGATATCCTTTGCCGTACACTATTAAACTTGGCCAGCCACAGGTGAAACGACTGGTTTATGGTATTGCTATTTTGGCAATTGAAATTAACCCCAGAACAAAATATATCCTTTGCCGGACACTATGAAACTTGTCCAATCACAGCTGGAACACCAGACTTACGGTATTTCTTCTTTTGCAACTGAATTTCACCGCAGAGAATAATATATCCTATGACGGACATTATGAAACTTGTCCAGTCACAGCTGGAACACCAGATTTACGGTATTGCTATTTTGGCAATTGAATTTCACCCCAGAAAATTATCTATCCTTTGCTGGACACTATTAAACTTGGCCAGCCACAGCTGAAACCACTGATTTACGGTATTGCTATTTTGGGTATTGAATTTCACCCCAAAACAAAATATATCTTTTGCCAGACAGTATTACACTTGGCTAGCCACAGCTGGAACACTAGATTTAGGGGATTGCTATTTTGGCAATTGAATTTAACCCCTTAATAAAATATAGAAATTTCTATCCTGAGTTTCTAGGGGTGACAATAAGCACAGCCAAGCCCCTGATGTAGGATATAGCAGTAAAACTAGTATTGATGGATTAATGGACTTGGTAGCAGCTTGTGCTGGTGCACCACAAGACACATAATGGCCACCGATCAAAGTGACAGAAAAATGCTCTGTGCAGCCTAAAAACCAGTGAGCAATTAACTAGCAGAAGTTGAATGATTCACAGCTGTAGATCGATCACTTCATTAGGTGTTTTTGCTGACTTTTCCCTGCCTTATCTCGCCCTCGCAGAAGCTGCGTCCTCTCCCTACACTAATCAGAGCAGTGTGACGTGCGGCGCTACGTGATTCCAGCTTAAATAGAGGCTGGGTCACATGCTGCACTTGGCCAATCACAGCCATGCCATTAGTAGGCATGGCTGTGATGGCTTCTTAGGGCAAGAAGTAAAACGCTAGCTGATTGGCTGCTGTGCAGCCCTTCAGAAAGCGGCAAGGGCTTGGTTGAAGTAGAATACAGTCACTGCACGGGCCCTGCTGTTATTATAAGCATATGTGACCCCCACCTCTTTTATTGGTGGTCATTCAGTAAATTAACCCTGTTTTGGGGGGTAGGGGGTGTCTGTGGATGACAAATATCTGTCATCCACAGATTCTCCCCAGAACAGGGTTCATTTGGTGAATGACCACCCAAATTGTGGTGAGCCAATACATGGGAGTTGCATCTGCAGAGATTTTGTATAATGCCACCCCACACTGTAGTATCCCCCACACAGTAATGTCTGCCACACTGCCGCCCACACAGTAATGTCCGCCACAATGCCCCCACACAGTAATGTCCCCTCACCCTCCTCAACCACACAGCAGTGCCCCCACATAGTCATTTGTCAGGCTCTCCCCCTCTTGTCATTCTCCCCCTCTCTTGTCATAATCCCCTCTTCTTGTCATGCTCTTTCTGCCCCCTGTCATTCTCCCCCATTTTTTCATGCTCTTTATACCCCCATGTTGTCATGCTCTTTCTGCCCCCCCATGTTGTCATGCTCTTTCTGCCCCCCCCCCCTATGTTGTCATGCTCTTTCTTCTTCCCCCCCCAAGTTGTCATGCTCTTTCTTCTCCCCCCCCCATGTTGTCATGCTTTCTGCCCCCCCATGTTGTCATGCTCTTTCTGCCCCCCCCCATGTTGTCATGCTCTTTCTCCCCCCCCCATGTTGTCATGCTCTTTCTGCCCCCCCATGTTGTCATGCTCTTTCTTCCCCTCCTACCTCTGCTGTAGCGTGGCCGAGCTCTGCATGGTCTGCACCTCCGCGGGTAAAAGAGGAGGAGCTTTTGTCTCCTGTACCGAGCCGACTGATTTGAAGTGCAAACTGTGTGCGCACTTCCTGTCAGTCCGGCCGGGTACAGGAGACTGATGCTCTCTGTACCTGCGTACCGGACAGAGCTCGGTCACTCTACAATCAGGGAATGACAGGAGGGAGCGCTAAGCGGTTCCCCCCTGTCAGTCCCTCTCCCTCTGGCCAGCCCCTGCCTGCACCCTGAGGCTGGAGCCTCCCCAGCCTCTGTGTCGGCCCGGCCCTGATGCAGAGAGACACACCCATGCTAGCTTCAGTACTGATGCAAGTCTCCAGCAGAAGGAAACTCTGGCATGGAAAGTATGTAGCAGAGCTAAGCTGGTTGCAGCCCATGTTTGTCAGCAGGGTGGCAGGAGGAAAAAGGAGCCTGGCACCTGTGCCTGTGGTTAGGGGCAGCGGCGCTAGCACAGACTGCTGGCCTAACAGCGAGATATTAAAAGCCGGATAATGTTGTTTTGTTCAGCAGCCTAATTGCTTAAGGTTGGTAAATGGTAAAATCAGGGCCAGCCTGGTTGGAGTGGTGAATAGGTGGTGGTAGGATTCACCACTCCCACTCCATTACAGAGAGTGGGAGAGACTCAGCCCGTTCAGCTGAGGAAAGGGTCCCTGATTACAGGTACATAAAATTCTGAGGGAACCATCAGTGTCTCTCTGCAAACAACCCAGTTGAGAGACACCAGCAGTCTACAGGCTGGTAACAGAGCCGAGTGTTATCATACCCTGGGTGCGTGAGGCAGGGGCCTCAGTCATTATACCAGCCGAGCCAGGTGAATGCATTTTGGTGTTATTTCTGTTTAGCCGAGCCAGGTGAATATGTTTTGGATTTATTTCTGTTATCTTGTTGAATCCCTGTAAATCTTGGAAACCCCTTACGGCACTTCTGGCACATGGATCAGTCCTTCAGTATGTCAAAAAGTTTATTTTATTGATCAAAGTCGACGCGTTTAAGTGGCGGGGTGCCCTCTTCATCAGGACAATAAGCACCCTTTATACTGTATTATTTTTCTGATGAAGGGGGCACTCCGCCCCTGAAAGGCGTCGACTTTGATCAATAAAATAAACTTTTTAACATACTGAAGACTGATCCATGTGCCAACAGCGCCGTAAGGCGGTCTCCGAGATTTTTTCTTTGGCATTCTTTAGACAACCAACAACCCATAAGTGCAGCACCACACATAACAATAGGGAAGGATAGACAAAGGGATGACATTGCAGATGACATCGATGTCCAACTAGGATGGCCGTCAGATGGAATACAAGAGAGGAGCAAGCTCCTTCTCACACACAGGCAGACATCCAACTCATCTCAGTCTCAAAGCAACAGAATAAGAAGAGACCTGAGACCACACCCATCTCCACCTAAATCCACCCCAGCAATAGAATTAACCCATTCAGCACCAGTAAGGGAAGGACCCAGGGGAAAGGAGGAGCCACATACATGCAACAACAAGTTGCCACCAGCAACTGCATGCATGGCAACCATGTCACGGCGCACACAACCGCAGCCGTGACAGTGACCCTGCAATCATAAATGCTGGATCACATGTTACGCTGCCATTCTGCTCTAACTAGTGAAGGGACAGGATGCTGCTGCAGTAAAGGAACGGTCTAGGCTTTAGAGTTGAGCAGCCATATGTGAGTTGGGGTTTGACGGGTTCGGCCGAACTTCACAAAAAAGTTTGGGTTAGTGATCCGAACTTTACCCGAACTTTACCCCGAACCCCATTGAAGTCAATGGGGACACAAACTTTTGGGCACTAAAATGGCCCTAAAAATGTAATGGAAAGGGCTAGAGGGCTGCAAAATAGTGATGAGCGAGGACCAAAGTGTTCGGATGCTCAGGTACTCGGTCCGAACACATAGCGATATTCGTGCGCTCGACCGAGCACCCGAGTATAATGGAAGTCAATGGGAAACAACCAGGCACCCCCTGCTCGGATGAGGGGAGGGTGCCTGGTCCATTGGGAAAGGTCAGAAAGTGACAGAAACACCACCGAAATGGATCTGAAACAGCATGGGAACCATGTCTGGGTGCATCTTAGACTTCAATGTCGCAGCTGGGAACCATATTGTCCCAGTTGTCCGCCACTTTTACATAGCGACAAAATCACGCCCAAAATCCCGCCCCCTCAAAAAAAAGACATTTTTAGAGGTAAAATTGCTAGGAAACATTCTTTCCTGGATATTCAATTGTATATACAGAGCAAATGCTGCCAAAAATTACAAGTAAGAAGCAGTCCGATACAGCCTGTATATCACATAAAGGAGGGCTGCATTCACATGGTTCTACAATTGTTCAGGTACACTACTGCACTCATAAAGCCTATGCACTAAGTGAAAGGGCTGCCAAAAATTACAAGGAACCGGCACTCCAACAAATCCTTTATTACACATAAAGGAGGGAATCATACACACCCTTGAAAATGTATCATTGATGTGACCCTCAAAAACATTTGGAGCAAGGGCGTGCTGGTTACCGTCTAAAACATTATAGTTGAGGGCCTGAAAGTGACCGGACCCAATAGAAAAATTGCAGTGAGGCCTGAAGGTGAGCGAACCCTATAAAACTTTGCAGGGATGGCCTACAGGTGAGCAGACCATATAAAACATTAGAGGTGAGGATCTGAAGCCTAGCAAACCCTATAAATCATTGCACTGATGGCCTACAGGTGAGCAGACGGTATAAAGCATTGGAGGTGAGGGCCTGAAGCCTAGCGAACCCCATAAAACATTTTAGTAATGGCCTACAGGTGAGCAGACGGTATAAAGCATTGGAGGTGAGGGCCTGAAGCCTTGCGAACCCCATAAATCATTGCAGTGATGGCCTACAGGTGAGCAGACGGTATAAAGCATTGGAGGTGAGGGCATTAAGCCTAGCGAACCCCATAAAGACATTCTTCAGGTATATAAATGAAAAAAAGGAAACTAAAACAAGGAATTGCCAAATTAAAAACAAAAGAAGGAAGGTATATGGAAGAGGATAAAGAACTAGCTGACTGCCTCAATGAATACTTCTGTTCAGTTTTTACAAAGGAAAATGAAGGAGAAGGACCTCAGTTAGGGAAGAAGACTAATGAATCCTTTAATGCATGTGTCTTTACAGAGGAAGAGGTTCTAAATCAGCTGTCTAAAATGAATACAAATAAATCACAGGGGCTTGATGGGATACACCCAAAGCTATTAAAAGAGCTTAGAGGTATACTAGCAAAACCATTAACAGATTTATTTAACCAATCACTGATAACAGGTGTCGTCCCAGAAGATTGGAAATTAGCAAACATTGTGCCAATTCACAAGAAAGGTAGTAGAGAGGAATCGGGCAAATATAGGCCAGTAAGCCTGACATCAATAGGGGGGAAATTAATGGAAACCATACTCAAGGAGAGGATTGTGGAACATCTAAAAACCCATGGGTTGATTGATAAAAAAAAACAGCATGGGTTTACTTCAGGGAGATCATGTCAAACTAATCTTATTGACTTTTTTGATTGGGTGACTAAAATAATAGATGGCGGAGGTGCAGTAGACATCGCTTATCTGGACTTTAGTAAGGCTTTTGATACTGTCCCACATAGAAGGCTTATCAATAAACTGCAGTCTTTGAGCTTGGGCTCACATATTGTAGAATGGATTAGGCAGTGGCTGAAGGACAGAAAACAGAGGGTTGTAGTCAATGGAGTATATTCAAACCACGGTATTGTTACCAGTGGGGTACCTCAGGGATCTGTTCTGGGACCCATATTGTTTAATATCTTTATCGGCCGAATTGCAGAAGGCCTCAATGGTAAGATGTGTCTTTTTGCTGTTGACACAAAGATTTGTAACAGGGTTGATGTTCCTGGAGGGATACACCAAATGGAAAAGGATTTAGGAAAACTAGAGGAATGGTCAAAAATCTGGCAACTAAAATTTAATGTCGATAAGTGCAAGATAATGCACCTGGGGCGTAAAAACCCAAGAGCAGATTATAAAATCAGTGATACAGTACTAACCTCAGTATCTGAGGAAAGGGATTTAGGGGTCATTATATCAGACGATCCAAAGGTGGGCAGACAATGTCATAGAGCAGCAGGTAATGCCAGGCGAATGCTTGGGTGTATAGGGAGAGACATTAACAGTAGAAAGAGGGAGGTGCTCGTGCCGCTCTACAGAGCACTAGTGAGACTTTGGAGTGTTGTGTGCAGTACTGGAGACCATATCTGCAGAAGGATATTGAAACTTTGGAGAGAGTTCAGAGAAGAGCTACTAAACTAGTACATGGATTGCAGGACAAAACTTACCAGGAAAGGTTAAAGGACCTTAACATAAATAGCTTGGAAGTAAGAAGAGACAGAGGGGATATGATAGAAACTTTTAAATACATAAAGGGAATCAACACGGTAAAAGAGGAGAGAATATTTAAAAGAAGAAAAACTGCTACAAGAGGACATAGTTTTAAATTAGAGGGGCAAAGGTTTAAAAGTAATATCAGGAAGTATTACTTTACTGAGAGAGTAGTGGACGCATGGAATAGCCTTCCTGAAGAAGTGCTAGATGCAAATACAGTGAAAGAGTTTAAGCATGCATGGGATAGGCATAAGGCCATCCTTCATATAACATAGGGCCAGGGGCTATTCATAGTATTCAGTATATTGGGCAGACTAGATGGGCCAAATGGTTCTTATCTGCCGACACATTCTATGTTTCTATGTTTCTGAAGCCTAGCGAACCCCATAAAACATTTTAGTAATGGCCTACAGGTGAGCAGACTTTATAAAGCATTGGAGGTGAGGGCCTGAAGCCTAGCGAACCCCAAAAATCATTGCAGAGATGGCCTACAGGTGAGCAGACGGTATAAAGCATTGGAGGTGAGGGTCTGAAGCCTAGCGAACCCCATAAATATTGCAGTGATGGGCTACAGGTGAGCAGACGGTATAAAGCATTGGAGGTTATGGCCTGAAGCCTAGCGAACCCCATAAAACATTTCAGTAATGGCCTACAGGTGAGCAGACGGTATAAAGCATTGGAGGGGAGGGCCTGTAGCCTAGAGAACCCCATAAAACATTTCAGTAATGGCCTACAGGTGAGCAGACTTTATAAAGCATTGGAGGTGAGGGCCTGAAGCCTAGCGAACCCCAAAAATCATTGCAGTGATGGCCTACAGGTGAGCAGACGGTATAAAGCATTGGAGGTGAGGGCCTGAAGCTTAGTGAACCCCATAAAATATTGCAGTGATGGGCTACAGGTGAGCAGACGGTATAAAGCATTGGAGGTTATGGCCTGAAGCCTAGCGAACCCCATAAAACATTTCAGTAATGGCCTACAGGTGAGCAGACGGTATAAAGCATTGGAGGGGAGGGCCTGTAGCCTAGAGAACCCCATAAAACATTTCAGTAATGGCCTACAGGTGAGCAGACAGTATAAAGCATTGAAGGTGAGGGCCTGAAGCCTAGCAAACCCCATAAAACATTGAACATTGCAGTAATGGCCTACAGGTGAGCAGATGCTAGAAAGCATTGGAGGTGAGGGCCTGAAGCCAAGTGAACCCTACAAAAGATTGTAGTGAGGGGCCGGGCATATATTTTCTGTATGGAAGAGGAGGCGGAGGAGGAGGCGGATGAGATTCAAGATTCAAACATATACCCTTTTTTTTGCGGTGAAAGGGGTAAAAAGAATCTAAATCTTGTTGATTGAGTACATTATAAAGCATACATTTAAATTGCGTTTTTGTTCCTCATTAGCTCAGCTTTCCTCTGGTGGAATGGAGAAGTCAGGGGCATTTCAGACCTTGTTCATTTTTATCTGAGTCAACCTGTCAGCATTGTCAGTGGACAAGCTGATACACTTATCTGTTATAATGCCACCAGCAGCACTAAATACACGCTCAGACAATACGCTGGCGGCAGGGCAGGCCATCACCTCCAAGGTGTAGAGCGCAAGTTCGTGCCACGTGTCCAGCTTGGACACCCATTGTAAGGCACTGAGGGATTATTTAGGACGCTGACACTATCTTCCAAAACGTTTCCCTCCTTGTAGCATTAGGCCGCGATTCAGGGTGAGGTTGCTTTCGGGGTGTCATGAAAGTGTCCCATGCCTTGGAAAGTGTTGCCCTGCCTCTGTTGGAACTACTGTGTGTTCCCCTTGCCCCCTTCCTCATTTGCCTAAGGAAATACGGACTCTGGCAGCTGCATTGTCAGATGGAAAACTTTGGAGCAATCTGTCAACAAGTACCTTCTGGTATTCACGGTTTTACTCATCCTCTCCACCATAGGAATCAGAGATGAGAAGTTCTCTTTGTAGCGAGAAGGGTCGAGAAGGGTGAACACCCAGTAATCTGTTACCTAAAATGCTTATAACGCGAGGGTCTCGGGAAAGGCAGCCTAACATGAAGTCAGCCATGTGTGCCAGAATACCAACGGGCAAGACGTCGATGTCAACTTCAAGATGATTCTCCATACCCTTATCATCCCCCTCCTCTTCTGGCCCTCCACGCTGAACAGATGGAATTAAAGTTCCATGGGTACTAGCCTCTGTAGCAGAGGCAAGGGTCTCCAACTCCTCTTCTTCATGGCCCAATTCGCGTTGAGAAGTTGAACTGGCTATCACCCTGTGTCATCTCCTCCCCCATTACCTCGTCTGCCTCATTCAAAGCATCCTCCTTAATTGTGAGCAGCGATCATTTGAGTCGACACAACAGTGGGATGGTTACGTTGATAATAGACTTATCGCCACTAACCATCTGGGTGGATTCATCAAAGTTTTTTGAAATCTCACATAGGTCTGACATCAATGCCCACTCCTCGCTTATGAATAGTGGCAGTTGACTGGAAAGGCGACGACCATGTTGCAGCTGGTATTCCACAACTGCCCTCTGCTGCTCACAAAGCCTGGCCAACATGTAGAACGTAGAGTTCCACCGCGTGCTGACGTCGGAAAACAGTCGGTGAGCTAGAAGCCACAAGCGCTCCTGCTGTGTTGACAGACCGGCTAAAGCTTTGGACGACTTGCGGAAATGAGCACACAAGCGGCGCCTTCACTAATAGCTCTTGCACGTTTTGATAAACCGCTGAACCACTAAGTTTAAGACGTGGGCTAGGCATGGAATGTTTGTCAGGTTGCCGGGTTCCAAAGCCGCCACCAAGCTACGGTCATTGTTGGACACAAACATGCCTGTTTGTAATTTGAGTGGCGAGAGCCAGAGCTTGGTCTGGTCCCTTATACCCTGCCACAGCTCTGCGGAGGTGTGCTGCTTGTCCCCTAAGCATATCAGCTTTAGCACGGCCTGTTGACGCTTACCCACAGCAGTGCTACACTGCTTCCAGCTAACGACTGATGGCTGACTGCTGTTGGAGGTGGTGGAGGAGGAGAAGTAGGGGTTGGAGCCAGTAACATAGCTGCTGGCGGAGACCCTGATGGACGTAGGGCCCGCAATACTGGGCGTGGGTAGCACCTGTGCCTTCCCAGGGTCCGACTCACTCCCGGCCTCCGCAACATTCACCCAGTGTGCGGTCAGGGAAATGTAGCGTCCTTGGCCACCAGCACTTGTCCATGTGTCCGTGGTGAGGTGGACCTTCCTAGTAAGTGCGTTGGTCAGGGCACGGGTGATGTTCTGGGACACATGCTGGTGTAAGGCGGGCACGGCACACCGTGAAAAATAGTGGCGGCTGGGGACTGCGTACCAACATCAGGCTGTGGAAGGCCTCATTGTCCAGAAGCCTAAATGGCAACATTTCAAGGGCCAGTAATTTCGAAAGTTGCGCATTTAGTGATATGGCCTGTGGCTGGGTATTTGTGTTTGCGTTCAAATGCCTGTGTTATCGACATTTGGACGCTGCGATGGGACAGGAAAGTGGATGTTGTTGGTGATGGTTCATGTGAAGGTCCAGGTTCAGGGCGAGGGGCATCCGGGCATGGGATTGTCCAACTGTGCATAACACAGGGGAAGTGGAGGCAGTGGTGGGACCCTCAGACACAGAGTGTGGACCCAGGCATTCGGCCCACTTATTAGGGTGCTTGGATGCCATGTGGAGGATCATGCTGGTGGTGGTGAGGTTGCTAGTGTTCACGCTCCGGCTCATTTTGGTATGGCACAGGTTGCAAACTACCATTCTTTTGTCATCTGCGCTTTCCTCAAAAAAGCGCATACTGCGGAACACCTACCCCTTGGCAAGGTAGATTAACGCATGGGGGTGCTCAGTGTAATGGTTGTGGGCCTGTTTGGTGTTGGCCGACGTCTCCCTTTTGCCACCCCACTACCTCTTCCAGACTGATGCGGTGCTACAGATCCCTCCCTTTCTGTACTGCTGTCCTCGCTCGGCTTTTCACCTAACCATGTTGGGTCAGTGACCTCATCGTCCACCACCTCCTCTTCCACTTCCTCACTCTGCTCATCCTCCTGACTTGACCTAACCACCACCTTAATGATTGGCAACTGTGTCTCATCATCATCCACCTCATGAACGAATTATTGCGGTTCACCACCGTCATCTTCTTGAGACTGTGAAGGCTCAAGAGGTTGGGAATCAGGGCACAATATCTCAGGTACCTCTTCAAGCGTGCTTGGCGAGAGAGCCAAACCAAGTACTGTCGATGAAAAAAGGTCATGTGAATATCCGAGTGGGGGATCACTTATTTGCCCAGACGCGACATGGTGGGAGGAAAAAGGATCAGAGTGAGGATTCGGTTGACCAGACTTTTGGCTACAGAGAATGGACTTCGTGGAAGAGAGGGTTGTGCTTAGCCGACTGGAAGCATTATCTTCTGCAATCCAACTGACCACCTGTTCGCACTGATCCGACTTGGACAGTGTTGTGCTGCACCGCTCAGCTAAGTTGGACATGAAGTTGGGTAAGGTGGATTTTTTTGTTTTTTTCTGGTGCACTGGCAGCAGGCAAAGTTCCATAGCGCCCAGGGCCACTGCCTCTGCTTGCACCATCAGCATCAAGCCCAGGGCCACGGCCTCTGCTTGCACCATCAGCTTGACGCCTAGGGCCACGGCCTCTGCTTGCACCATCAGCATCACGCCAAGGGCCACGGCCTCTGCTTGCACCATCAGCATCATGCCAAGGGCCACGGCCTCTGCTTGCACCATCAGCATCACGCCCAGGTCCATGGCCCCTGCTTGCACCATCAGCATCACGCCCACTTCCCCCTCCCTTTGTGCTCGCCTTCTTCATATTAATGCTTTTGTCTGTAGATGTGGCGCAGATTGTTTTACTGTCCGCTAAAGACAAAGTTTTCTGATGCAGGACAGTACTGGATACAAAAATTACAGATTTTCTGCACTACACTAGCCCAGAGATAATGTTATTTTTACAGTACAAACTGTATTTGGTTGCTATAATGTACTGAACACAGAAAAATAAAGATTTTCAGGAGTAACCTAGGCCACAGATAATCAATTTTTTACTGTTCACACTGTATTTGCTGGCTGTGGTATACAGGAGACAGATTTTTCGGCACTACACTAGGACAGAGATAATGTAATTTTTACTGTACACACTATTTGCTTTCTGTAATGTTCAGGAGACAGAGAAATACAATTTTTCGGCACCACACTAGTCCAGAGGTAATGTAATTTTTACAGTACACACTATTTGCTTTCTGTAATGAAAATGAGACAGAGAATTACAATTTTTCACCACTACACTAGGCCAGAGATAATGTAATTTTGACAATACACACTTTATTCGGATGTAGTTCTATATTGGATACAAATTTGTCCGAAATAAAATGTATTCTCTGCTGGAATACTCTATATACGGTTGCGGCCTAAACGGACACACAGATGTGCCCAAAACTTGTTAACTATGGCCAAAATATAAATCACTGTCTGCTGGAGTAATTAATACAAAACAGAAAAAGACACCGGAGGTATCTCATGCCCTGTCTACAAATTACACACTCAATGGTGGGGCCTCTATTGTTGAGATGCCTGTAATGTATATATCTGCATATACTCTGCAACAACCATATCAAAAGCAAAAAGACAAAGAGCAACATGCAAAGGTATTGAAAAATTATCAAAAAGATTTTATTAGTCATATACTAAAAATTACAAATCATAGAAGGAGCTGACAGGAGAACACAGACGCCACCCTGGACCCTATAGCAAGATGTACAAAACATATCTAGCACCGCTGGAATGATGTTGTAAAAAAGCCAATCGCTACACTGTTGTATTATCAATATAGTATATCTAGGCCATTGCTGCGGCCTTCAGAAAATCCGCAGATACAGCCGTAGTGGATACAAGTGTCTTTATACATTGGCAATGCGGATAGTGTAAGGCAACAGGAGATGACATCAGCAGTGCTAACACAAAACCCAAAGGGGTACTCACCAATAAGTAAATAGAAGTGAGGGACCAGGATGGCGTCAACCCAGACGCGCTTTTCGGCGAACCTTCGTCTGGGGGTGCCCTGTCCCTGGGCATAGGAGTGTATATAGGGCAAATACTAGGGAAAGTATTAGGTAACAACAAGTACACGTTCACCATTGTCCCTATTCAGTACCCTATATAAACGCCAAATTGACTGACCCACATCCCCCCAGAGGTCAAGGTGTTCAGGTGATTGAATTGGTATCATAATGGGGTTGGGTTTAAGTATGTGACTATTGATTTATGCATGTCTAATGGTGACGCTGTATTTTAGCGTAGAGAATAAAAGTGACGTTTTAAAGAGAGGGTTTATAATTGCTGGATAGTTTCTCGGCCGAGTAAAGCCGAGCGCCAAGCATAGCGATGCTCGAACCGAACCAATACTCGGCCGAGCATGCTCGCTCATCACTACTGCAAAAGGCAGCAAAATGTGCTTAAGAGCATGGCAAGTGCTCTGCAAACAAATGTGGAGAGGGAAATATCTTAAAATAAAATAATTTAAATTAAAAAAAATTATTAACTTTCAACTTGGAGGAGGAGGTGGATGTGGAGTCGGAGGTTGAGGAGGCGGTGAATGTTGTGTTGTAGGTGGAAGCGACGATGGAGGAGATTTTTTTTTTTCTTTTGTTTTTTATAAATTGGGGTAGCCCCCAAAATAATGTTGTGACAAATAAAAAAATAAATCAAAGAATAAGTGCACTTGAGTACAAGAATGTATGGTTGAGGCGGGTATAAATGCCTTTTCTGCACAAGGTACAGACAAATCTTGTGGGATCCAAGCCTGGTTCATTTTAATAAACGTGAGCTTGTCCACATTGGCTGTGGACAGGCGGCTGCGTTTGTCTGTAATGACGCCCCCTGACGTGCTAAATACACGTACAGACAGTACACTGGCTGCAGGGCACGCCAGCACCTCCAAGGCATAAAGGGCAAGCTCAGGCCATGTGCACAATTTGGAGACCCAGAAGTTGAATGGGGCAGAACCATCGGTCAGTATGTGTAGGCGTGTGCACACGTACTGTTCAAATGTTGCCTTCTGCTAAGACGTTCCATATCAGCTGGTGGTGCCGGTTCCACATGTCAGCCATGCTAACCCTGCCTTTTGAGGTGCTGGCCGTGAATCGGCTGCGTTGGCAACCTCTTCCTCCTCCTTCTCCTCCTCTGCCTTCGCCTTGTGCCTCCACTTGTCCACTTGTGTCAGTTGGGAATGCCCTCAGGAGCGCCTCTACCAGCATGCGCTAGTAGTCGCGCATTTTCCCTTTTCCGTAAAAGTTCGGGTTCGTTGTTCAGCAATTTCTTCCTTTTTTTTCAAAGGATGCAGGGCAGCCAATCAACAAGCGTTTCACTACTTTGCCCTAAGAAGCCATCACAGCCATGCCTACTATTGGCATGGCTGTGATTGGCTAAGTGCAGCATGTGACCCGGCCTCTATTTAAGCTGGAGTCACGTAGCGCCGCATGTCACTCTGCTGCTCTTAATGTAGTGACAGGCTGCTGCTTGTGCTCTCAGGGAGAGATTAGGGAAGAAATCTTTTGAACTTGGTGGTGTTGTGGTGTTTAGTGTTGAGCGAACAGTTCGAGCATAGTTCAGGTTCGTACCGAATTTTAGGGTGTTCGGGACCCGGACCCGAACATTTTCAAAAAAGTTCTGGTTTGGGTCCGATGTTCGGCGATTTCTTCCCGCTTTCTGAAGGGCTGCACAGCAGCCAATCAGCTAGCGTTTTACTTCTTGCCCTAAGAAACCATCACAGCCATGCCTACTAATGGCATGGCTGTGATTGGCCAAGTGAAGCATGTGACCCAGCCTCTATTTAAGCTGGAGTCATGTAGCGCCGCACGTCACACTGCTCTGATTAGTGTAGGGAGAGGAAGCAGCTTCTGTGATGGCGAGATTAGTCAGGGAAAACTCAGCAAAAGCACCTAATGAAGTGATCGATCTACAGCTGTGAATCATTCAACTTCTGCTAGTTAATTGCTCACTGGTTTATAGGCTGCACAGAACGTTTTTCTGTCTTTTTTCTGGGGTGATCGGCGGCCATTTTGTGACTTGTGGTGCACCAGCACAAGCTGCCACCAAGTCCATAAATCCATCAATACTAGTTTTTTTTTTTGCTATATCCTACGACATGGGCTTGGCTGTGCTTATTGTCACCCCTAGAAACTCAGGATAGCAATTTCTATATTTTATTAAGGGGTTAAATTCAATTGTCAAAATACCAATCCCCTAAATGTGGTGTTCCAGCTTTGGCTAGCCAAGTGTAATACTGTCTGGTGTCTGGCAAAGGATAGATTATTTTTAGTGGTGAAATTCAATTGCCAAAATAGCAATCCCCTAAATTTGGTGTCCCAGCATTGGCTGGCAAAGAATAATAGTGTCCGGCAAAGGATATATTTTGATCTGGGGTGAAAATCAATTGCCAAAATAGCAATACCCTGAATCTGGTGTTCCAGCAGTGGCTGGCCAAGTTTAATAGTGTCAGGCAAAGGATATATTTTGTTCTGGGGTGAAATTCAATTGCCAAAATAGCAATACGATAAATCAGTGGTTTCATATGTGGCTGGCAAAGTTTAATAGTGTCCGGCAAAGGATATATTTTGTTCTGGGGTAAAATTTAATTGCCAAAATAGCAATACCCTGAATCTGGTGTTCCAGCTGTGACTGGACAATTTCCCTAGTGTCCGTCAAAGGATATATTATTTTCTGGCGTGAAAGTCAGTAGCAAAAATAGAAATACAGTAAATCTGGTGTCCCAGCAGTGGCTGGCCAAGTTTAATAGTGTCCAGCAAAGAATATATTTTGTTCTTGGGTAAAATTCAATTGCCAAATTAGCAATCCCCTAAATATGTGGTTTCAGCTGTGGCTGGCCAAGTTTAATAGTATCCGTCAAAGGATAGATTTTGATATGGGGTGAAATTCACTTGCCAATATAGCAATACCCTGAATCTGGTGTTCCAGCTGTTGCAGGCCAAGTGTTAATCTGTACGTAAAGGGGTATATTACACTCAAGTTGTATATTCAAGTGCTGAGAGGGTCATCCTCAATAACTTTACACGCTACAGTGCATCTCCCATTGTATTTCTGTCCGTTGAAGGGTATATTACACAAAGTTTTAAAATACAATTGATGAAGGCATAATCCTACATATTTTTTCACATGTTACTGTGCATCTCCAAGTGTAAATCTGTCCATAAAAGGATACCTTTCATCCAGGGCTTAAATACTAGGCCCTCAATTGATATTCCCCTAAATCAGTGGTTACTGCCGTGCCTGGATTAGTGTAATACGGTACATAAATAAATAGGCAGATAGTGTTAGGTGCCTGTAAAAAAAAGGCCTGAATTTGAAATCAATACATTTGGCCAAATATTTTTTTTTCTTATTGTGGTGCTTGGTGAATGGTAACAATGAGGAAAACATCTAGTTAGGGACGCAGACGCGGTCGTGGTGGTGTTAGTGGACCCTCTGGTGCTGGGAGAGGACTTGGCCAGTTTGCCACAGCCACACGTCCTAGTGAACCAACTACCTCAGGTTCCAGTACCCGCCAGAATTTACAGCGATATTTGGTGGGGCCCAATGCCGTTCTAAGGATGGTAAGGCCTGAGCAGGTACAAGCGCTAGTCAGTGGTTCCAGCACGTTCGCAACATTATCTCCCACCCAGTGTACTGCAGAGAGCGCACAGGTAGCGCCTGAAAACCAAGCCCATCAGTCTGTCACATCACCCCCATGCATATCAGGGAAACTGTCAGAGCCTCAAGTTATGCAGCAGTCTCTTATGCTGTTTGAAGACTCTGCTGGCAGGGTTTCCCAAGGGAATTCACCTAGCCCTTCCCCAGTGGTGGAAGACATAAAATGCACTGATGCACAACCACTTTTGTTTCCTGTTGATGAGGACATGGGAATACCACCTCATCGGAGTCCGCACGTCTCTGATGATGACGAGACACAGGTGCCAACTGCTGCGTCTTTCTGCAGTGTGCAGACGGAACAGGAGGTTAGGGAGGAAGACTGTGTGGAAGACGATCCAGGGGACGATGAGGTCCTAGACCCCACATGGAATGAAGGTCGAGCCACTGACTTTCATAGTTCAGAGGAAGAGGCAGTGGTGAGACCGAGCCAACAGCGTAACAAAAGAGGGAGCAGGGGTCAAAAGCAGAACAGCCACCGCCAAGAGAGTTCGCCTGCTACTGGCCACTGCCACCAGGGACCGAGCACCCCAAAGGCAGCTTCAAGGAGTTCCTTGGCATGGCACTTTTTTAAACAATGTGCTGACGACAAGACCCGATTGGTTTGCACGCTGTGCCATCAGAGCCTGAAGCGAGGCATTAACCTTAGCACAACCTGCATGACCAGGCATCTACATGCAAAGCATGAACTGCAGTGGAGTAAACACCTTAAAAACAAGGAACTCACTCAGGCTCCCCCTGCTCCCTCTTCTGCTGCTGCCTCGGCCTCTTCCTCCGCCTCTGGAGGAATGTTGGCACCTGCCGCCCACCAAACAGACGATGTGCCACTGACACCACCACCTGCTTCACCAAGCATCTCCACCATGTCACACGGCAGCATTCAGCTCTCCATCTCACAAACCTCTGAGAAAAAGCGTACATTCCCAACTAGCCACCCTCGAGCCCTGGGCCTGAATGCCAGCATTTCTAAACTACTGGCCTTTGAAATGCTGTCATTCAGGCTGGTGGACACAGACAGCTTCAAACAGCTGATGTCCATGGCTGTCCCACAGTATGTTGTCCCCAGCCGCCACTACTTCTCCAAGACAGCCGCACGTCCCTGCACAACCAAGTATCCTATAAAATCAAGTGTGCACTGCGCAACGCCATCTGTGGCAAGGTCCACCTAACCACAGATACGTGGACCAGTAAGCACGGCAAGGGACGCTATATCTCCCTAACTGCACACTGGGTAAATGTAGTGGCGGCTGGGCCCCAGGCGGAGAGTTCCTTGGTGCATGTCCTTCCGCCGCCAAGGATCGCAGGGCATCATTCTTTGCCTCCTGTAGCATCCTCCTCCTAGTCGGCTTCCTCCTCCTCTGCTTCCACCAGCTCAACCAGTCAGCCACACACCTTCACTACCAACTTCAGCACAGCACGGGGTAAACGTCAGTAGGCCATTCTGAAACTCATATGTTTGGAGGACAGGCCCTACACCACGCAGGAGTTGTGGCGGGGAATTGAACAACATACCGACGAGTGGTTTCTGCCGGTGGGCATCAAGCCCGGGCTGGTGGTGTGGGATAATGGGCGAAATCTCGTTGCAGCTCTGGGACTAGCCGGTTTGACGCACATCCCTTGCCTGGCGCATTTGCTGAATTTGGTGGTGCAGAAGTTCATTCACAACTCCCCCGACATGTCAGAGCGCCTGCATAAAGTGCAGGCCCTCTGTGCGCGCTTCCGGCGTTCACATCCTGCCGCTTCTCGCCTGTCTGCGCTACAGCGTAACTTCAGCCTTCCCGCTCACCGCCTCATATGCGACGAGCCCACCAGTTGGAACTCCACCTTGCACATGCTGGAGAGACTGTGCCAGCAGCAGCAGGCCATAGTGGAGTTTAAGCTGCAGCACGCACACGTCAGTCGCACTGCGGAACAACATCACTTCACCACCAATGATTGTGCCTCCATGCGAGACCCGTGTGCCCTGTTGCGCTGTTTCGAGTACTCCACCAACATGGCCAGTGGCGATGACACCGTTATCAGCGTTACAGTACCACTTCTATGTCTCCTTGAGAAAAAAACGCTTAGGGCGATGATGGAAGAGGAGGTGGCCCAGGAGGAGGAGGGGGATGAGGGGTCATTTTTAGCACGTTCAGGCCAGTCTGTTAGAAGTGGCTCAGAGGGAAGTTTTTTTGCAGGCCAGGTACAAATGTGGCCAGCCAGGGCCCACTACTGGAGGACGAGGTGGATGAGGAGGAGGTGGAGGAGGAGGAGGAGGATGAGGATGAAGCAGGTTCACAGCGGGGTGGCACCCGACACAGCTCAGGCCCATCACTGGTGTGTGGCTGGGGGGATACGGAGGACAATGACGATACGCCTCCCACAGAGGACAGCTTTTCCTTAACTCTGGGGAGCCTGGCACACATGAGCGACTACATGCTGCAGTGCCTGCGCAACGACAGCAGAGTTGCGCACATTTTAACGTGTGCGGACTACTGATTTGCCATCCTGCTGTATCCCCGGCACAAAGACAATGTTCCCACCTTACTTCCTGCATTGGAGCGTGATAGGAAGATGCGCGAGTACAAGCGCACGCTGGTAGACGCGCTCCTGAGAGCATTCCCAAATGTCACAGGGGAACAGGTGGAAGCCCAAAGCGAAAGCAGAGGAGGAGCAAGAGGTCGCCAACGCAGCTGTGTCACGGCCAGCTCTTCTGAGGGCAGGGTTAGCATGGCAGAAATGTGGAAAAGTTTTGTCTCCACGCCACAGCTAACTGCACCACCACCTGATATGGAACGTGTTAGCAGGAGGCAGCATTTCACTAACATAGTTGAACAGTACGTCTGCACACCCCTCCACGTACTGACTAATGGTTCGGCCCCATTCAACTTCTGGGTCTCCAAATTGTCCACGTGGCCAGAGTTAGCATTTTATGCCTTGGAGGTGCTGGCCTGCCCAGCGGCTAGCGTTTTGTCTGAACGTGTATTCAGCACGGCAGGGGGCCTCATTACTGACTAACGAAGCCTCCTGTCTACAGCCAACGTGGACAAGCTGACGTTCATAAAAATGAACCAGGCATGGATCCCACAGGACCAGTGCCTCCCTTGTGCAGAATAGACATTTATAACTGCCTCCCCCTCAACCATGTATTCTTGTACTCCGGGGCACTTCTTTATTGAATCCTCATTTTTTTAACTTTACCATGATCTTGCGGTGCAACCCAAAGTGGAATGAACCTCTCCTCAATCTGGGCGCTGGGGCCTAAATAACTGAAAGTGGCCTGTTACAATGGTGGGCGACATGAAGCCTGAACCTCTGCCATGCAACCTCTCTCCTCTGTCTGGGTGCCGTGGGCTAAATATCTGGAAGTGGCCTTCTCCAGTGGTGGGTGATATGACGCATGATTCCTTGCTGTGGGACCTCTCTCCTCTGTCTGGGTTCTGGGGCCTAAATAACTCAAAGTGGCCTTCTCCAGTGGTGGGTGAAATGACGCCTGATTTTCTGCTGTGGGACCTCTATCCTCTGTCTGTGTTCTGGGGCCTAAATAACTGAAAGTGTCCTTCTCCAGTGGTGGGTGATATGATGCCTTATTCATTGCTGTGGGACCTCTCTCCTCTGTCTGGGTGCTGGGGCCTAAATAACTGAATGTGGCCTTCTCCAGTGGTGGGTGATATGACGCCTGATTCTCTGCTGTGGGACCTCTCTCCTCTGTCTGGGTGCTGGGGCCAAAATAACTGAAAATGGCCTTCTCCAGTGGTGGGTGATATGACGCCTTATTCTCTGCTATGGGACCTCTCTCCAATTGAAATTGGTTAATTTTTATTTATTTTATTTTAATTCATTTCCCTATCCACATTTGTTTGCAGGGCATTTACCTACATCCATCCCAATTCTAGCATGCATTTTACTTCGATCGAGACTGCTTTCCGATGGGCTTCTGGTATTCTATAGGGTTTCAGGTTTACTTTTTTCCCTGGCTCAGTGACAATATCATGTTTTACTAGGTGGGTCCTCCCCGACAGGTCCCAGAACTCTATTTTACTGTTGTTGAGTCTCGGAGAGGGTTTCTCTTATTTAATTGTGGGAACTGGATGTGGTGACCTACTACTCTTGGGACTGGCAGTGACCAAGGCCTCCCTGTTCTTCCTGTCCTTCCTGTTTTATTAGGTTTACATGATACACTTGGTATTGTTTACATCTTCCCGGTTGATGTACCTTATAACTTACTTCTCCGACCTTCTCTACTACCTCATAAGGACCTTGCCACTTTGCCAAGAACTTACTTTCAACTGTTGGTACCAAGACTAGCACCCTGTCGCCCGGATTGAACTGCCTGATTTTCGCTGCCCTGTTATATACTCTATGTTGCGCCTCTTGCTCCTTTTGCAGGTACTCACTAACAATAGGCAACACTTTCTCAATTCGATCCTGCATTTGCGCAACGTTTTAAATAACACTTCTATAGGGGGTGGCCTCAGCTTCACAGGTTTCTATTGCCACATCTAACGATCCCCTTGGGTGCCGACCATAAACCAGCTCAAAAGGTGAGAAACCTGTAGAAGCCTGCGGCACCTCCCTTATGGAGAACATCAGGTATGGGAGGAGAGAGTCCCAGTCGCAACTGTCTTGTTCCACTACCTTATTAAATCTCTCGACTAATCCATCCGTTTGAGGATGATATACCGAGGTACGTATGTGCGCCACTTTCAACAACCAGCATAGCGCCTTCATTACCCTGGACATTAATAGGGTGCCTTGGCCGGTCAAGATTTCTTTTGGGATCCCCATCCTAGAGAACATAAAGAACGACTCTCGTGCAATACTCTTAGAAGCTGTATTTCCGAAGGGAACTGCTTCTGGATATCGTGTGGCATAATCTACAACCATGAGGATGTACTGGTGTCCCTGGCCCGACTTTACAATAGGCCCTATTAAATCCATCCCTAACTTCTCGAACAGTATCTTGATAATAGGGAGGAGTATCAGGGGACTGCAAAAATGCTTCACCGGTGCTGTTATCTGGTATCTGGCATAACGGGCAGAACTTACTCCACTACTTCCCGGTAGACCCCCATCCAAAAAACCTCTGGAGAACCCTTTCTTTGGTCTTCTCGGAGACATGGCTATGGGCCATCTCAAGTTCTTTGCATCTATAGGAGGGACCAGCGACTGCTCAACGATTTCCAGGTCTTTCTTGACCACTCTATACAGGAGATTATTATTCATAGCAAAGTGGGGAAATTGCTGATCAGCTCCTGGACTTTGGAAAACACCATTAATAACCACTGCATTTTCCTTGGCATGTCTAAGGGTATCATCCTTCAGTTGGGTGGTACCAAAGTAATTATGGGTTACCTCCAACTCGGGTATTTCTCGGGGGGTGGGGTCAACATCATCATCCCCCGCTAAGACCTGTAGTGGAGACGTTTCATCCTCTCCCTCGGGACCAGTCTTAACATTATCGTCCTTTGGTCTCCCTCTGCTACAGCCCTGTTTTTCCATAAAGCCCAAAACAGAGGAAAATCCCGCCCCACAATTACACTATGCATAAGGGTTTTTACTACCCCAACTTCATATTCAACTGTTCCCTGTGGAATCTATATTTTTGCGAGGGCCACAGGATACCTTTGGGTGTCACCATGAATACACATTACATTCATAAATCGATCCGGGACACAGGTTCCGGGTACAAGGCTAGCATGCACTAATGTCACTAAACTACCCGAGTCTAGCAAAGACGTGACCAGGCAGCCGTTCACAACAAGATTGCACACTTGTGGCTCAGTCTCTAGGCCCATGGTAGCCAGACATGACGGGGCTGCAAACAGGGATTGGCATCAGCTGTAGTTTTACAGTCCATAGGCTCCGTGGCCAGGGGACATTGGGCCATGACGTGACCAAAATCACGACAACTCCAACACTGAACCTTCCCCGGTATCCTAACCATGGAGAGTATCTCCTGGGACCTGGGGTTTCTTTGTCATCCCTTTTTACCAAAGGACGTTTGCCAATCGGAGCCCTACCGTTCCCGGAGGACCCCGAGTTGGTGGGCCCCTCCTAGAGGGTTCCCACTGTGGCAACAAACCTTTCTACTAGTTCCACTAGTTGGTCCGCCCCCTGAGGATCTCCTTGGCCAACCCACCTCTGCAGCTTACTGGGGAGGGCCCGGGAAAAATGGTCAATGACTACCCTCTCCACAATCTGTGCTGGAGTGCAGACATCTGGTTCCAGCCATTTCTTTACCAGATGGAAAAGATCAAATATTTGGAATCGAGGCGGCTGGTCTGACTGGTATGCCCAAGCACTGACTCGTCCTGCCTGTACTGCTGCTGTGACCCCCAACCGAGTGAGAATTCCTACTCGCAATTTTGCATAATCATCTTGCTCACTGAAGTCCTGATTTTTGGGGTTCCCCGATCAGATATGGTAGAAGTACCGCAACCTAGTCTTCCTTGGGGAGTTTCTCCCTTTGGGCTGCCATCTTAAAGATGGTAAGGTGAGTCTCAACATCGTCCCTGGAAGTCGTTTTTTGAAGGAAGCGTTGCACGGCCTCCCTGGCACCCCAGCTCACAGGGCCCCTCCCTAAGCGGGTCTCAGAACGTGCCAATACCACCTCTTTTAATAACGCCATTTGTTCCAGCATTAGGCATGTGGTTTGTTGGGCCTGCACCAGAGTTTTTACCACTTCCTCCATAGGGTGGGACATACTGTACACCAGTATACATACTGTATATCTCCTACCTGAATCTTCGTGAACCCGCCGGCCCACAGGCAGTGCTCCTCAGAGTAGCTGCAGAGTTTTCGTGGACCCGCCGATCCACAGGCAAGGCTCTCCGGAGTAATCGCAAGGTTTTCGTGGAGTGATCGCAGAGGTTTTTATGGACCAGACGATCCACAAGCAAAGCCGACCTTGTACTCGCTGAGTAAAAACTTTAGAGTCTATACGTGTCACGCAGTAGCTATGGGCAACAGCTCTGCACTGCCCCCATTCTCCACCTCTTGTAAGGTAGCGCGGTGGTGACACAGATGCAAAACAGTCCCAATGCAGTAATGTATAGATTTATTTCAGCTCCACAGGGATTCAGCAAGATAACAGAAATAAATCTAAAACATATTCGCCTGGCTCGGCTAAACAGAAATAACACCAAAACACATTCACCTGGCTCACTGAATAAAAATTAAAAAAATGAAATACACTACAGATTTTAGGTATCGCAGCATCCGTAAAAATCTGCTCTATAAAAATATCACATGACCTAAACCCTCACGCAAAATACTGTAAAAAAAAACCTATAAAAAATGGTGTAAAAAAGCCATTTTTTGTCACCTTACATCACAAAAAGTTTAATACCAAGTTATAAAAAAGGCATATGCCTCTCAAAATAGTACCAATAAAACCGCCATCTCATCCCGCAAAAAAATGAGTCCTTACATAGGACAATCGCCCAAAAAAATAAAAGAATATGGCTCTCAGACTATGGAGACACTAAAACATAATTTTTTTTTCTAAAATGCTATTATTGTGTTAAAGTAAAATAAATAAGAAAAAGTATACATATTATGTATCGCCATGTCCGTAAAAACCTGCTCTATAAAAATATCACATGATCTAACCCCTCAGGTAAATACCGTTAAAAAATAAAAAAAAAACAATGTAAAAAAATAACATTTTTGTCACCTCACATCTCAAAGACTTCAAAAATGGAGACCGGCACTCGCTTAAGTTGATCTTAGGAGATGCTTTTAATTTGTCACATATTATACAAGTGACGCGTTTCGGCACTTAGTTGTGCCTTCATCAGACTCATAACATCTATTGTAGTCAAGACTTTATATACACACTGTAACAAGAAAACAATCGGAAGTGACATCATAATGTAATCCCACCCCTTTTAATCTAAACCACGAATCAGAAACGTAGCAAAAGTGTATAGACTGCCGGTAAAATTTCCATTGTGCAGTGATATTATGCATTATTGATGTTGCGCTGCAAGATAAAAAATAAAAGGAAAAAAGGAAAAAAAGAGAAGAAATTAATAGTGAGAAAAGCAAAGTATAACAATACAGTTTTTTTCGATGTACAAGTTGCCGCGATTTTATCGCGATTATGTTTTCATGATTATCTTAAAGGAGGCTGTGCACACTATAATCACGATTGAGACCACGGGGTGCAATGGTCTGTAGGCGATGTATCCAATAAGCCTCTCTTTTTTTAACAATAATCTGTTTCTGTCCCCGCCCCTAAGTGGTAGCTGAACACTCTCGATAATTTGAAATCTGAGTTGAGCTATTGTATGTTTCGCATGGTGGAAATGATGTGGTATCGGTAATAAAAGGTTTTCCTTTCTGATGGTAGATTTGTGGTTACTCAATCTGTCTTTAATGCGCATCGAGGTTTCACGGATATATAGTAAACCGCATGGACACTTTAATAAGTAAACCACAAATCGGCTGTCACATGTAAAATGACCCTGGACTGGTATCTGCTCCCCTGTATGTGGATGTGCAAAATATGCGCCGTGTATGACACTCGAGCAGTGCACACAGTTAAGGCAAGGGAAAGTGCCTGTTCTTGGGGTAGAGAATACCTGTTGTTTTAGGGAAATTCTGTTCGTACCAATATCGGCCCTCACAATCCTATCTTTGATATTGGGATTCCTCTTGTAGCATAGCATAGGTGGTTTTTGGAATATCGGAGTTTCTAGATAAGATCTAGATATCACATGCCAATGTTTATTTATAATACCGCGCAATTTATAAGTCCATGGGTGATATTTAATCACTAGTGGTATGCGCGGTTCTTTTACAGGCTTTGAGGATTGCGTGGAATCAAGTTTGTTTCTTTGTTCTTGTAGTAGAGAGTCGGGATAACCCCTCGCACGGAATTTGTCCGTCATCTCATTAAGTCTCGCTGTACAGCTTTCAGGGTCACTAACAATCCGTTTAACCCTCTGAAATTGTGAGTATGGCAGTGACTTTTTTTGTGGGGGCCGGATGATTGCTGGTGAAGGATAACAGACTGTTCCTATTGGTGCTCTTAGTGAACAGATCAGTTTGTATGTGTCCCTCGGTATCTTGAATCACCCAAGTGTCTAAAAAGGACACTTTTTCTGTATCATAGTGCAATGTAAATTTAAATTCGGAGCGTGCTCCATTCAAGGAATCCGTAAACTGCTCTATGGATCGAACGTCGCCCCGCCACACACAAAATATGTTGTCGATAAATCGACACCAAAATATACAATGCTGTTGATATAGTGGATTGGAATAAACATATTCATGCTCAAATTGTGACATGTACGTATTTGCGTACAGCGGTGCGACGTTCGATCCCATCGCGGTCCCGCGCCACTGTTGGTAAAATGAATCCTGAAATAAAAAATAATTCTGTTCTAGTACAATTTTAAGTAATGACAGAAAAAAATCTTGCTGTGTGTTTGAATACGTACTAGATGAGAGTAGGTGTTTTACTGCTCTTATGCCTTCATGGTGAGTGATTGATGTATATAAAATACATACGTCCAGAGTGACTAGTATGTAATTGTTCTCTGTGTGGATAAGGTTCAACTCCTGTAGAAAATGTTGTGTATCCCGTAGGTAGGAGGGAGACATAGTAGTTAAGGGTGTCAACACCTTTTCTAGGAATATCGCAGGGGGTGAGAGGATGGAGTCAGTGGACGCCACAATAGGGCGACCCGGTGGATGAGTGAGGGATTCATGGACCTTGGGTAAAGTATAAAAAACCGGAGTTATGGGATGTTGATTGATCAAAAAATTGCCCAAGGTGGCGTCAATGACTCCATCTTCTCTAGCCCCATCTACGACACTCTGTAACAATGCCTTAATTTGAAAAACAGGATCATGTTGAAGTAATCTATATGTGTCGCCATCCCGCAATTGGTTCAAGATTTCTGAAACATAATAATGCTTATCAAGTACCACGAGTGCTCCCCCTTTGTCAGCAGGTTTAAATACCAGAGACTTATTATCCAGTAAGTGATCCAGTATAGTGTTGAGCGAACAGTTCGAGCATTGTGCTGCTCATATTGTTTTGCAATGTCTATAATTACTGTATTAATATGTTTGATGTTGCTGCCATCTAGTGGTCAGAATTAATATTGCCTACAAAGTTTAGATCAGCCTTAACAGGAAGTTGTAATATTCTTATGAGAGACAGTGACCTTCAACCTGAAACTTCTTGTCCTCCATTTCATGAGTGAGCCTGGACCAGCAAGCAGCACACAGTGGTGCTCTGAAGCATCTCAGGACTTTATGGTGGAATTGTCCGTAAGTTCTTTCATTGATGGTAGGAAGCTGTTACACAATGTTTAATGTACTGACATGTATGTTTGGATTATGTTTATGTTGTAGTTTTACAAAGTTATTCAGAAAGAAGAATACATACAGATTTGATGTCTCACGTTTCTTGACTTCTGAATTATTGTTAAGCTGTCTGACTAGCGTTATACAACAGTCAATAGCGCGAAGCAGAACAGTAAAAGGACAGCCACGTGGCAGTCTGGAATACACAGAGACGCCATTACTGCAGCATGAGTCTAAGATCAGGAACAAAGTACCAGGCTGATGACATGCTACCGCTGACACAGCAAGGCAGGGAGAACATCCCTAGTGCCCAGCAAGACGATGCACAGTCACATGTGTCCAGATCTTCACAAGCTAGCAAGATGTCCTCAGCAAGTTCCTCAGCAGTTAGAGCTCGTGCAAAGGCAGAAGCTGCCCGTGTCCAGCTACAGTACGCAGAAAAAGAAGCCATGATGATGCTAGAGATAGCAGCTAAGAAAGCTGCCATGGCACAAGAGAGAACAGCCAAGGAAGCTGCCATAGCACAAGAGAGAGCAGCCAAGGAAGCTGCCATAGCACAAGAGAGAGCAGCCAAGGAAGCTGCCATAGCTCAGGAAGAAGCAGAATTAGAGTCAAAATTGCTCATCCTGCAGCGACAGACTGCAGCTGCAGTCGCTGAAGCGGAGGCCGCTGCCTACATGGGAACAAGTCGGTCAGGAAGTGAAAATCATATAAAGAACCAAAGGTTCCAGAAAAACCTCTATCCTTTGCAGATCGTACAAGTGAGTATGTCAAGAACCTTACTGATGTGCATACAAAGGAACGGTCTCTCAAACTTGAAGCAACAGAATTCAGACCGAGACGGACAGATCCCCTGTGCAGGTCCTATCAACCACATGAGATTAACAGCTGCCAGCAAAGCAAGGATAAAGCGCCACAATCCCCAATAATCAAAAACAAGTGTTCTCACCACTTCAACCTAAAGATTACATGTGTGAACATCAATGTGCAGTAGATGTCACCAAATATCTCATCCGCAAAGAACTGGTGAGCTCAGGCTTTCTACAATTTGATGACCGTCCTGAAAACTATTGGGCATGGAAATCTTCCTTTCTGAATGCCACTGGAAGCCTGAACTTATCACCAGCAGAGACGCTTGATTTAATGATAAAATGGCTTGGTACCGAGTCAGCAGAACATGCAAAGAGGATGAGAAGAGCGAACCTGTTCAACCCTGCAGTAGGACTTAACATGACCTGGAAAAGACTAGAAGAAACGTATGGATCCCCAGAAGCGATTGAAGGAGCACTGTTGAAAAAGCTTGAAGCCTTTCCAAAGGTGGGTTACAGAGACAACGTGCAGCTACAAGAACTGAGTGACCTTCTGTTAGAGATAGAATATGCCAAAGAGGATGGCTACTTGTCAGGACTTTCTTACCTAGATACAGCCAGAGGCACTAATCCCATAGTAGAGAAGCTACCTTCCAATCTGCAAGACAAGTGGATGTCTGTGGGAGGCAAATTCAAAGAAGACTATGGAGTTGCTTTTCCCCTTTCTCTGTGTTTTCTAGGTTTGTCCGACAGCAAGCAAAGATCCGGAGCGATCCCAGTTTCGCCTTCGCTACCAACAGCAATCAATCGCACAGACCTGAAAGGCCTCACAGACCTTATGGTAAGACCTCTGTATCCACACACAAAACAGCTGTACCTTCAGAAGTCACCGACTGTCAAAGTACCCACAAGGTACAGACTATAGAAAACCCTGATAGACATTGCCCTATACACAAAAAACCACATCCACTAAAGAAATGCAAAAGCTTTAGAAGCAAACCTATTGCTGAGAGGATGTCCTTCCTTAAACAAAATGGCATCTGTTTTAAGTGCTGTGGTTCCACTTATCACATTGCCAAGGACTGTAAAATGTCAGTAGAATGTTCCGAATGTGGCAGTGAGAAACATATTGCAGCTTTGCACCCTGGGCCTGCTCCTACATCACTAGAAACTGTAGGACCCCTGTAAAGATCAGGGCAGGGAGCAACAAGAGACCCCACTTTCCTCAGTAATGTCTAACTGCACAGAAGTATGTGGCCCAGGCAAGAGTCCACGATCATGCTCTAAAATCTGTTTAGTGACTGTGTATCCCACTGGTAAGAGAGAAAGGGCAGTGAAAATGTATGCAGTGCTCGACGAGCAGAGCAACAGATCCCTTGCAAAGCCAGACTTCTTTGATATCTTTAACCTTAAGGCAAGTGCAGTTCCATACACTCTAAGGACATGTGCAGGGACAATTGAAACCACAGGGAGAAGAGCTACTGGCTTTACCATTGAATCCCTTGATAAGAAAGTGCAGTTCTCACTTCCTACCCTTATAGAGTGTGGCATGATACCTGATGACAAAACAGAGATTCCCTCTCCAGAAGTAGCCCATCATCACCCTCATCTCCGCTCAATTGCTCACCTTATCCCAGCTGTTGAGTCACATGTTTCAATCCTTCTACTTCTGGGAAGAGACATTCTTCAGGTACACAAGGTACGTCAGCAAATTAATGGACCTTACAACGCCCCTATGCACAGAGACTAGACCTGGGGTGGGTTATTGTAGGAGAAGTTTGCCTGGGGACGGTTCACCAGCCTGACAACGTTAGTAGTTTGAAGACATCTGTGTTAACGAATGGACGCACATCCCTTCTTAGCCCCTGTCACAACAGCTTTGTAGTAAAAGAAAGCTTTGGCAAGCCAGCACAGCACTGGGACTCTCCTATGCTACATTGCAAAGGAGAAGTCAATTCCAACATTGAGACAGACAGTCTAGGGATTACAGTGTTCCAGAAAACTAAAGATGATGATAAACAGGCCCTGTCTATAGAGGATCAGACCTTCTTGCAGATCATGGACAGAGAGATCTACCAAGACAACAATCACAGTTGGGTGGCCCCTCTCCCCTTTCGCACACCCAGACGTGTTTTGCCTTGTAACAGGGATCAAGCCTTGAAGCGTTTGCATTCACTCAGCAGAACACTACAGAGAAAGCCAGAAGTGAAAAGAGATTTCACTGAATTCATTAAAAAGATGCTAGACAATGATCACGCTGAAGTAGCAAGTCCCCTTGAGACAGATAGGGAGCACTGGTATCTACCAATGTTTGGTGTCTACCATCCACACAAACCTAACCAAATCAGAATAGTTAGCGCAGAGTATGAAGGAGTTTCCTTAAATGACGTACTGTTAAGTGGCCCTGACCTAAACAACACCTTGCTAGGTGTCCTTATGCGCTTCAGAAAAGAGCCCATTGCCTTCACAGCAGATGTGCAGCAAATGTTTTATTGCTTTCTCGTCGGAGAAGACCATAGAGACTTTTTACGCTTTCTCTGGTACAAAGACAATGACATAGACAAGGAAATTATCGAGTATAGAATGAAGGTGCACGTATTTGGCAACAGGCCCTCTCCTGCTGTCGCTATATACTGCATGCAAAAGGCAGCCCAGAAATATGCAGAGTGCTATGGACAAGACGCCGAACACTTTGTATTGAGGCATTTCTATGTAGATGATGGACTCGCTTCTGTTAGCACTCCTGAAGATGCAATTTCCATCCTCAGTAAAGCAAAGCAGATGCTAGCAGAATCTAATCTGCGTCTTCATAAAATCGCTTCCAACAGCCAAAAGGTCATGGAAGCTTTCCTTGTGACAGACAGAGCTAAGGACCTTAAAGATCTTTGCCTAGGTACAGACACCCTTCCCTGCAGAGAAGCCTAGGCCTAAGTTGGGATCTAGATACAGACAGTTTTGTTTTCCAAGTTTCCTCAGAGGAAAAGCCCTTTACACGTAGAGGAATTCTATCCACCGTGAATAGCCTCTATGATCCCCTAGGGTTTGTATCTCCTGTGACAATAAGAGGTAAGGCCTTAGTTCGTGAACTGTCTTCTGGGAAAAGTGAATGGGATGCATTGCTTCCTCAAGAAAGACTGAGTGAGTGGGTTCAATGGACAGAATCCTTGCTAGCGTTAGAGCACCTAAAGATAGACAGATGCTATGTTCCCGTCTCTCTATCTTTGGCCTGCAGGAAAGAACTGTGCATTTTCTCAGACGTCTCCACCACAGCGATAGGTGCAGTAGCTACTTGAAAGTAATTGATGCAGAAAACATGTGCCATGTTGGATTCATTATGGGAAAGTCCAAATTAAGCCCTAAACCAGCCCATACTATTCCTCGTTTAGAGTTGTGTGCTGCTGTACTTGCAGTAGAGATGTCAGAGTTAATTACAGATGAACTAGACACTGACTTTGATGCTGTGAAATTCTTCACTGATAGCAAGACTGTCCTAGGGTACATTTGCAATACCACAAGGAGATTCTACCTGTATGTCTCAAACAGGATTAACAGAATCAGGCAATCTACACACCCAGATCAGTGGTTCTATGTATCCACAGAGCAAAACCCTGCAGATTATGCCACTAGACCTACTCAAGCAGCATGCCTTCAGAACTCTATATGGTTCTCAGGACCATCCTTTCTGTACCAACTACACTGTGAGGACATAGACACTGCCAGTACTTATCCTCTCATAGAGCCTGAAGCTGACCCTGAAATTAGATCAGAAATTACAAGTTTCAGTTCCAAAGCTCCTGAAGCCACACTTCACTCACATTGCTTTGAGAGATTTTCTTCCTGGAAGATTCTAGTTAAGACCTTAGCCAGACTTATCCACGTCGCTAAAACCTTCCGAAGAGAAAATAATAACGATCAGGTCAGAAGGTGGGAAAGTTTCCATGAACGGGTCAGTCTGGAAGAGCTCTCACAGGCACAATCTGTTATAATTTCTTCCGTTCAAAGCAAACATTTCCAGAAAGAAATTGACTGCATCACAAAACAACAGCCCCTCCCAAAGCATAGCCGTCTTAGGAAACTTAGCCCCTTTGTGGACAAGAACGGGTTGTTTAAAGTAGGTGGACGTTTGTCCGTTGCTGAACTTTCTGAAGAAGAGAAACAGCCTGTCATTATACCCCATGATAACTACATCGCCACACTGCTTGTTAGATACTGTCTTGAACAAGTTGTTCACCAAGGTCGACACATCACAGAGGGTGCAGTTAGATCCGCTGGTTTCTGGATTCTTGGTGGTAAACGGTTAGTGTCAGCGGTTATACACAAATGTGTCACCTGTCGAAAGCTGCGAGGGAGATTACAAAGCCAAAAGATGGCAGAGCTACCAGCAGACAGAGTAGTTGTTGGACCACCTTTCACCAATGTGGGCTTAGATGTGTTTGGTCCATGGTCAGTCTTAACCCGTCGCACTAGGGGAGGCAGCGCGGATAGCAAACGATGGGCAGTCCTTTTCACTTGTCTGTCCACCCGAGCTGTACACATAGAGCTACTTGAAGCCATGTCAACATCAAGCTTTATTAATGCTTTGAGGAGATTCTTCTCAATTCGTGGTCCAGCAAAACTTCTCCGTTCTGACAGGAAATTTGCTTGTAGGGAGCACCATTCAAAGCAATCGATAGTTCCGGTGGTGGTGCCAAGCAGTGTTAGGACTGAACCTGTAGCCCTCAACAAATCCAGACTCTCATTCGAAGTAAACCGCGGCACTCCAGTGCAATGAATTTCTTGTAGTTTTATTGGTTCCAAAAAAAAAAATACAGCGACGTTTCGACAAAATTAGTCTTTTTCAAGCTCCGTTCTGACAGAGGAACAAACTTTGTGGGAGCCTGCAAGGAACTTAACATTTGTGCCAGCGACTCAAAATTACAAGGCTTTCTCCAAGATAGAGGATGTATTTGGGTCTTTAATCCTCCACACTCCTCACACATGGGGGGTGTCTGGGAAAGACTTATAGGTATAGCCAGACGGATCTTGGATGCTATGTTGCTACAAACTAAACCTGCTTATTTGACCCATGAGACTTTGAGTACCTTTATGGCAGAGGTTACAGCCATTATGAATGCAAGACCTTTAGTTCCTGTATCCTCAGATCCAGATACACCTATGGTTCTTACTCCAGCAATGTTGTTAACTTAAAAGGTGAACCCTTTGTCTACTCCACCTGTAAATCTGAGTACCCATCAAGTTCATGCTAAGCAATGGAAGCAAGTGCAATGCTTGGCTGACACTTTTTGGAAAAGATGGAAGAGAGAGTATCTGTCAACCTTGCAGCGCCGTAGAAAGTGGACTGAAGATCGCCCGAATGTAAGAGTGGGTCAGGTTGTTCTGTTAAAGGACGGCCAAGAAGGCAGAAATGAATGGCCCATAGGACTTGTTGTCAATGCACTACCTAGTAGAGATGGCAAAGTTAGAAAAGTGGAGGTCAAGGTTGTAAAAAATGGGACTTTCAAAGTTTATCTTAGGCCTGTAACTGACATTATTGTTCTAGTCCCAGATTAGCTAGGATTATTTCTCTGGTTTATGTGTTCTTAATGCAATGCAGTAATTATATAGGTAGTGACATAATAAATTATGTCAGGCAGGGATTGTGCTGCTCATATTGTTTTGCAATGTCTATAATTACTGTATTAATATGTTTGATGTTGCTGCCATCTAGTGGTCAGAATTAATATTGCCTACAAAGTTTAGATCAGCCTTAACAGGAAGTTGTAATATTCTTATGAGAGACAGTGACCTTCAACCTGGAACTTCTTGTCCTCCATTTCATGAGTGAGCCTGGACCAGCAAGCAGCACACAGTGGTGCTCTGAAGCATCTCAGGACTTTATGGTGGAATTGTCCGTAAGTTCTTTCATTGATGGTAGGAAGCTGTTACACAATGTTTAATGTACTGACATGTATGTTTGGATTATGTTTATGTTGTAGTTTTACAAAGTTATTCAGAAAGAAGAATACATACAGATTTGATGTCTCACGTTTCTTGACTTCTGAATTATTGCTAAGCTGTCTGACTAGCGTTATACAACAGTCAATAGCGCGAAGCAGAACAAGCATCGTTCGGGTTCGTACCGAATTTTGGGGTGTCCGGGACATTTTCAAAAACGTTTGGGTTCGGGTTCGGTGTTCGTCGATTACTTCCCGCTTTCTGAAGGGCTGCACAGCAGCCAATCAGCTAGCGTTTTACTTCTTGCCCTAAGAGCTCATCACAGCCATGCCTACTAATGGCATGGCTGTGATTGGCCAAGTGCAGCATGTGACCCAGCCTCAATTTAAGCTGGAGTCACGTAGCGCCGCATGTCACACTGCTCTGACTAGTGTAGGGAGAGGATGCAGCTGCTGTGTTAGGGCGAGATTAGGAAGGGATTAACTTAGCCAAAACACTTAATGAAGTGATCGATCAACAGCTGAGAATCATTGAACTTCAGCTAGTTACTTGCTCACTGGTTTTTAGGCTGCACAGAGCGTTTTTCTGTCACTTATTTTCTGGGTTGATCGGCGGCCATTTTGTGACTTGTGGTGCACCAGAAGAAGCTGCCACCAAGTCCATCAATCCATCAATACTAGTTTTTTTTTTGCTATATCCTACATCAGGGGCTTAGCTGTGCTAATTGTCACCCCTAGAAACTCAGGATAGCAATTTCTATATTTTATTAACGGGTTAAATACAATTGCCCGAATACCAATCCCCTAAATCTGGTGTTCCAGCTTTGGCTAGACAAGTATAATACTGTCTGCTGTCTGGCAAAGGATAGATTATTTTCTGGGGTGAAATTAACCTGCCAATATAGCAATACCCTGAATCTGGTGTCCAAGCAGTTGCAGGCCAGATTTCATAGTGTCCGCTTACACATATATTTTGTTCTGGGGTTAAATTAACCTGCCAATATAGCAATACCCTGAATCTGGTGTCCAAGCAGTTGCAGGCCAGATTTCATAGTGTCCGCTTACACATATATTTTGTTCTGGGGTGAAATTAACCTGCCAATATAGCAATACCCTGGATCTGTTGTCCAAGCAGTTGCAGGCCAGATTTCCTAGTATCCGCTTACACATATATTTTGTTCTGGGGTTAAATTAACCTGCCAATATAGCAATACCCTGAATCTGGTGTCCAAGCAGTTGCAGGCCAGATTTCATAGTGTCCGCTTACACATATATTTTGTTCTGGGGTGAAATTAACCTGCCAATATAGCAATACCCTGAATCTGGTGTCCAAGCAGTTGCAGGCCAGATTTCATAAAAGAGGAGAGAATATTTAAAAGAAGAAAAACTGCTACAAGAGGACATAGTTTTAAATTAGAGGGGCAAAGGTTTAAAAGTAATATCAGGAAGAATTACTTTACTGACAGAGTAGTGGACGCATGGAATAGCCTTCCTGCAGAAGTGGTAGCTGCAAATACAGTGAAGGAGTTTAAGCATGCATGGGATAGACATAAGGCCATCCTTTATATAAGATAGGGCCTGGGGCTATCCATAGTATTCAGCATATTGGGCAGACTAGATGGGCCAAATGGTTCTTATCTGCCGACACATTCTATGTTTCTATGTTTCATAGTGTCCGCTTACACATATATTTTGTTCTGGGGTGAAATTAACCTGCCAATATAGCAATACCCTGAATCTGGTGTCCAAGCAGTTGCAGGCCAGATTTCATAGTGTCCGCTTACACATATATTTTGTTCTTGGGTGAAATTAACCGCCAATATAGCAATACCCTGAATCTGGTGTCCAAGCAGATTTCCTAGTATCCGCTTACACATATATTTTGTTCTGGGGTTAAATTAACCTGCCAATATAGCAATACCCTGAATCTGGTGTCCAAGCAGTTGCAGGCCAGATTTCATAGTGTCCGCTTACACATATATTTTGTAACTTAATATATTTTGTAACTTTTGTAACTTGAAATTAACATGCCAATATAGCAATACCCTGAATCTGGTGTCCAAGCAGTTGCAGGCCAGATTTCATGGTGTCCGCTTACACATATATTTTGTTCTGGGGTGAAATTAACCTGCCAATATAGCAATACCCTGGATCTGTTGTCCAAGCAGTTGCAGGCCAGATTTCCTAGTATCCGCTTACACATATATTTTGTTCTGGGGTGAAATTAACCTGCCAATATAGCAATACCCTGAATCTGGTGTCCAAGCAGTTGCAGGAAAGATTTCATAGTATCCGCTTACACATATATTTTGTTCTGGGGTGAAATTAACCTGCCAATATAGCTATACCCTGAATCTGGTGTCCAAGCAGTTGCAGGCCAGATTTCCTAGTATCCGCTTACACATATATTTTGTTCTGGGGTGAAATTAACCTGCCAATATAGCAATACCGTGAATCTGGTGTCCAAGCAGTTGCAGGCCAGATTTCATAGTGTCCGCTTACACATATATTTTGTTCTGGGGTGAAATTAACCTGCCAATATAGCAATACCCTGAATCTGGTGTCCCAGCAAGTGCAGGCCAGATTTCATAGTGTCCGCTTACACATATATTTTGTTCTGGGGTGAAATTAACCTGCCAATATAGCCATACCCTGGATCTGTTGTCCAAGTAGTTGCAGGCCAGATTTCCTAGTATCCGCTTACACATATATTTTGTTCTGGGGTGAAATTAACCTGCCAATATAGCAATACCCTGAATCTGGTGTCCAAGCAGTTGCAGGCCAGATTTCCTAGTATCCGCTTACACATATATTTTGTTCTGGGGTGAAATTAACCTGCCAATATAGCAATACCCTGAATCTGTTGTCCAAGCAGTTGCAGGCCAGATTTCATAGTGTCCGCTTACACATATATTTTGTTCTGGGGTGAAATTAACCTGCCAATATAGCAATACCCTGAATCTGGTGTCCAAGCAGTTGCAGGCCAGATTTCATAGTATCCGCTTACACATATATTTTGTTCTGGGGTGAAATTAACCTGCCAATATAGCAATACCCTGGATCTGTTGTCCAAGCAGTTGCAGGCCAGATTTCATAGTATCCGCTTACACATATATTTTGTTCTGGGGTGAAATTAACCTGCCAATATAGCAATACCCTGAATCTGGTGTCCAAGCAGTTGCAGGCCAGATTTCATAGTGTCCGCTTACACATATATTTTGTTCTGGGGTGAAATTAACCTGCCAATATAGCAATACCCTGAATCTGGTGTCCAAGCAGTTGCAGGCCAGATTTCATGGTGTCCGCTTACACATATATTTTGTTCTGGGGTGAAATTAACCTGCCAATATAGCAATACCCTGGATCTGTTGTCCAAGCAGTTGCAGGCCAGATTTCCTAGTATCCGCTTACACATATATTTTGTTCTGGGGTGAAATTAACCTGCCAATATAGCAATACCCTGAATCTGGTGTCCAAGCAGTTGCAGGCCAGATTTCATAGTATCCGCTTACACATATATTTTGTTCTGGGGTGAAATTAACCTGCCAATATAGCAATACCCTGAATCTGTTGTCCAAGCAGTTGCAGGCCAGATTTCATAGTATCCGCTTACACATATATTTTGTTCTGGGGTGAAATTAACCTGCCAATATAGCAATACCCTGAATCTGGTGTCCAAGCAGTTGCAGGCCAGATTTCATAGTGTCCGCTTACACATATATTTTGTTCTGGGGTGAAATTAACCTGCCAATATAGCAATACCCTGAATCTGGTGTCCAAGCAAGTGCAGGCCAGATTTCCTAGTATCCGCTTACACATATATTTTGTTCTGGGGTGAAATTAACCTGCCAATATAGCAATACTCTGGATCTGTTGTCCAAGCAGTTGCAGGCCAGATTCCCTAGTATCCGCTTACACATATATTTTGTTCTGGGGTGAAATTAACCTGCCAATATAGCCATACCCTGGATCTGTTGTCCAAGCAGTTGCAGGCCAGATTTCCTAGTATCCGCTTACACATATATTTTGTTCTGGGGTGAAATTAACCTGCCAATATAGCCATACCCTGGATCTGTTGTCCAAGTAGTTGCAGGCCAGATTTCCTAGTATCCTACTACACATATATTTTGTTCTGGGGTGAAATTAACCTGCCAATATAGCAATACCCTGAATCTGGTGTCCAAGCAGTTGCAGGCCAGTTTTCATAGTGTCCGCTTACACATATATTTTGTTCTGGGGTGAAATTAACCTGCCAATATAGCAATACCCTGGATCTGTTGTCCAAGCAGTTGCAGGCCAGATTTCCTAGTAACCGCTTACACATATATTTTGTTCTGGGGTAAAATTAACCTGCCAATATAGCAATACTTTGAATCTGGTGTCCAAGCAGTTGCAGGCCAGATTTCATAGTGTCCGCTTACACATATATTTTGTTCTGGGGTGAAATTAACCTGCCAATATAGCAATACCCTGAATCTGGTGTCCCAGCAGTTGCAGGCCAGATTTCATAGTGTCTGCTAAAACATATATTTTGTTCTGGGGTGAAATTAATCTGGCAAAATAGCAATACCCTGAATCTGTTGTCCCAGCAGTTGCAGGCCAATTGTAAATCTGTCCATAAAAGGATACCTTTCATTCAGGGCCTAAATACTAGCCCTAAAAGAGATATTCCCCTAAATCAGTGGTTACTGCTGTGCCTGGATTAGTGTAATACGCTACATAAACAAATAGGCAGATAGTGTTAGGTGCCTGTAAAAAAAAGGCCTAAATTTGAAATCAATACATTGGGCCAAATATTTTTTTCCTTATTGTGGTGCTTGGTGAACGGTAACAATGAGGAAAACATCTAGTAAGGGACGCGGTCGTGGTGGTGTTAGTGTACCCTCTGGTGCTGGGAGAGGACATGGCCATTCTGCCACAGCCACACGTCCTAGTGAACCAACTACCTCAGGTTCCAGTACCCGCCAGAATTTCCCGCCAGAATTTACAGCGATATTTGGTGGGGCCCAATGCCGTTCTAAGGATGGTAAGGCCTGAGCAGGTACAGGCGCTAGTCAATTGGGTTGCCGACAGTGGATCCAGCATGTTCACAACATTATCTCCCACCCAGTCTTCTGCAGAAAGCGCACAGGTGGCTCCTGAAAACCAAGCCCATCAATCTGTCACATCACCCCCATGCATATCAGGGAAACTGTCAGAGCCTCAAGTTATGCAGCAGTCTCTTATGCTGTTTGAAGACTCTGCTGGCAGGGTTTCCCAAGGAAATCCACCTAGCCCTTACCCAGTGGTGGAAGACATAGAATGCACTGATGCACAACCACTGATGTTTCCTGATGATGAGTACATGGGAATACCACCTCATCGGAGTCCACACGTCTCTGATGATGACGAAACACAGGTGCCAACTGCTGCGTCTTTCTGTAGTGTGCAGACCGAACAGGAGGTCAGGGAGGAAGACTGTGTGGAAGACGATGCAGGGGACGATGAGGTCCTAGACTCCACATGGAATGAAGGTCGTGCCACTGACTTTCATAGTTGAGAGGAAGAGGTAGTGGTGAGACCGAGCCAACAGCGTAGCAAAAGAGGGAGCAGGGGGCAAAAGCAGAACAGCCGCCGCAAAGAGAGTTCGCCTGATACTGGCCACCGCCACCAGGGACCGAGCACCCCAAAGGCAGCTTCAAGGAGTTCCCTGGCATGGCACTAATTTAAACAATGTGCTGACGACAAGACCCGAGTGGTTTGCACGCTGTGCCATCAGATCCTGAAGCGAGGCATTAACGTTCTGAACCTTAGCACAACCTGCATGACCAGGCATCTACATGCAAAGCATGAACTGCAGTGGAGTAAACACCTTAAAAGCAAGGAACTCACTCAGGCTCCCCCTGCTCCCTCTTCTGCTGCTGCCTCGGCCTCTTCCTCCACCTCGGGAGGAACGTTGGCACCTGCCGCCCACTAAATAGAGGATGCGCTACCGACACCACCACCTGCGTCACCAAGAATCTCCACCATGTCACACGGCAGCGTTCAGCTCTCCATCTCACAAACCTTGGAGAGAAAGCGTAAATTCCCAACTAGCCACCCTCGAGCCCTGGGCCTGAATGCCAGCATTTCTAAACTACTGGCCTTTGAAATGCTGTCATTCAGGCTGGTGGACACAGACAGCTTCAAACAGCTGATGTCCATGGCTGTCCCACAGTATGTTGTCCCCAGCCGCCACTACTTCTCCAAGACAGCCGCACGTCCCTGCACAACCAAGTATCCTATAAAATCAAGTGTGCACTGCGCAACGCCATCTGTGGCAAGGTCCACCTAACCACAGATACGTGGACCAGTAAGCACGGCCAGGGACGCTATATCTCCCTAACTGCACACTGGGTAAATGTAGTGGCGGCTGGGCCCCAGGTGGAGAGTTCCTTGGCGCACGTCCTTCCGCCGCCAAGGATCGCAGGGCATCATTCTTTGCCTCCTGTAGCCTCCTCCTCCTACTCGGCTTCCTCCTCCTCTACTTCCACCAGCTCATCCAGTCAGCCACACACCTTCACCACCAACTTCAGCACAGCCCGGGGTAAACGTCAGCAGGCCATTCTGAAACTCATATGTTTGGGGGACAAGCCCCACACCACGCAGGAGTTGTGGCGGGGTATTGAACAACAGACCGACCAGTGGTTGCTGCCGGTGGGCCTCAAGCCCGGCCTGGTGGTGTGCGATAATGGGTGAAATCTCGTCGCAGCTCTGGGACTAGCCGGTTTGACGCACATCCCTTGCCTGGCGCATGTGCTGAATTTGGTGGTGCAGAAGTTCATTCACAACTACCCCAACATGTCAGAGCTGCTGCATAAAGTGAGGGCCGTATGTGCGCGCTTCCGGCATTCACATCCTGCCGCTGCTCACCTGTCTGTGCTACAGCGTAACTTCGGCCTTCCCGCTCACCGCCTCATATGCGACGTGCCCACCAGTTGGAACTCCACCTTGCACATGCTGGAGAGACTGTGCGAGCAGCAGCAGGCCATAGTGGAGTTTCAGCTGCAGCACGCACGTGTCAGTCGCACTGCTGAACAGCACCACTTCACCACCAATGATTGGGCCTCCATGCGAGACCTGTGTGCCCTTTTGCGCTGTTTCGAGTACTCCACCAACATGGCCAGTGGTGATGACACCGTTATCAGCGTTACAATACCACTTCTATGTCTCCTTGAGAAAACGCTTAGGGCGATGATGGAAGAGGAGGTGACCCAGGAGGAGGAGGAGGAGGAGGATGAGGGGTCATTTTTAGCACTTTCAGGCCAGTCTGTTAGAGGTGGCTCAGAGGGAGGTTTTTTGCAACAGCAGAGGCCAGGTACAAATGTGGCCAGCCAGGGCCCACTACTGGAGGATGAGGAGGATGAGGAGCAGGTGGAGGAGGATGAGGATGAAGCAGGTTCACAGCGGGGTGGCACCTGACACAGCTCAGGCCCATCACTGGTGCGTGGCTGGGGGGATACGGAGGACGATGACGATACGCCTCCCACAGAGGACAGCTTGTCCTTACCTCTGGGGAGCCTGGCACACATGAGCGACTACATGCTGCAGTGCCTGCGCAACGACAGCAGAGTTGCGCACATTTTAACGTGTGCGGACTACTGGGTTGCCACCCTGCTGGATCCCCGGTACAAAGACAATGTGCCCACCTTACTTCCTGCACTGGAGCGTGATAGGAAGATGCGCGAGTACAAGCGCACGCTGGTAGAGGAGCTCCTGAGAGCATTCCTAAATGTCACAGGGGAACAGGTGGAAGCCCAAGGCGAAGGCAGAGGAGGAGCAAGAGGTCGCCAACGCATCAGTGTCATGGCCAGCTCTTCTGAGGGCAGGGTTAGCATGGCAGAAATGTGGAAAAGTTTTGTCTCCACGCCACAGCTAACTGCACAACCACCTGATACGGAATGTGTTAGCTGGAGGCAGCATTTCACTAACATGGTTGAACAGTACGTCTGCACACCCCTCCACGTACTGACTGATGGTTCGGCCCCATTCAACTTCTGGGTCTCCAAATTGTCCACGTGGACAGAGTTAGCATTTTATGCCTTGGAGGTGCTGGCCTGCCCGGCGGCCAGCGTTTTGTCTGAACGTGTATTCAGCACGGCAGGGGGCGTCATTACTGACAAACGCAGCCGTCTGTCCACAGCCAACGTGGACAAGCTGACGTTCATAAAAATGAACCAGGCATGGATCCCACAGGACCTGTGCCTCCCTTTTGCAGAATAGACATTTATAACTGCCTCCCCATCAACCTTGTATTCTTGTACCCCGGGGCACTTCTTTATTGAATCCTCATTTTTCTAACTTTACCATGATCTTGCGGTGCAACCCAAAGTTGAATGAACCTCTCCTCTGTATGGGTGGTGGGGCCGAAATAACTGAAAGTGGCCTTCCCCGGAGGTGGTTGATATGAGGCATGATTCCTTGCTGTGGGACCTCTCTCCTCTGTCAGGGTGCTGGGCCGAAATAAATGAGAGTGGCCTTCTCCGGTGGTGGTTGATATGACGCATGATTCCTTGCTGTGGGACCTCTCTCCTCTGTCTGGATGCTGGGCCGAAATAAATGAGAGTGGCCTTCTCCGGTGGTGGTTGATATGACGCATGATTCCTTGCTGTGGGACCTCTCTCCTCTGTCTGGGTGCTGGGTCGAAATAAATGAGAATGGCCTCCTCCGTTGGTGGTTGATATGAGGCATGATTCCTTGCTGTGGGACCTCTCTCCTCTGTCTGGGTGCTGGTCCCAAATAAATGAGAGTGGCCTTCTCCGGTGGTGGTTGATATGACGCATGATTCCTTGCTGTGGGACCTGTATCCTCTGTCTGGGTGCTGGTCCAAAATAAATGAGTGGCCTTCTCCGGTGGTGGTTGATATGAGGCATGATTCCTTGCTGTGGGACCTCTCTCCTCTGTCTGGGTGCTGGTCCCAAATAAATGAGAGTGGCCTTCTCCGTTGGTGGTTGATATGAGGCATGATTCCTTGCTGTGGGACCTCTCTCCTCTGTCTGGGTGCTGGGCCGAAATAAATGAGAGTGGCCTTCTCCGGTGGTGGTTGATATGACGCATGATTCCTTGCTGTGGGACCTCTCTCCTCTGTCTGGGTGCTGGGCCGAAATAAATGAGAATGGCCTCCTCCGTTGGTGGTTGATATGAGGCATGATTCCTTGCTGTGGGACCTCTCTCCTCTGTCTGGGTGCTGGGCCGAAATAAATGAGAGTGGCCTTCTCCATTGGTGGTTGATATGAGGCATGATTCCTTGCTGTGGGACCTCTCTCCTCTGTCTGGGTGCTGGTTCCAAATAAATGAGAGTGGCCTTCTCCGGTGGTGGTTGATATGAGGCATGATTCCTTGCTGTGGGACCTCTCTCCTCTGTCTGAGTGCTGGGCCGAAATAAATGAGAGTGGCCTTCCCCGGAGGTGGTTGATATGAGGCATGATTCCTTGCTGTGGGACCTCTCTCCTCTGTCAGGGTGCTGGGCCGAAATAAATGAGAGTGGCCTTCTCCGGTGGTGGTTGATATGACGCATGATTCCTTGCTGTGGGACCTCTCTCCTCTGTCTGGGTGCTGGGCCGAAATAAATGAGAGTGGCCTTCTCCGGTGGTGGTTGATATGACGCATGATTCCTTGCTGTGGGACCTCTCTCCTCTGTCTGGGTGCTGGGTCGAAATAAATGAGAATGGCCTCCTCCGTTGGTGGTTGATATGAGGCATGATTCCTTGCTGTGGGACCTCTCTCCTCTGTCTGGGTGCTGGTCCCAAATAAATGAGAGTGGCCTTCTCCGGTGGTGGTTGATATGACGCATGATTCCTTGCTGTGGGACCTGTATCCTCTGTCTGGGTGCTGGTCCAAAATAAATGAGATGGCCTTCTCCGGTGGTGGTTGATATGAGGCATGATTCCTTGCTGTGGGACCTCTCTCCTCTGTCTGGGTGCTGGGCCGAAATAAATGAGAGTGGCCTTCTCCGTTGGTGGTTGATATGAGGCATGATTCCTTGCTGTGGGACCTCTCTCCTCTGTCTGGGTGCTGGGCCGAAATAAATGAGAGTGGCCTTCTCCGTTGGTGGTTGATATGAGGCATGATTCCTTGCTGTGGGACCTCTCTCCTCTGTCTGGGTGCTGGGCCGAAATAAATGAGAGTGGCCTTCTCCGGTGGTGGTTGATATGACGAATGATTCCTTGCTGTGGGACCTCTCCTCTGTCGGGTGCTGGGCCAGAAATAAATGAGAGTGGCCTTCTCCGGTGGTGGTTGATATGACGAATGATTCCTTGCTGTGGGACCTCTCTCCTCTGTCTGGGTGCTGGGCCGAAATAAATGAGAGTGGCCTTCTCCGTTGGTGGTTGATATGAGGCATGATTCCTTGCTGTGGGACCTCTCTCCTCTGTCTGGGTGCTGGGCCGAAATAAATGAGTGGCCTTCTCCGGTGGTGGTTGATATGACGCATGATTCCTTGCTGTGGGACCTCTCTCCTCTGTCTGGGTGCTGGGCCGAAATAAATGAGAGTGGCCTTCTCCGGTGGTGGTTGATATGAGGCATGATTCCTTGCTGTGGGACCTCTCTCCTCTGTCTGGGTGCTGGTCCCAAATAAATGAGAGTGGCCTTCTCTGGTGGTGGTTGATATGAGGCATGATTCCTTGCTGTGGGACCTCTCTCCTCTGTCTGGGTGCTGGGCCAAAATAAATGAGAGTGGCCTTCTCCGGTGGTGGTTGATATGAGGCATGATTCCTTGCTGTGGGACCTCTCTCCTCTGTCTGGGTGCTGGGCCGAAATAAATGAGAGTGGCCTTCTCCGGTGGTGGTTGATATGACAAATGATTCCTTGCTGTGGGACCTCTCTCCTCTGTCTGGGTGCTGGGCCGAAATAAATGAGAGTGGCCTTCTCCGGTGGTGGTTGATATGACAAATGATTCCTTGCTGTGGGACCTCTCTCCTCTGTCTGGGTGCTGGGCCGAAATAAATGAGAGTGGCCTTCTCCGGTGGTGGTTGATATGAGGCATGATTCCTTGCTGTGGGACCTCTCTCCTCTGTCTGGGTGCTGGGCCGAAATAAATGAGAGTGGTCTTCTCTGTTGGTGGTTGATATGAGGCATGATTCCTTGCTGTGGGACCTCTCTCCTCTGTCTGGGTGCTGGTCCCAAATAAATGAGAGTGGCCTTCTCCGGTGGTGGTTGATATGATGCATGATTCCTTGCTGTGGGACCTGTATCCTCTGTCTGGGTGCTGGTCCAAAATAAATGAGAGTGGCCTTCTCCGGTGGTGGTTGATATGAGGCATGATTCCTTGCTGTGGGACCTCTCTCCTCTGTCTGGGTGCTGGGCCGAAATAAATGAGAGTGGCCTTCTCCGTTGGTGGTTGATATGAGGCATGATTCCTTGCTGTGGGACCTCTCTCCTCTGTCTGGGTGCTGGGCCGAAATAAATGACAGTGGCCTTCTCCATTGGTGGTTGATATGAGGCATGATTCCTTGCTGTGGGACCTCTCTTCTCTGTCTGGGTGCTGGTCCCAAATAAATGAGAGTGGCCTTCTCCGGTGGTGGTTGATATGACGCATGATTCCTTGCTGTGGGACCTGTCTCCTCTGTCTGGGTGCTGGTCCCAAATAAATGAGAGTGGCCTTCTCCTGTGGTGGTTGATATGACGCATGATTCCTTGCTGTGGGACCTGTCTCCTCTGTCTGGGTGCTGGTCCCAAATAAATGAGAGTGGCCTTCTCCGGTGGTGGTTGATATGAGGCATGATTCCCTTGCTGTGGGACCTCTCTCCTCTGTCTGGGTGCTGGGCCGAAATAAATGAGAGTGGCCTTCTCCGGTGGTGGTTGATATGAGGCATGATTCCTTGCTGTGGGACCTCTCTCCTCTGTCTGGGTGCTGGGCCGAAATAAATGAGAGTGGCCTTCTCCGGTGGTGGTTGATATGACAAATGATTCCTTGCTGTGGGACCTCTCTCCTCTGTCTGGGTGCTGGGCCGAAATAAATGAGAGTGGCCTTCTCCGTTGGTGGTTGATATGAGGCATGATTCCTTGCTGTGGGACCTCTCTCCTCTGTCTGGGTGCTGGGCCGAAATAAATGAGAGTGGCCTTCTCCGGTGGTGGTTGATATGAGGCATGATTCCTTGCTGTGGGACCTCTCTCCTCTGTCTGGGTGCTGGGCCGAAATAAATGACAGTGGCCTTCTCCATTGGTGGTTGATATGAGGCATGATTCCTTGCTGTGGGACCTCTCTTCTCTGTCTGGGTGCTGGTCCCAAATAAATGAGAGTGGCCTTCTCCGGTGGTGGTTGATATGACGCATGATTCCTTGCTGTGGGACCTGTATCATCTGTCTGGGTGCTGGTCCCAAATAAATGAGAGTGGCCTTCTCCTGTGGTGATTGATATGACGCATGATTCCTTGCTGTGGGACCTGTATCCTCTGTCTGGGTGCTGGTCCCAAATAAATGAGAGTGGCCTTCTCTGGTGGTGGTTGATATGAGGCATGATTCCTTGCTGTGGGACCTCTCTCCTCTGTCTGGGTGCTGGGCCGAAATAAATGAGAGTGGCCTTCTCCGGTGGTGGTTGATATGAGGCATGATTCCTTGCTGTGGGACCTCTCTCCTCTGTCTGGGTGCTGGGCCGAAATAAATGAGAGTGGCCTTCTCCGGTGGTGGTTGATATGACAAATGATTCCTTGCTGTGGGACCTCTCTCCTCTGTCTGGGTGCTGGGCCGAAATAAATGAGGTGGCCTTCTCCGGTTGGTGGTTGATATGACGCATGATTCCTTGCTGTGGGACCTCTCTCCTCTGTCTGGGTGCTGGGCCGAAATAAATGAGAGTGGCCTTCTCCGTTGGTGGTTGATATGAGGCATGATTCCTTGCTGTGGGACCTCTCTCCTCTGTCTGGGTGCTGGGCCGAAATAAATGACAGTGGCCTTCTCCGGTGGTGGTTGATATGAGGCATGATTCCTTGCTGTGGGACCTCTCTCCTCTGTCTGGGTGCTGGGCCGAAATAAATGAGAGTGGCCTTCTCCGGTGGTGGTTGATATGACGCATGATTCCTTGCTGTGGGACCTGTATCCTCTGTCTGGGTGCTGGTCCCAAATAAATGAGAGTGGCCTTCTCCTGTGGTGGTTGATATGACGCATGATTCCTTGCTGTGGGACCTCTCTCCTCTGTCTGGGTGCTGGTCCCAAATAAATGAGAGTGGCCTTCTCCGGTGGTGGTTGATATGAGGCATGATTCCTTGCTGTGGGACCTCTCTCCTCTGTCTGGGTGCTGGGCCAAAATAAATGAGAGTGGCCTTCTCCGGTGGTGGTTGATATGAGGCATGATTCCTTGCTGTGGGACCTCTCTCCTCTGTCTGGGTGCTGGGCCGAAATAAATGAGAGTGGCCTTCTCCGGTGGTGGTTGATATGACGACATGATTCCTTGCTGTGGGACCTCTCTCCTCTGTCTGGGTGCTGGGCCGAAATAAATGAGAGTGGCCTTCTCCGGTGGTGGTTGATATGACACATGATTCCTTGCTGTGGGACCTCTCTCCTCTGTCTGGGTGCTGGGCCGAAAATAAATGAGAGTGGCCTTCTCCATTGGTGGTTGATATGAGGCATGATTCCTTGCTGTGGGACCTCTCTCCTCTGTCTGGGTGCTGGGCCGAAATAAATGAGAGTGGCCTTCTCCGGTGGTGGTTGATATGAGGCATGATTCCTTGCTGTGGGACCTCTCTCCTCTGTCTGGGTGCTGGGCCGAAATAAATGAGAGTGGTCTTCTCTGTTGGTGGTTGATATGAGGCATGATTCCTTGCTGTGGGACCTCTCTCCTCTGTCTGGGTGCTGGTCCCAAATAAATGAGAGTGGCCTTCTCCGGTGGTGGTTGATATGACGCATGATTCCTTGCTGTGGGACCTGTATCATCTGTCTGGGTGCTGGTCCCAAATAAATGAGAGTGGGCTTTTCCGGTGGTGATTGATATGACGCATGATTCCTTGCTGTGGGACCTGTATCCTCTGTCTGGGTGCTGGTCCAAAATAAATTAGAGTGGCCTTCTCCGTTGGTGGTTGATATGAGGCATGATTCCTTGCTTTGGGACCTCTCTCCTCTGTCTGGGTGCTGGGCCGAAATTAATGAGAGTGGCCTTCTCCGTTGGTGGTTGATATGAGGCATGATTCCTTGCTGTGGGACCTCTCTCCTCTGTCTGGGTGCTGGGCCGAAATCAATGAGAGTGGCCTTCTCCGGTGGTGGTTGATATGACGCATGATTCCTTGCTGTGGGACCTGTATCCTCTGTCTGGGTGCTGGTCCAAAATAAATGAGAGTGGCCTTCTCCAGTGGTGGGTGGATTGATATTGGTTAATTTTTATTTATTTTATTTTATTTTAATTCATTTCCCTATCCACATTTGCTTGCAGGGGATTTACCTACATTTTGCTGCCTTTGGCAGCCCTCTAGCCCTTTCCTGTAGTATTTTACAGCCTTTTTATCACTTAAAAGTTCCGGTCCCCATTGACTTCAATGGGGTTCGGGTTCGGGAGAAAGTTCGGGTCGAGTTCGAATCCCGAACCCGAACATTTTCGGGAAGTTCGGCCAAACTTCTCGAACCCGAACATCCAGGTGTTCGCTCATCTCTAATCCAGTACATTTTTTTCATTCTTTGTAAGATTATCGTGTAAATGAAATTTACCATCCTTGCATTGTTGTAACCAGGAGTCAATGTCTGTTTGAACAAACTGGATAAAAGTCTCGACTGGATGGTATGTACGGGGTGGTGAAAAAGCACTCTTAGTTTTTAAGCCAAAATGTCTAACAGATAAAGTATCAGACACAGGGGAAATATCAGAAGCCGGTGTCAATTGTCCTGTGGAGAAATGCGCTTTCAAGCGTATGCGCCTAAAAAAACGTTGTAAGTCCATATCTAATGTGAACGTGTCCAAACTACTTGTGGTGCTGAAAGACAGACCTTTCTGTAATAAGTTCATTTGCATAGGACTTAGATTTATGGAAGACAGATTCAGTACTAAATTGTCTGGGTGCTGGTCCAAAATAAATGACAGTGGCCTTCTCCGGTGGTGGTTGATATGAGGCATGATTCCTTGCTGTGGGACCTCTCTCCTCTGTCTGGGTGCTGGGCCGAAATAAATGAGAGTGGCCTTCTCCGTTGGTGGTTGATATGAGGCATGATTCCTTGCTGTGGGACCTCTCTCCTCTGTCTGGGTGCTGGGCCGAAATAAATGAGAGTGGCCTTCTCCATTGGTGGTTGATATGAGGCATGATTCCTTGCTGTGGGACCTCTCTCCTCTGTCTGGGTGCTGGTCCCAAATAAATGAGAGTGGCCTTCTCCGGTGGTGGTTGATATGAGGCATGATTCCTTGCTGTGGGACCTCTCTCCTCTGTCTGAGTGCTGGGCCGAAATAAATGAGAGTGGCCTTCTCCGTTGGTGGTTGATATGGCGCATGATTCCTTGCTGTGGGACCTCTCTCCTCTGTCTGGGTGCTGGGCCGAAATAAATGAGAGTGGCCTTCTCCGTTGGTGGTTGATATGACGCATGATTCCTTGCTGTGGGACCTCTCTCCTCTGTCTGGGTGCTGGGCCGAAATAAATGAGAGTGGCCTTCTCCGGTGGTGGTTGATATGACGCATGATTCCTTGCTGTGGGACCTCTCTCCTCTGTCTGGGTGCTGGTCCCAAATAAATGAGAGTGGCCTTCTCCGGTGGTGGTTGATATGGTTGAATACTCTGCCAGAGTAACCGCATGTAGTTCTAATGAGATCAGGTGCTTTGCCTCCTTTTCCAAATCCCTGCTTTTCAATTCGCTGGGATGGATTTTTAGAAAGTCCGATGGGGCAGTGATCTGAGTCACAATATTATCTGCAGTATCTTCTGTATATGCAAAGGTATTCATTTGCTTGAAGATGTGGAGCGTGCTCGTACCGGAATACCTTGAATATTCAGCGTTGGACTGGTCGGCACTGCTCTGAAGATGTTTGCGGTGCACGTGTCAATGGGTCGGCGTCCCCGGAACACTTCAAAAATGGAGACCGGCACACGCTTAAGTTGATCTTAAGAGATGCTTTTATTTTGTCACATATTATACAAGTGACGCGTTTCGGCACTTAGTTGTGCCTTCATCAGACTCATAACATCTATTGTAGTCAAGACTTTATATACACACTGTAACAAGATAACAATCGGAAGTGACATCATAATGTAATCCCACCCCCTTTAATCTAAACAGCGAATCAGAAACGTAGCAAAAGTGTATAGACTGCCGGTAAAATTTCCATTGTGCAGTGATATTATGCATTATTGATGTTGTGCTGCAAGATAAAAAATAAAAGGAAAAAAGGAAAAAAAGAGAAGAAATTAATAGTGAGAAAAGCAAAATATCACAATACAGTTTTTTTCGATGTACAAGTTGCTTTCATGTTTTCATGATTATCTTAAAGGAGGCTGTGCACACTATAATCACGATTGAGACCACGGGGTGCAATGGTCTGTAGGCGATGTATCCAATAAGCCTCTCTTTTTTTAACAATAATCTGTTTCTGTCCCCGCCCCTACGTGGTAGCTGAACACTCTCGATAATTTGAAATCTGAGTTGAGCTATTGTATGTTTCACATGGTGGAAATGATGTGGTATCGGTAATAAAAGGTTTTCCATTCTGATGGTAGATTTGTGGTTACTCAATCTGTCTTTAATGCGCATCAAGGTTTCACCGATATATAGTAAACCGCATGGACACTTTAATAAGTAAACCACAAATCGGCTGTCACATGTAAAATGACCCTGGACTGGTATCTGCTCCCCTGTATGTGGATGTGCAAAATATGCGCCGCGTATGACACTCGAGCAGTGCACACAGTTAAGGCAAGGGAAAGTGCTTGTTCTTGGGGTAGAGAATACCTGTTGTTTTAGGGAAATTCTGTTCGTACCGAGTGCCGGTCTCCATTTTTGAAGTGTTCCGGGGACGCTGACCCATTGACACGTGCACCGCAAACATCTTCAGAGCAGTGCCAGTCCAGCGCTGAATATTTAAGGTATTCCGGTACGAGTACGTTCCACACCTTCAAGCAAATGAATACCTTTGCATATACAGAAGATACTGCAGATAATATTGTGACTCAGATCACTGCCCCATTGGACTTTCTAAAAATCCATCCCAGCTAATTGAAAAGCAGGGATTTGGAAAAGAAGGCAAAGCACCTGATCTCATTAGAACTACATGCGGTTACTCTGGCAGAGTATTACCGCACACAGAAGATACCACGGGGATTGAGAGTTAAATTGCGACCGACTCTCTTTTGCAATAATCTGGACTACTGCACAAGATTTGCCCAGATATTAAATAAATGCTCTCTGGACTTTATAGTTTTGACCATCGAACACCTTACTTCTGCCATCAAGGAACGTGAGGCCAATATACAATCCATTAAGGACCAGCTAAAGGATTGTCTGAAACCTGACGAATTGACATCTCTCCATGAGCGATTGGAGAAACAATGCAACGATTTGCGCACCAAAGTAGAAGCCACGAAGAGATCCAAGTATCTCCGCGATACCGAGGACTACCTGCAACAGCGAGTCTACAAATGGCAGGATTCTACAGGGACTGCTACCCCATCTGCCTTTACAAGAGACCGACGAGCAGGTTCAGCGTCCTCAGGTTCTGGGAGCGACACTTCTGCTGGCACTCGAGGTTCTTTTTTAGGCCGACGCAACCGACTTCCAAAAGGAAAACCAGGAGAGCAGGGCGCCATCACCGGCGAAACGGCTACATCCTGCATAACCCGGTCTCAGGTATGACGGACAATTTAGTACTGAATCTGTCTTCCATAAATCTAAGTCCTATGCAAATGAACTTATTACAGAAAGGTCTGTCTTTCAGCCCCACAATTAGTTTGGACACGTTCACATTAGATATGGATTACAACGTTTTTTTAGGAGCATACGCTTGAAAGTGCATTTCTCCACAGGACAATTGACACCTGCTTCTGATATTTCCCCTGTTTCTGATACTTTATCTGTTAGACATTTTGGCTTAACAACTAAGAGTGCTTTTTCACCACCCCGTACATACCATCCGGTCGAGACTTTTATCCAGTTTGTTCAAACAGACATTGACTCCTGGTTACAACAATGCAAGGATGGTAAATTTCATTTACACCATAATCTTACAAAGAATGAAAAAAATGTACTGGATCACTTACTGGATAATAAGTCTCTGGTATTTAAACCTGCTGACAAAGGGGGAGCACTCGTGGTACTTGATAAGCATTATTATGTTTCAGAAATCTTGAACCAATTGCAGGATGGCGACACATATAGATTACTTCAACATGATCCTGTTTTTCAAATTAAGGCGTTGTTACAGTGTCGTAGATGGGGCTAGAGAGGATGAAGTCATTGACGCCACCTTGGGCAATTTTTTGATCAATCAACATCCCATAACTCCGGTTTTTTATACTTTACCCAAGGTCCATAAATCCCTCACTCATCCACCGGGTCGCCCTATTGTGGCGTCCACTGACTCAATCCTCTCACCCCCTGCGATATTCCTAGAAAAGGTGTTGATACCCTTAACTACTATGTCTCCCTCCTACCTACGGGATACACAACATTTTCTACAGGAGTTGAACCTTATCCACACAGAGAACAATTACATACTAGTCACTCTGGACGTATGTAGTTTATATACATCAATCACTCACCATGAAGGCATAAGAGCAGTAAAACACCTACTCTCATCTAGTACGTATTCAAACACACAGCAAGATTTTTTTCTGTCATTACTTAAAATTGTACTAGAACAGAATTATTTTTTATTTCAGGATTCATTTTACCAACAGTGGCGCGGGACCGCGATGGGATCGAACGCCGCACCGCCGTACGCAAATACGTACATGTCACAATTCGAGCATGAATATGTTTATTCTAATCCACTATATCAACAGCATTGTATATTTTGGTGTCGATTTATCGACGACATATTATGTGTGTGGCAGGGTGACGTTCGATCCCTAGAGCAGTTTGCGGATTCCTTGAATGGAGCACGCTCCGAATTGAAATTTACATTGCACTATGATACAGAAAAAGTGTCCTTTTTGGACACTTGGGTGATTCAAGATACCGAGGGACACATACAAACTGATCTGTTCACTAAGAGCACCAATAGGAACAGTCTGTTATCCTTCACCAGCAATCATCCGGCCCCCACAAAAAAAGTCACTGCCATACTCACAATTTCAGAGGGTTAAACGGATTGTTAGTGACCCTGAAAGCTGTACAGCGAGACTCAATGAGATGACGGACAAATTCCGTGCGAGGGGTTATCCCGACTCTCTACTACAAGAACAAAGAAACAAACTTGATTCCACGCAATCCTCAAAGCCTGTAAAAGAACCGCGCATACCACTAGTGATTAAATATCACCCATGGACTTATAAATTGCGCGGTATTATAAATAAACATTGGCATGTGATATCTAGATCTTATCCAGAAACTCAGATATTCCAAAAACCACCTATGCTATGCTACAAGAGGAATCCCAATATCAAAGATAGGATTGTGAGGGCCGATATTGGTACGAACAGAATTTCCCAAAAACAACAGGTATTCTCTACCCCAAGAACAGGCACTTTCCTTGCCTTAACTGTGTGCACTGCTCGAGTGTCATACGCGGCGCATATTTTGCACATCCACATACAGGGGAGCAGATACCAGTCCAGGGTCATTTTACATGTGACAGCCGATTTGTGGTTTACTTATTAAAGTGTCCATGCGGTTTACTATATATCGGTGAAACCTTGATGCGCATTAAAGACAGATTGAGTAACCACAAATCTACCATCAGAATGGAAAACCTTTTATTACCGATACCACATCATTTCCACCATGTGAAACATACAATAGCTCAACTCAGATTTCAAATTATCGAGAGTGTTCAGCTACCACGTAGGGGCGGGGACAGAAACAGATTATTGTTAAAAAGAGAGGCTTTTTGGATACATCGCCTACAGACCATTGCACCCCGTGGTCTCAATCGTGATTATAGTGTGCATAGCCTTCTTTAAGATAATCATGAAAACATAATCGCGATAAAATCGCGGCAACTTGTACATCGAAAAAAACTGTATTGTGATACTTTGCTTTTCTCACTATTAATTTCTTCTCTTTTTTCCTTTTTTCCTTTTATTTTTTATCTTGCATTGCAACATCAATAATGCATAATATCACTGCACAATGGAAATTTTACCGGCAGTCTATACACTTTTGGATCATCTCATCCCGCAAAAAATGATACCCCACATAGGACAATCGCGCAAAAAATAAAAAAAACATGGCTCTCAGACTATGTAGACACTAAAAAATGATTTTCTTTTGTTTTAAAAAATGATGATATTGTGTAAAACTTAAATAAATAAAAAGTATACATATTATGTATCACCGTGTCCGTCACAACCTGCTCTATAAAAATAACACATGACCAAACCCCTCAGGTGAACACAACAAAAAATAAAAAATAAATACGGTGTCAAAAGCCATTTTTGTCACCTTACATCACATAAAGTGTAATAGCAAGCAACCAAAATGTCATATGCACCCCAAGATAGGGCCAATCAAACTTACATCTCATCCCGCAAAAAATGAGCCCCTACATAAGACAGTGGCCAAAAAATAAATAAATAAGGCTTTCAGAATGTGGAGACACTAAAAAAAATCATTTTTTTCAAAAATGCTTTATTATGTAAAACTGAAACAAAACCCCCCCAAAGTAGCCAAATTTGGTATTTTCGCGTCCTTAGCGACCTGCTCTATAGAAATAGCACACAATCTAACCTGTCATTTTAACGATGTAAATAACAAAAAATAAAAACAGTCCCAAAACAGCTATTTTTTTGCAAATTTTCCATTTTAATCCATTTTTCCAGTAACAATGCGAGGGTTAACAGCCAAAAAAAACTCAATATTTATTGCCCTGATTCTTTCGTTTGCAGAAACACTCTATATGTGGTCGTAAACTGCTGTTTGGCCAAACGGCAGGGCGTTGAAGGAAGAGAACGCCATATGGTTTTTGGAAGGCGGATTTTTCTGGACTGGTTTGACACTATGTCCCATTTGAAGCCCCCCTGATGCACCCCTACAGTAGAAACTCCAAAATAGTGACCCCATTTTGGAAACTGCCGAATAAGGTGGCAGTTTTGTTTGTATTATTTTAGGGTAAATATGATTTTTGGTTGCTCTATATTACACTTTTTTTAAGGCAAGGTAACAAAAAATAGAAATTCTGAAATATCATCTCCATTTGCCAATAACTCTTGTGGAACACCTAAAGGGTTAATAAAGTTTCTAAAATCGGTTTTGAATACCTTCAGGGGAGTAGTTTCTTAGATGGAGTCACTTTTATGGAGTTTCTACTTTAGGGGTGCATCTGGGGGCTTCAAATGGGACATGGTGTCAAAAATCCAGTCCAGCAAAATCCGCCTTCCAAAAACCATATGGCGTTCCTTTCATTCTGCACCCTGCCGTTTGGCCATACAGCAGTTTACGACCACATATGGGGTGTTTCTGCAAACTACAGAATCAGCGCAATAAATATTGAGTTTTGTTTGGCTGTTAACCCTTGCTTTGTTACTGGAAAAAATTGATTCAAATGGAAATTTTTCCAAAAAAATCAAAATTCGGAAATGTTATCTTCATTTGCCATTAACTCTCGTGGAAAAAGGGTTAATGTTATTTCTAAAATCAGTTTTGACTACCTTGAGGGGTTTAGTTTCTTGGGTGGTTTCTAAAAAGTGGGTTTTTGAAAATTTCTGAAAAATTTCAAGATTTGCTTCTAAACTTCTAAGCCTTGTAACATCCCCAAAAATGAAATGCCATTCCCAAAATGATCGATACATGAAGTAGACATATGGGGAATGTAAATCAATTACTTTTTTGGCGGTATTACTATGTATTATAGAAGTAGAGAAATTGAAGCTTGGAGAATTGCTAATTTTTCCAAATTTTTGGTAAATTTGGTATTTTTTTATAAATAAAAATGAAATTTTTCGACTTGATTTTACCACTGTCAGGAAGTACAATATGTCTCAGAATGGCCTGGATAAGAAAAAGAGATTTAAAGTTATCACCACATAAAGTGACACTGGTCAGATTTGCAAAAAATGGCCAAGTCCTTAAGGTGAAATAGGGCTGAGTCCTTAAGGGGTTAATATCTCACACAGCTTAACTTTCTGGGTGAGATATACACTCCCTTGAATACAATTCCCGCTGTCTGTCTGCAACACAAAAAGTTCTCTCATCTCAGATTGACTAATTTCCTCTCCTGGGTTTTGGTACCCTCTGGTCTAGTTCTATTTGGCCATTATCACTATGGGGGTCATGTATGATGCTGAAATACACCTACTGTATATTAGGCGCATTTCAGGCGCAGATTGCGACTTGCTCATGACAGGTCTAAAAAAGTGGGCATGGGCAAATCTCATTTACCATTTTCTACGCCTGTTTCAGGCATAGAAAAAGGTCTAAATGTAAGACAGCAAGGAAGCTGTTTTACATTTAGAACTGGTGGAGGATCTGCCGAAGTTATGAAGAGGCTAGTGCCTCTTTATAACTTCTGTGGATCCATGTTCAGCTTAGGGGTTTAAGACCAGCGTCTAAAACCCCGTTTTTAATAAATGTGCCCCTGTGTTTTTAAGTAAGCTCCTATGTCTTGAACTCTTCTTGCATGTTGGATTCCTAGTTGGATGAAGGTGGAATTTTTCCCCCAAGAAAGCACACCACAACCTAAACTGATGCATATTTTACCTGTTTGGATAAACATTTTGTAATGTTTGCTGATTTTTTTGTTTTTATGTTTTTATAATTGAAGAGAAATTCTGTAATTTTGCAGTTTCCACACTGGCCACAAGGCTTCACAATAGGCTAATACTTCCAGTTATGTAAAAATGACATTTTAACACTCTTCGGACAGACAAGATTTCAATGTAAAATAACTCTAATATATAGGTAAAACAGGGTCACGCCATTCTATAACAGGTGATGCGGTTGACGCTATGGTCACCATTATGGTCTGCTATTTGCTGCTCCCCCCGTTGCCAGAGGTTTTGATCCACATAATGGGGAAATGCTACGGTGGCCATGCAGGGATCTGGAGGGATGCGGGTGCTGGAGACCGGGTAAGTAGGAGGGGCCCGGGCATTGTGAGAGGGTATTTCTACTATTGGATAACCCCTTTAAGTAGGACTGAACTAAAATAGCAAAGACTTTCCATAGACAGGAGTGATGCTGTTTTTGGAAAGAAAATACTTTTTTTCTAATATTTTGCAACCCCTCTTTATTGTGTAGCATTGTATTAGTACAGAGTGTAGGACTGAGGTCCATTATTATTTTTGCCTTTCAAAACTTGGTGTTATTCATATCTAGCAAAATACTTGACGTCTTTTTCACAGTAATGTTACATAGTTTGTCTGATTGCTTATCTTTTCTCTTTAGGGGTCACAACTGTTTTGACAATGACAACGTTGAGTATTAGTGCACGGAACTCTCTGCCCAAGGTTGCTTATGCCACTGCAATGGACTGGTTTATGGCAGTGTGCTATGCTTTTGTCTTCTCAGCACTTATTGAATTTGCTACAGTGAATTACTTCACCAAAAGAGGATGGGCCTGGGATGGCAAAAGAGCTCAGGAATGTCAGACCTTTAAGGTGAGTTAACGTGAATCCAATAATTCAGTTACAGGTCCTTTGAACAATTATCCCTTTGATACTTCCTGCCCTTGTACTAAAGGGGTAGTCCTATCTGGATATCGAAGACATATCGACAGGATATACCATAAATGTCTGATAGGGGCAAGTCCCAGGCGTGGGACCTGCACTTATCTCAGGAGTCACAAATACAGCGTTCTCTCCATTCACTGCTATGAGACTTTCCAAACTAGCAAAGTGAGCACGCTTGGCTATTTTTGGAAGTCTCATACAAATGAATTGAGAAAGCTTGTGCATACATGGCTTGCTCTTACTTCATGGCAAGGCCCCTTCTCGAGATAAGCCATTTATGGTATATCCTATCAATTTGTCATAAATTTCAAGATGGGACTATTCCTTTAACATTGGGATGCTGTGTGGTAACTTATCATGAACCACATCAATTAGGCTGTGAATGTTCATGTAAACTCTCAATTTCTATATATCCGTGACAGGGCTAAATTTTGAGAGCCCAGTTCATGAAGTAAGTAAAACATTAATAATAATAAGTAAAAGCCAATATTGTGCAGGCATAATCTGTTGTAGGGCTTCCACAATTACTCGATAAAATCGAGTAACTTGAACCAAATTTTTTGCATCGAGGATTTCTTTGTGTCATGTGACCACGGAGCGTGAGTGAAGCGCTTGCTATTACTTGCGCTCCAGGGTCCCCCAACAGTCCGCACCGCGCTATATCCTGACACATCGTCAGGGCATAGTGCACTTAACGTGCGCTATGACCTGACACTGTGTGACGTCAGGATGACAGTGCAGCGCGCACAGAAGAAGAGACTCAAGAGCTGTTGAGTGTCGGGGGCGCTCCTACAAGAAAGGTAAGTACTGGCGCTGTGGATTGATTGAAGCGGAGGGCATGGAGGACTGATGGCTTGGGGGGCGGGGACTGATGGCACAGAGAACTGATGGCATGGGTTTGATGACAGAGAACTGATGGCATGAGGGTTGATGGCACAGAGAACTGATGGCATAGGGGGGTGATGGCACAGAGGACTGATGGCATGGCGAGATGATGGCACAGAGGACCGTTGGCATAGGGGGATGATGGCACAGAGAACTGATGGCATGGGGGGTGATAGCACAGTACTGATGCCATGGGGGGGCTGATGGCATAGTACTGATGACATAGGGGGTGATGGCACAGAGGGCTGATAGCATGGGGGGTGATGGCACAGTACTGATGGCAGGGGGGCTAATGGCACACTACTGATGGCATGGGGGGCTGATGGCACAGGACTGATGACATGGGGGTGGTGGCACAGAGTACTGATGGCATAGGGGGAGCTGATAGCACAGAGGGCTGATGGCATGGGGGGAGCTGATGGCACAGAGGACTGATATTACTAAGGGGAAGCTGATGGCATGGGGGAACCTGATGGCACTGGTGGGGATTGTTGATGGGGGGGTGCTTTTTAGTTTTTATAAAGGAAAACGTTATTTTAATTCATTTTTTGTTATTAAAGTACTTGACTAATAGTTGGATTAATCAATAGAATACTTAATACTAAAATAATCGATAGCTACAGTCCTAATCAGTTGAATGCTAGAAAATAGAGTGCCCTCGCACTGGTCTACTCTTAAATATTTTTTCTCCTGCCTAGTCCTAGATTGTTCATTGTCTCAAAGTGGGGAAGAACTGGCAAATCCCCCACAAATAGCTGCTGTCGCCAAACACAAGAAGCAGTTGCTGTTTGTATGTATTTTTTAATGCTTTCAATGGCTTCAGTGGGAGTTGCATATAAATAGTTGTGTATTGACCGCATTGAAGCAGCTTTACACAGCAATAATTTTGTCATTTAATTCCATGGCTGTCGGGGGCTATGTTGCAACTATTTATGTGGGACACTATTATCAGTATTATTTATTGATGATGCTCTACTATCACTATTCATGTGGAGCACTTTGCTGGCACTGTGGCACTGTATTACTGTGAGCACATTACCAGCTATTACATACTATGGGGGAATTTTTTTAAGACTGGTATCTCTAATGCCAGTTTTGATATAGTTTTCAGTGGCGTGAGATGTGCCATGTTTATATCGAGGCATAAGTTTCTTAATTTTTAGTAGTAATTTTAGTATATTCAGTAGGTCCATGTGTCAGGATCTGCAATTCTGCAATGTACAGCAGCTAGGAGCTCTCTCAAATTTCAGTTGTAATTTGAGCCATTTTAAATCTTTCAGGCCTTGTAGCCACACTTTCCTGTCCACGTCCCTACCCACTTTATTAGAAAAGTAGCAAAATTGGTATTGAAAGGGCAAAAAGTTTAAATTTTTTGTATACACTCAGGCTTGTACAAAGATTTTTGTCTTTTCTATTCCAGTTTAATGGAATAGAACTTTTAATAAATGACAATATGACACCCTATGACAATAGATTGTAAGTAGTAGTCTGTCAAACTATATCTTTTATATAAAATATTAATATTTTATATAAGAGATAAAATGTCAATAAAATATGGAAATCAGTCAGGAAATCCACTAGGCGGACATAAAAACACCTTTTCTTTTATCTTAAGACTCTAAATTTAATTTATGCAATTAATGAAACTAAGGGGCAATCAATAATGCAAAAATATAAACTTTATTTACAAAAAATATAAACTTTATCCCGTGCTGAGCCACGTCCCCTGCACTGATCATATGACAGTGACGTCACCCCAGGTCCTTTGGCTGTTCAACAGTTCGCGTTGGTGGCAGCCGCCCCTTATGGATTCCATATGCCGCTATAGTGGAATCCATAACGGGATGCGCGACTTACCACCACCCGAACGCCGAACACCGGACTTTTTTTTAATGTTCGCACATCTCTAGTTAAGATATGTTGCAAATCTAAATATACCACACAGAAATAAATAGAATATAATTATGAATATAGGAACATCACACAGTAGATGTTTCCCATAAAGTATGACCTCCTTTATGACCTTGTAAGGAAGAAAAATAACACGTTGCTATTAGAAGTTTATCTCTCGCAGACACATGTCTTGTAGAACACATTATAATACTAACAGATAATCCATACTCGGCATAAACTTATATTGGCTTGTTTCAGCCATCTAAAAGAACTTTGGTTCAAGCTGATTTCACTCTTAAAGGGAACCTGTCACCAGGATTTTGGGTATAGAGCTGAGAACATGGGTTGCTAGATGGCCGCTAGCACATCCGCAATATCCAGTCCCCATAGCTCTATGTGCTTTTATTGTGTAAAAAAAATGATTTGATAGAAATGCAAATGAACCTGAGATGAGTCCTGTCCCTGGACTCATCTCAGGGACAGGACTTATCTCAGGTTCATTTGCATATGTATCAAATCGGTTTTTTTTACACAATAAAAGCACACAGAGCTATGGGGACTGGATATTGTGGATGTGCTAGCGGCCATCTAGTAACCCATGTCCTCAGCTCTGTAGACAAAATCCCGGTGACAGGTTCCCTTTAAAGGCAATAAGCATCGATATTTAGACTATAATATCATCAGATAACACTGTACACTTATGAAAATGCACGACAAGTCATAAGGCTGCTGTAGTTGCCACTGAACTGAGCATAAGCCAAATTCCATATTGTAATATTAAAATAATCAATACATGTCTGTATTGCTGATTTTTTTTTGGTAGGCCACTCTGTATTTTGAATGCAACCCTCCTTGTCTAGTTTTTATTATTAAGGATTCTATACAGTGGTCATAGTTTATATTATATTTAGTTCATAACAATAATAAGATTGTATTATTTTCCTAGATGAAAGAACCTATAATCTTGGCGAAAAAATCCAAAACAACGTACAACATTGTGGGAACAACCTATATGCGCAACATCAAGGAACCAGCCTTGCTAGCTATTACAAAGAATGCAGCTCTCCCTCCAACCCATCTCTCATCTCCACATCCTGAGCTAAAACATCTTGATGGGAAAAAAACTTATAACAGTGTCAGTCGCATTGATAAAATTTCTCGCATTGTCTTCCCTGTCCTTTTTGCCATCTTTAATCTGGTGTACTGGGCTACATATGTCAACCGAGAATCAGCAATCAAGGGAATGATTCCAAAATAATTATGTAATTCATTTAAGTAGACTACCTTACCTGTTTTCCACCAAGTACCGTAGTATCTGTTGTTGACTGGCTTTTGTATGGGTTTAAGATTGTCTCATTCTTTCTATTTGCTCACTGTGATATCTACCCTTGGGGGGTAGTTTGCTTGTTTTAAGGATAAACTACTGTAGCCCTAAATGTTTGACATTAAAGTTGATGTAATTTTATTCAGCCCATGATTTAGTATATGTCTACACAACCTGCTATATCCCTTAGGCTTTTTTCAAATGGCCCTAGTTTTTAATGGAAGTGGTTTCTCCAAACCACAACCAATAATCTACACACTGAGAGCTTCAAGAGCTTCCTGGTGCAACCCAAACTAATCTCAGACTGCACAATAATATAAGTATAGGCCTATTTTGACCCAAAACTCATATCTCACATTCCACATAAGTGTGATTGATTTGATTATAAGGGGATCTATTTGCTGCCCAAGTCTAGTCCATGCAGACTCAGGTAGCACAAGGGTGGGCAAATTGCCCATCTTAGTGGAGTCTTACTAATACAGCACTGGTGAGCCATTGTCTACACCATATGCTATTTATAATATCATGTTATCAATTCTTGGCTAAAAGTATAATCAGATTATTTTAATTTGTAGCTCCCCTTTTCAACAGTTATATTTATGACACTGTATTTGCTGGATAAACTGTGATCTTTTATGTCAACTTGAATCAATTTTAAAATGCTTGAAAGTTGTGCTTAAAAGTACCTGAACCCCTAAGCATTTCCTATATTTCTGCATAAATTGGATCTAAAACTATATCAGATTTTCACACAAGTCCTAAAAATATATAGAGTTAACCACATCCAACAAATGAACCAAAAATATTACACTTTATACCATGATAGACTAGAACTATGATAGATAATAATTGAACCATGATGCTACTACCACCCTTAGGATAAGGTTTTGTATGTTAGAACGTAGTGTTCTTCTTTCACAAAACAAAACACTTCTCATTTAAACCAATCAATTCAATTTTGATTTCATCCAACCAAACAACATGGTTCTGGCTTATCTAGATAACCTTTATCAAGCTGCAGATAGACAGCAATGTTGGTTTTGGAGAGCAGCAACTTTCTCCTTGCAATCCTGCCATGCAAACTACTGTTGTTCATTGTTCTCCTCATGGTCGACTAATGAATATTAACATTAGCTGATGTGAGAAAGGCCTATAGATTACCTTGTGTTCCTCTGTGGCCTTGCAGACATTATATGCCTTGCACTTGGAGTAATCTCCTTGGGAGGGTAATAATGGTCTTGAATTTAATCCATTTATACACAATATGTCTTACAGTAGATTGGTGGTATCCAAATTCTTTAAAGATAGATTTGTAACTTGTGCAGGCTGATGAGCATCAACAACTCTTCTTCTAAGGTCCTCAGAATTCTCCATTATCAGTGCTAGGACATCATTCCCCAAACATGTTTTATGAAGGTCAAACTTTGATAGATCCCTGTTCTTGAAATGAAACACACCACCCACTCACACCTTATTGTTATACCATTGACTGAAAACACCTGACTTTAATTTCAGCTTCAAACCTGCTAATCCTAAAGGTTCACATACCTTTGCCACTCACAGACATGTGATATTGGATCATTTCTAGTGATGAGCGAACATACTCGGCCGAGTACCGGTTCAGCTAGAGCATCGCTATGCTCGGCCCGTGGCAGTACTCGGACGAGTACCACGTGTGCTTGAGCGAAATGCTCAATTCTCCTCCCTGCACATTTGGTGCCTCCAATCAACGTGCAGGTAAGTAATGCCCTTCAGTGTAATGCCGTAGCCATGTTAGCTACTGGCATTACACTGATTGTCTGGCCGGAACGCGCCATCGGGTGCTATATAGCACCCGATGACACATGTTCTGCTCAGTCAGCGTCAGGGAGAGCAGAGCATAGGCAGGGAAAGATAGTGTGTGAAGCGAAATTTAACAGATTTTTATAGAAACAAGATTTGCAAAGACCCAAAAGTCCTTTTAAGGACTGCAGTGTGTGCGTGTGATTGAGAGCAGTCATATTTTTAGTACCTACACTTAATTGATCAGTCTCAGGGACAACCGTGCTGAGGAGGAGACACAGTGCAGGGAGAAAAATCGCTGTTTTAACAACTGCCTAAAGCTTTTCATGCAACTAATAATCCTTTTAAGGGCTAGTGTGTGTGTTTGACAGCAGAAATATATTATTCTTTAATACCTATTAGTGACACATACTGTACATCATCTGCAGACTAGGTATTTTAGCGTAAATTCAACAAATCAGCGCAATATTTATTGTCAATAGTGTGTGCGTTTAATCCACCTCCGTAACATATACAGGCCTCCATCTACAAAATTATTTTTTTGGGGGAAATTTAACTAATTTGTGCCACATCTGTGTGTACGTTTAATCCACATCCGTGACATATAGTGTATTCCATCCGCAAACTATGTTTTTTGGGGAAATTGAAATAATTTGTGCCACATCTTTGTGTGTGTTTAATCCATATCTGTGACTAGAGTTGTGCGAACCTGAACTGTATAGTTTGGGTTCGTACTGAACTTTACGGTTTTCCGCACCCGGACCCGAACCCAAACATTTCAGTAAAGGTTCGGGTTCGTTGTTCGGTGATTTCTTTCCGCTTTTTGAAAGGCTGCAAGGCAGCCAATCAACAAGTGTCTCACTACTTTGCCCTAAGAAGCCATCACAGCCATGCCTACTATTGGCATGGCTGTGATTGGCTAAGTACAGCATATGACCCAGCCTCTATATAAGCGGGAGTCACGTAGCGCCGCACATCACTCTGCTGCTCCTAGTGTAGGGACAGGTTGCTGATGCTGCTGTGAGAGAGAGATTAGGGAAGAAATCTGTTGAACTTGGTGGTGTTAAATCTTCAAATTACAGCAATTATTGAGGGTGCTATGCTACATATTTGTACCCAGCCCTGGGCCCAGTGATACTGAAAAATAATTTTTAATTTATCTGTTACTAAGGTGGGGGTCGGCGGCCATTTTAGCAACTGTGTCTTTCAAACTGCATGTGACCTGAATGTGTGCCAGCCTCACAGGGACATAAGTAGTATAGGGAACCATGTCTCCACAAACTCAAAGTGACAGGTGCCCCTCCCCTTTTTTCCACCATAACCCCTCCCAAAAATGCCCTTGCCCGTCCCAAACCATGCCTAAATGTTTCCCACTTTGATATGTTTTTTATATCATTTTATACGGCTTAATATAAATTTTATATCAAATGATAAGCTTTTTATATGACTTTATAAGTCCTGATCAAATGATAAACTTTTTATTAACACTTTATAACCCTATTTATAACATTTTGATAAGGTTTTATACCACTTTTATAGCATTTTATACGGCTTAATATAAATTTTATATCAAATGATAAGCTTTTCATATCACTTTATAAGTACTTATCAAATGATAATCTTTATTAACACTTTATATCCCACTTATAACATTTTGATACGGTTTTATAACACTTTTATAGCATTTTGATATGCTTTTTAATATCACTTTATAAGTTCTTATCAAATGATAAGCTTTTATAATCACTGCCTTACAGACAATGACATGTCTGGACAAGCCTTTTTGAATCAGATACGTCTTGTGTAATTTAACTCCCACCACACTGGACAACTGAGTCAACACACTGAAATTGAATTAAAAACCTGAAATGCAACATTCCTGCTATACTACTTGGAGTTGAGGAAAGCGTCAGAGCTAGCAGATCAGACGCAGGACTGCCAGGGGCGCACTCAAACAATCAGATGATGTAGTTCAGGTTGACTTTATTAGTTAGACGACGCGTTTCGGGGTAACATACCCCTTTTTCAAGTCTAAAAGATATATACAATATTCATGTGCACAGCTGATAAAAGACTAGTGTGTAATCAGTGAATAGAAAAAATATATAAAAATATATATATATATAAATAACTATAACAATACAACAATACGAGAAATACAATAGATATAGGACTTTATACTTAAATCCATGTCCGTAAATGTATATATACACGTGTTCATACATCTACAGTTATCTAAAATTTATTAAAAATGAATAAAAATCATAGAAAGGAAGTTTCTTTATATAAATTACTCCCTAATGGAATATTTATTGGGCAGGAGTAGGTATTAACTATTCTGTCTTTTCCACACGACTAGAAGATATAATTATTGTTTAGGTGTATAAATGGTTTATCGTGACATAGATAGTCAATGGTACCTTAAAATTTGTTTCGTTCTTACACCACGGTCTGGGGATTGTAGGGCCTTTGTTCGATCTGGAGCAGTAAGGAACAATAGTATTTAGTTTGTATGTTTGTAAAAAACTAAATACTATTGTTCCTGTACAGCTGTTACTCGAAACTCACGGGCCATACATTCTAACATCAAACTTTTCATTTCCTACAAGACCTCACATATGAGTTTCTGTTCACAGCTATGACAACCTGAGACGTTGTAATTTTCTCGGGATCTTTCTATAGCAGAATTAACACAAAACTATTGGTATCTCTGCAACAGCTGCAGGAAACACTATGCAGAATCTAGCCATATTTTATAGCATCTCTTTTCAGGAAACAAAATGCTTGTGGGTGGCTGTGTAATTCTCACCAGGGGCGTGTCATGCATTTAAACACCTATCTATCTATCTATCTATCTATCTATCATTTATATTTTTATGTATACCTATCCTTCTATCTATCTTTTTATCTTTTTATTAGAGTTGAGCGAACACCTGGATGTTCGGGTTCGAGAAGTTCGGGTAAACCTGAACACCATTGAAGTCAATGGGGACCCGAACTTTTGGGCACTAAAAAGGCTGTACAATAGCCCAGGAAAGGGCTAGAGGGCTGCAAAAGGCAGCAAAATGTAGGTAAATATATTACACCTTGAGTGTAATATACCCTTTTACGGACAGAAATACACTATGAGATGTAGGTTGAGTGTAATATACCCTTTTACGGACAGATTTACACTCGGCCTGCAACAGCTGGAACACCAGATTTTGGGTATTGCTATTTTGGCAATTGAATTTCATACCAGAACAAAATATATCCTATGACAGATACTATAAAACTACTTGTCCAGCCACAGCTAGAACACCAGATTTACTGTATTTCTATTTTTGCAACTGAATTTCACCCCAGAAAATAATATATCCTTTGACGGACACTATGAAACTTGTCCAGTCACAGCTGGAACACCAGATTTACGGTATTTCTATTTTGGTAATTTAATTTCAACCCAGAACAAAAGCTATACTTTTACCAACACTATGAAACTTGTTCAGCCACAGCTGAAACCACTGATTTAGGGTATTGCTATTTTGGCAATTGAATTTAACCCCAGAACAAAAGCTATCCTTTGACGGACACTATAAAACTTGTCCTGCCACAGCAGAAACCACTGATTTAGGGTATTGCTATTTTGGAAATTGAATTTCACCCCAGAAAAAAAAAAATATTCTTTGCCAGACAGTATTACACTTGGCTAGCCACAGCTGGAACACCAGATTTAGGGGATTGCTATTTTTTTAAGTGAATTTCACCTCTCAATAAAATATAGAAAATTCTATCCTGAGTTTCTAGGGGTGACAATAAGCACTGCCAAGCCCCTGATGTAGGATATAGCAAAAAAAACAAAAAACTACTATTGATGGATTAATGGACTTGGTGGCAGCTTGTGGTGGCGCACCACAAGACACAAAATGGCCGCCGATCACCCTAGAAAAAAGTAACAGAAAATCACTCTGGGCAGCCTGAAAACAGTGAGCAATTAAAAGAACTAGCAGAAGTTGAATGATTCACAGCTGTAGATCGATCACTTCATTAAGTGTTTTTGCTGAGTTAATCCCTGCCTTATCTCGCCCTAACAGCAGCTGCATCCTATCCCTACACTAATCAGAGCAGAGTGGCATGTGGCGCGACGTGACTCCAGCTTAAATAGAGGCTGGGTCACATGCTGCACTTGGCAAATCACAGCCATGCCAATAGAAGGCATGGCTGTGATGGCCTCTTGGGGCAAGTAGTATGACGCTTGTTGTTTGGCTGCTTTGCGCCATAGAAATCGCCGAACAACGAACTCGAAAACTAACTTTTATGTAAATGTTCGGGTTCGGGTCCATGTCACGAACACCCCAAAATTCGGTACGGGCCCGAACTATACAGTTCGGGTTTGCTCATCCCTACTTTTTATCTTTCCTTCTATCTAACATGTTATCTATTTACTATCTACCTTTCTATATATCTAAAATCCACATATCTATCTAAAAATTATATCTATATATCCTTCTACTTAAAATTTTTATCTATGCCCTTCTATAGAACTTTCTATGCCTGTTTTAAATTTTCATTTATGCATTCCATCCATTTTATCTATTTAGCTATATCTATCTATATATATTTCTAGCTATATATCTACATTTTTAGCTATCTCCCAGTTATCTATCTAACATAGTAACATAGTAAAATAGTATATAAGACCGAAAAAAGATATGTGTCCATCCAGTTCGGCCTATTTCCTACAAGTTGATCCAGAGGAAGGCAAAAAAAAACAAAAAACTGTGAGGCAGAAGCCAATTTTCCCAAACTTAAGGGGCAAAAATTCCTTCCCATCTCCAATCAGGCAATCAGAATAACTCCCTGGATCAACAAACCCTCTCTAGTAGCTATAGCCTGTAATATTATTACACTCCAGAAATACATCCAGTCCCCTCTTGACTTCCTTTATTGTACTCACCATCACCACCTCCTCAGGCAGAGAGTTCCATAGTCTCACTGCTCTTACCGTGAAGAATCCTTTTCTATGTTTGTGTACAAACCTTCTTTGCGCAGAGGATGTCCCCTCGTCACAGTCACAGTCCTGGGGATAAATAGATGATAGGAGAGATCTCTGTACTGACCCCTGATATATTTATACATAGTTATTAGATCTCCCCTCACTCGTCTTTTTTCTAAAGTGAATAACCCTAGTTTTGATAACTTTTCAGGGTACTGTAGTTGCCCCATTCCAGTTATTACTTTAGTTGCCCTCCTCTGAACCCTCTCCAGCTCTGCTATGTCTGCCTTGTTCACAGGAGCCCAGAACTGTACACAGTACTCCATGTTTGGTCTGACTAGTGATTTGTAAAGTGGTAGGACTATGTTCTCATCACGGGCATCTATGCCATTTTTGATGCAACCCATTATCTTATTGGTCTTGGCAGTAGCTGCCTGACACTAGTTTTTACAGCTTAGTTTGCTGTTTATTAAAATTCCTAGATCCTTTTCCATGTCAGTGTTTTACCATTTAGTATGTACGGGTGACTTGCATTATTCCTTCCCATGCGCATATCTTTACATTTGTCAAACTCATCTGCCATTTCTCTGCCCAAGCCTCCAATCTATCCAGATCCCTCTGTAGCAGAAAACTGTCCTCTTCAGTGTTAATTACTTTACACAGTTTAGTGTCATCTGCAAAAATAGATGTTTTACTGTGCAAGCCTTCTACAAGATCATTAATAAATGTATTGAAGAGAATAGGGCCCAGTACTGACCCCTGAGGTACCCCACTAGTGACAGTGACGCAATCTGAGTGTGTTCCGTTAATAACCACCCTCAGTTTTCTGTCACTCAGCCAGTTACCTACCCACTTACAGACATTTTCTCCCAGCATTTATATCTAGTATTTATATTTTATCTATCTATCTATCTATCTATCTATCTATCTGTCTGTCTATCTATCTATCTATCCTCCTATAAAACTATTGAACTATCTAACTAGTTATCTTTCTAACTAGCCATGCAGCTATCTTTCCACTATATATCTTTTTAGCTCCTTCTATCTATATTTTTATCTCTCTACCTATACGTCTATCTAACTATTTTACCTATCTAGCTCTTTATCTTTCTATAAATTTATCCATGCATATATTTTTCCACTATCTATCTTGTATCGTTCTAGCTATTTCTATACCTACCTTATCTTTCTATCTATCTGTCCTATCTAACTATTTTATCTACCTTAGCTATCTATCTTTTTAAGCTATCTATCTGTCCTATCAGTTATCTTATCACTATTCTTCTTTTTATCTTTCTATCTATCCTTCTATCAAACTATTTTGTCTATCTAACTATCTATCTTTCTATCTATCCAGGCAGCTATCTTTCAACTATCTATCTTTTATCGATCTATCTTTTTATCTATATCTATTCTTCTATCTTTTTATCTTTCTATCTATCCTTCTATCAAACTATTTTGTCTATCTAACTAGCTATCTTTCTATCTATCCATGCAGCTATCTTTCAACTATCTTTTTAGCTCATTCTATGTATCTTTTTATCTCTCTACCTATTCTTCTATCTAACTATTTTAACTATCTAACTAATTTTCTTTCTATCAATTTATCCATGCATCTATCTTTCCACTATCTATCTTTTATCGATCTAGCTATTTATCTACTCTATCTATCTATCTATCTATCTATCTATCTATCTATCTATCTTTTTAAGCTATCTATCTGGCCTATCAGCTATCTTACCACTAGCCTTTTTATCTTTCTATCTATCCTTCTATCAAACTATTTTATCTATCTATCTATCTATCTATCTATCTATTCATGCAGTTATCTTTCAACTATCTATCTTTTTATCTATATCTATCTATCCATCTATCTTTTTATCTATCTCTATCCTTCTATCTTTCTTTTTATCTTTCTCTCTATCCTATCTATCTATTTTGTCTATCTAGCTATTTATCTTTCTCTCTATCCAGGCGTCTACCTTTCCACTATCTTTTTGGCCATATATCTCTCTATCTAAGCCCTGCAACAATTGCACATCCAGAGTGATGATTTAACAGTTATTTAGCTATCTATTTAACGGGTGGCAATAAAACGTTGTAAAAACTCACAAAAATACAGAATAAGGTATTGCTTATTTCGCACATATCCTTCAGTAAAAAAGAAAAAGAAAATCCAAGATATGATATAAACAGAAAACAACCCATCCAACCATCCAGGCTCTGTGAATGCACAGTAAAAAGGCTTGTAAAAAAAAAAAAACTAGCTAAGGTAGATAAAATAGTTAGATAGGACAGATAGATAGAAAGATAAGGTAGGTAGATAAATAGCTAGAACGATAAAAGCTAGATAGTGGAAAGATAGATGCATGGATAAATTGATAGAAAGATAAATAGCTAGATAGGTAAAATAGTTAGATAGAAGGATAGGTAGAGATATAAAAAGATAGATAAAAGGAGCTAAAAAGATAGATAGTTGAAAGGTAGCTGCATGGATAAGAAAACTAGATAGAAGGAAGAATAGGTAGATAGATAGATAGATAGATAGATAGATAGATAGATAGAAGGATCCATATAGATAAAAAGATATAGTCTAGAGAGAAAGATAGCTGCATGGCTCGAAAGATAGCTAGTTAGATAGATAAAATAGTTTGATAGAAGGAGAGATAGAAAGATAAAAAGAAAGATAGTGGTTAAGGTAACTGATAGGACAGATAGATAGCTTAAAAAGATGGACAGCTAAGGTAGATTAAATAGTTAGATAGGACAGATAGATAGAAAGATAAGGTAGGTAGATAAATAGCTAGATTGATAAAAGATAGATAGTGGAAAGATACAGTAGATGTATGGATACATTGATAGAAAGATAACTAGTTAGATAGATAAAATAGTTTGGTAGGAGGATAGATATAGATAAAATATAAAAGCTAGATAGATAACTGGGAGATAGCTAAAAGTGTAGATATATAACTAGAAATATGTATAGAAACCAAAGACAAGCAGCAGCAGAGTTGAAGGTGTGAACAGGGTGCTAGATCCTCTTGGGAACAAGGCAAATATTCTAGGTGTATATAGTCCAAAGACGAGGCAGCACTCCAGCATATTAAAAATAAGTGACCCTCTTTATTCCCCAGGCAACGTTTCGGTCTTCTCATTGAGACCTTTGTCAAGCCTTGGAGTGCTGCCTCGTCTTTGGACTATAGAAATATGTAAAGATAGATATAACTTAATAGATAAAATGGATGGAATGCATAAATAAAAATGTAAAACAGGCATAGAAAGTTATATATAGAAGGGCATAGATAAAAATGTTAAGTAGGATATATAGTAACATAGTAACATAGTATATAAGACCGAAAAAAGACATTTGTCCATCCAGTTCGGCCTGTTTCCTACAAGTTGATCCAGAGGAAGGCAAAAAAAACCCTGTGAGGCAGAAGCCAATTTTCCTCACTTAAGGGGAAAAAAAAAAATTCCTTCCCGACTCCAATCAGGCAGTCAGAATAACTCCCTGGATCAACGACCCCTCTCTAGTAGCTATAGCCTGTAATATTATTACACTCCAGAAATAAATCCAGTCCCCTCTTGAATTCCTTTATTGTACTCACCATCACCACCTCCTCAGGCAGAGAGTTCCATAGTCTCACTGCTCTTACAGTGAAGAATCCTTTTCTATGTTTGTGTACAAACCTTCTTTCATCCAGACGCAGAGGATGTCCCCTTGTCACAGTCAGAGTCCTGGGGATAAATAGATGATGGGACAGATCTCTGTACTGACCCCTGATATATTTATACATAGTTATTAGATCTCCCCTCAGTCGTCTTTTTCTAAAGTGAATAACCCTAATTTTGATAACCTTTCAGGGTACTGTAGATCCCTCATTCCAGTTATTACTTTAGTTGCCCTCCTCTGAACCCTTTCTAGCTCTGCTATGTCTGTCTTGTTCACAGGAGCCCAGAACTGTACACAGTACTCCATGTGTGGTCTAACCAGTGATTTGTAAAGTGGTAGGACTATGTTCTCATCACGGGCGTCTATGCCCCTTTTGATGCAACCCATTATCTTATTGGCCTTGGCAGTAGCTGCCTGACACTGGTTTTTGCAGCTTAATTTGCTGTTTATTAAAATTCCTAGATCCTTTTCCATGTCAGTGTTACCGAGTGTTTTACCATTTAATATGTACGGGTGACTTGCATTATTCCTTCCCATGTGCATAACTTTACATTTGTCAGATATATTTTTTAGATAGATATGTGGATTTTAGATAGAAAGGTAGATAGTAAATAGATAAGATGTTAGAGTTAAAGTTAAAAAGATATATAGAAGGATAGATATACATAAAAATAAAAATGTTAGATAGATATGGCTAGATTCTGCGTAGTGTTTCCCGCAGCTGTTGCAGCGATACCAATAGTTTTGTGTTTACTCTGCTATAGAAAGATCCCGAGAAAATTAACACGTCTCAGGCGTTCACAGCTGTGACCTGAAACTCATATGTGAGGTCTTGTAGGAAATTAAAAGTTCGATGTTAGAATGTATGGCCTGTGAGTTTCGGGTAACAGCTGTTGTCCTGTGCTATGATCATAACCCACTTCAAGTTTCAATCTAATGTATGCGTGTGATCCTGTGGGAAAATGTACTGAGGTGTTTTAATTAGCAACAAGGGGTGTCAATATGAAGAGGTGACATTATGCTACCTGCAGGATGTACCGTGCATGAGAAATGTTTGTATAGTTGACAGGATGCACTCATTACAGCTGCATTTCTTGAGATAAAACGAACCAAGTAGTATAGCAGGAATGTGGCATTTTAGGTTTTTAATTCAATTTCAGTGTGTTGACTAAGTTGTCCAGTGTGGTGGGAGTTAAATTACACAAGACGTATCTGATTCAAAAAGGCTTGTCCAGACATATCATTGTCTGTAAGGTATTGATTATAAAAACTTATCATTTGAAAAGGACTTAAAAAGTGATATGAAAAAAGCATATCAAAATGCTATAAAAGTGTTATAAACCCGTATTAAAATGTTATAAATGGGATATAAAGTGTTACTAAAGCTTACCATTTGATAAGTACTTATAAAGTGCTATGAAAAGCATGTAATTTGATATAAAATGTATATTAAGCCGCATAAAATGATATAAAAGTGGTATAAAACCTTATCAAAATGTTATAAATGGGGATATAAAGGGTTAACAAAAAGCTTATCATTTGATAAGTACTTATAAAGTGATATGAAAAGCTTATCATTTGATATAAAATTTATATTAGGCCGTATAAAATGATATAAAAAACATATCAAAGTGGGAGGCATTTAGGCGTGGTTTGGGAAGGGCGAGGAGAGAGAAATTGGCAGATCTGGGTGGGGTTAGGGCATTTCTGGGAGGGGTTATGGTGTGAAAAAGGGGCGGGGCACCTGTCACTTTGAGTTTGATGAGACATGGGCCCCTATACTACTGACATCATTATTTTTTGGTAGCTCAGTGGAGGAAAAATTCCTTTTTTCTGGCAGTTCTCCTACATTACCTATTTTATAATTTTGGGGTGACATAGTCCATTTCTGTAGTTGGGGGAATAAACCCATACTGTCATACACATTTACATACAACGCTGAAAAAAACTGTTTTATAATTTTGCGGTGACATACTGCATTTCTGTAGTTGGGGGAATAAAACCGTACTGTTGTGCCACAGAGCACTTTTGCATACAACGCTGAAAATCCTGTTTTATAATTTTGCAGTGAAACACTGCGTTTCTGTAGTTGGAGGAGTAAACCCGTACTGTCGTACCACAGAGCACATTTGCATACAACACTGAAAAAACTGTTTTATAATTTTGCAGTGACATACTGCCTTTCTGTATTTGGGGGCATAAACCCGTACTGTTGTGCCACAGAGAACTTTTGCATGGAACGCTGAAAAAACTATTTTAAAATTTTGCGGTGAAATACTGTATTTCTGTTGTTGGGTGAATAAACTTGTACTGTTGTCCCACAGAGCACGTTTGCATACAGCACTGAAAAACCTGTTTTTTAATTTTTGTGATGACATACTGCGTTTCTGTATTTGGGGGAATAAACCCGTACTGTTGTGCCACAGAGCACGTTTGCATAGAACACTGAAAAAACAGTTTTCAAATTTTGCGGTGAAAAACTGCATTTCTGTAGTTTGTTGCAATAAACACTGGTTTTGTGCTACATAGCAAATCTGAGGCCTACCCTGTATTTCAGTTATTTTAAGTAACCTGTGGAACTCCACATTTACATAGTTGGTTGCACCGGTTTTGTGGTAGATAGCACATTTGCAGTGTACGCTGTATTTCTGACAGTCAAATTAAATTGTTAACCTCTGCTGTAACATTGGTGGTTTGAAAAATCTAATTTTTGTTGATAGAGAATTATTTGTATTGAATTGCTCCATTACACTGTTTTGTGACCTAAAGAAATGTATTCTGTTTATGACACGGGCACTGCCTTACTGTACAGTGAACTTAATTGTTGACTTTTGGCAGTTAAATTGACACCTGAGATAAACCATCTGTTAGTTTTGTGGGTGAACGCAAATAATGAGGAGAACATTAAATAAGGGACGTGGACATGGTCGTGGTGGTGTTGGTGGAGCTCCTGATGCTGGGAGAGGACTTGGCCATTCTGCACCAGCTACAGGTCCAAGTGAAACACCTTCTTTAGGTGCGAGTAGTTTCCACATAGCCCTGCCCCAGAAGTGGAAGACATTGAATCCACTGATGCCCAACCACTTATTTTGCAGGATAAGGACATAGGAATACCATCGCAGCATGTCTCTGATGATGATGAAACACAGGTGCTAACTCTGCAGCTTTCTGCAGTGTGCAGACCGACGATAAAGGCAGGGGTCAAGAATGGGTGGAAGATGATGTGGAGGATGATGAGGTCCTAGACCCCGACTGGACTAAAGTTCATTCTAGTGACGTGTGCAGTTCTGAGGAAGAGGCGGTGGTCGCACATAGGCAACAGCACAGCAAAAGAGGGAGCAGGATGCAAAAGCCGAACGGCCGTCCCCAAGACAGTACGCCTGTTACTGCCAACCGCACCCAGGGACCTAGCACACCAAAGCCACCTCCAAGGAGTTCATTTCTTCAGACAATGTCTTGACGACAATACACGAGTTGTTTGCACGTTGTGCCATCAGAGCCTGAAGCGAGGCATAACTGTTCTAAACCTGAGCACAACCTGCATGACCAGGCATCTACATGCAAATCACTGCAGTGGAGTAAACACTTCAGAAACCAAGAAAGGTCTCAGGCTCCTCCTGCTTCCTCTTATTCTGCTGTCTCTGACTCTTCCTCCACCTCTGGAGTCACAGTGACACCTGCCACCAAACAAACAGAGGATGTGCCACCAGCACCACCACCTCCGTCATCATAACCAAGCATCTCCACCATGTCACAGAGTCACAGACAAGCGTTCAGCTGTAGATCTCCCAAACACTGGAGAGAAAGAGAAAATACCCACCCTCGATCCCCGGCCCTGAATGCCAGCATTTCAAAATTACTGGCCTTTGAAATGCTCTCATTCCGTCTGGTGGAGGCAGATAGCATGTCCTTCCACCACCGAGGATTGCAGGGCATTATTCTTTGCCTCCTGTTGCCTCCTCCTACTACTCTGCTTCCTCCTCCTCCTCTTCTACCACCTCCTCATCCAGTCAGCGAAAGACCTTCACCACCAACTTCAGCACAGCCAGGAGTAAACATCAGCAGGCTGTTTTAAAATCATGTGTTTTTGGGACAAACCCCACACCGCACAGGAGCTGTGGAGGGGCATAGAAGAACAGACCGATGAGTGGCTGCTGCCAGTGAGCCTCAAGCCCGGCCTGGTGGTGTGTGATAATGGGCGAAATCTCTTAGCAGCTCTGGGACTACCCGGTTTGACGCACATCCCTTGCCTGGCGCATGTGCTGAATTTGGTGTTTCAGAAATTCCTTAAAAACCACCCAGACATGTCAGAGCTGCTGCAGAAAGTGCGGTCCATCTGTGCGCACTTTCGGCGTTCTCACCCTTGTGAGAAATAGCATTTTTGAAAATAATGAGAAAATCATGTAGTACACATTTTTGTCCACAAGATGGCCGCTATCCAAATGTGTGTGTATGGCCACTGTGAAGGGGGAGGGGGAGTTAGGTTACAGTTTTCAAATCTACCTATAAGCTCAGAGTTGAAGTTGCTGAAACCACTCCTATGAAGATAAGGAGCCAATTACCTTTTCTTAAGGAACACCCCTTATGTGATGTCATGTCTGCTATTTAACTGAATGGAACTTGAATAAAGCGCTCTTGGTGTGTCTGGTTTCATTATGAAAGCAGTATGGTGCGCACATACTTATACTTCCAATTAATTTGACACCACACAAAGAACATGAGAAGCGCATGAATGGCGCTAACAAATTTGTCACCCAACACGGGGCGGATCAGCTTGCGTAGCTTCCGATTCAAACACCATGAGAAGGACTTGCATAAAACCATCAGACGAGGTCATGCCGGTTAAAACAAAAGGTAAGAAGCTTTAATTCTTACAAACCTCCTCTGAATCTTTTGCCCAAGTTAATTCTCAAGAGTTGAATTGGTGTTTTCGCGATAGAAGGGTTCAAATTATAGCTGATCTGTCCTTTAGAACGAAAGAATCCATTTGAATATTCCTTCTTTGTGTGGCTTTTCATGCTGTATTGATGTGCTGAGCAGAACGGAAGTTGTTAGAGAGTTGATAGCTTAATATCCGTAACGTAGAATTGGATCCCAGCCACACTCTGACGAGAGGTTTTGGTAGTGTGAGATTGTATTCTTTAATTGGAAGAATCTAAATTATGTAGTTTTTGAGTTCCCCCAATCGGATGAATCTAGATAATATATTTTTGAGTTTCCCCTAATAGAGTTGTTTTTTTTTGTGGTTTCCCCAATTAGGAAGTATCTAGGTTAAAAAAAATTGTGGTTTTCCCGGTCAGGAAGAATCTAGGTTAAAAATGTTTTGGTGGGTCCCCGATTAGGAAGAAGCTAGTAAAAAGATGCAATTCTAATGTTACAGGATATAATGAGGAGATGTTAACAGTGGCTCAGCTAATGCAAGAAAAAGAGGAAAATGTTTCAGTTAAAAATAGAAAAAAGTTGAAAGCATTATGTGATACTATGTAGCAGAGATTTCCGGTATTATCCGGAAATACATAGTATTGTGTAAGAGTTCCCCCTAGAGGCTGCATATCGAAACTGTATAAGAAGGAAAGTGCAGTAGGAGGTAGACTAAATGAAGGATTATGGAAAGTGTATTGAAGGAAAAGAGAAATTGGTTGAAGGATAGTAATAGGCTGGTACAGTTATGGTGAAAATTGTATATGAAAATGATTGATAGAAATTGAAAAAAGTGGAGAAATGAAATTAGCAGCATGTCTATGCAAGATGGAGGATTTTGAATCCTATAGAGAACAAAAAAGTCTGCCATGTGTACGGTGTTCATTTTAGGACATGGTCAGATATCATAGTCAACTATCAAAATAATGCCAGTGTGACACCTGACCCTGACTATGATATCTGACCATGTCCTAAAATGAACACCGTACATGTGGAATCCCTTCCCCCACCACATCTGCTGTAACACACATAAGCTGTAGTTGGCCTTGTAGTTCCACAAAAACTCCTACGTTTCTTTGGAATGCACTCCTCCAGAGGCACCCCTCCCATCTCTATTCTGCTCCTTATATCTTTTCCCCATCCCCCTATTGTGCTCTAGTGAAACTCCCCCCTGAGGAACTCGACCCCCCTTATGGTGGGGGCTGATAATTAGTAATGCATCTGCAGATTATAAAGTTACTAACGTGTGTTCATATTATAGGTTCCAGTATGTCACTGTTGTATGTGTCACTAGTTAAAAATGTGCATGCAGAGATTATCCCTATGATGGCAATTGGAAATGTCCTTGACCAATCCAGTCAATCTAAGGTTGTACCCATTCTAAGTCCCTATTACCTGAGTCCTTATTCAGATATGAATGGAATTCAATCAAAGGAAAATGTGAGATTTCTAGCATCTGTTTATGATGTATGATATCTGCTACCCCCAGTATCACCAGTAGTAACATCAATTTTACCGATTAGTAGAATTCCCAATTCAGAGGACTTACCTATGCTGGTTTGTAGTAAAAAAAAATAAAAAATTGAGAGTTTTCTCATGTTGTTAGTGGGTGGGGGAGGGAGCATTTAAGTGATTAGCCTGTCACATTGTCTGAATGTGCATCAGTAGAGTGTGGTGAAAGTTATCACTAGACTCCAGAAAAGTTGGGTGGATTTTGGGTTTGAGCAAACCTTAGAGATGTATAATAAAATCTTAAGTGTTGCCTTTGTGGATAGTCTACAGGATCATCTGGAAAGATTTAGTATTGGGTAGGCCTGAGTACAGTTCACTATAGTCCTCCATGTTGTTCCTCCATATTGTAGAAGTTCAATTGAACAAAGGCCTAAGGCGGGCATGGCTGACTATCAGTCCTCCCCACAAGAAGGGGGGAAGGAGGACTCTGTATGTATTTGCCCACTTACTCGCCCATGGAAGGAGCTACAAATGTTCAGCCCTTCAAGTGCAACTCCCATAGGGAATCAACAATCCAGACTCAAATGCTGGATCCCTATTTTCTATACAATCCTTAGGATTTGTTTCTATTGTCTCATAGCAAACATGTTCCATGATCCCTCATGGCTAAGGGTAGTATCACATGTGTAGGAGTAGATAGTAATGCAGTTCCTACTCCTCTTACCAATTGTTCACCGCCTTAAAGTTGCAGAAATATACAGTTGTGTTCAAAATTATTCAACCCCCAATGCTGTAAAGGGTTTTAGGGAATTTAGTGTACATTTGTAATTGTGTTCAGAATGAAATCTTACAAGGACTTTTTAAAGAACCAAATGCAACTAAAATGACATCAATTGTTTTTGTAATACAGTATTAAATTTATTTTTGTGATTTCTTCATTGACACAATTATTCAACCCCTTAAAGACTACCACTCTTAAGAACAGAGGTTTATTCAAGTGTTTTCAATCAGGTATTGAAAACACCTGTGGATGTCAAGGAGCAGCAATCAAGCACAATAAGCACCAATTAGGCGGATTTAAAATGACTGTGATACTCAGTTCCTTCTAGACATTTACTGGTGTGTTTAAAAACATGGTGAAGTCAAGAGAATGGTCCAGGAAGACAAGAGAAGAGGTGATTTCTCTTCACAAGGAAGGGCAATGGCTATAAGAAGATTGCAAAGATGTTAAACATACCAAGAGACACCATAGGAAGCATCATTCGCAAATTCAAGGCAAAGGTCACTGTTGAAACGCTACCTGGTCGTGGCAGAAAGAAGATGCTGACTTCGACTGCTGTGCGCTACCTGAAGCGCAAAGTGGAGAACAGTCCTCTTGTGACTGCTGAGGAACTGAAATAAGATTTGTCAGATGCGGGTACTGAAGTTTTAGCTCAGACAATAAGGCACACACTGCGTAATGAAGGCCTCCATGCCAGAACTCCCAGGCGCACCCCCTTGCTGTCTCCAAAAAATAAGAAGAGTCGACTGCAGTATGCGAAAAGTCATGTGGACAAACCACTAAAGTTTTGGGATAGTGTTCTGTGGACTGATGAAACAAAATTAGAACTTTTTGGCCCCATGGATCAATGCTATGTTTGGAGGAGGCCTATGAAGAAAAGAACACCTTGCCTACTGTGAAGCATGGCGGGGGGTCAATCATGCTTTGGGGGTGTTTTGCTTCTACAGGTACAGGGAAGCTTCAGCGTGTGCAAGGTACCATGAATTCTCTTCAGTACCAGGAGATATTGGATGAAAATGTGATGCAGTCCGTCACAAACCTGAGGCTTGGGAGACGTTGGACCTTTCAACAGGACAATGATCCCAAGCATACCTCCAAGTCCACTACAGCATGGTTGCAGATTAAAGGCTGGAACATTTTGAAGTGGCCATCGCAGTCACCAGACTTAAACCCGATTGAGAACCTCTGGTGGGACTTAAAGAAAGCAGTTGCAGCGTGTAAGCCTAAGAATGTGACTGAACTGGAGGCTTTTGTCCATGAAGAATGGGCAAAGATACCCGTAGATCGCTGCAAGACACTTGTGTCAAGCTATGCTTCACGTTTAAAAGCTGTTATAACTGGAAAAGGATGTTGTACTAAGTACTAAGATTGAATGTCACTTGGGGCTTAAATAAAACTGCTAATGATGTGAGCACAGAAAAGACATTTGTGGTTATTTCATTATAAATGTTATGTTATATTTGTCTGACTTACAAGTGCCTCTTTGATTTAATTGTAAACAAGATGACTGAAATGATCAAAATCAATGTCAAACTGGCTAAAACACTCAATTTCAGTGGGGGTTGAATAATTTTGAACACAACTGTAGATCCGACTACTCTGCTGCCTCTGGAAGGGGGAGGGAGTAGTTCTGCAGTACCTCTAAAAATAAATAAAAATAGGAGTAGTAGTGCCTACCCACCTACAAATAACAATTCAAATTCACATGATTGTCTCCAATTAATAACCAATATTTTGGAGTTTCTGGTAGATAATTTCAGGTTCTTGGAAGATGGATCATCTCAGACAGGATATGCTGTTCCTACTTAATTTGATGTTCTCAAGAAAGAACCACTCCCTCCAGCAATGTGAGTGCAGGAGACAGAGCTAAAGACACTCGCTGAGGTTTGTAAGATGACTGAGGGTAAGATTGCTAACATCAATATTAATCCAGGTATGGTCTAATCTGGCAAAGCAGAGATTGTTTAATCCATGGGCAAACCTATCAATAATGAATTCTGAGTGTATAAAAGATGTTTGCTACCCTGATGCTGCCAGAGAAGGTAAAGGCTGAACTATTACCTGAAGTCTACACTAAGTGGAAGTCTGTGTGATACAGGATAGCTTAGGGCCAGTAGACTTCCAAAATGTGTGTCTTTTTCAGATACAGGCTACAAAGGCTGGAACGAACATCAAAGGAAAAAGGTAGAAGTGATGATTGAGAGTGGACTCTGGAGGGTCGATAAACTCTACCTTTAGAGGGCACTCTACGTAAAGAGGATGGATTTAGAACATGGGCAAATCAAGAGAGAGAAGGTGTAATTGGGTTCTGTGGTGGATGGCTTCTGGGTTCAACAATGCTGCCACTAGGTTAGGTGAAGGTAAATGCTGTAATAATGATGGGTGAACTAGGGGCGTTTCAGAAAGTCATAGGCCAAGGTCATCGTAACATTTCAGAGTTTATGGCTTGACTACATTCAGAACAAAGGTGTAACAATGTGAATATGACTGTGTCTATATTGATCTCTTTCCAGGATATTCAGAGATTTGGCCTATAGCAAAGGCCACAACTAAAAGGTACTGACTGGGGTGAGAGTATCTACCCCTGGGGCATTTCTACATCCAGTACACCCCTAATCGGACCATAGTCCTAAGTCCTTATGAAGTTCTCTCTGGGAATGCCCCTAGATTAGGTCTCTATTTTCCCCAACAGCTCCAGATGCAGCATAGTAGCTTTCCAAATTATGTTGTCTATTGCACAAATTGATTGACAAATGTGTATTTCCAAGCTTTAGTTGGTTTCTAGAATCCAGACTGTCTAGAAGCAATTCATTCTTTACAATCAGGAGATTGGGGAGGTAATGAAACGAGAGTTGTGTGCAGAAAAGTCCTAGAGCTACGGTTTGAAGATCTCGAATTGGAAGCCTGATTGGATCTATGTGTCATGTTGCAATCAAGTGCCAGGACTATAAGAGCCATAATGTTTTTGCATGGCGTATTGTTTGGTTCATATTGTACAAAGGGGGAAATCACAGTGAAATCAAATTCCAACGGTGTTCTATTATCAAGATGAGTCAGGAACAACTAAGTTAACTTTTCAGTATAGTGGACTGTAAGGCAGATGACAGATAGGACACTTGGTTTTGGTCTGTACGTACATCTATGTGACTGGAACTGACCCAGTCTATAGTAATTGTGTTTAGATATGACCATACCAACTGTGGAAATTGGAGATTAACAGGATGGAACACCAGTTTGAAGTGTTGGGAATATAAACCAGTGGAAGCTACCTATAGAGTCAGTAAAGGTGAAGGTTTGTTTCAAGGAATGACCGTCCTGAAGGAAACACCACCAAACAGTTGTAACATAATGAACTTGTATAGTTCGGGTTCGTACCGAATTTTGGAGTGTTCGGGACACCGACCGAACCCGAACATTTCTGTAAAAGTTCGGGTTCGGTGTTCGGCGCTTTCTAAAAGGCTGCACAGCAGCCAATCAACAGGCGTCATACTACTTGCCACAAGAGGCCATCACAGCCATGCCTATTAATGGCATGGCTGTGATTGGCCAGAGCAGCATGTGACCCAGGCTCTATATAAGCTTGAGTCACATAACGCTGTACATCACTCTGCTGTTACAAGTGTAGGGAGAGGATGCTGCTGGACTTGTGATTTCAGGGAGAGAATAGGAGAGAATCTAACTCAGCGATCTATCTAGAAATAGTTGTGTGGGTGCAGGGCACTATCCTTTTACCCTGCCCTGAGCTCATTGACCAAAAAATACTAACTTTTAGAATTCTGTTAGTTAGGTGGGTGGTGGGGCCATTTTATGCATGCTCAGTGCACCAGCACTGCATCTGAGCTTTTGAGACATTGCAAATCACCATTTTTTGGGGGCAAAGTACAACATCTGAATTAGTCAGTGTGCAATTTAAGCTAGAAATGCACCCATCATTTTCTGGGGTTTGAAAAACACACTTTTTTTTTCTTTCAAAAAACAGTATTTTCCAGATTTGCAAGTGTTAAATTCAAGTTTAATATATACAGCATTCATATTCTGTTAGCAAAAAAAGACTTTTTGGGCAATCTACAACATCTGTATTAGTCAGTGTGCAATTTAAGCTAGGAATACACCCATCATTTTCTGGGGTTTGAAAAACACACTTTTTTGACAAAAAACACTACTTTCAGGCCTTGCAGCATCAGCACGTGTGGAATTACAGGCTTATATACTGCTGTAAAATTCAGTTGTTAAACAGTCGTTTGGGCACAAAAAATTTAGTTGACAGCCTTTGATGCAGATGTCATTGTGAGATACACCCTTAATACATTTGGGTTACATTCAGAGATTTTAAATGGTGCACCAATATTGATTTCAGGCCTAAAGAGGTTCAGGCCCTGTGAGATCCGTCCTATACATACAGGGGTTTAAATTAGGCATTTGAAATGCAGCCATTTGAAATACAGCTTTTTTGTGCAAAGATATATTTACTTCAGGCCTACACTGATTCAGGGCGTGTGTGATCCCCCCTATACATACACGGGTTTGATTCAGCCATTTGAAATACAGACATTTTGTGCAAAGATATATTTACTTCAGGCCTACACGAATTCAGGGCGTGTGAGATCCCCCCTATAAATACAGGGGTTTGATTCAGGCATTTGAAATACAGCCATTTGAAATACCGCCTTTTTGTGCAAAGATATATTAACTTCAGGCCTACACTGATTCAGGGCGTGTGTGAATCCCCCTATACATACAGGGGTTTGAATTAGGCATTTGAAATACAGCCATTTTGTGCAAAGATATATTTACTTCAGGCCTACACTGATTCAGGGCGTGAGATCCCCCCTATAAATACAGGTGTTTGATTCAGGCATTTGAAATACAGCCATTGGAAATACCGCCTTTTTGTGCAAAGATATATTAACTTCAGGCCTACACTAATTCAGGGTGTGTGTGATCCCCCCTATACATACAGGGGTTTGAATTAGGCATTTGAAATACAGCCATTTGAAATACCGCCTTTTTGTGCAAAGAAATATTTACATCAGGCCTACACTGATTCAAGGCGTGTGTGATCCCCCCTATACATACAGGGGATTGAATTAGGCATTTGAAATACAGCCATTTGAAATACCGCCTTTGTGTGCAAAGACATATTTACTTCAGGCCTACACTGATTCAGGGCATGTGTGATGCCCCCATAATACAGGGGTTTGAATTAGGCATTTGAAATACAGCCATTTTGTGCAAAGACATATTTACTTCAGGCCTATAGTGGTTCAGACCGTGTGAGATACTCCATCTACATACAGGGGTTTGAATCAAGCATTTGAAATACAGCCATTTTGTGCAAAGATATATTTACTTCAGGCCTACGCTGATTAAGGGCGTGTGTGATGCCCCCTATACATACAGGGGTTTGAATTAAGCATTTGAAATTCAGCCTTTTTGTGCAAAGATATATTTAATTCCGGCCTACAGTGGTTCAGACCATGTGAGATACTCCCTCTACATACAGGGGTTTGAATCAAGGATTTGAAATACAGCCTTTTTGTGCAAAGCTATATTTACTTCAGGCCTACACTGATTTAGGGCGTGTGTGATCCCCCCTATACATACAGGGGTTTGAATTAGGCATTTGAAATACAGCCATTTGAAATACCACCTTTTTTTGCAAAGATATATTTACTTCAGGCCTACACTGATTTAGGTTGTGTGTGATCCCCCCTATACATGCAGGGGTTTGAATTAGGCATTTGAAATACAGCCATTTGAAATACAGCCTTTTTGTGCAAAGATATATTTACTTCAGACCTACACTGATTCAGGGCGTGTGTTATTCCCCCTATACATACAGGTGTTTGATTCAGCCATTTGAAATACTGCCATTTGAAATACAGCCATTTTGTGCAAAGATATATTTACTTCAGGCCTACACTGATCAGGGAGTGTGTTATCCCTGCTATACATACAGGGGTTTGAATTAGGCATTTGAAATACAGCCTTTTTGTGCAAAGCTATATTTACTTCAGGCCTACACTGATTCAGGGTGTGTGATTCCCCCTATACATACAGGGATTTGAATTAGGCATTTGCACAAAAAGGCGGTATTTCAAATGTCTGTATTTCAAATGCCTAATTCCAACCCTTTTATGTATAGGGGGGATCACACACGCCCTGAATCAGTGTAGGCCTGAAGTAAATATATCTTTGCACAAAATGGCGGTATTTCATATGTCTGTATTTCAAAGATATATTTACTTCAGGCCTACACTGATTCAGGGCGTGTGTGATCCCCCCTATACATAAAGGGGTTGGAATTAGGCATTTGAAATACAGCCATTTGAAATACCACCTTTTTGTGCAAAGATATATTTACTTCAGGTCTACACTGATTCAGGGCGAGTGTGATCCCCCCTATACATACAGGGGTTGGAATTAGGCATTTGAAATACAGCCATTTGAAATACAGCCTTTTTGTGCAAAGATATATTTACTTCAGGCCTACACTGATTCAGGGCGTGTGTTATCCCCCCTATACATACAGGTGTTTGATTCAGCCATTTGAAATACTGCCATTCGAAATACAGCCATTTTGTGCAAAGATATATTTACTTCAGGCCTACACTGATTCAGCGTGTGTGTGATCTCCCCCTATACATACAGGGGTTTGAATTAGGCATTTGAAATACAGCCATTTGAAATACAGCATTGTTATGCAAAGATTTATTTACTTCAGGCCTACAGTTGTTCAGACCATGTGAGATACCCCCTATACATACAGGGGTTTGATTCAGCCATTTGAAATACAGCCATTTGAAACATAGCCATTTGAAATACAGCCATTTTGTGCAAATAAATCTTTAATTGAGGCCTAGTCTGGTTCAGGCTGTGTGAGATACACCCTTTACATACTGTAGTTCTTTTCTACTATTAATTAAACACCCATTTAGGGCAAGATCCTGAATTCAAAAAATATGAGGAGAGCGTCAAATAAGGTACCTGCGTACCTGCATGACCAGGCATTTAAGTGCAAAGCACGAGCTGCAGTGGAGTAGACACCTCAAAAACCAAGAAAGGTCTCTGGCTCCTCCTGCTTCCTCTTCTGCTGCAGTCGCGGCCTCTTCATCCACCTCTGGAGTGAGAGTGCCACCTGGCACCCCACAAACAGAGGATCTGCCAGCAACACCAAGGTCACCAAGCATCTCCACAATGTCACACGCAAGCGTTCAGCTCTCCATATCCCAAATGCTGGAGAGGAAGAGGAAGTACCCCCCCACCCACCCGCGATCCCTATCCTTGAATGCCAGCATTTCTAAATGACTTGCCTTTGAAATGCTGTCATTCTGTCTGGTGGAGACGGATAGTTTTAAAGGCCTTATGGCAGTGGCTGTCCCACAGTACGTCGTGCCCAGCCGCCACTACTTTTAAAGACGAGCCATCCCTTCCCTTCACAACCAAGTAGGGGACAAAATCAGGTGTGCACTGCGCAACGCCATCTGTGGCAATGTGCACCTGACTACAGATACATGGACTAGTAAGTACGGTCAGGGCCGTTATATCTCCATAACAGAACACTGGGTAAATGCAGTGGCGGCTGGGCCTGAGGCGGATAGCAGTTTGGCGCATGTCTTTCCACCACCGAGGATTGCAGGGTACTTCAGTTTGCTTCCTGTTACTTCCTCCTCCTACTCTGCTTCCTCATCCTCTACCAGCTCCTCATCCGGTCAGCGTAACACCTTCACCAACAACTTCAGCATAGCCAGGGGTAAATGACAGCAGGCAGTTTTAAAACGTATCTGTTTGGGGGACAAACCCCACATCGTGCAGGAGCTGTGGACGGGCCTTAAACAACAGACCGATGAGTGGTTTGTGCCAGTCAGCCTCAAGCCCAGCCTGGTGGTGTACAATAATGGGCGAAATCTCGTAGCAGCTCTGGGACTAGCCAGTTTGACGCACATCCCTTGCCTGGCGCATGTGCTGAACTTGGTGGTGCAGAAATTCCTTAAAAATTACCTCGACATGTCAGAGCTGCTGCATAAAGTACAGGCCGTCTGTGCGCGCTTTCGCTGTTCTCATCCTGCTGCTGCTCGCCTGTCAGCGCTGCAGGGTACCTTCGGCCTTCCTGCTCACCACCTTATATGCGACGTGCCTAGAAGGTGGAACTCCACCTTGCACATGCTGGCCAGACTGTGCGAGCAGCAGCAGGCAAAAGTGGAGTTTCAGCTGCAGCACACACAGGTGAGTCGCTCGGTGGAACAGCACCACTTCACCACCAATGACTGGGCCTCCATGCGAGACCTGTGTTCCTTGCAGCGCTGTTTCGAGTACTCCACCAACATGGCCAGTGCCGATAACGCCGTTCTCAGCGTTACTATCCCACTTCTATGCCTCCTTGAAAAAACGCTCATAGCGATGATGGAAGAGGATGTGGCACAGGAGGAAGAGGAGGAAAAGGGATAATTTCGTAGGGTTTCCGGCCAGTTATTCCCAAGTGGCTCCGAGGGTGGGTTCCTGCACACACAAACCCAAGGTACACAATTGTCCAGCCAGGGCACAGTTCTTGAGGATGACAAGGTGGAGGATGAGGAGAAGGAGATGGAGGAGGAGGAACCATGTTCACAGCAGGGTGGCAGTCAGACCAGCTCATGGCCATCACTGGTGAGTGGATGGGGGGATACAGAGGACACAGACGATACACCTCCCACAGAGGACAGCTTTTCGTTGCCTCTGGGCAGCCTTGCACACATGAGCAACTACATGCTGCACTGCCTGCAGGAGGAAGAGGAGGAAGAGGGGGCATTTCACAGGGTTTCAGGCCAGTCATTCAGAAGTGGCTCAGAGGGTGGGTTCCTGCAGCAGCAGAGGCCAGGTACACATCTGGCCAGCCAGGGCACAGTTCTGGAGGACGAGGAGGATGAGGTAGAGGAGGAGGAGGAACCGGATTCACAGCAGGGTTGCACCCAACGCAGCTCATGGCCATCACTGGAGCATGGCTGGGGAGATACAGAGGACACAGACGATATACCACCTACCGATGAAAGCTTATCCTTACCTCTGGGCAGACTGGCACACATGGGCGACTACAAGCTGCAGTGCCTGCGCAATGACCAAAGAGTTGCCCACATTCTAACTTGTTCTGTTTACTGGGTGGCCACGCTGCTGGATCCCCATTACAAGAACAACGTTGTCGGGTTTATAATAATTCAATTAAGAATTATTAATTATGGTCATAAAAATTTTTTTCACAACTTGTAGAAATCATGACCTGGTGAATTGTAGATAACCCAATCGATACAATTCACATCTGAGACCGACTATTTCCTCAGATATTAAGTTCTTTTCATGAGAGATGACATTAATGCTAAAGATGTAGTTTTGACATTAAATAATAATACGCAGGTATTATAAAAACATGCAAAGTTTATGAGTTACACGATTATAAACAAATAAGTATATAAACACGATTATATATGCCAAGGAATATATATGGCAATGATATATGAAGCATTACAAGCTTATCATAAGTAAATAAACAATGATATATGCCAATTAATATATATGGCATTAATATCAGGCACTAGAAGCTTCACAATAAGTAAATAAACACATGTGGGTAAGAGCAGCTTGTCACATTATAACAAAGCTATTATTTGGTTAGGATATCAAAACAAGAAGTTAAATTATATACATTACTCCTGTTCAGAGGCGTGTCTAATCCTAGACATCTATATGGAATGATAAATACATTCCCCACCCCTCTCTAACCAAACTAAAATACACCTCACATGTAGTAATGGGCAAATCCATTCAAGTATATAACTTAGAAGATAGTAGTCAAATCCTAGACTACTTTTACATGTATACTTCTGTCCTATTCTGGACTATTTTCATATCTGTATAACCTGGTAAGACTATTAAGACAACAGACATTGGAAGAACTTGGAACAAATCTTCCAGTGGGAATTTATCATCTAGCTTGGCGAAGAATGCTACTATCAATATATCTATATCTATGCATATATGTATGCAATCATTTAATACTCTGATAAATTATGAAACTTGATTCTTCTGCAGGTAGAATGAAGGCTCACAATTATTCTATATCTAAGACTACATCTCATATAAAGAGATGATAAATAAAATATGTTCGCCAACATAGATGCTACGATTTTACCCACATTATCTAAATAGTCTTAATAAAATGAAACATCATTCTTTGTGTCTCTTACCAAGTCCTAGCAGGAATCATACTTCTGCTCCTAGGAAAGCTGGGTGGTCCATCATCGCATGTCTCACCGTGACTTTCATATTGAAAGACCCCTCTCTCTTGGGTGTTCTGGCTGGAATGTTGGAATGTTCTTTGCTTGTTTGCTTGTTCTTTGCTTCTTCCTTCTTGCCTCTCTATCTAGGGTAATTATCTCCCTTGTAATCTAACATTACCACCCCCTGGATTAGTATTCTCCAATCAATGGAGGGGGTGTAAACATATGTAATAAGATCCTATGAGATCATGTTTACCCATAATGCAACTATGGAGGATGGTATAATGGTATCGATATCTGTCTCCGGATGGCACTGTTGTGCAAGCTATTAGCACCATACTATAAAGACTTAATTTTGGTACTTTTGCATTATATACATTTGACCCTTGTCGTCGTAAATTAGAGACAAGGATTAATGTAGACATTTTGTATCAACTAAAGATAGACAACTTGGAGTCTCTCTGACACTATTGATCTATGGGCCATTATGGTATGAATGGGCCTTGTTCTCTAAGACATGTCTGGAGAATCCAGTGTACTCCCAACAGATAAGACCACATCTGTGGCAATAACTTTTAAAACAATATACTCTGTATTCAGTATTCAGTAAACTTTTTACACAGACTGAACTCTGCATGACTTCAAATCTTGGCCTGTTCCAGCCGCATATGAAAACTTTGGTTCAACTTCAGCCTGTCTCTTAAAGACAATGAGCATGCATTTTGAATATAACATACTTCTCCAAAGCATTTGACGGTGTACCACATAAAAGGTTAGTATATAAAATGAGAACACTTGGACTAGGAGAAAATATCTGTATGTGGGTAAGTAACTGGCTCAGTAATAGAAAACAGAGAGTGGTTATTAACGGTACACACTCAGATTGGGTCACGGTCACTAGTGGGGTACCTCAGGGTTCAGTATTGGGCCCTATACTCTTCAATATATTTATTAATGATCTTGTAGAAGGCTTGCACAGTAATATATCAATTTTTGCAGATGACACTAAACTGTGTAAAGTAATTAACACTAAAGAGGACAGTTTTCTGCTACAGAGGGATCTGGATAGATTGGGGGCTTGGGCAGAGAAATGGCAGATGAGGTTTAACACTGACAAATGTAAAGTTATGCACATGGGAAGGAATAATGCAAGTCACCCGTACATGCTAAATGGTAAAACACTCAGTAGCACTGACATGGAAAAGTATCTAGGAATTTTAATAAATAACAAACTAAGCTGTAAAAACCAGTGTCAGGCAGCTGCTGCTAAGGCCAATAAGATAATGGGTTGCATCAAAAGGGGCATAGATGCCCGTGATGAAAATATAGTCTTACCACTTTATAAATCACTAGTCAGACCACACATGGAGTACTGTGTACAGTTCTGGGCTCCCGTGAACAAGGCAGACATAGCAGAGCTAGAGAGGGTTCAGAGGAGGGCAACTAAAGTAATAGCTGGAATGGGGCAACTACAGTACCCGAAAGGGTATCAAAATTAGGGTTATTTACTCTAGAAAAAGACGACTGAGGGAGATCTAATAACTATGTATAAATATATCAGGGGTCAGTACAAAGATCTCTCCCATCATCTATTTATCCCCAGGACTGTGACTGTGACGAGGGGACATCCTCTGCGTCTGGAGGAAAGAAGGTTTGTACACAAACATAGAAAAGGGTTCTTCACGGTAAGAGCAGTAAGACTATGGAACTCTCTGCCTGAGGAGGTGGTGATGGTGAGTACAATAAAGGAATTCAAGAGGGGCCTGGATGTATTTCTGGAGCGTAATAATATTTCAGGCTATAGCTACTAGAGAGGGGTCGTTGATCCAGGGAGTTATTCTGACTGCCTGATTGGAGTCGGGAAGGAATTTTTTCCCCTTAAGTGGGGAAAATTGGCTCTACCTCACAGGGGTTTTTTGCCTTCCTCTGGATCAACTTGCAGGAAACAGGTCGAACTGGATGGACAAATGTCTTTTTTCGGCCTTATATACTATGTTACTATGTTACATGATTAGGTATCAATATATATACCTATGAAAATGCCTGACAACGTACTGTCCTTAATTCAGTCACCGGAGCGTGATCATAAGATGCGCAAGTTCAAGCGCACGCTGGTAGACACGCTGCTGGTGGCATTCCCACCTGACAGCGGGGGACAGTGGAAGCATAAGGCAAAGGCAGAGGAAGAGGTCGCCAATGCAGCTGGGGCACCGCCAGCACCTCAGAAGGCAGGGTTAGCATGGCCAACATAAGGAAAAGCTTTGTCAGCACGCCACAACAACCAGCACCAACAGCTGATATGGAACGTCTTTAGCAGGAGCAGTATGTGCACATGCCTACACGTATTGAATGACGGGTCTGCCCCCTACAACTTCTGGGTCTCCAAATTGGGCACATGGCCTGAGCTTGCCCTTTACGCCTTGGAGGTGCTGGCCTGCCCTGCAGCCAGTGTATTATCTGAACGTGTGTTTAGCATGACTGGAGGTGGTTATCACAGGTTAAATTTCCCAATGTTTTGGGGTGTACCCTAATTTTAAAAATAAAATTTAAAACCAAAAAGCAGTGTAGGCTACCTCCTCCTCTTCCACTGCCGCTTCCACCTACACCGCCACATCCACCTCCTCCTCCTCAACCTCCTACTCCATATGGATCTCGTCCTCCTAGATCAAGATTATTATTTTTTATTTTTACCTATTTTATGTTATTTAAAGTCATTTCCCTATCCACATTTGTTTGCAGAGCACTTGCCATGCTCTTAACAACATTTTGCTGGCATTTGCAGCCCTCTAGCCCTTTCCATGACATTTTTACAGCCATTTTAGTGCTCAAAAGTTCGGGTCCCCATTGACTTCAATGGGGTTCGGGTTCAGGGTCAAGTTCGGGTCCCGAACTCTAATTTTTTTCCGAAAAAAACTCGAACCCGTCAAACCCGAACATCCAGGTGTCCGCTCAACTCTAATAATGAGTGTAATCCTGTGTTCCTGTCCATTACAAATCTTATCTAACAGGATTCGGGGAAATATGTTTTAGGAGCATATGTAAGAGACAAAGATCTCATAGGCAAATTTAAAATGTTGGTAAGTGAAAAACCTCAAAGTTCAGTTGCATCTGTGGCTCCTACATCCTTACCTATAATTGGCATTAAATATTTGGCCAATTTAAAAACATGAAGACAAACTGGCCTTAGAGACTGGATTTTACAGGAAAGCCCTTTGGTGTTTTCCCTCCAGGATATTGTTCTTACATAATTCAGCTGAATGGAACGAGTAGTGACTCTGATAGTTCCTGACAAATGCAGATATAAACACAGATATCTGGTGATTGTGTGGAGGTTTGAAACTCCGACCCAGGGTGCAGGTAGAATGAAGTGGCCAATGTACCCTTATCAAGTACTGATGCAATTTGTTCTATTCTCACCATCTGAGTGGAATCAAATCAGTAAGGAATACAATGTCCGGTCATGACTAAGGAGTTCACTTCCTACATTCTTTGACTCACATGTATACATGGATGCCATAGGAGTCTGTATAAGAGTTTTCTGACAAATTTAAAGCTAAAAGTCAGATAGCTGCAGGATTTGAGTTATTAATTCCCACGATTAGTAATGAAAAAAATAGTGAACTGGATTAACATCTCTATTGTCATCAACAGAGATTTGTGAATTACACCTGTGATTCTGTGAAGTGAATGGAGGAACAACTAAACTCTTTTCCAGTGATGACTCTACAGAACCTACTGGTCCGTGACAGCAGAAAAAGCAGGGGTCTACAAGATCGTTGGAAGTTCCTGCTGCATCAACATTCTGGACAAACAGCCCCTGATGGAAGGATTACCAAGTATCTGAAGAAACTGATAGACTTTATTAAATAAAACTGATGGGAAAAATTCGGAAATTAATCACATCATGATCAGAATAATGTTTTGGGAACTGGTTCAGTGACTACAGTGTTTTTATCATTTGGCTTTCTGTTAGGAAAATTGTTTTGGTAATGTTGAATTCATCCATGCCCATACGATATGCCCCTGTCAAAGACAAAAAGTATTCTATCCAGAAGTAAAAAAAAAAAAACCTTGTTGATGGTTGCGGGGAAAATAGGACAAGGTGAACGCAAACCCGAAAGGGAGTTGAGGGGACCTTGTGAAGCAATAAGGAAAGTCCAGCTCTTCGCTGTTTAGGGCGTTGGGAGAGTACCTCACTTTGACTGTTCACCTTTGGTCTATTTCCTGCAAAAAGGAGGGATTTGTGAGAGATAGCTGTAAATAAACTGTCAGATGAAATGCAGAATGTAAAAGCAAATTCCCCATTAAAAGTGCCCTGTCTGACCCAGGAAGAAGTACAACAGCGACTTAAAAAGATTAAAATAGACAAATCGCCATGACCGGATGGCATACACCCCCGTATCCTAAGGGAATTAGGTGATGTCATAGCCAGACCTTTATTTCTGATGTTTACAGACTCTATACTGACAGGGAATGTTCCACAGGATTGGCGCATAGCAAATGTGGTGCCAATATTCAAAAAGGGTCCAAAAACAGAGCCTGGAAAATATAGGCCGGTAAGTTTAACATCTGTCATTGGTAAACTGTTTGAAGGGTTTCTAAGAGATGCTATTTTGGAGTATCTCAATGAAAATAAGCAAATAACGCCATATCAGCATGGTTTCATGAGGGATCGGTCATGCAAAACGAATTTAATCAGCTTCTATGAGGAGGTAAGTTCTAGACTTGACAGCGGCGAATCAATGGATGTCGTATATCTGGACTTCTCCAAAGCATTTGACACTGTACCTCATAAAAGGTTAGTATATAAAATGAGAATGCTCGGACTGGGAGAAAATGTCTGTATGTGGGTAAGTAACTGGCTGAGTGGCAGAAAACAGAGGGTGGTTATTAACGGTAGATACTCAGATTGGGTCACTGTCACTAGTGGGGTACCTCAGGGGTCAGTATTGGGCCCTATTCTCTTCAATATATTTATTAATGATCTTTAGAAGGCTTGCACAGTAAAATATCTATTTTTGCAGATGACACTAAACTGTGTAAAGTAATTAACACTGAAGAGGACAGTTTTCTGCTACAGAGGGATCTGGATAGATTGGAGAATTGGGCAGAGAAATGGCAGATGAGGTTTAACACTGACAAATGTAAAGTTATGCACATGGGAGGGAATAATGCAAGTCACCCATACATATTAAATGGTAAAACACTCGGTAACACTGACATGGATAAGGATCTAGGAATTTTAATAAACAGCAAATTAAGCTGCAAAAACCAGTGTCAGGCAGCTACTGCCAAGGCCAATAAGATAATGGGTTGCATCAAAAGGGGCATAGAGGCCCGTGATTAAAACATAGTCCTACCACTTTACAAACCACTAGTCAGACCACACATGGAGTACTGTGTACAGTTATGGGCTCCTGTGAACAAGGCAGACATAGCAGAGCTGGAGAGGGTTCAGAGGAGGGCAACTAAAGTAATAACTGGAATGGGGCAACTACAGTACCCTGAAAGGTTATCAAAATTAGGGTTATTCACTTTAGAAAAAAGACGACTGAGGGAAGATCTAATAACTATGTATAAATATATCAGGGGTCAGTACAGAGATCTCTCCCATCATCTATTTATCCCCAGGACTGTGACTGTGATGAGGGGACATCCTCTGCGTCTGGAGGAAAGAAGGTTTGTACACAAATACAGAAATGGATTCTTCACGGTAAGAGCAGTGAGACTATGGAACTCTCTGCCTGAGGGGGTGGTGATGGTGAGTACAATAAAGGAATTCAAGAGGGGACTGTATGTATTTCTGGAGTGTAATAATATTATAGGCTATAGCTACTAGAGAGGGGTCGTTGATCCAGGGAGTTATTCTGATTGCCTGATTGGAGTCGGGAAGGAATTTTTTTACCCTTAAGTGGGGAAAATTGGCTTCTGCCTCACAGGGGTTTTTTGCATTCCTCTGAATCAACTTGTAGGAAACAGGCCGACCTGGATGGACAAATGTCTTTTTTCGGTCTTATATACTATGTTACTATAGCATTTTTTAATATAATAAAAAATTTTGTCCACAAGATGGCCGCTATCCAGATGTGTGTGTAAGGTCACTGTGAAGGGGGAGAGGGAGTTAGGTTACAGTATTCAAAACTACCTATGAACTCAGAATTGAAGTTGCTGAAACCACTCGTATGAAGTTAAGGAGCCAATTACCTTTTCTTAAGGAACACCCCTTATGTGATATGTCATGTCTGCTATTTAACTGAATGGAACTTAAATAAGGCGCTCTAGGCTTGGTGGATCAGAAGTGCTTTGAATGGAACCACCTTGTGTGTCTGGTCTCATTATGAAAGCAGTATGGTGCGCACATACTTATACTTCTAATTAATTTGACACTACACAAAGAAGATGAGAAGCGCATGAATTGTGCTAACACCCTGCTGCTGCTCGCTCTGTCTACGCTGCAGGATAACTTCGGCCTTCCCGCTCACCGCATCATATGAGACATGTCCACCAGATGGAACTCCAGCTAGCATATGCTGGATAGACTGTCTGAGCAGCTGCAGGCGATAGTGGAGTTTCAGCTACAGCACGCACGGGTCAGTTGCTCTGCGGAACAGCACCACTTCACCACCAGTGACTGGGCCTCCATGCGAGACCTTTGTGCCTTGTTGCGGTGTTTTGAGTACTCAACCAACATGGCCAATGCCGATGACGTTATTCTTAGCATTACAATTCCACTTCTATGTCTCCTTGAAAAAACACTTTGGGCGATGATGTAAGAGAATGTGGCACAGGAGGAAGAGGAGGAGGAAGAGGGAGCTTTTCACAGGGTTTCAGGCCAGTCATTCAGAAGTGGCTCAGAGGGTGGGTTCCTGCACCAGCAGAGGCCAGGTACACATCTGGCCAGCCAGGGCACAGTTCTGGTGGACGAGGAGTATGAGGTAGAGGAGGAGGAACCAGGTCCACAGCAGGGTGGCACCCAACGCAGCTCATGGCCATCAGTGGAGCGTGGCTGGGGGGCTACGGAGGACACAGACGATATATACCACCTACAGATGATAGCTTTTCCTTACCTCTGGGCAGCCTGGCACACATGAGCGACTACAAGCTGCAGTGCCTGTGCAATGACCAAAGAGTTGCCCACATTTTAACTTGTGCTGACTACTTGGTGGCCACCCTGCTAGATCCCTGTTACAAAGACAACATGCCGTCCTTAATTCCCTCACTGGAGCGTGATAAGAAAATGCGCGACTACCAGCACACACTGGTAGATGCACTCCTGAGGGCATTCCCAGCTGACACCGGGGAACAAGTGGAAGCACAAGGCGGAGGCAGAGGAGGAGGAAGAGGTCGCCAACGCAGGTGGGTCACGTCCAGCACTCAGAAGGCAGGGTTAGCATGGCCGACATGTGGAAAAGCTTTGTCACCACGCCACAGCAACCGACACTAACAGCTGATATGGAACGTCTTAGCAGGAGGCAGCATTTGAACAACATGGTGGAGCAGTACGTGTGCAAACGCCTACATGTACTGAATGATGGTTCTGCACCTGCCAACATGTGCAACATGTGATGGTCCACAGCCAACATGGACAAGCTCACGTTCATTAAAATGAACCAGGCTTGGATCCCACATTACTTGTCTGTACCTTGTGCAGAATAGACATTTATACCTGCCTCAACCATACATTCTTGTACTCAAGTGCACTTATTCTTTGATTTCTTTTTTTATTTGTCACATTATTTTGGGGGCTTCCCCAATTTATAAAAAAGAAATTAGCTATCTCCTTCTCCTCCTCCATCGCTGCTTCCACCTACAACACCACATTCACCGCCTCCTCAATCTCCGACTCCACATCCACCTCCTCCTACGAGTTGCAGGTTAATAATTTTACATTTTTATTTAAATTATTTTATTTTAAGTTATTTCCCTATCCACATTTGTTTGCAGAGCACTTGCCATGCTCTTCAGCACATTTTGCTGCCGTTTGCAGCCCTCTAACCCTTTCCATTACATTTTTAGGGCCATTTTATTACCCAAAAGTTCCATCCACATTGGTTCATTGTAAAGTTCGGGTAAAGTTCGGATCACGAACCCGAACTTTTTTGTGAAGTTCGGCCGAACCTGTCGAACCCTAACCTCCAGGTGGCCGCTTAACTCTCTCTGTGACATATACTGTACTCCATCCGCAAACTCTGGTTTTTGGTGAAATTTAACTAATTTGTGCCACATCTGTGTGTGCGTTTAATCCACATCCGTGACATTTACTGTACTTCATCCGCAAACCCTGGTTTTTGGGGAGATTTAAATAATTTGTGCCACACATTTGTGTGTGCGTTTAATCCACATCCGTGACATTTACTGTACTCCATTCACAAACTCTGGTTTTTGGGGAAATTGAAATAATTTGTGCCACATCTGTGTGTGTATTTAATCCATATCCGTGACATATACTGTATTCTATCCGCAAACTATGTTTTTTGGGGAAATTGAAATAATTTGTGCCACATCTTTGTGTGCGTTTAGTCCACATCCATGACATATACAGTCCTCCATCCATGAAATTTGGGTTTTTGGTGAAATTTAACTAATTTGTGCCACATTTGTGTGTGCGTTTAATCCACATCTGTGACATATACAGTCCTCCATCGTCGAAATTTTGTTTTTTGGGGAAACTTAACTAATTCATGCAACATCTGAGTGTGCGTTTAATCCACTTCCATGACATATACTATACCCCATGCGCAAGCTATGTTTTTTGGGGAAATTGAAAAAATTTGTGCCACATCTTTGTGTGCGTTTAATCCACATCCGTGACATATACTATACTGCATCCGCAAACTATGTTTTTGGGGGAAATTTAACTAATTTGTGCCAGATCTAGTCTCCATAGCATGTGGCTCTCTGTATCAAATACTGCACCACATGTGAAAACAGTGTATTTTGGGGAAATGTAAATTATTTGTGCAACATCTAGTGTCCATAGCGTGTGACTCTTTGTGTTAAATAATGTACCACATGTGAAAACAGTGTATTTTGGGGAAATGTAAATTATTTGTGCAACATCTACTGTGTTTGCATTCATACAAATCACTGACATATACTGTACTTTATCCGCAGACGGTATATGCTAGTCTGTGACATTATCAGGGCTACATCTCCTGTGTAAAGTGTGCGCATCCCAAATACCTGTTTTAATTTATTGGCACATACACTTACACATCCTACGCTACTGTACGTGTGACATACTTTTAAGCATATATAGCATTTAATATTAAGAGGGCGGCCAGTGAGGAACGTAAAAGTGGCTGTGATGCTGATGGTGCACGCAGAGGCCTTGGCCCTGGGTGCAATGAAACTGAGTAAAAGAATGTAGCTGAGGGCCTCCAGGTGCGCTAACCCTCAAAAACAGTGATGGTGATGGAAAATCTTTTAGAGACTGAGTACCAAAACTGCAACCCAAAACCCACTAATTTATCGCAAAGTGCCCACATGGTCATTTACCCTGAATACTACAGTCCAATATAGTACATGTTCCTTATCATTTAGCTATAGCTGTAGAGTGCCATGTCCAGTTTGGACACCCTGTAGTTGTAAGGCACAGAGGGATCACTGAGGACGCTGACACAGTCTGCTATGTACTCGATCTTCCAAATTTTTTCCATCCTTGTGACACTAGGCCATGCATCAAGGTGAGGGTGCTGGCGGGGTGTCATGAAACCGTCCCAGTACCTGGAGAGTGTTGTCCTGCCTCTGTTGGAACTTCTGTGTGTTCTCCTCATCTCCCCTCCTGGGTTGCCCAGGGAACTACGTACTCTGCTACCAGCATTGTCAGGTGGAAATTTATGGATCAATTTTTCAAGATGGACCTTCTGGTATTGCACCATTTTGCTCGTCCTCTCCACCACAGGAATAAGAGATGAGAAGTTCTCTTTGTAGCAGGGATCGGAGAGGGTGAACTGAACAACCAGTAATCGCTGATGTGCAAAATGCGTAGAATGCGAGGGTCACAGGAAAGGCAGCATAACAAAGTCAGCCATGTGTGTCAGAGTCCCAACAGAATAGACTTTGCTGTTGTCATCAGGAGGATGACTCTCAATCTCCTTATCCAATTCCTCCTCTCCTGCCCATCTATGCTGAACAGATGGAATAAAACTGCTATGGTTACTACCCTCTGTAGCAGAGGCAACCGTCTCTTGCTCCTCCTCCTCATCATCATCACAATCATCATCCAATTCACACTGAGAAGATGAACTGAGGGTGGTCTGACTATCACCCTGTGTAATGTCTTCCCCCTAGTCCCACCTCTTCGACGTGTAAACCGTCCGCCTTAATTGTTAGCAGCCAGTGTTTCAGTAGACACAGAAGTGGGATGGTTAGGCTGATAATAGCGGCATCGCCACTAACCATCTGTGTTTATCCCTCAAAGTTGCATAAAACCTCACAGAGATCAGATATACAAGACCATGTTGCAGCTAGTATTCCCCTACTGCATTCTGCTGCTCACAAAGCCTGGCCAACATGTAGAACGTAGAGTTCCACCGCGTGCTCACATCGCACAACCGTCGGTGAGCTGGAAGCCGCAAGCGCTGCTGCAGCGTTGACAGACCGTCTGAAGCTGTGGACGACTTGCGAAAATGGGTGCACAAGCGGTGCGCCTTCACTAGTAGCTCTTGCAAATTGGGGTAGGATTTAATAAACCACTGAACCACTAAGTTTAAGATGTGGGCTAGGCACGGGATGTGTGTCAGGTGACCGAGCTCCAAAGCCGCCACCAAGTTACGGCCAATGTCAGACACAACCATACCTGGTTGTAGGTTGAGTGGCTAGAGCCACAGCTCATAAGCAGCTGTAGATGACTTTCTGAAATGGGCACACACACGGCGCACCTTCACCAGTAGCAAAGGCAAATTGGGGAAGGTTTTGACAACTTTCAGAAAACGTGGGCTAGGTATGTTCGGGTTTGGGATCCGAACTCGACCCGAACTTTATCCCGAACCTGAACCCCATTGAAGTCAATGGGGACCCGAACTTTTAGGCACTAAAAAGGCTGTAAAATAGTCCAGGAAAGGGCTAGAGGGCTGCAAAATGCAGCAGCAAAATGTAGGTAAATCCCCTGCAAACAAATGTGGATAGGGAAATGTATTGAAATAAAATAAAATAAATAAAAATTAACCAATATCAATTGGAGAGAGGTCCCACAGCAAGGAATCATGCGTCATATCACCCACCACTGGAGAAGGCCATTTTCAGTTATTTCGGCCCCAGCACCCAGACAGAGGAGAGAGGTCTCACAGCAAGGAATCATGCGTCATATCACCCACCACTGGAGAAGGCCACTTTCAGTTATTTCAGCCCCAGCACCCAGACAGAGGATACAGGTCCCACAGCAAGGAATCATGCGTCATATCACCCACCACTGTCTCTTCCTCTGAACTATGAAAGTCTGTGGCACGACCTTCATTCCATGTGGGGTCTAGGACCTCATCGTCCCCTGCATCGTCTTCCATACAGTCTTCCTCCTATTCAGTCTGCACACTGCAGAAAGACGCAGCAGTTGGCACCTGTATTTCGTCATCATCAGAGACGTGTGGACTCCGATGAGGTGGTATTCCCATGTCCTCATCATCAGGAAACATCAGTGGTTGTGCATCAGTGCATTCTATGTCTTCCACCACTGAGGAAGGGCCAGGTGGATTCCCTTGAGAAACCCTGCCAGCAGAGTCTTCAAACATCATAAGAGACTGCTGCATAACTTGAGGCTCAGACAGTTTCCCTGATATGCATGGGGGTGATGTGACAGATTGATGGGCTTGGTTTTCAGGAGCCACCTGTGCGCTTTCTGCAGAAGACTGGGTGGGAGATAATGTTGTGAACGTGCTGGATCCACTGTCGGCCACCCAATTGACTAGCGCCTGTACCTGCTCAGGCCTTACGATCCTTTGAATGGCATTGGGCCCCACCAAAAATCGCTGTAAATTCTGTCGGGTAGTGGAACCTGAGGTAGTTGGTTCACTAAGACATGTGGCTGTGGCAGAATGGCCACGTCCTCTCCCAGCACCAGAGGGTACACTAACACCACCACGACCGCGTCCGCGTCCCTTACTAGATATTTTACTTATTGTTACCGTTCACCAAGCACCACAATAAGAAAAATAAATATTTGGCCCAATGTATTGATTTCAAATTCATTCTTTTTTTACAGGCACCTAACACTATCTGCCTATTTATTTATGTAGCGTATTATACTAATCCAGGCACAGCAGTAACCACTGATTTAGGGGAATATCTCTTTTAGGGCTAGTATTTAGGCCCTGGATGAAAGGTATTATTTTATGGACAAATTTACACTTGGCCTGCAACAGCTCGAACACCAGATTCAGGGTATTGCAATTTTACCAATTGAATTTCACCCCAGAACAAAGTGTATGTTTTGGCAGACACTATTATACTTTGCCATCCACAGCTGAAACCACTGATTTATGGTATTGCTATTTTGGCAATTTAATTTCACCCCAGAACAAAATATATGTTTTTACGGACACTATGAAACTTGGCCAGCCACAGCTGAAACCACTGATTTATGGTATTGCTATTTTGGCAATTGAATTTCACCCCAGAACAAAATATATGTTTTTACGGACACTATGAAACTTGGCCAGCCACAGCTGAAACCACTGATTTATGGTATTGCTATTTTGGCAATTGAATTTCACCCCAGAACAAAATATATGTTTTTACGGACACTATGAAACTTGGCCAGCCACAGCTAAAACCACTGATTTATGGTATTGCTATTTTTGCAATTGAGTTTCACCCCAGAACAAAATATATGTTTTTACGGACACTATGAAACTTGGCCAGCCACAGCTGAAACCACTGATTTATGGTATTGCTATTTTGGCAATTGAATTTCACCCCAGAACAAAATATATGTTTTTACGGACACTATGAAACTTGGCCAGCCACAGCTGAAACCACTGATTTATGGTATTGCTATTTTGGCAACTGAATTTCACCCCAGAACAAAATATATGTTTTTACGGACACTATGAAACTTGGCCAGCCACAGCTGAAACCACTGATTTATGGTATTGCTATTTTGGCAATTGAATTTCACCCCAGAACAAAATATATGTTTTTACGGACACTATGAAACTTGGCCAGCCACAGCTGAAACCACTGATTTATGGTATTGCTATTTTTGCAATTGAGTTTCACCCCATAACAAAATATATGTTTTTACGGACACTATGAAACTTGGCCAGCCACAGCTGAAACCACGGATTTATGGTATTGCTATTTTGGCAATTGAATTTCACCCCAGAACAAAATATATGTTTTTACGGACACTATGAAACTTGGCCAGCCACAGCTGAAACCACTGATTTATGGTATTGCTATTTTGGCAATTGAATTTCACCACAGAATAAAATTTTTGTTTTTACGGACACTATGAAACTTGGCCAGCCACAGCTGAAACCACTGATTTATGGTATTGCTATTTTGGCAATTGAATTTCACCCAAGAAAAAATATATAATTTGCAGGACACAATGAAACTTGGCCAGCCACAGCTGAAACCACTGATTTATGGTATTGCTATTTTGGCAATTGAATTTCACCCCAGAACAAAATATATAATTTTCAGGACACTATGAAACTTGGCCAGCCACAGCTGAAACCACTGATTTATGGTATTGCTATTTTGGCAATTGAATTTCACCACAGAATAAAATTTATGTTTTTACGGACACTATGAAACTTGGCTAGCCACAGCTGAAACCACTGATTTATGGTATTGCTATTTTGGCAATTGAATTTCACCCCAGAACAAAATATATAATTTGCAGGACACTATGAAACTTGGCCAGCCACAGCTGAAACCACTGATTTATGGTATTGCTATTTTGGCAATTGAATTTCACCCCAGAACAAAATATATAATTTTCAGGACACTATGAAACTTGGCCAGCCACAGCTGAAACCACTGATTTATGGTATTTCTATTTTGGCAATTGAATTTCACCCCAGAACAAAATATATGTTTTTACGGACACTATGAAACTTGGCCAGCCACAGCTGAAACCACTGATTTATGGTACTGCTATTTTGGCAATTGAATTTCACCCCAGAACAAAATATATGTTTTTGTGGACACTATGAAACTTGGCCAGCCACAGCTGAAACCACTGATTAATGGTATTGCTATTTTGGCAGTTGAATTTCACCCTAGAACAAAATATATGTTTTTACGGACACTATGAAACTTGGCCAGCCACAGCTGAAACCACTGATTTATGGTATTGCTATTTTGGCAATTGAATTTCACCCCAGAACAAAATATATAATTTGCAGGACACTATGAAACTTGGCCAGCCACAGCTGAAACCACTGATTTATGGTATTGCTATTTTGGCAATTGAATTTCACCCCAGAAAAAAATATACCCTGTTACAGACAGATTTAAACTAGGCCTGCAACAGCTGGAACACCAGATTGAGGGTATTACTATTTTGGCAATTGAATTTCACCCCAGAACAAAATATATCCTTTGCAGGACACTATGAAACTTGGCCAGCCAGAGCTGAAACCACTGATTTATGGTATTGCTATTTTGCCAATTGAATTTCACCCCAGAACAAAGTGTATGTTTTGGCAGACACTATTATACTTTGCCATCCACAGCTGAAACCACTGATTTATGGTATTGCTATTTTGGCAATTGAATTTCACCCCAGAACAAAATATATGTTTTTACGGACACTATGAAACTTGGCCAGCCACAGCTGAAACCACTGATTTATGGTATTGCTATTTTGGCAATTGAATTTCACCCCAGAACAAAATATATGTTTTTACGGACACTATGAAACTTGGCCAGCCACAGCTGAAACCACTGATTTATGGTATTGCTATTTTGGCAATTGAATTTCACCCCAGAACAAAATATATGTTTTTACGGACACTATGAAACTTGGCCAGCCACAGCTAAAACCACTGATTTATGGTATTGCTATTTTGGCAATTGAATTTCACCCCAGAACAAAATATATAATTTGCAGGACACTATGAAACTTGGCCAGCCACAGCTGAAACCACTGATTTATGGTATTGCTATTTTGGCAATTGAATTTCAACTCAGAACAAAATATATGTTTTTACGGACACTATGAAACTTGGCCAGCCACAGCTGAAACCATTGATTTATGGTATTGCTATTTTGGCAATTGAATTTCACCCCAGAACAAAATATATGTTTTTGCGGACACTATGAAACTTGGCCAGCCACAGCTGAAACCACTGATTTATGGTATTGCTATTTTGGCAATTGAATTTCACCCCAGAACAAAATATATGTTTTTACGGACACTATGAAACTTGGCCAGCCACAGCTGAAACCACTGATTTATGGTATTGCTATTTTGGCAATTAAATTTCACCCCAGAAAATAATATATCATTTGACGAACACTAGGGAAATTGTCCAGTCACAGCTGGAACACCAGATTCAGGGTATTGCTATTTTGGCAATTCAATTCCACCCCAGAAAAAAATATACCCTTTTACGGACAGATTTAATTTAGGCCCGCAACAGCTGGAACACCAGATTTACTGTATTTCTATTTTTTCTACTGACTTTCACCCCAGAAAATAATATATCCTTTGACGGACACTAGGGAAATTGTCCAGTTACAGCTGGAACACCAGATGCAGGGTATTGCTATTTTGGCAATTGAATTTCACCCCAGAACAAAATCTATCCTTTGACGGATACTATTAAACTTGTTCAGTCACAGCTGGAACACCAGATTTACAGTATTTCTATTTTTGAAACTGCTGCACGGGTGAAGAAGGCACGCTCCTTGGGCTTAAAAAAATAAATAAAAGATACTAGAGGTGATCACACCATAAAGGACGAGAACAGATAACTCCGAGGCTGCCGTTCGCCGAAGCAGAAAACTTCTCTATACATGCGCAGCCGCCCTCCAATTGTTTTCAATTGGGCCAGGGAACATAGCCGAGCACTGACCCGGCTATTTCCATCGGCCCCATAAAAATGAATGGGAGCATGGGCCGCGCATGCGCGGTATGCTCCCATTCACTTCTATGGGAGTAGAGCTTGGTGGTGGACGAACCCCGGGAAATCTGGGGTCCTCCAGCCACAACTCTCCCTGCTCCGTTCTCGATATAGGTGCGGGTCCCAGCAGTGGGACCTGCACCTATCAGACAATGGGGGCATATCCATTGTTTGAGATGGGAATACCCCTTTTAATTTGATGCCTCGATCAGTAGTTGTGCAGTTGGTGTGAAATAGTGGCCTGATACTACGCACTTTAGGGTAAGTTCAGACTTCAGTTATTTGATCAGTTATTACTATAATTGTTTGTGCGCCAAAACCAGAAGTGAAGCCTTCTCAGAGAGATAGTGTAATGGAAAGATCTGCACCTGTTGTATGTTTTTGACCCAAACCTGGTTTGATACTACACATTTTTAATTTGATGCGTCAATCAGTATTTGCGGAGTTGGTGCGAAATTGCAGCCTGATACTGTTGCTCTTTTACCGTTGCAGTTAATGTTATAGTACAGTATGTCTGACAGACAGGTGAGGAGGCGAGCAGTCAGGTACATGGCCCTGAGACTGGTGAGGGTGAAATCAGTGACGTGCAGACAGTGGTGGACGATGATGTGGACGATTGCACGTGGGAGCTGGGTGAAGAGGGTGTTTCATCATCATCATCATTATCAGGAGAAGAGGGTGGCAGCTTGCATGTGAGGCTGCAGCTGAGCCAGCAGGGTGATAGCGTGGCCATAAGTCAGCAGGGTGGCAGCAGTGTGAGATCTGTAGCCAAATGTGCCACCTGCTACGCAGGAGCCTAACTGTCTGGAAAGAAGTAGCAGTGCATAGGTTCATAGAGGCAGCGGTAGCAGTCAGCACAAATTGGTGGGGGGAAAATACCATACTTGGCAGTGTGGGAATTTTTCATCAAGCCACCGGAGGACAATCAGCATGGCCCACTCTGTGACTGGGTCACTGTGTTGACGACTCATGCGATTCCTCAAGTGATTCCCACCCTCACCATTCTGTGACTGGGCCTCTGTGTTGACTCCTCATGCTGTTGCCACTTCACCACTCGGTCATGGAGGCACTACTTGTTTCAGAGTGTAACAGAACAGGTTCTGTAGAAATCTATGTGGAATCAGCTGACGACGGTATAAAAGGAGTGCACTTCTTCTTGACGCTAACATTGACCTGTATGGCTGAGTTCACACTTGAGTTTTTTTGTCAGTTTTGGCCCTGTAACTAACCAAATTAGTGAAGTGTGAAGTGATTCAAAGAGTGACGCCTAGACAGGGACAGATAGCATTTTGCTCTAAACTTACTGATTTCATCTCAAAAACCTTATTAAAGGCCTAACAGTCCTTTTAGTTGTGTTTGACGGCAGTGCATCACCTTTTATAAGACAGAAAGATTTCAAAGTTTCACCCCATAACAAAATATATGTTTTTACGGACACTATGAAACTTGGCCAGCCACAGCTGAAACCACTGATTTATGGTATTGCTATTTTGGCAATTGAATTTCACCCCAGAACAAAATATATGTTTTTACGGACACTATGAAACTTGGCCAGCCACAGCTGAAACCACTGATTTATGGTATTGCTATTTTGGCAATTGAATTTCACCACAGAATAAAATTTTTGTTTTTACGGACACTATGAAACTTGGCCAGCCACAGCTGAAACCACTGATTTATGGTATTGCTATTTTGGCAATTGAATTTCACCCAAGAAAAAATATATAATTTGCAGGACACAATGAAACTTGGCCAGCCACAGCTGAAACCACTGATTTATGGTATTGCTATTTTGGCAATTGAATTTCACCCCAGAACAAAATATATAATTTTCAGGACACTATGAAACTTGGCCAGCCACAGCTGAAACCACTGATTTATGGTATTGCTATTTTGGCAATTGAATTTCACCACAGAATAAAATTTATGTTTTTACGGACACTATGAAACTTGGCTAGCCACAGCTGAAACCACTGATTTATGGTATTGCTATTTTGGCAATTGAATTTCACCCCAGAACAAAATATATAATTTGCAGGACACTATGAAACTTGGCCAGCCACAGCTGAAACCACTGATTTATGGTATTGCTATTTTGGCAATTGAATTTCACCCCAGAACAAAATATATAATTTTCAGGACACTATGAAACTTGGCCAGCCACAGCTGAAACCACTGATTTATGGTATTTCTATTTTGGCAATTGAATTTCACCCCAGAACAAAATATATGTTTTTACGGACACTATGAAACTTGGCCAGCCACAGCTGAAACCACTGATTTATGGTACTGCTATTTTGGCAATTGAATTTCACCCCAGAACAAAATATATGTTTTTGTGGACACTATGAAACTTGGCCAGCCACAGCTGAAACCACTGATTAATGGTATTGCTATTTTGGCAGTTGAATTTCACCCCAGAACAAAATATGTTTTTACGGACACTATGAAACTTGGCCAGCCACAGCTGAAACCACTGATTTATGGTATTGCTATTTTGGCAATTGAATTTCACCACAGAATAAAATTTTTGTTTTTACGGACACTATGAAACTTGGCCAGCCACAGCTGAAACCACTGATTTATGGTATTGCTATTTTGGCAATTGAATTTCACCCAAGAAAAAAATATATAATTTGCAGGACACAATGAAACTTGGCCAGCCACAGCTGAAACCACTGATTTATGGTATTGCTATTTTGGCAATTGAATTTCACCCCAGAACAAAATATATAATTTTCAGGACACTATGAAACTTGGCCAGCCACAGCTGAAACCACTGATTTATGGTATTGCTATTTTGGCAATTGAATTTCACCACAGAATAAAATTTATGTTTTTACGGACACTATGAAACTTGGCTAGCCACAGCTGAAACCACTGATTTATGGTATTGCTATTTTGGCAATTGAATTTCACCCCAGAACAAAATATATAATTTGCAGGACACTATGAAACTTGGCCAGCCACAGCTGAAACCACTGATTTATGGTATTGCTATTTTGGCAATTGAATTTCACCCCAGAACAAAATATATAATTTTCAGGACACTATGAAACTTGGCCAGCCACAGCTGAAACCACTGATTTATGGTATTTCTATTTTGGCAATTGAATTTCACCCCAGAACAAAATATATGTTTTTACGGACACTATGAAACTTGGCCAGCCACAGCTGAAACCACTGATTTATGGTACTGCTATTTTGGCAATTGAATTTCACCCCAGAACAAAATATATGTTTTTGTGGACACTATGAAACTTGGCCAGCCACAGCTGAAACCACTGATTAATGGTATTGCTATTTTGGCAGTTGAATTTCACCCCAGAACAAAATATGTTTTTACGGACACTATGAAACTTGGCCAGCCACAGCTGAAACCACTGATTTATGGTATTGCTATTTTGGCAATTGAATTTCACCCCAGAACAAAATATATAATTTGCAGGACACTATGAAACTTGGCCAGCCACAGCTGAAACCACTGATTTATGGTATTGCTATTTTGGCAATTGAATTTCACCCCAGAAAAAATATACCCTGTTACAGACAGATTTAAACTAGGCCTGCAACAGCTGGAACACCAGATTGAGGGTATTACTATTTTGGCAATTGAATTTCACCCCAGAACAAAATATATTCTTTGCAGGACACTATGAAACTTGGCCAGCCAGAGCTGAAACCACTGATTTATGGTATTGCTATTTTGCCAATTGAATTTCACCCCAGAACAAAGTGTATGTTTTGGCAGACACTATTATACTTTGCCATCCACAGCTGAAACCACTGATTTATGGTATTGCTATTTTGGCAATTTAATTTCACCCCAGAACAAAATATATGTTTTTACGGACACTATGAAACTTGGCCAGCCACAGCTGAAACCACTGATTTATGGTATTGCTATTTTGGCAATTGAATTTCACCCCAGAACAAAATATATGTTTCTACGGACACTATGAAACTTGGCCAGCCACAGCTGAAACCACTGATTTATTGTATTGCTATTTTGGCAATTGAATTTCACCCCAGAACAAAATATATGTTTTTACGGACACTATGAAACTTGGCCAGCCACAGCTGAAACCACTGATTTATGGTATTGCTATTTTGGCAATTGAATTTCACCCCAGAACAAAATATATAATTTGCAGGACACTATGAAACTTGGCCAGCCACAGCTGAAACCACTGATTTATGGTATTGCTATTTTGGCAATTGAATTTCAACTCAGAACAAAATATATGTTTTTACGGACACTATGAAACTTGGCCAGCCACAGCTGAAACCATTGATTTATGGTATTGCTATTTTGGCAATTGAATTTCGCCCCTGAACAAAATATATGTTTTTGTGTAGTGATTCAAAAAGTGACGCCTAGACAGGGACAGATAGCATTTTGCTCTAAACTTACTGATTTCATCTCAAAAACCTTATTAAAGGCCTAACAGTCCTTTTAGTTGTGTTTGACGGCAGTGCATCACCTTTTATAAGACAGAAAGATTTCCAATTAGTGACATCTACAAAACGCCATCATAAAGCAGTGTGTTGGGCAGACATTATTAAAAGGGGCTTATTCACTACAGTCTGGCTGGTACTGAGATATACACTGCACCACTATAAAGAAGTGTGTTGGGCAGACATTATAAAAAGGGGCTATTTCACTACAGTGTTCCTGCTACCGAGATATAAACTGTACCATCAGAGAAATTATTTGTTCCAGGGAAATTAACCTAACTTGTGCCACACCTGTGTGTGCGTTCAATCCTTAACTGTTATATTAATTACTCCAGCAGACAGTGATTTATATTTTGGCCATAACTAACAAGTTTTGGGCACATCTGTGTGTGCTTTTAGGCCACAAGTAGAGTTGTGCGAACACCTGCATGTTCAGGTTCGAGAAGTTCGGCCGAACTTCACGAAAATGTTCGGGTTCAATGGGGACCTGAACTTTTGGGCACTTAAATGGCTGTAAAATAGCCCTGGAAAGGGCTAGAGGGCTGCAAAAGGCAGCAACAAAATGTAGGTAAATTCCCTGCAAACATATGTGAATTGGGAAATGACAAAATAAAATACAGAAAAATAATAAATAAACATTCTAAACTTGAGCCCAAGTGAGTGACAGTGGCACCTGTCACCCAGCAAACAGAGGATGTGGCAGCAACGCCACCACATCTGTCATTGTCACCAAGCATCTCCACCAAATCCCATGGAAGTGTTGAGCTATCATCTGTCCATCTCCCAAACAATGGAGAGAAAAAGAAATAGAAAGAGGAACTACCCTCCTACCCATGGCTCTGAATGCCTTATTTCAAACTTCCTGGTCCTTTGATTTGCTGTCATTCTGTCTGGTGTACAGTTTTAAAAACCTTATGGCAGTGTCTGTCCCACAGTACGTGTATCCCAGCCGCCGCTACTTTTGCAGGCGAGCCATCCTTTCCCTGCACAACCAAGTGGCGGACAAAATCAAGTGTGCACTGCGCAACGCTATCTGTGGCAACGTCCACATAACCAACAACACAGTGGGTAAATGTAGCGGCTGGCCCAAAGGCGCATAGCATTTTTGTGAATGTCCTCCCGCCACCGAGGATTGCTGGGCATTTCTCTTTGTATCCTGTTACCTCCTCCTCCTCCTCTACCTCCTCCTCATTCACTCAGCGTAACACCTTCACCTCCCACAGCAGCACAGCCAGGGGGAAACGACAGCAGGTTGTTTTAAAACTTGTGTGTTTGTGGGACAAACCCCGCACCGCGCAGGAGCTATGGACAGGCATGGAATAACAGACCGACCATTGGTAAGTGCCACTGAGCCTCCAGCCCGGCCTGGTGTTGTGCACTAATGGGCGAAATATACTAGCAGGTCTGGGCCTAGCCGGTTTGACACACATCCCCTGCCTGCCACATGTGCTAAATTTGGGGTGCAGAAATTCCTAAACACCAGACAGTGAAAATCAATTCAGTCAATCGAACACACACACACCCCCACCCCCCCATTCACTCAAACTATTAACAAACTATTTACAAATTTTCTTAAAAACATATTAACCACTTAAGCCCCCCTAGCTTAAACACCCTTAATGACCAGGCCACTTTTTACAATTCTGCACTACACTACTTTCACCGTTTATTGCTCCGTCATGCAACTTACCACCCAAATTAATTTTACCTCCTTTTCTTCTCACTAATAGAGCTTTCATTTGGTGGTATTTCATTGCTGCTGACATTTTTACTTTTTTTGCTATTAATCAAAAATGACCGAAATTTTTACAAAAAAATGACATTTTTCACTTTCTGTTGTAAAATTTTAAAAAAAAAAATACATTTCTATATAAATTTTTCTCTAAATTTATTGTTCTACATGTCTTTGATAAAAAAAAGTCCAATAAGTGTATATTTATTGGTTTGGGTAAAAGTTATAGCGTTTACAAACTATGGTGCAAAAAGTGAATTTCGGCATTTTGAAGCAGCTCTGACTTTCTGAGCACCTGTCATGTTTCTTCAGGTGCTAGAATGTCAGGAAAGTATAAATACCCCCCCAAATCACACCATTTTAGAAAGAAGACACCCCAAAGTATTCGCGGAGGGGCATGGTGAGTTCATGTATCATTTCATTTTTTTTCACAAGTTAGCGGAAAATGACACTTTCTGAGAAAAAAAAAAAAGTTTCAATTTCTGCTAACTTCTGGCAAAAAAAAAAAGAAATCTCCTACGGACTCACTATGCCCCTCAGTGAATACCTCGGGGTGTCTACTTTCCGAAAAGGGGTCATTTGTGGGGTGTGTTTACTGTTCTGGCATTTTGGGTGGGGCTAAATTGTGAGCCGCCATGTAAAACCTAAAGGTACTCGTTGGAATTTGGGCCCCTTTGCGCACCCAGGCTGCAAAAAAGTGTCACTTATGTGGTATCGCCGTATTTAGGAGAAGTAGGGCAATGTGTTTTGGGGTGTATTTTTACATATACCCATGTTGGGTGAGAGAAATATCTCTGTAAATTGTCAACTTTGTATAAAAAATTTTAAAAGTTGTCGTTTACAGAGATATTTCTCACACACAGTATAGGTATATATAAAATACACCCCAAAGCACGTGCCCTACTTCTCCTGAGTACGGCGATACCACATGAGTGACACTTTTTGCAGCCAAGATGCGCAAAGGGGCCCTAAAACCAATGAGTACCTTTAGGAGGGCATTTTTACGCAATTTTCTTCTCACGCTTTAGGGCCCCTAAATTGCCAGGGCAGTATAAATACCCCACATGTGACCCATTTTGAAAGAAGACACCCCAAGGTATTCTGTGAGGGGCATGGCGAGTTCATAGAAGATTTTTTTTTGGCACAAGTTAGCGGAAATTGATTTTTTATTGTTTTTCTCATAAAGTCTCCCTTTCTGCTAACTTTTGACAAAAAGTTAAATTTTCATGGACTCACTATGCCCCTCAGCGAATACCTTAGGGTGTCTTCTTTCCAAAATGGGGTCATTTGTGGGGTGTTTGTACTGTTCTGGCATTTTGGGTGGGGCTAAATTGTGAGCAGCCATATAAAACCTAAAGGTACTCGTTGAATTTGGGCCCCTTTGCTCACCCAGGCTGCAAAAGTGTCACTCATGTGGTATCGCCGTACTCAGGAGAAGTAGGGCAATGTGTTTTGGGGTGTATTTTTACATATACCCATACTTTGTGTGAGAAATATCTCTGTAAATTGACAACTTTGAATAAAAAAATTTAAAAAGTTGTCGTTTACAGTGATATTTCTCACACACAGTATGGGTATATGTAAAAATACACCCCAAAACACATTGCCCTACTTCTCCTGAGTTCGGCGATACCACATGAGTGACACTTTTTTGCAGCCAAGATGCACAAAGGGGCCGTAAAACCAATGAGTACCTTTAGGATTTCACAGGCCATTTTTACGCATTTGGATTCTCACGCTTTAGGACCCCTAAAATGCCAGGGCAGTATAAATACCCCACAAGTGACCCCATTGTGGAAAGAAGACACCCCAAGGTAATCCGTGAGGGGTATGGCGAGTTCACAGAAAAAAAAAAAATTGGCACAAGTTAGCGGAAATTGTTTTTTTTTTTTTTTTTTTACAGTCTCATTCCACTAACTTGTGACAAAAAATAAAATTTTGCATGAATTCGCCATACCCCTCACGGAATACCTTGGGGTGTCTTCTTTCTAAAATGGGGTCACATGTGGGGTGTTTGTACTGCCCTGGCATTTGAGGGTCTCCGCAATCATTACACATATGGCCAGCATTAGGAGTTTCTGCGATTCTCCTTATATTGAGCATACGGGTAATGAGATTTTTTTTTCCGTTCAGCCTCTGGGCTGAAAAGAAAAAAAATGAACGGCACAGATTTCTTCATTCGCATCGATCAATGTGGATGAAAAAATCTCTGCCCAAAAATGTGCAAAAAAAAAAAAACGGCACAGATTTCCTCATTCGCATCGATCAATTTGGATGAATAAATCTCTGCCAAAAAATGTGCAAAAAAAAAAAAGTAGTAAGGCCCCATTCACACGTCCGCAAAAATGTCCGCATCTATTCCACAATTCTGCGGAATAGATGCGGACCCATTCAGGGGTCCGAATAGATGCGGGGGGTCTGTGTGGTGATTTGGTGCACTTATAAAAGTTTCTTTGGTGGTCCCAAGCAAAAGGGACCACCAAAGGAACGATCAGCAAGCATATCAGACGCTGTTAACAAAACAGCATCTGATATGCCATTTTTTTAACTTCTACAGCCTGCCAGCGCACGATCAGCGCTGGCAGGCTGTAGTTTACCTTGTCCCCGACGTGATCCTGTGAACGCGCGCACTCACGTGCGCGCGTTCACAGGAAATCTCGCCTCTCGCGAGATGACGCGCCCGCGCGTCAAGGAGGAACAAACCGACTGCCCGCAGGACGCAATCCTGCGTGAGGCGGTCGGCAACAAGTTAAAATAACTATAATGCAGCTAAACTTACAATATAAACAAACAAAACTATATACACGCCTTATCCTTAACTTAAGGCCAGTGACATCCAAGTTGCTCGAAGGGTGGGTTCCTGCACCAACATAGTCCCTGGCCTGGAATACAATTGTCCAGCCAGGGCACAGTTCTGGAGGATGAGGAGGATAAGTAGGATGAGGAGGATGAGGAGGAACCGTGTTCACCATCAGCACCTCAGAAGGCTGGGTTAGCATTGGCGAAATGTGGGAAAGCTTGGTCATCACGCCACAACAACCTGCACCACCAGCAGATCTGGAACGTCTTAGCAGGAGGCAGCATTTCAGCAACATGGTGGAAGAGTACATGTACTGACTGATGGGTTTGCTCAGGGGCGTAGCTACAGGGAAACGTGGGAAGCACACTGTTTTGAGTCCCTGACCTAGAAGGGGCCCATCCAGGAGGAGGAGGAGGAGGACTAAAAGATTTTGTCAGGGCCCCCTCAACAGTATTATACAATAAAATTATATACAGTGGCAGTATAGACAGTGTAGAAAGCGGATGGAAAATAAACCCAAACAGCCTCACACCCTACACACTCAACAACCCCCCTCCTTTCACTCAAACTATTAACAAGCTATTTACAAATTTACTTAAAAACATATTAAAATAACTATAAGGCAGCTAAACTAACCATATAAAGAAACAAAACTATATACACGCCTTATACTTAACATAAGGCCAACCAAATAGAAGTGGCTCGGAGGGTGGGTATCTGCACCAACATAGGCCCTGGCCTGGAACACAAATGTCCAGCCAGGGCACAGTTCTGGAGGATGAGGAAGAGGAGTAGGAGGAACGCTGGGGGATACAGAGGACACAGACGATATACCTCCCTGAAAGAGGATAGCTTGTCCTTGCCTCTGAGCAGCCTGGCAGACATAAGCGACTACATGCTGCAGTGCCTGCACAATGACCGCCAAGTTACTGCCACATTCTAACTTGTGCTGATTACTGGGTGGCCACCCTGCTGCATCCCCATTACAAGGACAACGTGCCGTCCTTAATTCCCTCACTGGAGTGTAATAGGAAGATGAGCCCGTTAGTAGACACGCTGCTGATGGCATTCACACCTGACACCGGGGACTCAGTGGAAGCACAAGGTGAAGGCAGAGGAGAAGGAGGAAGAATTTGCCAATGCAGCTGGGTCACCAGCAACACCTCAGAAGGCAGGGTTAGCATGGGCAAAATGTGGAAAAGCTTTGTCATCACGCCACAACAACCTGCACCACCAGCAGATCTGGAACATCTTAGCAAGAGGCAGCATTTCAGCAACATGGTGGAGCAGTACACGTACTGACTGATGGGTCTGCCTAGGGGAATAGCTACAGGGGAAGCAGGCGAAGCAACTGCTTTGGGGCCGTGACTTAGAAAGGGCCCATCCAGGAGGAGGAGGAGGACTAACAGTATTATACATTGAAATTATATACAGTGGCAGTATAGACAGTGTAGAAAGCGAATGGAACAGCTGCTGGGCGTGGTCTGAGAGAGCGATCTTTAGTAGCCACAGGCATAGCGGCATGAAAGGAAGGGGTTTGCGCAAAAATTACTGGGGGAGGGGGGCCCCATTCAAAAATTTGCTGTGGTGCCCAATCATTTCTAGCTACGCCACTGGGTCTGCCCCATTCAACTTCTGGGTCATCAAATTGGGCACATGTCCTGAGGTTGCCCTTTACGCCTTGGAGGTGCTGGCCTACCCTGCAGCCACTGTATTTTCTGAACGTGTGTTTAGCATGGCTGGTGGCATTATCACAGACAAGTGCAGCCGCCTGTCCGCAGACAATGTGGGCAAGCTTTTGTTTAGTAAAAAGAACCAGGCATGGATCCCACAGGACTTTGTACCTTATGCAGAATAGACCCTGTATACCGGTCTCACCCAGCCACTGTTATACTACCGTGCACCTACACTTATTTTCCCAATGTTTTGGGGTCTACAACAATTTATTAAAAAAAATAAAAATAACAGTTATTGGCGATAACCTTTGGCTTCACAGCCCAAAAAGCCTTTATTTCATGCAAGAATGCAACCGCCAATTGGGAGTTTCCTGTCAGTTATGCAGTGCACGGGTTTGTACCTGGCAAAAATGGTAATATTTCACCCAACAATTTAAAATCTATCCTTTGCAAGCTGTGGCTGGCCAGTATCCTTTGCTAGACAGCAGACAGTATTACACTTGGCTAGCCACAGCTGGAACACGAGATTTAGGGGATTGCTATTTTGGCAATTGAATTTCACCCCTCAATAAAATATAGAAATTTCTATCCTGAGTTTCTAGGGGTGACAATAAGCACAGCCAAGCCCCTGATGTAGGATATAGCAAAAATGGTGCCCCACAAGACACAAAATGGCCGCCGATCACCCCAGAAAAAAGTGACAGAAAAACGCTCTGTGCAGCCTAAAAACCAGTGAGCAATTAACTAGCAGAAGTTGAATGATTCACAGCTGTAGATCGATCACTTCATTAGGTGTTTTTGCTGAGTTTTCCCTGACTAATTTCGCCCTCACAGTAGCTGCAGCCTATCCCTACAGAGCAGAGTGACGTGCGGCGCTACGTGACTCCAGCATAAATAGAGGCTGGGTCACATGCTGCACTTGGCCAATCACAGCCATGCCATTAGTAGGCATGGCTGTGATGGCTTCTTAGGGCAAGAAATAAAACGCTAGCTGATTGGCTGCTGTGCAGCCCTTCAGAAAGCGGGAAGAAATCACTGAACAACAGCCCTGATCCCGAACTTTTTTGAAAATGTTCGGGTCCGGGTCCTGAACACCACAAAATTCAGTACGAACCGGTTGGCTCATCTCTAGCCACAACCGTATATACAGTATTCCAGCAGAGAATACATTTTATTTGGAACAAATTTTTATCCAATATAAAACTACATCAGAATAAAGTGTGTATTGTCAAAATTACATTATCTCTGGCCTAGTGTAGAGGCGAAAAATTGTATTTCTCTGTCTCCTGTTCATTACAGCCATAAAAAACAGTGTGTACAGAAAAAAAATTCATTATCTCTGGCCTAGTGTAGTTCCGAAAAATTGTATTTCTCTGTCTCCTGTACATTACAGAGAGCAAATACAGTGTGTACTGAAAAAAATTACATTATATCTGGGCTAGTGGGGTGCCAAAAAATAGTTTTTCTGTCTCCTATACATTATAGAAATCAAATACAATGTGTACTGTAAAAATTACATTACCTCTGGGCTAGTGTGGTGCCACAAATATGTATTTCTCTGTCTCCTGTACATTACAGAAAGCAAATACAGTGTGTACTGTAAAAATTACATTATCTCTAAGCTAGCGGGGTGCCGAAAAATTGTATGTCTGTCTCCTGTACATTGCAGAAAGCAAATACAGTGTGTACTGTAAAAATTACATTATCTCTAGGCTAGCGGGGTGCCGAAAAATTGTATGTCTGTCTCCTGTACATTACAGAAAGCAAATACAGTGTGTACTGTAAAAATTACATTATCTCTAGGCTAGCGGGGTGCCGAAAAATTGTATTTCTCTGTCTCTACATTATAGAAAGCAAATACAGTGCATAATGTAAAAATTACATTATCCGTGGCCTAGTGTGGTGGTGAAAAATTGTATTTCTCTGTCTCCTATACATTACAGAAAGCAAATACAGTGTTTGCTTTAAAAATTACATTATCTCTGGGCTAGTGGGTGCCAAAAAATTGTATTTCTGTCTCCTGTACATTACAGAAAGCAAATACAGTGTGAACTGTAAAAATTACATTATCTCTAGGCTAGTGGGGTTCCAAAAAATTGTATTTCTCTGTCTCCTGTACATTACAGAAAGCAAATACAGTAATTACTGTAAAAATTACATTATCTATGGCCTAGTGCGGTGGTGAAAAATTGTATTTCTCTGTCTCCTGTAAATTATAGAAAGCAAAAACAATTTTTCACCACCACACTAGGCCACAGATAATGTAATTTTTTACAGTAAACACTGTATTTCTCTGTCTCCTGTATATTACAGACAGCAAATACAGTGTGTAATGTAAAAATTACATTACCTCCTGGCTAGTGTGGTGCCACAAAATTGTATTTCGCTGTCCCCCTGTACATTAAAGAAAGCAAAAACAGTGTTTACTATAAAAATTACATTATCCGTGGCCTAGTGTGGTGGTGAAAAATTGTATTTCTCTGTCTCCTATACATTACAGAAATCAAATACAGTGTGTACTGTAAAAATTACATTATCTCTGGGCTAGTGGGTGCCGAAAAATTGTATTTCTGTTATGTGTACATTACAGAAAGCAACTGCAGTGTGTAATGTAAAAATTACATTATCTCTGGGCTAATGGGGTGCCGAAAAAATGTATTTCTGTCTCCCGTACATTATAGAAAGCAAATACAGGGTATACTGTAAAAATTAAATTATCTGTGGCCTAGTATGATGGTGAAAAATTGTATTTCTCTGTCTCCTGTAAATTACAGAAAGCAAATAGTGTTTACTGTAAAAATTACATTATCCGTGGCCTAGTGTGGTGGTGAAAAATTGTAATTCTCTGTCTCCTGTACATTATAGAAAGCAAAAACAAATTTTCACCACCACACTAGGCCACGGATAATGTAATTTTTACAGTAAACACTATTTCTCTGTCTCCTGTATATTACAGAAAGCAAATACAATGTGTACAGTAAAAATAAAAATTATCTCTGGGCTAGTGGGGTGCCAAAAAATTGTGTTTCTGTCTCCTGTACATTATAGAAAGCAAATACATTGTGTACTGTAAAAATTACATTACCTTTTGGCTAGTGGGGTGCCACACAATTGTATTTCTCTGTCTCCTGTACATTAAAGAAAGCAAATACAGTGTGTACTGTAAAAATTACATTATCCATGGCCTAGTGTGGTGGTGTAAAACTGTATTTCTCTTTCTCCTGTACATAACAGAAAGCAAATAGTGTTTACTGTAAAAATTACATTATCTGGGGCCTAGTGTGGTGGTGAAAAATTATATTTCTCTGTCTCCTGTACATTACAGAAAGCAAATACAGTGTGTATTGTAAAAATTACTTTATCTCTGGGCTAGTGGGGTTCAGAAAAATGGTATTTCTGTCTCCTGTACATTACAGAAAGCAAATACAGTGTGTACTGTAAAAATTACTTTATCTCTGGGCTAGTGGGTGCTGAAAAATTGTATTTCTGTCTTCTGTACATTACAGAAAGCAAATACAGTGTACTGTAAAAATGACATTATCCGTGGCCTAGTGTGGTGGTGAAAAAATTTATTTCTCTGTCTCCTATACATTGCAGAAATCAAAAAAAGTGTTTACTGTAAAAATTACGTTATCTCTGGGCTAGTGGGTGCCGAAAAATTGTATTTCTGTCTTCTGTACATTACAGAAAGCAAATACAGTGTGTACTGTAAAAATTACATAATCTGTGGCCTAGATTTGTGGTGAAAAATTGTATTTCTGTCTCCTGTACATTACAGAAAGCAAATACAGTGTGTACTGTAAAAATTACATTATCTGTGCCCTAGTGTGGTGGTGAAAAATTGTATTTCTCTTTATCCTGTACATTACAGAAAGCAAATACATTGTGTACTGTAAAAATTACATTATCTGTGGCCTAGTGTGGTGGTGAAAAATTGTATTTCTGTGTCTACTGTACATTGCAGAAAGCAAATACAGTGTGTACTGTAAAAATGACATTATCTGTGGCCTAGTGTGGTGGTGAAAAATTGTATTTCTCTTTCTCCTGTACATTACAGAAAGCAAATACATTGTGTACTGTAAAAATTACATTATCTGTGGCCTAGAGTGATGGAGAAAAATTGTTTTTCCCTGTATCCTGTACATTACAGAAAGCAAATACAGTGTTTAGTGTAAAAATTAAATTATCCGTGGCCTAGTGTGGTGGTGAAAAATTGTATTTCTCTGTCTCCTATACATTACAGAAAACAAAGAAATTTTTCGGTGGCAACCGGTTCAAGTAGAGGATTCCTATACTTGCTGTTTTCTCGTCCTAGGAAAGAGCTGCATACTCCAACTCCTGGGTGTAGGTAGACCTAGTGGGCCTACATATACAAAAAAGTTTTCACGTTTCTATCTCTAGAGGAACCCATACATTTTTCGGTGCAAACCGGTCCAACTAGAGGACCGCTGGCAATCAATCCAAATAGATGATTCCTATTCTTGCTGTTTTCTCGATCTAGGAAAGAGCTGCAACTCAGGGGAGAAGGTGGACCTAGTGGGCCTACATGCACAACAAACTTTTAATGTTTTTATCTCTAGAGAAACCCAGAAATTTTTCAGTGGCAACCGGTCCAATTAGACGATTCCTATACTTACTGTTTTCTTGGCCTAGGAAAAAGCTGCATACTCCTACTCCTAGGTGTAGGTAGACGTACTGGGCCTACATTTACAACAAAGATTTCACGTTTCTATCTCTAAAGGAACCCATAAATTTTTCAGTGTTAACCGGTCCAAGTAGAGGAACGATGGCAATCATTCCAAAAAGAGGATTCCTATACTTGCTGTTTTCTCAGCCTAGGAAAGAGCTGAATACTCCAAATTCTGGGTGTAGGTAGACTTAGTGGGCCTACATGTACAACAAAGATTTCACGTTTCTGTCTCTAGAGGAACCCAGAAATTTTACAGTGGAAACCGGTCAAAGGAGAGGATTCCTATACTTGCTTTTTTCTCGGCCTACTAAAGAGAGGCATACTCCAACTCCAGGGTGTAGGTACACCTAGTGGGCCTACATGTACAACAAACTTTTAACTTTTCTATCTCTAGAGTAACCCAGAAATTTTTCGGTGGCAACCGATCCAAGTGGAGGATTTCTATATTTGCTGTTTTCTCGGCCTAGGAAAGAGCTGCATACTCCAACTCTTGGGTGTAGGTAGACCTAGTGGGCCTACATGTACAACAAAGTATTCACGTTTCTATCTCTAGAGGAACCCATACATTTTTAGGTGTAAACCGGTCCAAGTAGAGAACCGCTGGCAATCTTTCCAAATAGATGATTTCTATACTTGCTGTTTTCTTGTCCTAGGAAAGAGCTGCATACTCCAACTCCTGTGTGTAGGTAGACCTAGTGGGCCTACATGTACAACAATGTTTTAACATTTCTATCTTTAGAGGAACCATATATTTTTCGGTGTTAACCGCTCGATCTAGAGGACCGCTGGCAATCATTCCAAATTGACAATTCTTATACTTGCTGTTTTCTCGGTCTAGGAAAGAGCTGCATACTCCAACTCCGGGCAGAAGGTAAACCTAGTGGGCCTATATGTACAACAAACCTTTAACATTTCTATCTCCAGAAGAACACAGAATTTTTTTGGTGGTAACCGGTCCAAGTAGAGGAATCCTATACTTGCTGTTTTCTCAGCTTAGGAAAGAGCTGCATACGTCAACTCCTGGGTGTAGGTAGACCTAGTGGGCCTACATGTACAACAAAGTTTTCACGTTTCTATCTCTAGAGGAACCCATAAATTTTTCGGTGTTAACCGGTGCAAGTTGAGAACCGCTGGCAATCATTCCAAATAGACGATTCCTATACTTGCTGTTTTCTCGGCCTAGGAAAGAGCTGCATACTCCAACTCCTGGGTAGAGATGGCCCGAACTATTCGCCGGTGAACATAGCTTGTTCAAGTTCGCCACGGCGGGTGAACATATGCGATGGTCGGTCCGCCCCCTATACATTATCATTGAGCAAACTTTGACCCTGTACCTCACAGTCAGCAGACACATTCCAGCCAATCAGCTAGTGTATTCAGTGTCCACTTCAGTCCTGAAAGACTCATCTGATCTCTGCTGTAAGGACACCGTCCTGATATTACCCCAAAAAGCCCTTTTTAGGGCTGCTACATTAGTCTGCTTTTATTTTTTTTTCTCTATATATATATATATATTGCAGTTGCCTGGCCTGCCCGTGTGTGAGGAGCTGCAGGCCCACAGACTGTAGTGTGCCCTCTGCCAGTGCTGCCCATCAATCATACCGTGTGGCACTGGACTTTGCCTTAAAATAAGGCACTTTATCTGTACACTTTAATCTAATTTCAGTTGCCTGCCAGTGTGTGTGTGTCAGGCCCACAGACTGTAGTGTGCCCTCTGCTAGTGCCCAACACTCATACCGGGTGGCACAGTACCTAGCACGCGTAGTACCACTTATCTAAAATCCAATCAATACACGTCCTGATAGGGGACGTAACCGGGATTAAACTGATGAGAATAGTACTACAGAAAATACCACTCATATCGGGTGTGACAGTAAATTGCACGGCGCAGACGCAGTGACCGTGGATTAAAACAAAGGGGAGGGAGCCAGCGTTTTTTTACCCATCTCCCCGTTTGAAAAATAAATTCAATAAATGGACCCCAGATTGGGGACGTAACAGGGATTAAACTGATGAGAAGCGAACTACAGAAAATAACACTCATATCGGGTGTCAGAGTAAATTGCACGGTGCAGACGCAGTGACCGTTGATTAAAACAAAGGGGAGGGAGCCAGCGTTTTTTTAACCATCTCCCCGTTCAAAAAATCTATTCAATTCACCTTTCGGGGACCCTTGGTGTTGTACGTGGCTGGGTGGAGGAAGAAACCTTCAATGACATCACCGGGACATGGCTAGCTTGGTATCCAACCTTGTGCAAATGGGGAGTTTGGGGTTGTGCAAATGGTCTGCTTGATGTTGTTTGCGGTGCATTAAAAGGGGAGTTTGGTCTGTCAATGTCTGTGAAGCGGGGTTAAACCTTACACTACCTGATCAATACAACATCATACCTGATCGTATACACACACTGGATGTTTTAAAGCACGTTATTCCAAACAATTTAGGAATGTTAGTTGATTTATGCCCTTTATGGATTAAAACCCGTCCACTACGTAATTTTCCATGGGAGTTTTGCCATGGATCCCCCTCCGGCATGCCACAGTCCAGGTGTTAGTCCCCTTGAAACAACTTTTACAGAAAGAGTCTCTGTGGGTTTTACAATTCGCCTGCCTATTGAAGTCTATGGCGGTTCGCCCGTTCGTGAACATTTGCGAAAGTTCACGGAAAATTTTATGTTCGCGACATCACTACTCCTGGGTGTAGGTAGACCTAGTGGGCCTACATGTACAACAAAGTTTTCACGTTTCTATAACTAGAGGAACCCAGAAATTTTTCAGTGTTAACCAGTCCAAGTATAGAACCGGAGGGCAATATTTCCAAATTGATGATTTCTATACTTGCTGTTTTCTTGGCCTAGGAAAGAGTTGCATACTTCAACTTCTGGATGTAGGTATACCTTGTGGGCCTAAATGTACAACAAAGTTTTCACGTTTCTATCTCTAGAGGAACCCATACATTTTTTGGTGTTAACCTGTCCATGTAGAGAACTGTTTGCAATCATTCCAAATAGACGATTTCTATACTTGCTGTTTTCTCGGCCTAGGAAAGAGCTGCATACTCCAACTCCGGGCAGAAGGTAGAACTAGTGGGTCTACATGTACAACAAACTTTTAACATTTCTATCGCTAGAAGAACACAGAAATGTTTCGGTGGTAACAGGTCCAAGTAGAGGATTCCTATACTTGCTGTTTTCTCAGCCTAGGAAAGAGCTGCATATTTCAACTCCTGGGTGTAGGTAGACCTAGTGGGCCTACATGTACAACAAAGTTTTCTCGTTTCTATAACTAGAGTAAACCAGAAATTTTTCAGTGTTAACCGGTCCAAGTAGAGAACCGCTGGCAATATTTCCAAACTGATGATTTCTATACTTGATGTTTTCTCGACCTAGGAAAGAGCTGCATACTCCAACTCCGGGCAAAAGGTAGACCTAGTGGGCCTACATGTACAACAAAGTTTTCATGTTTCTATCTCTAGAGGAACCCATAATTTTTTCGGTGTTATCAGATCCTCCTATATGAGGATGTAAAAAAGGAGTTAAGAAGGGCGAGACTGAATTACAAAAATGTTAAATTACAGGAAAATTTAGCTCCTAGAAAGAAGAAGGTTGCTATTAGCAACAAAATCGAAAAAATGGAAGAGGAGATATTGTTATTGGAGGAGAAAAAGGTCGCCATTGAAAAAAATGGTGGTCCTTTTACTGAGAAATTTTCAAATGATGAACGCTTTGAGCGCTCTGGTTCTGGCACATCAGGAATGCAACTTGGGAGCCAGACCAGAACGCAAGTAAGTAGCCAGGACAGAAGCCAGGAGGGGAACGCAGTCACTCCTCCTGAGCACTCTGGATGTGGAAAGCAAGAACAGTATGCCTCAGAGATAATGGACTTCTCTGTAGGGGATTCCCTGCCAGCAGGACAGGGTGACCCTCCGGTGACAATATCCTCTGGAGACGAGAGCGACTCCGGTGGCAGAATGATTCTGCAAACCATCCGGTTGCTCGGGTCCCCAGTGGGTAAATTATACTTTGGGGATGATGCAATCCCTGAGGAAGTAGGGAAAAAGAAAACAAAAGTCATTAACCAAGAGGTATTACAGTTTATCCCTTTTAAAGAGCCTGCTGAGACAAGTGGTTTGGTTCCCGTGGCAAAGGACATGGCAGCTACTGAGCCATCTACCACTGACCCAGGAGCTGCTAGTTCAGGGGCAGACAGTGGCAAGGCAGAGAGCATGGAAGTGGCTGAGGGTGGAGATGATGGGGACCCCCCATAGTTACAGTGGGGGGCCCCAAGTAAAACCAAAACCGAGGAAGCCACTCCTCCCACTGTTAAGTCTGTCACTGTTACGTCTGCTGCTATGCCCGTTTTGACTACTCCCTCCATCGTGTCAACGGTTACTCCGGTCAGTCCAGGGAGAAAGAGTGGGGTGGAATGTGAGGCTGTGAATGAGGTCACTAATGGAGGACTGAATGGAGGTACGAAAGTGGATAAGAGGAAAAGTGTAATTGTGAGGGTGAGTGGTAATGCAAATGGGGATGAGGAAAATGTGTGTGATGTCCGTCTGGTGACCCAGGAGGAAATAGAACAAATAGATAAAGAACTGGAAGAAGAGGAAAGGGTTAGGAAAGAAAAAAACACTGATAAGAAAATCAGAGTCAGAAAGGTAAAAAGCTCCTGCCAGGTCTTTTGCGAGTGTGGTGGAAGAGAGAGTGAGTGAGGTTGAAAATGTGAGTGGCCCTTTGCCTGCGGGGTCTGGTGAAGGTAACTTGCAACAGCGCCTCTTGGGGTCCCTGAGGGAAGGATCGGAGGCCTCTATATAGGTAGAGGGTGCGCCGGCTGACCTGTGTTTTTGGACAGAAAGACATGGGTTAAGGGTCTTTCGAGAGAAAAGGGGGGAAAGGTCCGTCTGGACCCTCCCTACAGCTGGGGGAGGCCGTAGGAATGTGGCCCGTCTGCTCTGGGGGGGGGGGGGGAGAAGGTACGGCACCTTTTAGGAAGGATGCGGTGCAGCTCCTCCTGCAAATGGGCTTCAGGGCTAGTGAAATCTTTGCCCTGATACATCCCTACGGCACTAAAATGTTTGTTGTCAGTTTCGTAAGACCATTGGGTCTTGAACTCTTCTGGTCAATATACGAGCTGGCAAAGAACACTTCGGCATGGAAGGACTACACCGTCCAAGCCATAACGCGCCAGACCATGGTAAAAAAAGTGACTGTATTAACCACTACCCGACCGCCTAACGCAGGGATGCATCCTGCGGGCGGCCGGGTTATTACTCTTTGACGCACCAGTGCGTCATCTCGCGAGAGGAAAGATTTCCTGTGAACGTGCGTGCGTTCACAGGATCGCGTTGGGAGGAAGTTTTACTACAGCCTGCCAGTGCTGATCATGCGCTGGCAGGCTGTAGATGTCAGAAAAAAACCATCTAAATCGCATATCAGACGCTGTTTTGTAAACAGCATCTGATATGCCTGCTGCCTGCTCATCTGGTGGTCCCCTTTGCTTGGGACCACCAGAGGACACAGACAGCTAAAGTAAGTGCACCAATCACCCCCCCACCGTCACTGATTAACCCCTGATCACCCCATGTCACCCCCCTGATCACCCCCTGTCACTAATCAGCCCCCTGTAAGGCTCATTCAGACGTCCGCATGTGTTTTGCAGATCCGCAAAACACGTACAGTGGCAATGTGCTTTCCGCATTTTGCGGATCCGCACATTGCCAGAAATATATAGAAAATGCCTTTTCTTGTCCGCAATTGCAGACAAGAATAGGACATGCTCTATCTTTTGCGGAGCTGCGGCCTGATGTTTCGGGGCCGAAACCCGGAAGTTCACGGCCGCAGCTCCGCAAATGCTGATGCGGAGAGCACATAGTGTGCTCTCCGCCTCACCGCCGGCCCCACTCACACTGAATGGGTCCGCATCTATTCCGCAGAATTGCGGAATAGATACGGACATTTTTGCGGACGTGTGAATGGGGCCTTACTTCGCAAGAACTCCTATGTCCCTTTCCCCTCTCTTTATTTTTTTTTTTGCACATTTTTTTGGTAGAGATTTTTTCATCCACATTGATTGATGTGAATGAAGAAATCTGTGCCGTTCATTTTTTTTTTCAGCCCAGAGGCTGAACGGAAAAAAAAAATCTCATTACCCGTATGCTCAATATAAGGAGAATAGCAGAAACTCCTAATGCTGGCCATACATGTAATGATTGTGGAGACCCTCAAATGCCAGGGCAGTATAAATACCCCACATATGACCCCATTTTGGAAAGAAGACACCCCAAAGTATTCCGTGAGGGGTATGGTGAGTTCATGTAAAATTTAATTTTTTGTCACAAGTTAGTGGAATATAAGACTTTGTAAGGAAAAAAAAAAGTCAATATCCGCTAACTTGTGCCAAAAAAAAAAAAGTCTTCTATGAACTCACCATGCCCCTCACGGAATACCTTGGGGTGTCTTCTTTCCAAAATGGGGTCACATGTGGGGTACTTATACTGCCCTGGCATTTTAGGGGTCCTAAAGCGTGAGAAGTAGTCTTAGGCTGCACCTAGGCTGCAAAAAAGTGTCACACATGTGGTATCGCCGTACTCAGGAGAAGTAGGGCAATGTGTTTTGGGTTGTATTTTTACATACACCCATGCTGGGTGAGAGAAATATATCTGTAAATTAACAACTTTGTATAAATTTTTTTAAAAAGTTGTCATTTAAAGAGATATTTCTCACACATAGCATGGGTATATGTAAAAATACACCCCAAAACACATTTCCCTACTTCTCCTGAGTACGGCGATACCACATGTGTGACACTTTTTTACAGCCAAGATGCGCAAAGGGGCCCAAATTCCAATGAGTACCTTTTAAGAGGGCATTTTTATGCATTTGGATTCCAGACTTCTTCTCACGCTTTAGGGCCCCTAAAATGCCAGGGCAGTATGAATACCCCACAAGTGATCCCATTTTGGAAAAAAGACAGCGGCATGGCGAGTTCATAGAAGATTTTTTTTTTGGCACAAGTTAGTGGAAATTGGCTTTTTTTTTTCCTTACAAAGTCTCATATTCCACTTACTTGTGACAAAAAATACAATTTTACATGAACTCACCATACCCCTCACGGAATACCTTGGGGTGTCTTCTTTCTAAAATGGGGTCACTTGTGGGGTATTTATACTGCCCTGGCATTTTAGGGGCCCCTAATGCGTGAGAAGAAGTCTGGAATCCAAATGCTTAAAAATGCCCTGTGAAATCCTAAAGGTACTCATTGGAATTTGGGCCCCTTTGCGCACCCAGACTGCAATGTGTTTTGGGGTGTATTTTTACATATACCCATACTGGGTGAGAGAAATATCTCTGTAAATGACAACTTTTTAATTTTTTTTTTTACAAAGTTGACAATTTACAGAGATATTTTTCTCACCCAGCATGGGTATATGTAAAAATACACCCCAAAACACGTTGCCCTACTTCTTCTGAGTACGGCGATACCACATGTGTGCCACTTTTTTGCAGCCTAGGTGCGTAAAGGGGCGTAAAGTCCAATGAGTACCTTTAGGTTTTACAGGGTTGCTCACAATTTAGCCACGCCCAAAATGCCAGAACAGTAAACACACCCCACAAATGACCCCATTTCGGAAAGTAGACACCCCAAGGTATTCACTGAGGGGCATAGTGAGTCCGTGGGAGATTTTTTTATTTTTTTTGCCAGAAGTTAGCAGAAATTGAAACTATTATTTTTTTTTCCTCAGAAAGTGTCATTTTCCGCAAACTTGTGAAAAAAAATGAAATCATACATGAACTCACCATGCCCCTCCGCAAATACTTTGGGGTGTCTTCTTTCTAAAATGGTGTCATTTGGGGGGTATTTATACTATCCTGGCATTCTAGCACCTAAAGAACAATGACAGGTTCTCAGAAAGTCAGAGCTGCGGAAATTCACTTTTTTGCACCATAGTTTATAAACGCTATAACTTTTACCCAATCCAATAAATATACACTTATTGCATTTTTTTTTATTAAAGACATGTAGAACAATAAAGTTAGAGAGAAATTTATATAGAAATGTAGTTTTTTTTTAAAATTTAAACAGAAAGCGAAAAATGATTTTTTTTTGCAAAATTTCGGTCATTTTTAATTAATATAAAAAAAAGTTAAAATGTCAGCAAAAATGAAATACCACCAAATGAAAGCTCTATTAGTGAGAAGAAAAGGAGGTAAAATTAATTTAGGTGGTAAGTTGCATGACCGAGCAATAAATCGTGAAAGTAGTGTAGTGCAGAATTGTAAAAAGTGGTCTGGTCATTAAGGGTGTTTAAGCTAAGGGCGCTGAGGTGGTTAACATGTAACGAGTCTCTTTCCAGTGCGGCCATTATGACCTGGCTTAAGAGTTATGGCGAGGTGGGCTGCCTTCCCACCAAAATTCTAGATGAACATGGGATTTGGTCAGGGGCCTGGACCTTTGAAGTCAGTTGCTCACATTCCCTCCTCGGCCTTTATCGGGAGGGATCGGATAATTGTCTTCTACCGGGGGCAGCCAAAGGTCTGCTATCAGTGTGGTAGTCCCACGCACTTTAGTGCACAGTGTGATATACTCAGGTGCGCAAAGTGCGGGGAGGTTCGTTACCTTGCCACAACTTGTAGGCGGATCCGGTGCAACCTTTGTAACAACCTAGGTCACCCATTTAGTCGCTGTCCGCTAGCTTTTGTAAACCAAGCTCAGGGACAGGTTCGGAACCAGGCAGGCGCAAGCCAAGAGGCTGCGCCTGCAGCTGGGGAGGAGCCTGCTGCCAGAACTGGGCAGGAAAGTGAAAGAACAAGTGCTAAACCAACAGGCACTGGAAGTAGCGGTAAAGGTTCCAGTAAAGCAGCAAAGGCAAGACGGTTAGAAAATCACCGTAAGGCAAGAGAACAAGTGGCAGCTGTTTCTCTGGCCAGTCTCTTTGCAGAGGACCAGGGTTGTAGTGACCCAAGGCACAGCGACGAGGATGGGGTATCTGAGGTTCAGCCCGAGGAGGCAGGCTCTCTGCCATCTCTGACTCCTCATACAGTGAGAGCTAAGGTGGGGAGGAAGGAGGAGAATGGTCAGAAAGCAGGAGGAACAGACCGAGCAAGAGGAAGAAGGGAGGGGCAAGAAAGCCCTCTCTGGAGTGGGACCTGTCCATCCCACTCTCCCTAGACCAAATGCTAGAAAAGACCTCGACTAAGGCCCCTCTGGTGGAGGTCTCCAATAGGTATCGGGTCCTCAGTGACACCCCTGATACTGCCCAAGTTGAAGGGGAGGGAGAAGACGCAGTGCAAAAGGGCAAGTGGGCCTCTTTTCAGGTGGCTGGGTCTTGTCCTTCAGGGGGTAAGGAATTGCACCCTGAGGGTGGGGCTAGACCAGACCCCTCGGGCAAAAGGAAGTGCGAGATGGATTTGTCGCAGTGCCTGAAAAGGCATAAGAATGGGAGTGGCTCCGATGATGCAGATGGTGATGGTGGGGGTGGGAAGAAAAAGGCTATCTAATTAGAAATGGGGAGGTGCTTGATCCTTGATGTCCTCATGGGGGGACAGGAGTTGAGGCTGGTGAACATTTACTGTCCACACAGTAAGTGGGAACGGAAATGTCTCTTCATGAGGATTAAACCTTATCTTTTTACCAGCCGTCACGTGATTGGTGGAGACTTTAATAATGTAACTAGAGTCTGTGATAGGGGAGGTGCCAAAGTCGGGCTGGATTCAGATGGCGTCTAGTTAAATAGAATAGTTGAGGAAGCTTGTCTGGTAGATGCTCATTTAAAGCATAAGCCAGATCACGTGGTGTTCACCTTTCATCAAGGTAACAATAGGTCAAGGATAGATAGGTTTTATTTGAAGGGGGAGGCTGTTTTCTCGGTTCTAAAAGCTGAGGAAGTGGCTTTCTCCGACTACTGTCTAATTAGTTTCTCTTTGAATATTACAGAGACCCCCTGCATGGGCAGAGGATTGTGGAAGCTGAATTCGTCCCTCCTGGAAGATGCGGTGGTAGGACAGTCCTTTGAGGAATTCTTTCAGGGCCAGGAACCACTGATGGACCTCTGTAACAGTAAGTCAGAGTGGTGGGAGATGTTCAAGACCAGGACGACGAGATTTTTCCGTGAGCTTTCGTACCTCAGGAGCCAGGACAGAAATCATCTGTACCTGGAACTGAGGAAGAAACTTGAAAATCTTGTCTCGACGGGAGGTAACCGAGAGGATATCTCTCATGTGAAATCCTTGCTGAAGGGGTGTGAGTACGATAGGTACGCATCTTTGGTTGTCGAGAGGGATTTCGGGAGGTACCACTCGCCCGACCCTTACGGCAACTGTAAGATGTCGGTAAGACGTAAGCTTGTAACAGGCCTGATTGATAGTACAGGCTCCCTGAACAGGTCCAAATCGGGGATCCTGGAGATCGTCAGAGCCTTCTATTCTCACCTCTTGGGCAGGAAGGAACTAGATCGAGACAAGTTTTCAGCTTTCTTGGCCGAGGCTGTTCCCAAGGCAAGAATGGATCCCTCTCTTGCCGCTTTGACAGAACCTATTAGGGAAGAGGAAGTAAGACTGGCCATTGAAGGGCTTAGGCCCAAGAAATCGCCAGGTCCGGATGGCTTAACATCCGAATGGTAAATTACTTTTAAGGAACAATTGGTTCCTCCCTTGACCAAGGTATTTAATGAGGGTCTCTCCTCTGGCTCTCTGCCTGGGTCAATGGGTAAGTCAGCCCTGATTATTCTGTCAAAGGGTAAGGATCCCTTCCGTATTGAGAACTGGAGACCCATATTGCTTCTCAATACGGACAGAAAGATCTTGGCAAAAATATTGTTTAGTAGACTGGTGAAATTTGCACTGAGGCTTCTTTCAGAGGCTCAGCACTGTGTGGTTCCTGGTCGCAGCACCTTTAATGCCGTTCTCAGTGTCCGAGAGGCCGTGGAGCGGGGCAGGGCGGGTCTTTGGAAGGGGTTTATTTTGTCATTAGATCAGGCTAAGGCTTTTGACAGGGTGAACCACGAGTACTTGTGGTCCGTCCTTCTGTAGTATGGTTTGCCGGAAGGGTTTGTTAATTGGCTGAAGGTTTTGTACAAAGAGGCTGAGAGTTTCCCATTGATCAACGGATGGTCGGTACAACCCTTTGAGGTGGCTTCAGGTGTCCACCAAGGTTGTCCCTTGAGTCCCCTGTTATTCGGGTTTGCGATCAACTACTTAATAAGGAGGATCGGTCGTGGACCGTTGGCGGGGGTACGAATAGGGCAGGCGGGGGCAGGGAACTTGTCTCTGAGGGTAGTAGCGTATGCAGACGATGTCACCATCTTTGCCTCTTGGCAAGAGGAGGTGGGGTGGGTGATGTCTGAAGTGGACCGCTACTCAGAAGTCTCTGGGTCTCAGATTAATCGGGGGAAATGTGAAACTCTCTGGTTAGGAGAAGGAGATCCCACCTTTGATCTCCTGGGCACACTCCCAGAGCCTCAGAAAACTGTTAAGGTCCTTGGCATCAATTTCGGACAGGATGAGGATTATCATAAACAAAATTGGGTGAGCAAACTGAAGGATGTCGGACAAAAGGTGGACCGCTGGAAGGATTGGTCCTTGACCCTCAGGGAAAGGGTTCACCTGTGTAAAGCCTACCTGATCCCGGTACTATTGTACCTGGGCACAGTTTGTGTCTTGCTGGGCTCTCTCTGGGCAATGGTCTACAGTCTCTTTTTCCAGATGTTGTGGGGAAACAGACTGAACCTAGTCAAGAGAGGTCACTTACCGACTAAAGAGACTAGGCGGGTTGAATATGGTCAACCCAGTGGTATTCTTGACGAATCTTTTTGAAAGCAAATATTGCAAACCTCTGGATGGAGAGGGCTCCTGGATGATTGTGGTGGAGGTGGTGGTGTTGCTGCCACATCCTCTGCGGGTGGCAGGTGCCACTGTCACTCCACAGCTGGGAGAAAGAGGCCGACACTGCAGTAGAAGAGGGAGCAGGTGGAGCCTGAGATCTTTCGTGGTTTTTGAGGTGTTTGCTCCACTGCAGCTCATGCTTTGCATTTAAATGCCTGGTCATGCAGGTGGTGCTCAGGTTTAGAACATTTATGCCTCTCTTCAGGCTCTGATTGCACTCGCGTCTTGTCGTCAGCACATTGTTAGAAGAACTGCCATGCCAGGGAACTCCTTGGAGCTGGCTTTGGTGTGCTCAGTCCCTGGGTGCGGTGGGAAGTAGCAGGTATACTGGCTAGGGGACGGTGATTCTGCTTTTGCACCCTGCTCCCTCTTCTGCTGTGCGGCTGGCACCGTGTGACCAACACCTCTGCCTTCGAACTGCACACGTCACTCGCATGACCTTGATTCCATGTGGGGTCTAGGACCTCATTATCCTCCACATCATCTTCCACCCACTCCTCACCCCTGCCCTCCTTGCCGGTCTGCACACTGCAGAAAGCCGTAGCAGTTGGCACCTGTGTTTCATCATCAGAGACGTGCTGCGGTGGTCCTCCCATGTCCATATCCTGAAACATAAGTGGTTGGGCATCAGTGCACTAAATATCCTCCACTTCTGGGGCAGGGCTAGGTGGATGGCCGAAGGAAACCCTGCCAGCAGAGTCATTAAAAAGCATAAGAGACTGCTGCATCACTTGGGGCTCAGACTGCTTGCCTGATTTGCAAGGGGGTGAGGTCAAAGAGAGATGCCCATGGGCTGCAGGTGCCAACTCTGTGCTTTCAGCAGGGGACCGGGTGAGAGGCAAGGTGAAGGAACTGGAGGCACTGTCAGCCACCCAATCTACTACTGCCTCTACTTGCCTCACCATTCGTAGACCGGTATTCGGCCTACAAAATAACACTGAACATTCTGTCGCCTACGTGCACCTGAGGAAGGCGTTTCATTTGGGCGTGTAGCTAGCACAGATCAACCACATCCTGTCCCTGCAACAGGAGCTCCACCAACACCAGCAGAACCACAACCAGTGCCACGTCCCTTATTTGATGCTCTACTCATTCTTTGAGGTCACCCACCAAACTAATAGATGAATTAACTACATTTATTTCCCCGTCACGTATGCAGTGCAGGTGTACCACACACAAACAATTGGTATATGTCACCCACCGATGTAACAGATGGATTAACTAGATTTATTTTCCTGTCACTATTATATTTTTATGTCAGGGGTACAAAGATGGTGCATTGCACCCACAGAAAAAAAAAATCGCTATAGGTCACCCACAGAATTAACAGCCAGATTAACTATTATATTTCTGTGTCAGGGGTGCCAAGACGGTGTATTGCACCCACACAAACATAACTATAGGTCACCACAGTATAAATAGCCAGATGAGATTCCTAACACTTTCCATCACTTCAGCTGTCTGCTTCCTGTCCCTGCAATACTCGGACCTGAGGGGCGGTGCTATACGTGATCCAGTTTTTATTGAGGCTGGGTCACATGATGCACAGGCCAATCACAGCCATGCCATTAGTAGACATGGCTGTGATGGCTTCTAAGTGCCCACAGCTTAAAAGCCTATTGATTAGATGCCATGCAGCCTTTCTACAAGCTCTATTAAATGCCCGAACACCGAACTCAAACCCAAACTTTTCTGGCAAAGTTCAGGTTCGGGTCCAGGTAGAGATGTCGCGAACATAAAATTTTCTGTTGGCGAACAACGAACCCGAACTTATTCAAATGTTCGCGAACAGGCGAACAGGGCGAACCGCAATAGCCTTCTATTGGCAGGCGAATATTAAAACCCACAGTGACTCTTTCTAGCTACAATAGTGATAGAAAAGTTGTTTTAAGTTGACTAACTAAAGGGCATAAATCATCTAATATTTTTAAATGGTTTAAAATAACCTATTTTATGACATCTAAATCTACTCTAAGATACTAATTTAATTATTTAACATACTTTACTTGTAAAATAAAAAAAAAATCACTCTACACCATGTCAAAAGCCAGGTATGTGCAGGCTGACTATCTATCCATAAGACAGGGTGTCAGCATACCTTACAATGACAGGTTTGAGCAATTTAGACAAACAAACATAAGTTCTCAATCCAAAAGGAGAGAAATTGGTTGGCTATCTAGAGGGGCCTGGACCCTAGACCATTATCATTAGGGCGTCAAAAATTGTAATTTTATATGCCAGCCTAACTCCTCTCTCACTGCCTAAGAGAGCTGCATAAACATTTCCCAACATTTAAAACTCATTTGCATACACATGGCCAAGAAATGCTAATGAGCAATATAGCAGTATCTGCCTTGTTTGTAAACTGAAACACGATTTGCATGGCTTTCCCATAGTCCCATGTTATGCAAATGAGTTTATATGACAAAACAGAATAGAAAGATTATAAAGTTAGTCTTTGAACAATTGCAAAATCAAAAAAAAAACTATGCAGCCTTCCTAATCATTGAGATGAGAGCTAGGTGGCATATTAAAAAAAAATTTAAAAAATTTGTCACCCTAATGATAATCATCTATGTGCACAGGTCCCCCTAGATACCTATCACTAAACAGACAATTTTCCTTTTGGAAAACCTGGTTAAAACCCAGGCTGCCTTGCTAAGGTATGCTGATGATCTGTCTGTCTGATGGATTGTTGGCCCTGCATATACCTGGTGCTTGGCGGCCATAGGGGAGAACTGTTCTGTGTTGTCAATTGAATGTTTTATGTAATAATACAAACAACAATAATAATAAGATTTTATCATAGGTAGGTTAGGGTAAATATCTGTAAGTTCGTGTTTGTCTGTTTTATAAAATACAAAGATTACATTTTTTAATTAACTATTGTACCATGTTTGATTGAGTATTATACCTTAAAGGGACAGGCTGTTTTACCCTATAGAAATATATATATATATATATATATATATATATATTGTGGGGAGTCGCTCTGGTAGTTAGCAGTGCAGGTGCAGTATAGAGGCAAAACGGAGTCCAGAAAGTGTAGCAAACAGTGTTTAATTCACACTTGTAGCAAATACACAGCAAACAGTCACTTGGTGTTAATTCACACCCATCAGAAAACGTGCAGCAAAACAAAATAGTCCAAAACAGGTTCCAGTCACCTGGGAGGCTTTAGGTGCAGGTTCGCACCTGGCTGTCAGTCCAGCCGCAAGGCGATCGACCTCCGGCTTCCAGGCCGTCTGCACTCCTCCTTGCTTGGGGTCTTGCATCCAGCCCAGAGAACTCCACACAGCACAGCATGGATCAGCACTCCCAGACTCAAGTGATTCCACAGCCTAACAGCAGCTCCAGGATGATCACACCCACCTGCTGGTGCTGGCTGTGTTTTAAAGCTCGGCAAAGTCCGGCCTGGACCGTGGGGAGTAGGCACCCACCCAACTTTTTGCCTACTCCCAGTAAGAGCCGGCCCGGATTGGCTTTACAGCCAAACTAAGTATCAAATTGTCAAGCAGCACTAGCTGCTGCTGACACAAAAAACCCGGCTCTTACCTCACCGAGGCCAGGAACCTCGGTGACACATACCTCCCGTCGACAACGGTACCTTGCACCTTACCACATACCCCCCCCCTTTGTTCAACCCTGAGGGGGTGAACACATGTGAGGCAGTGGACGCCGGACAGGGCATCTGCGTTACCCTGCAAGCGGCCTGCCCTGTGTTCCACCGAAAATTTGAAATTTTGCAAGGACAGGAACCACCTGGTGACCCGAGCATTCCTCTCCTTGGCCTGGCTCATCCACTTGAGAGGGGAATGGTCGGTCACCAGACGGAACCTCCTCCCTAACAGGTAATAGCGGAGAGATTCGAGTGCTCACTTGATGGCCAGGCACTCCCTCTCCACTATACTATACCTGGTCTCGGCTGGGGTGAGTTTACGGCTCAGGAAGACAACGGGATATTCTTCCCCATTTACTTCCTGAGACAGTACTGCACCGAGACCTACCTCCGAGGCATCCGTCTGAACGACGAACTCCCTGTTGAAGTCGGGTGTCACCAAAACCGGGGACCCACACAGGACCAACTTCAACGCGGAGAAAGCCTCCTCCGCCTTCTCATTCCAGCTAACCTTCCCCGTCTTTCGCCCCTTCAACAGGTCTGTCAACGGCGCTGCTATTGTGGCAAAGTGGGGCACAAACCGCATGTAGTACCCTACAATTCCCAGGAAGGACTTTACCTGCCTGGTGGTGACCGGTCGGGGCCAATTACGAATGGCCTCTACCTTAGTTACCTGAGGTTTGATGACTCCCGCCCAATGACATATCCCAGATATTTGGTCTCTTCCAACCCAATCGCACACTTCTTTGGATTGGCGGTTAGACCAGCTTTCTTCAGGGCATCTACTACCGCCTGCACTTTGGGCAAATGGCTTTCCCAGTCGGTGCTGTGGATGATAACATCATCTAAGTAGGCCGAGGCGTACCGACGATGAGGTCGCAGCACAATATCCATTAACCTTTGGAAGGTGGCGGGGGCGCCATGCAGGCCAAAGGGTAACACCTTGTAATGATACAGGCCCTGCGGGTAACAAAGCGGTTTTTCCTTGGCCGCCTCCATTAAGGGTACTTGCCAGTATCCTTTAGTGAGGTCTAGCACAGAAAAATAACGGGCTTGCCCTAAATTCTCAACAAGCTCGTCTACCCGGGGCATGGGATACGCATCGAACTTGGACACTTCATTTAATTTGCGAAAATCGTTGCAGAACCGCAACATCCCATCCGGCTTGGGTATTAGAACTATGGGACAGGCCCACTCACTTTTCGATTCCTCAATGACATCAAGCTTCAACATTAATTGCACTTCCTCCGCGATGGCCCGTCGCCGAGCCTCGGGTACCCGGTATGGTTTTAACCGGATTTTGGCCTGAGGCTCAGTGACGATGTCATGTTGGATGAGAGACGTGCGGCCAGGGAGGTCCGAGAACACATCCATGTTCTGACTGATGAACTCCCTGACTTCCTGAACTTGTTTGGAAGACAGGCTGTCTGCAATTTTTACCGTGGCTACCGCTTCGCAGGCCTCGAACTGTGGGGCTGGACCCTTGTCACCTAGAAGCCCTGGCCGGGGGCTGTTGTCGTCGACCGTGTCCCTATCTTTCCACGGCTTTAGTAAATTCACGTGGTACACCTGCTCCGGCTTGCGCCGCCCTGGCTGGTGTACTTTGTAATTTACTTCCCCTACCTTCTCGATAACCTCATAGGGGCCCTGCCACCTAGCTAGGAACTTGCTGTCAAGGGTGGGCACCAGAACCAAAACCCGATCTCCCGGGTTGAAGTTCCGTACCCGAGCCTGACGATTATACACCTGGGCTTGTTGCGCTGCCTCCATATGCTCCCGGACCAGCGGCAACACCCTTTCCATCCGGTCCTGCATCTGGGTGACATACTCAATGACACTTTTGTGGGGGACAGGCTGTTGTTCCCACGCTTCCTTAGCGATATCCAACAGGCCCCGAGGGTGTCTGCCATAAAGCAGTTCGAAGGGCGAGAACCCAGTAGAGGCCTGGGGCACCTCTCGCACGGCGAACATGAGATAGGGCAGAAGCAGGTCCCAGTCCTTCCCATCTCTGGACACCACCCTTTTTAACATATTTTTAGAGTTTGGTTAAACCTTTCGACAAGACCGTCTGTTTGCGGATGGTAAACGGACGTCCGTAACTGCTTTATACGCAACAATTTACACAGTTCCCTCATAACTTTGGACATAAAAGGGGTCCCTTGGTCGGTCAGAATCTCTTTTGGCAGGCCCACACGGGAAAACATTTCCATTAACTCTTTTGCAATGAGCTTAGCCGAGGTATGTCGCAGAGGCACCGCCTCTGGATATCGAGTAGCATAGTCCAGAATCACCAGGATATGTTGGTGACCCCTAGCAGACTTCGGTACGGGTCCGACCAGATCCATGGCAATACGCTCGAATGGGACCTCAATTATTGGGAGAGGGACCAGGGGACTTCTGTAATGCGGCTGGGGGCTATTTACCTGACAGGTCGGACAGGACTTACAGAACTCCTCTACTTCCTTAAACAAACCGGGCCAGTAAAATCGCTGTAGTACGCGGTCCTACGTTTTCTGCCACCCCATGTGTCCCCCAAGAACATGTTGGTGGGCAAGCTCCATAACAAGCTTGCGATATGCGGTGGGCACCACCAACTGTTCAACGGGCTCACCTCGGATTTGGTTCACCCGATACAACATATCCTGAAGAACAATAAATCGTGGGAACATTAACTCAGCCCCAGGTTTCTGGGGTTTACCATCAATCATTACAACACTTTCCCAGGCCCTGGTTAGGGTTTGGTCCCAAAATTTTCCCCGGAGACATTGAGGTCTGCCAACTCAGGTCCCGGTGGCAAGTCCTCCGTGTCTCCCACCATTACACTCAGTGGGGTTGTCTCCCCCTCTACCGCTGGAGCAGTGGTCACCCCTACCGCTGGCCCTTCAGATTCGGGCTCCCAGGGTTCGGGCCTTCCAGTGGTATCAGGCCACTCTACTAGGGTTACCCCTGTCTCGGGTCCATCAGATACCTTTATTGCCGTCCACAGCGCCGGAAAACCTGGGAAGTCCCTCCCAAGTATCAGTTCGTGTGGGAGTTTAGTAGCGACAGCCACCTCGTGGGTCCACTTACCAGCCGCTGTGGAAAAAGTCACTAGTGCAGTGGGGTAGTCTTTTAGGTCTCCGTGGATGCACAGGACCCCGATTTTATGGCCGGTATACTCCACAGGCCGTACCAGGGCAGCCCTTACCAGGGAGACTAGACTCCTGGAGTCCAGCAGGGCCACCGCCCGAGAATCTCCCACCTCTACCTGACACAGATGGTTATTGTCCTGCACCTCACGGGTGCCAGTTGCACACAGCTTCCGTGCATACAGGGAGTGGCGATAGCCGTAGTTCCCTTCCATCGGCTCACCCCGATGCGGACAGTCGGCCCTGATGTGGCCTGGCTCCTGACACCTCCAGCATACCACGGGAGGCGGATCCGCAGGGGTACATTCCGTGCAGGCCTCTCTGTCGCCGGACGTCGGAACTGGGGTGGAGGCCTCCAGGGTTTGACTGACCCCTTCCCAGCAAGACTCCCTGCAGGTTTCTGGTGGCCTCGTAACGCTCCACCAGGTCGACCATCTCCAGGGCACATACCGGAGACGCCTGGCCGACCCAGTGCTGGAGGGGATAAGGCAGGGCCCTCCAAAAGATGTCGGCCAGCAGACGGTCCAGCATAGCAGCCGGACTTAGAATCTCAGGCTGCAGCCACTTTTGCAACCTGTGCAGCAACTCATAGTACTGCGGCCTGGCGGGTTCAGCCGTTTTAAAGTCCCACTGGTGGACCCGCTGAGCCCGGACCAACACGTTTACCCCCAGTCTGGCCAGGATCTCCCCCTTCACCGTGGGGTAATCAGCAGCCTGGTCATCTGACAGGTCAAAAAAAACCTGCTGGGGTCCGGATGCCAGGAACGGAGCGACCACCTCGGCCCACTGGTCACGGGTTAACTTCTCCCTCACGGCTACCTTCTCAAAGATCGCCAGATAGGTCTCAGCATCATCCTCGGGGGTCATCTTGGGAATCGCTGCATGGACCGCTTTCCGGGCATCATGGTCGTGGTGGGACGCTCCTGCAGCTTGTAACGCCATCACGTGCTGTAAAAGTAGTTGGTTGGTCTCCCGCTGCTGCACGTTAGCCTCCATGAGCGCTTTCACAGCCGCCTCCATGTTGCCAGAAATTCCTGTTTGCAACTTTGCCGGTTTTATATATGCCATACACTTGTGCTCAGCAAAACAAAAACAATTCGGCGTTCACGCCAGCCTCACTGCGCATGCCCGCATCCTCCACCAAATGTGGGGAGTCGCTCTGGTAGTTAGCAGTGCGGGTGCAGTATAGAGGCAAAACGGAGTCCAGAAAGTGTAGCAAACAGTGTTTAATTCACACTTGTAGCAAATACACAGCAAACAGTCACTTGGTGTTAATTCACACCCATCAGAAAACGTGCAGCAAAACAAAATAGTCCAAAACAGGTTCCAGCCACCTGGGAGGCTTTAGGTGCAGGTTCGCACCTGGCTGTCAGTCCAGCCGCAAGGCGATCGACCTCCGGCTTCCAGGCAGTCTGCACTCCTCCTTGCTTGGGGTCTTGCTTCCAGCCCAGAGAACTCCACACAGCACAGCATGGATCAGCACTCCCAGACTCAAGTGATTCCACAGCCTAACAGCAGCTCCAGGACGATCACACCCACCTGCTGGTGCTGGCTGTGTTTTAAAGCCCGGCAAAGTCCGGCCTGGACCGTGGGGAGTAGGCACCCACCCAACTCTTTGCCTACTCCCAGTAAGAGCCGGCCCGGATTGGCTTTGCAGCCATACTAAATAGAAATGTGTCAAAACAGCACTAGCTGCTGCTGACACAAAAACCCGGCTCTTACCTCACTGAGGCCAGGAACCTCGGTGACACGTACCTGCCATCGACCACGGTACCTTGCACCTTACCACAATATATACATATATATATATATATATATATATATATATATATTCCTGTATTAGGATCCTTGATCTCTGGTGCTTGGTGGCCATAGGGGAGAACTGTTCTGTGTTGTTAATTGGATGTTTTATGTAATAATACAAACAACAATAATAATAATTTTGTCTTTGTTTTATAAAGGACAAAAATTAGGGCTTCATTATCTATTGTACCATGTGTTTGATTATTACATCTTAAAGGGATACTGACTACCTGTTCCTGCTGTGCCATTCATTTCCTCGTGGCGGGCTTAGTTTTGTTTGTTTGAAGTGTATAATTCTGCCGTGCTGCGCATGCGCCTAGGAAGTTTATTCTTCACTAGGAATAAGTCACCATAGTGCATGCACATTCAGGACAGCACATGGTACAGACAGGAGAAAATGAGTCAAGCACGGCCAGCGGAATCCCTGACAGAGGAAAATTATGAATAAAAACGTTTTATAGACATTATGCAAAGACAGTGTTTGATGATAATAGCATAGTTTTTCTGAGATCAAGGATCCTAATACAGGAAAATAGATAGATAGATAGATAGATAGATAGATAGATAGATAGATAGATAGATATTTCTATAGGGTAAAACAGCCTGTCCCTTTAAGGTATAATACTCAATCAAACATGGTACAATAGTTAATTAAAAAATGTAATCTTTGTATTTTATAAAACAGACAAAGACAGACTTACAGATATTTACCCTAACCTACCTATCATAAAATCTTATTATTATTATCATTTGTATTATTACATAAAACATTCAATGGACAACACAGAACAGTTCTCCCCTATGGCCGCCAAGCACCAGGTATATGCAGGGCCAACAATCCATCAGACAGACAGATCATCAGCATTCCTTAGCAAGGCAGCTTGGGTTTTAACCAGTTTTTCCAAAAGGAAAATTGTCTGTTTAGTGTTAGGTATCTAGTGGGACCTGTGCACATAGATGATTATCATTAGGGTGACAACATTTTTTTTTTTTTTTTTAATATGCCACCTAGCTCTCATCTCAATGATTAGGAAGGCTGCATAGTTTTTTTTGATTTTGCAATTTTTTAAAGACTAACTTTATAATCTTTCTATTCTGTTTTGTCATATAAACTCATTTGCATAACATGGGACTATGGGAAAGCCATGCAAATCGTGTTTCAGTTTACAAACAAGGCAGATACTGCTATATTGCTCATTAGCATTTCTTGGCCATGTGTATGCAAATGAGTTTTAAATGTTGGGAAATGTTTATGCAGCTCTCTTAGGCAGTGAGAGAGGAGTTAGGCTGGCATATAAAATTACAATTTTTGTCGCCCTAATGATAATGGTCTAGGGTCCAGGCCCCTCTAGATAGCCAACCAATGCTAAGCAATTTCTCTCCTTTTGGATTGAGAACTTATGTTTGTATGTTTTAAAACTCATGATTGTCATTGTAAGGTATGCTGACACCCTGTCTTATGGATAGATAGTCAGCCTGCACATACCTGGTTTTTGGCATGATCTGAGTGGTTTATGTTACATGTGATAGAAAATGATCATTAATGATATATCATTTTTAGAAAGGGCTTTTCTTGGTTTGAGGGTTGGGGTGGATAGAGGACACTAGTTAATACTCTCCCTGCTCTAACACTGCAGCTTTAAATTGAATTCACTATGCCTGGCTTTGGTAGGAAGGTAAGCTGAATGTAAGAATGCAGGGCGAATCAAACATAGCATAATGTTCGCTGGCAGGAGCGAACGCGAACAAGCAATGTTCGCAGGGAACTGTTCGCTGTCGAACAGTTCGGGACATCTCTAGGTCCAGGTACTTTACAGTTCGGGTTCGCTCAACATTAGCCACGAAAAAAAACTTTTCTCCACCAGCAATTGCTACGTTGCTGGTGGTGCAGTTGCTGCAGTGCCATTGTATTAGTGCCTTGTACATGTGGGAGAGAACACGGGCCACTCCTTGCGATTCTCACTGTGCAGCAAGCTGCACTCTACTGTGGACACCTGGAGCAGCTGTTACGGGCAAGGACAGTGCATGTCTTTCACGGCATACCGAGTCAATGTTTTTTTTTGCGGCAATGGAGAAGCAGCACCCCATCAGCATGGCCAGGTCCTTTTGACACCTCCTCCTCACCACATCATTGGGGTGGCTCCCACAGTAGGCACTTGTCTGCCTCCTCCGTGGACACTCTCCCATCCCCTACAGCTGCAGGGAACAGGATCGCTGGCACTACCTCTCCTTCCTATCACAAGGGTCAAGTCAAGCGTTGCCATGCCATGTTGGAGCCGATTGGCTGAAAGTAGCCACAAAGATGAGCAGTTGCAAAAGTACATCAAATAGCAAACATCCTGCTGGCTGTCACCCCGCCCACTCCAACTGGGCAAGGTGGTCAGCGATAATGGGCACAACATCCTGGCCTCCCTATAACACATGCTCCCTGCAAGGCCTTTTAAAAAAACGTACTGGCTTGTGCAAGTTGCTGGTAATGTCCAGGAGACTGTCCCTCTTTTCAACCACATGGTGAGGAACAAATGGTCTGCAGCTACATCGCTTAACCTGGTAAGTTCCAACTTGCTGGAATTCCACATTGATCATCTGTACAAGTAGCAGAAAACTATTATTGATTTTGTCATGTACCAAACCTCCCAGCAGTGAGCATGTGTTGTTTCCAGGTCTGGCAGTGGCAGCTCATGCCATTTATGATGCATCTGTCCGTCATCCCGCTCATATGTATTTTTAACCCCTTGCCACATTATCACATACATGTACGTGAGGGAATGCGGTGTCTTGCCTTACTGATAGCCAGGTCCCTGCTGCATCCGTTGGCATCTCTGTATGCAGCAATGATGGCGGATTAACCTTTTTTACAAGCCGCGGTCAGCGCTGACCACAGCATGTGTGGGGTTTACATAGGGAGGGGGCTGCCTTTGACCCCATCAGCCCCTCCAATGTCTTACACAGGCATCACAGCCTGCCAGCTATGGAAGCCCAAGAGTTCCAGCCTGTAGGCTGGGTCTCCTAAGCAACTGACAGTTCAATTCAGAACAATACAAAATGTATTGTACTGAATTGAAACAGGGATCAAACCCTGAAAAGGTGAAGTCCCACAATAGGGCAAATATAAAAAGTAAAAAAAAAAATTTGAAAAGTGTTTTTTAATAATAAAAAAATTAAAAGTAAAAAAAAAAAAATAAAGTCCCCTCACCATGAAAAGTTTAAAATAAATAAATAAAACAGACATATTAGGTATCACCGATGAGTCAGCCTGCAATTGTGGGAGGGGTGGAGGCACTTCATAAATGAGGCATGGCCTCACCCACGGGCATGCTTTCTCAGGTGGTGGGGGCGTGTCTTCATCCCTGACCCAAGCAGCCCACGCCAGCAGCAGCTACGCTGAAGTGGGCTCGACTCTTAAGTATGCATGGGCCACAGTGCCCTGAGCCAGCCAAAGCTTCTTATGGTAAGGACGACTCGGGCTCAGGGTCGACCGCTGCTCTGGGTTTGTTTCTGGCCGGGCTTGTAGGTCAGGTAGGGCTCCCACTGCTTCAGGCACAGGGATCATCCTTTGACCACTCCCCGCCTTGAGCGTTCTCTTACCTGCACTCGCGGCCACGCCGTTTGCTTCCTTGCACATGCAGCACACTCACGGTCTCGCACGGTGTGGCTGTTTCGTCTCTCTCTGCTGGTTTCACCACCCTGGTCTCTTGTTCGCCATTTGATCAGTCTCATCACTTGGTAGATTCATCTGGCTTATGTTTGTTTTCCAATTATCAATGTTGCTGCCTGTCATTTTTTCAGGCTTACACTTATTACACCATCAATGCCTGTTGCCCGGTAAATTATTCAGGTTTACATTTATCAATCATTAATGTCTGTCTGTGTTTACGTCTTTCAGGCATACGTTTATTTAATGTCTGACGCCTATTATTCAGGCCTACTTTATTATTTAATGTCTTTCGCCTGTTTACGTTATTGAGGTCTACATTATTAATCATCATGTCTGTCGCCTGTTACGTTTCATGCTTGCGTTTATCAATCATTATTGTCTGTTGCCTGTTTATGTTATTCAGGCTTACTTTCATTGTTCATTGGTATCCGTTGCCTGTTTACGTTATTCAGGCATACGTGTATTATTTAATGTCTGTTGCCTGTTTCATTATTCAGGTCTACGTTATTGATAATTAATGTCTGTCGCCTGTTATGTTATTCATGCTTACATTCATTGATCATTGATATCTGTCGCCTGTTTATCCTATTCAGGCATACATTTAGTATTTAATGTCTGTCGCCTGTTTATGTTATTCAGGCTTACATTTTTTATTTAATGTCTGTCGCCTGTTTACGTTATTCAGGCATAAGTTAATAATTATGTCTGTCGCCTGTTACTTTCAGGCTTACTTTTTATTAATTTTTTATTGTCTGTCGCGTGTTTACATTATTCAGGCCTTCGTTATTAATCATTAATGCACGTCACCTGTTACGTTATTCAGGCTCATGTTCATTGATCATTGATATCTGGCGCCCGTTTATGTTATTCAGGCCTACGCTCATCATTTAATGTCTGTCGCCTGTTTACGTTATTCAGGCTTACGTTTATTAATCTTCATGTCTGTCGCCTTTTACGTTTCAGGCTTGCGTTTATTAATCTTTGCTGTCTGTCGCCTGTTTATGTTTTTCGTGCCTACATTATTAATCATTAATATCCGTCGCCTGTTACGTTATTCAGGCCTACGTTTAGTATTTAACATCAGCCGCTTGTTTACCTTATTCTGGCCTACGCCACTAATCTTCATGTCTATCGAGTGTTACGTTTCAGGTTTATGTTCATTAATCATTATTGGCTGTCACCTGTTTTCGTTATTTAGGCCTATGTTATTAATCATTAATGCCCGTCGCCTGTTAAGTTATTTAGGCCAGTGTTTCCCAACCAGTGTGCCTCCAGCTGTTGCAAAACTACAACTCCCAGCATGCCCGGGCAGCCTTTGGCTGTTCAGGCATGCTGGGAGTTGTAGTTTTGCAACAGCTGGAGGCACACTGGTTGGGAAACACTGATTTAGGCTTACGTTCATTATTCATCAATATGTGTCGCCTGTTTACGTTATTCAGGCCACGTTTACTGTTTAATGTCTGTTACTTGTTATGTTATTCAGGCATACGTTACTAATTATCATGTCTGTCGCCTGTTTACATTATTCAGGCCTACGTTTATTAATTTTCATGTCTGTCGCCTGTTTACATTTCAGGCTTGCGTTTATTAATCTTGTTGTCCGTCGCCTGTTTTCGCTATTCAGGCCTACGTTATTAATCATTAATGTCCGTTGTCTGTTATGTTATTCAGGCTTGCGTTTATTGATCATTGATGGCTGTCGCCTATTTACATTTAGCCTTACGTTCATTGTTCATTGATATCTGTCGCCTGCTTAAGTTATTCAGGTATACATTTATTATTTAGTGTCTGTCGCCTGTTTACGTTATTCAGGCCTACGTTATTAATCATCATGTCTGTTGCCTGTCACGTTTCCGGCTTGCGTTTATTAATCTTTATTGTCTGTCGCCTGTTTACGTTATTCAGGCCCACGTTTAGCATTTAATGTCGGTCACCTGTCAAGTTATCCAGGCCTACATTCATTGATTAATGTATGTTGCCTGTTACGTTCTTCAGGCTTACGTTTTAAATATAATGTTTGTCGCCAACAGCATAATTTTCATGTTTCATGCAGGCACATTCAGGGTTTAAAAAAATAAATAAATAAAAATCTTGCTGCAGATGCCTTGTCTCGTTTTAATTTTTTATGCATCTTTCAGGTCACGATGGAGGTGGAACAATTAGGGCTAGATGTACATCTCTCAGCCAAGTGTCAGGTACAAAGTCTCATCTGTTAATATGGCTAGAAATTGCATTCATAGCAAATTTGCACTCCTTCACTCATGGGAGGACACCGACAGGTCCTCGTATATTATGGCTTGTTTTAGCTTTTTGCAATACTGACCTTAGACTCTTTACAACACAATTAATAGTATTTGGCCAGGGTCCAGCTTTCTTCACAGTAGAAGATCAAGATAGCAGGTCTTCACGTCTCAAGTGATAAAAGAAACCCTCAGGGGCTACTGAAGAATAGTAAAGGGTCTGTCTCAAACAGACAGCCGATATCAGGGGAACTATTCTGGATAATTCTTTCCTCCGTAGTTGGTAATCCTTTTGGGCTCCATTCCAGCATAGTCATAAAGGTGGTAATGTATTTCAATTCTATTGTTTCCTGAGGCCAGGGGAATTCACTAGTACTTTTGCTAGAACCATGGGTCAGTTAGCATGGTGCAATTTCCCACTGTACCGGTCCTCCAAAACATCGCAGGTCGGTTCACCAGGGGAGGTCAAGTACTTCCAGTCATTTAACGATTGGCGCCCAGTTAGGTTTTCAAAAGATTATCAGGGTGAGGGTGACACCACTGGATAGCCCACTACTTCCGTTCAAAGCCATCGCCATCATCTCATTCATCTCCCATTTTGTTCCCTAGCAGCTAGATCAGGTTTTGTCCCTAATGCTATTTCGGGTCACTCATCACGAACCGGGGCAGCTTCTGCAGTGTCAAAACATCATGTCCCAGGCCACGTTATTCGCAAGATGGGACGTTGGCGTTCTTCTTGCTTTGCCCGATACATCCAAACCCTCATGTGAGATTTCTGTTGCCCTTTGCAGATCGGCTTTATGATTTGATTGTACATGCCAATTAAGTTCTTTCTTACTCTACACGGCTAGGTTTTTAGCCCCCTTATAGGCCCACCCTCGGCAATGGCAAAGGGCACACCTCAGCCTTTCAGTCAGGTCAGCTAAGACATGTTAAGTTGGTTTGGGCTAGTTTCGTGGTTATCTTCTCAGGTTTTCCCGGCATCTCTTTGTCCGTAGCCCTGACCACAAATAGTTAAAGCAGATGAGTCAGCCTGCAATTGTGGGACGGAGGCACTTTATAAATGAGGCACGGCATCACCCACGGGCATGTGTTCTCAGGTGCCCCACCCTCCCTCCCCCTTTTTCTTATTTTTCCATAGGGTATGCCCCCTTATAGGCCTACCCTCGGCAATGGCAAAGGGCACACCTCAGCCTTTCAGTCAGGTCAGCTAAGACATGTTTAGTTGGTTTAGGCTAGTCTCGGTGGTTATCTTTTCAGGTTTTCCCGGCATCTCTTTGTCCGTATACCCTGACCACAAATATATATATATATATATATATATATATATATATATCTGTGCCAAAAATCCCATTTCATCACAAAAAGTGTAATTCCAAGCGATCAAAAAGTCATATGCACCCCAAAATAGTACCAAACCGTCAACTCTTTCTGAAAAAAATGAGCCCCTACATAGTCAATCGCCCAAAAAATGAAAAAATATGGCTTTCAGAAAATGGAGATGCTAAAACATGATTTTTTTTTTTCAAAAATGCTTTTATTGTGTAAAACTGAAATAAATAAAACAAAAGAAAACATATTAGGCATCACAGCATCTGTAACAAGCTGCTCTAATACCACATGATCTAACCGCTAAGGTGAAGTCCATAAAAAAAAAAAAAAAAAAACTTAGGTCACTTTGACACAAAGTGTAATATTGAGTGATCAAAAAAATCTTATGTACCCAAAAATGTTACCTATAAAACCGTCAACTCTTTCCGCAAAAAAAAAAGCCCTACACAAGACAAATCGGCAGAAAAATAAAAAAATATAGCTTTCAGAAAATGGCGAACACAAAAAAACATGATTTTTTTTACAAATGTTTTAATAAATAAAAAATTTAAAATAGACATCGGTTATTGCTACATCCGTAATGACCTGCTCTATAAAAATATCACATGATCTACCCCCTCAAGTGAATGCTGTTAAAAAAACTAAATAAAAACTATGCCAAAATAGCCATTTTTTGGGTCACCTTGCCCCCAAAAAAGTGTCATATTAAATGATCAAAAAATCATATGTACTTCAAGATGGTACCAATAAAAATGTCAGCTTCTTCAAATGTCAGGGTCTTCAAATGTGACATGGCAACTTAAAATTATCCCAGCGACATCTGCCCTCCAAAAACCATACAGCGCTTTTGTTTTGTGCCATACAATGTGCTTATACAGCAGTTTACAACCACATGTGGTGTTTCTGTAATCTGCAGTATCAGGGTAATAAATATGGAGTTTTCTTTGGCTGTTAACCCTTGCTGTGTTACAAGAAAAATTGATTAAAATAGAAAATCTGAAAAAAAGTGAAATTTTACAGTTTGTAAAATCAGTTTTGAGACTTGAAGGGTGTCGTTTCTAAAATGGGGCCATTTATGGGTGGTTTCTGTCATGGTGGACTGTCATTTTCCTATGATTTTGTATTTTTCAGGTCAGTGTGTTTCAATTAGTCAGTGTGTGTTGTGTTACATAGTGGGGGTTGTAGTAACGGTTTTCACTTTTCCCTTGTACCAGAGATAATGCTTCAAAGATGTTGGGGGTAGTGAACCCCAGCCCCTGCTAGTGATAGTACACACAGGGGAGGGGGATGTGTTTCTGGATAACTCTGAGACTGGGGGAAATAAATGGTCAGATGAAATGCAGAATGCAAAAGTAAATTTCCCATTAAAATTGCCCTTTTTGACCCAGGAAGAAGTAAAGCAGCGTCTTAAAAAAAGATTAAAATAGACATATCACTGGGACCAGATGGCATACACCCCCGTATCCCAAGAGAATTAAGTAATGTCATAGCCAGACCCTTATTTCTGATATTTAAGGACTCTATACTGACAGGGAGTGTTCCACAGGATTGGCACATAGCAAATGTGGAGCCAATATTCAAAAAAGGGTCAAAATACAGAGCCTGGAAACTATAGGCCGGTAAGTTTAACATCAGTCATGGGTAAACGGTTTGAAGGTTTTCTAAGAGATTCTATCTTGGAGTACCTCAATGAAAATAAGCAAATAACACCATATCAGCATGGCTTCATGAGGGAATCAGTCATTTTCAAACTAATTTAACCATTTTCTATGAGGAGGTAAGTTCTAGACTTGACTGCAGCAAATCAATGGATGTTGTATATCTTGACTTCTCCAAAGCATTTGATACTGTACCACATAAAAAGGTTAGCATATAAAATGAGAATGCTTGGATGGGGGAAAATGTCTATGTGGCTAAGTAACTGGCTCAGCGATAGAAAACAGAGAGTGGTGGGGTTCCACAAGTGTCAGTTTTGGGCCCTATTTTCTTCAATATATTTATTAATATATTTATTAAAAGGGTTGTCTGTAGGGATGAGCGAACCCAAACTGTATAGTTCGGGTTCGTACCAAATTTTGGGGTGTTCGTGACACAGACCCGAACCCTAACATTTACGTAAAAGTTCGGGTTAATTGTTCTGCGATTTCTATGGCGCATTTTGAAAGCCTGCAAAGCAGCCAATCAATAAGCGTCATACTACTTGCCCCAAGAGGCCATCACAGCCATGCCTACTATTGGCATGGCTGTGATTGGCCAAGTGCAGCATGTGACCCAGCCTCTATTTAAGCTGGAATCAAGTCGCGCCGCACGTCACTCTGCTCTGATTAGTGTAGGGATAGCATGCAACTGCTGTTAGGGTGAGATTAGGCAGGGATTAACTCAGCAAAAACAATTAATGAAGTGATCGATCTACAGCTGTGAATCATTCAACTTCTGCTAGTTAATTGCTCACTGTTTTCAGGCTGCCCAGAGCGCTTTTCTGTCACTTTTTTCTGGGGTGATCGGCGGCCATTTTGTGTCTTGTGGTGAGCCAACACGAGCTGCCACCAAGTCCATTAATCCATCAATAGTAGGTTTTGTTTTTTGCTATATCCTACATCAGGGGCTTGGCTGTGCTTATTGTAACACCTAGAAACTCAGGATAGAATTTTCTATATTTTATTGAGAGGTGAAATTCACTTAAAAAAATAGCAATCCCCTAAATCTAGTGTTCCAGCTGTGGCTAGCCAAGTGTAATACTGTCTGGCAAAGAATATTTTTTTTTTTTCTGGGGTGAAATTCAATCGCCAAAATAGCAATACCCTAAATCAGTGGTTTCAGCTGTGGCTGGACAAGTTTCACAGTGTCCGTAAAAGTATAGCTTTTGTTCTGGGTTGAAATTCAATTACCAAAATAGCAATACCGTAAATCTGGTGTTCCAGCTGTGACTGGACAAGTTTCAAAGTGTCCGTCAAACGATATATTATTTTCTGGGGTGAAATTCAGTTGCGAAAATAGAAATACCGTAAAACTGGTGTTCCAGCTCTGACTAGACAAGTTTCATATGTTGCAGATGATGGTCGGCACTGCGTTTGAATGATAGCGGTGCACGTGTCAGCGGGCGGGCATCCCAACGAACAATGTAAAGAATGAAGACCGGCACTCGCTGTAGATTTGCAGAATGGGATTTATTCCAGTCACTTATTAAATCATAGTGACACGTTTCAGCACCAAAGTGTGCTTTCTTCAGACTACATTTAATCATCCTACCATTGCACCTTAAATACATTATCAAGATAACAACGGAACTGAGGTCATGTGATGTATAGCTCCTCCCACCTGGAGGCCGATACAGAAACAGATGTGGACACCATAGATCATAGGAATCAATGGAGAGCGGGGAAAATTCAAGTCCGCTAAAAAATGAAACATAATTGAAGATGTCAATAATAAGCAAACATCATAGTTGTGATTATAATTATTATTATATAAACCCAGTAACATTGTAGTCTCTATTGAGACCTCTTGGTTCCACCGTTTGTAATCGGTGGATCCAGTATGCTTCTCTCTTCAGCAATAATTTATTTCTATCCCCACCACGGCGTGGTAGTGATACACTTTCGATGACCTGAAAGCGTAATTGGGATATTGCATGTCTTTTTTCATGAAAATGGTACGGTATTGGGAGTAATAGATTCTCAGTGCGGATGGTAGATTTGTGTTTGCTGAGTCTGTCTTTCATCCGCATAGAGGTTTCACCTACATAAAGTAGGCCACAGGGACATTTGAGCACATAAATAACATATTTACTATCGCATGTGAACATGCCCCTGATTGGGATCTGTTCACCTGAATGAGGATGATTTAAATAGGCACCTTTGATTACACTGGAGCAATTAACACATCCCAGGCACGGGAATGTGCCCTGACGTGGAGTGGTCAGTGTGGTCTGTCTAAGGCCAGGTTTGTTAGTACCTATGTCAGCTCTAATAATCTTGTCGCGGATATTATCCGCTCTCTTGAAGCACATCATTGGAGAATTCTGAAATTCCTCAATCTGAGGATATGACCTGGAGACTATGTGCCAATGTTTATTCACGATGCCCCTAATTTTTTGTATCCATGGGTGATATTTTACCACTAATGGAATGCGTGGTGGTTTATTGGTTTTCTGTCCCTGTGGATTGTCAAGTTTGTTCCTTTGTGTTTCTAATAAATGTTTGGGATAACCTCTATTCAGGAACTTATTAGTCATTTCTGTCATTCTTACTTGGCAGGTATCAGGATCAGTTATGATCCTTTTTACCCGTTGAAACTGTGAAAAAGGGATGGATTTTTTTGTCACTGGGGGGTGGCTGCTTGTAAAGGTAAGCAGACTGTTACGGTCAGTTTCTTTGGTGAATAAGTCTGTGTGAACAGTGCCATCATCGTTGCGTATCACCCATGTGTCAAGGAAAGCTATTTTGTGATGATTAAACTGCATGGTAAACTGTAGTTCACTCCAAATGGAGTTGAGGTAATGGTTAAATTCCGTGAGGGATCGAACGTCGCCCCGCCAAACGCAAAACACGTCATCGATAAATCGACGCCAAAATATACAATGTTCCAAAAATAGTAGATTAGGATAGATAAACTAATTCTCAAAAGATGACATGTAGCTATTTGCGTAAGGCGGTGCGACGTTCGATCCCATCGCGGTCCTGCGGCACTGTTGAAAAAACGTGTCTTGGAATAGAAAATAATTTTTCTCAAGTACAATACCTAAAAGTATCAGAAAAAACTCTTTTTGAGGTGCAGTATGATTGCTGGTGTTGAGCAGTCTGGAGGCTGCTTCCAGGCCTTTTTCATGAGTGATGGAAGTATAGAGACTGCATACGTCAAATGTGACGAGTATGCAGTCTCCATCCATTTTAAGGGGGCGGACCTCAGACAAGAAGTGTCCTGTGTCACGTATGTAGGAAGGTGACTGTACTGTCAAAGGTGTCAGGATTTTCTCCAGAAAAATAGCTGGAGGAGAGAGGATGGAGTCAGAGGAGGGCACAATGGGGCGTCCAGGTGGTCTTGTCATTGATTTATGCACTTTGGGAAGCGTATAAAACACAGGCGTGATTGGATGCTGATTAATTAAAAATTCACTTAATTTATTGTCAATAATCCCATCCTCTTTTGCCTCCATCACTATTCTCTGTAATGTGTCCTTGATTGAATAAACAGGATCAAAATCTAGGATTTAATATATGTGTGGGTGTCATTTAGCTGACTCTCTTTAACATAGTACTCCTTGTCAAGGATCACCAGTGCTCCCCCCTTGTCGGCTGGCTTGAATATGAGAGATTTATCATCAAGTAGATGATTCAATGCATGTTTCTCTTCTGAAGTAAGGTTGTGTCTTATATGTAGATAACCCTGTCTACACTGTTGCAATAGATGATTAACATCTCGCTGAACTAAATTGGCAAATGTTTCTACTGGGTGGTATATTTTAGGTGGTGTAAAGTTGCTTTTCATTCTTAATGAAAATTGTTTCAGTGTTAATTGGTCAGGATATGCATCAGAATCAACCCTATCTTCATCAGTGCCAATTTCAGTATTATTAAAATGCGTTTTAAGACGTATATTACGGAAAAACCTCTGGAGATCAATGTCCAAAGAGAAGGTGTCCAGCGTCCCTGTGGGACTGAAGGACAATCCCTTCTTCAACAAGTTCAGTTGTGCAGGACTTAGGGTTTTACTCGATAAGTTCAATACTAAGTTCTGTGCTGTACCTGCGATCGCGTCATCCTCGGTGCGTCTGCTTCTCCGATGATGGCGGCCGGCTCTCCTGGTATTGCCTTTCTTCTGCAGCGGCGCTTGTCTAAAAAACGAGTTGACGCTCCACCCGAGGTATCGCTGCCAGAACCGGAGGACGCAGAGCCTGTTCTGCGGTCTCTTGTATGCGAGAAGGGGATAGCTGTTCCGGACTTGTCTTGCCATCTGTAGACCCGCTGTGATGAGTAATCCTCCACATCTCGGAGGAACTTGGAGCGCTTGGTTGCTTCTATCTTGGTCTTCAGGTCTCTGCATTGTTTTTCCGTTTTCTCCTGTAATGAGGTTAGATCTTCTATCTTGAGGCAATCTCTCAATTGTTCTTCGGCTGTAGTGATATGGGCTTTGCATTCCTCGATAGCAGTGTTCAAATATTCCACAGTAAGGACTATTAAATCCAGCGAACATTTGTTTAATATATTGGCAAAACGAGTGCAATATTCCAAATTATTGCCAAAGAATGTTGGTCTTAATTTCACCCTCAGGCCGCGTGGGATTCTCTGGGTGCGATGGTATTCAGCTAGAGTTGCGGCGTGCAGTTCTAGCACAACTAGATGTTTGCTTTCTTTAGTCTGGTTCCTGCTTTTCAGCTCACTTGTAGGGAATCTGAAGGAAGTCAGTCGAGGCTGTTACTTGTGATACAATATCACGAGCCTCATCTTCTGTGTAGGCAAAGGTGGTCATTGAGGAAGGATATTGGCGTGCTCGGACCCAAAAAGCCGGTAATATGTTGCAGATGATGGTCGGCACTGCGTTTGAATGATAGCGGTGCACGTGTCAGCGGGCGGGCATCCCAACGAACAATGTAAAGAATGAAGACCGGCACTCGCTGTAGATTTGCAGAATGGGATTTATTCCAGTCACTTATTAAATCATAGTGACGCGTTTCAGCACCAAAGTGTGCTTTCTTCAGACTACATTTAATCATCCTACCATTGCACCTTAAATACATTATCAAGATAACAACGGAACTGACGTCATGTGATGTATAGCTCCTCCCACCTGGAGGCCGATACAGAAACAGATGTGGACACCATAGATCATAGGAATCAATGGAGAGCGGACTTAAACTTCTCAAACCCGAACATCCAGGTGTTCGCTCAGCTCTAGTTGTCTGGGTTTAGAGCTGAACCCGGACAGACCCATAATTTCTCCCAGGCAGCCCCCCTGACATTTCATGCTCCGATACTCTCTCTTACCCTGCGCTGGAAAGTGCAGGGCAAGGGATCTTTTATTTACAAAAGCACACTGCTGGGCAGAGGCTTCCGCCCAGCAGTGTGTTCAGTGATGTCACCGGCTCTGATGGGCCGGCTTTAGCACTGCCCTAGCCATTTTAAAGGCTCACTGCTGGGCGGAAGCCTCCACCTGGCAGCACTAAGGAGAGTCCAGTTCGTCGCCGGAACTCCAGAAAATGCCTTTGCCCTGCGCTATTCAGAGCAGGGCAAAGGAAAGCATCAGAGCATGAACTGCTCTGATGCTCAAGTCAGGGGGGCTGCCTGGGTGAAAATGGGGATATGTCCGGATTCAGCTCTGAACCCGGACAACCCCTTTAATGATCTTGTAGAATTCTTGTACAGTAAAATATCAATTTTTGAAGATGACACTAAACTGTGAACAGTAATTAATACTGAAGAAGAGAGGAGGCAGCGCCACATGTGTGATGTCAATAGATCAAGTGATCAGTGGTAAAAGCTAAAATACCCTTACCATAATTGGTTGTGAGGAGTCACAATCACTTTGGAGAGCTTTGCTGGTAATTTTTCAGTAACCGTCCAGTGGGCAATGTGGACCAGGCTGCAGATGTGGTTTCTCTGTGGTGCCTCCCAGGGAAGGATCTTCAGAGTACAAAATATCCAGAAGAAGGTAAAAACGGGGTAACCACTTGTTTGGCGCTGCTTGGTGTAATCCAGACAAATATAACCAGTGTGGTGAGAGAAAAGCTTTATTCAGAATCTTGTCAACGTGTTTCGAACATAGAACATCCCTCTTCTTCAGGACAATGTACAAGTTTTTCACAATACAGCGTTTAAAAGGCTGTGGTCTTGGCACGCAGGCCAAAGGGAGGGCAGGGGATGTTTCTGCCATGAGTGACATAAGCTTGACTCCAAGTTGTTAATTATGTGTAACTTGTAACTTTGTAGGAACTGGCTACAGGATTATAGTTAGCTGTGGTCTCATCTCAATAAACAGTTCATTATTGTTTATTGCGCTCAAATGTATCAATGTAGTGTGTTAGAATAAACATATACATAAATGTTATAGACTTGAAAGCCGGCAATTGTATTCCTGCTGGCAGTTGCGGGGAAGAGCTGTCAGCTTTTAAGTTTACTGTCAGGGAAGGAGGGGAATCAAATTGCTATGTGACTAGATATATAGATGTGTGGATGCGGCGCACACTATCAGAGATAACAGGAGTGAGATGGAGGATCATGCTGCTCTTAAAAGAGAATGCAGCATGCGCTGTCTAGGGTGATCAGCGGGAGATATATGGGGTCAGGCTGCTCATAGTGGAGAAGCAGTGCGTGCTGTCCAAGGTGAGAAGAGGAGGATGGGGGATCGGCCTGCTATTGGTGATGGTGCGGCTCATGCCATCAATGGGAAACTGAGGGAGATGGGGATGGTCCTGCTACTGGTGCGGTGGATTGCGGTCAGCAGTAGAGCAGGAAAATGGAACTGCAGATGGGGATGCTACATTGGATAGGTAGAAGTGGTCAACAGAAAGGGAGAGTAATGATGTATATATCTTGTGTGGGTCCCCAGGGGAATATCCCTAATGTGCAGATTATGATCTTGACATGATTTAATGTTGGAAAAAGAGTAAGGCTACTTTCACACTAGTGTTTTGGCTTTCCGTTTGTGAGATCCGTTATGGGCTCTCACAAGCTGTCCAAAACGGATGGTTTTGCCCTAATGCATTCTGAATGGAAAAGGATCCGCTCAGAATGCATCAGTTTGCCTCCGTTCAGTCACCATTTCGCGCTGGAGGCGGACACCAAAACGCTGCCTGCAGCGGAGTCAAACGGATTCGTCCTGACACACAATGTAAGTCAATGGGGACGGATCAATTTTCTCTGACACAATCTGGCACAATAGAAAACTGACCCGTCCCCCATTGAATTTCAATGGTGTTCAAGACGGATTCGTCATGGCTACTGAAGACATAATACAACTGGATCCGTTCATGATGGATGCATGCGGCTGTACTATTGTATCAGAAGCGTTTTTGCAGAAACATGGCATTTCAGGGTTCATTTAGTGATTGACCACCCAAATTGTGGTGACCCAATACATGGGAGTTGCATCTGCAGAGCTTTTGTATAATGCCACCCCACACTGTAGTGTCCCCCACACAGTAATGTCCGCCACACTGTAGTGTCCCCCACACAGTAATGTCCGCCACACTGCCCCCCGCACAGTAATGTCCGCCACACTGCCCCCCCGCACAGTAATGTCCGCCACACTGCCCACAGCACAGTAATGTCCGCAACACTGACCCCCGCACAGTAATGTCCGCCACACTGCCCCCCGCACAGTAATGTCTGCCACACTGCCCCCCACACAGTAATGTCCGCCACACGCCCCCCACACAGTAATGTCCGCCACACTGCCCCCACACAGTAATGTCCGCCACACTGCCCCCCACACAGTAATGTCCGCCACACGCCCCCACACAGTAATGTCCGCCACACTGCCCCCCACACAGTAATGTCCGCCACACGCCCCCACACAGTAATGTCCGCCACACTGCCCCCACACAGTAATGTCCGCCACACTGCCCCCACACAGTAATGTCCGCCACACTGCCCCCACACAGTAATGTCCGCCACACTGCCCCCACACAGTAATGTCCGCCACACTGCCCCCACACAGTAATGTCCGCCACACTGCCCCCACACAGTAATGTCCGCCACACTGCCCCCCACACAGTAATGTCCGCCACACGCCCCCACATAGTAATGTCCGCCACACTGCCCCCACACAGTAATGTCCGCCACACTGCCCCCACACAGTAATGTCCGCCACACGCCCCCACACAGTAATGTCCGCCACACCCCACACAGTAATGTCCGCCACACTGCCCCCACACAGTAATGTCCGCCACACTGCCCCCACACAGTAATGTCCGCCACACTGCCCCCACACAGTAATGTCCGCCACACGCCCCCACACAGTAATGTCCGCCACACTGCCCCCACACAGTAATGTCCGCCACACTGCCCCCACACAGTAATGTCCGCCACACGCCCCCACACAGTAATGTCCGCCACACCCCCACACAGTAATGTCCGCCACACTGCCCCCACACAGTAATGTCCGCCACACTGCCCCCCACACAGTAATGTCAGCCACACTGCCCCCCCACACAGTAATGTCCCCACACCCCCTCAACCACACAGTAATGTCCGCAACACTGACCCCCGCACAGTAATGTCCGCCACACTGCCCCCCGCACAGTAATGTCTGCCACACTGCCCCCACACAGTAATGTCCGCCACACTGCCCCCCACACAGTAATGTCCGCCACACTGCTCCCCACACAGTAATGTCCGACACACTGCCCCCACACAGTAATGTCCGCCACACTGCCCCCACACAGTAATGTCCGCCACACTGCCCCCACACAGTAATGTCCGCCACACGCCCCCACACAGTAATGTCCGCCACACTGCCCCCCACACAGTAATGTCCGCCACACTGCCCCCCACACAGTAATGTCAGCCACACTGCCCCCCACACAGTAATGTCTGCCACACTGCCCCCCACACAGTAATGTCCCCCACACCCCCTCAACCACACAACAGTGCCCCCACATAGTAATTTGTCATGCCCCCTCTTGTCATTCTCCCCCTCTTGTCATGCTTTTTCTGCCCCGTCATTCTCCCCCATCTTTTCATGCTCTTTTACCCCCCCATGTTGTCATGCTCTTTCTGCCCCCCATGTTGTCACAGACTTAATGAAAGGGGGCCCGGCATTTTCACTGTACTTAATGCCGGGCCCGTCAGAGCGCTCCTCTCACCTCCATTATGGTCACTTCTCCAGGCTTCCAGGATCAGGCCCCAGCGCTGCCTCACATTAAGCAGGTGGGCGGAGCCTAACGGAGGTCCGTTAGGCTCCGCCCACCTGCTTACTCTGTTTCTAGTTAGAGCCAGAGGCAGCGGGGCCTGATGCTGGAGGCCTGAAGCAGCATAATGGAGGTGAGAGGAGCGCTCTAACGGGGCCCGGCTCAGGGAATGACAGGAGGGAGCGCTGAGCGGTTCCCCCCTGTCAGTCCCTCTCCCTCTTGCCGGCCCCTGCCTGCGCCCTGAGGCTGGAGCGCCCTGAGGCTGGAGCCTCCCCAGCCTCTGTGTCGGCCCGGCCCTGTATGTCAGTATATATGTGTGTGTCATATGTATGTCAGTATATATGTATGTGTGTGTCATATGTATGTCAGCATGTATGTGTGTTGTCATATGTATGTCAGTATATATGTGTGTGTGTCATATGTATGTCAGTATATATGTGTGTGTCATATGTATGTCAGTATATATGTGTGTGTCATATGTATGTCAGTATATATGTGTCTGTGTCATATGTATGTCAGTATATATGTGTCTGTGTCATATGTATGTCAGTATATATGTGTCTGTGTCATATGTATGTCAGTATATATGTGTCTGTCATATGTATGTCAGTATATATGTGTGTGTCATATGTATGTCAGTATATATGTGTGTGTCATATGTATGTCAGTATATATGTGTCTGTGTCATATGTATGTCAGTATGTATGTGTGTGTCATATGTATGTCTGTATATATGTGTGTGTCATATGTATGTCTGTATATATGTGTGTGTCATATGTATGTCTGTATATATGTGTGTGTCATATGTATGTCTGTATATATGTGTGTGTCATATGTATGTCAGTATGTATGTGTGTGTCATATGTATGTCAGTATGTATGTGTGTGTCATATGTATGTCTGTATATATGTGTGTGTCATATGTATGTCTGTATATATGTGTGTGTCATATGTATGTCTGTATATATGTGTGTGTCATATGTATGTCAGTATGTGTGTGTGTGTGTGTGTGTCATATGTATGTCAGTATGTGTGTGTGTGTGTGTGTGTCATATGTATGTCAGTGTGTGTGTGTCATATGTATGTCAGTATGTATGTGTGTGTCATATGTATGTCAGTATGTATGTGTGTGTCATATGTATGTCAGTATGTGTGTGTGTCATATGTATGTCAGTATATATGTGTGTGTCATATGTATGTCAGTATATATATGTGTGTCATATGTATGTCAGTATATATGTGTGTGTCATATGTATGTCAGTATAGATTATCTAACCCAGTCCCCCTTCCCCCATCAGCCCTTGTCCTACCCCCATCTACCCCACCAGACATTTAGATGTTATTTATTCCTGCTATTCTAATGCTCTGATCAGTAGATGGCTCAAGTCAAGCCCTGACCCCCCCAGCCATTTAAATATGTATGTTATCAATCATCCCCCACCCCCGCCTTCCTTGTAATTTGCTGGCCCCCAATATCCATTGTGAGTCACAATCCATAACAGTGCCATCCACAGATCCCCCATAACAATGCGTCATCCAGAGATCCCCCATAACAGTGTGTCATCCACAGATCCCCATAACAGTGTGTCATCCACAGATCCCCTATAACAGTGTGTCATCCACAGATCCCCCATAACAGTGTCATCCACAGATCTCCCATAACATTGTCATCCCCAGATCCCCATAACAGTGTCAGCCACAGATCCCCCATAACATTGTGCAATCCACAGATCCCCCATAACAGTGCAATCCACAGACCCCCATAACATTGTGCTATCCACAGATCCTCCATAACAGTGTCATCCATAGATCCCCCATAACACTGTCATCCATAGATCTCCCATAACAGTGTCGTCCACAGATCCCCCATAAGTGTGTCATCCACAGATCCCCCATAGCATTGTCATCCACAGATCCTTCATAACAGTGTCATCCACAGATCCCCCATAACAGTGTCATCCACAGATTACCCCATAACAGTGTCATCCATAGATCCCCCCTATAACAGTTTCATCCATAGATCCGCCCCATAACAGTGTCAACCATAGATCCCCCCCATAACAATGTCATCCACAGATCCTCCATAACAGTGCGTCATTAATTGATACATTAAACTGTGCATATTTATGTGTGATTACAACAGTATTTAGTAAAGACTCCACAAGTTGGGGGGGGGGGCGCACTTGGGCAGCTCAGCCTCTGTTGGTGGTGGACCTTGTCCCAGCCCTGACTATAGTGTCCCTTAATATAGATTAAAAAAAAAAAGAATCAGCACAAAAGTATCAAATAAAATGGCTGTATCATAATTCTAAAAATTTAAAAAGCACAACTTCTGAAACAAATCCTTTGATGTAGATTTCCTCGTCTTCTCCTTTCAGACCAGACCACTATTTTTCTGCCATTTCTCGTCTCTGCAGTTTGACAAAAAAAAAATCTTAGTTTACCTTTCCATCATCTTCCCATCTTCTGGACAAATCATCCTACCACCCCCAATACTGTGCCGCTGTGCTCCCCAATATTATAATGCAGAAACAGATAAACCCCCTGATAATACTAGTACCACACAGATAATGCCCCCTTCAATACTTATTGGCACACAGTGCCCTAAAATAACTGTGTAAACATAACGTCCCCCAAAAATAATTGTGGTAAGTTGATACTGTGCCAAGGTGCCCCTACAGTAAGGCCCCTTTCACACGTGCGTGATTTCCGAGCGGGTGCAATGCGTGAGGTGAACGCATTGCACCCGCACTGAATCCGTACCCATTCATTTCTATGGGGCTATGCACATGAGCTGTGATTTTCACGCATCACTTCTGTGTGGCGTTAAAATCGCAGCATGCTCTATATTGTGCATTTTTCACGAAACGCAGGCCCCATAGAAGTGAATGGGGCTGGGTGAAAATCGCAATCATCCGCAATCAAGTGCGGATGCAGTGCGATTTTCCCGCAAGGTTGCTAAGAGACGAGACCCGATCTTTATTATTTTCCCTTATAACATGGTTATAAGGGAAAATAATAGCATTCTCACTACAGAATGCTTAGTAAAATGTGGATTAAGGGGTTAAAAATAAAAAAAATTAACTCACCTTATCCACTTTATTGCGTAGTTGCTGATCTCTTCTCTCTTCAAGCATTAGCTGCCAGCTAAAGGACCTGTGGTGACGTCACATCACATGGTCCAATCACATGGTCTATAACCATGGTGATGGACCATGTGATGAGCTCAGTGACATCATCACAGGTCCTTTAGCCAGCAGCTATTGATTGAAGAAGAGATCGCAACTACGTGATCAAGTGGATAAGGTGAGTTAATTTTTTTATTGTTAACCCCTCCATCCACATTTTACTAAGGATTCTGTATTGAGAATGCTATTATTTTCCCTCATAACCATGTTATAAGGGAAAATTATAACATCTACAGAATACTCAACCCAAACCCGAACTTTAGTGATGAAGTCCGGGTTCGGGTCTGGGTACCAAACATGCCGATTTTTCCCACGCGTGTGCAAAACGCATTAAAACGCTTTGCACTCGCGCAGAAAATTAGTGTATTTTCCCGCAACGCACCCGCCTCTTATCCATGCGTCAAACATGACTCCCGTGTGAAAGGGGCCTAATAGTGCTCCCAAAAGTCCCACCAATAGTAATAATTCTCTGCTAGAGCACACATGGTAGTAATAGTGCTCCTACCGTGCCCCCAACATGTCCACACTGTGCCCCAGAAGTAATAATGCTCCCATGTTGCCCATACTAGTAATCATGTTCCCCAATAAAACCCATCATAATGCCCCCAGTAGTAATAATTCTCCTTATAATGTGCCAGTGCAAAAAATACCCCCTTTTAATGCCCCCATTGAGCTAACTTCCCCTAATGCCCCCATAATGTGCCAGTATAAAATACCCCTAAATAGTGCCCCCAGTAAATGCCCCCATAGTGCTCCTCTCCCACATTCCTCCTAATGCCTCTCATAATGTACCAGTATAAAATGCCCCATATATAGTGCCCCAGTAGATGCCCTCAGTGTCCCTGATAATATGCAAGTATAAAATACCCCTTCTTAGTGCCCTCCATAGATAAGCCCATAGTACTCCTTTCTCCCCTTTCCCATAGTACCCACCATAATGTATCCCAGTATAAAATGCCCCTGTACAGAGCCTCCATATAAAATACCCCTTCTTTGTGGCCTCAGTAGAAGCCACCATAGTGTTCCCCTCCCCCTCCCCCCATATAAAATACTCCTTATTTGTGGCCTCAGTAGCAGCCCCCCATAATGTGCCAGTAAGAAGTGCCCCCATAGATGCCCTTGTAGTGCCACTCAATAATGTGCCAGTAAGAAGTGCCCCATAGATGCCCTCCAATCATGTACCAGTGACTAGTACCATATAAAAAAATAAACACTTATACTTACCTCCATCAGGCTGGCAGCGATACGATGCAGGCCTCTTCTGGCCTATGTCCCGCGCTGTACGGCTCAGGCAGCACAATGACGTCATTGAGCCGCCTGAACCGGCCTCTGATAGGCTGCAGGCCAAGTGACTTCAGCCTATCAGAGGAACGGGGAAGGGAGACGCCTCTCCCCTGCCACGCAGCATCCATCTGTATCGCTGTCCTGAGGACGATAAAGATGAGTATGGGGATGAGCGCTTCTACAATGGCAGCGCTAATCTCCCTGTGCCCTGCTGCTGCTGCCGCCCCCACTTGTCACCAGGGCCGCGCCCCTGTTAGCGCCACCTGGAATTTTGCGCCCGGGGCAATGCCCCCCCCCCCCCCGCCACGTCACTGGCCAGCAGGGCTCAAGAGGCAGCTGCCTTGGGCCCCCAGAATCAACTGGACCTGGAGTAGCTGCCCCTTTTGCCCTGCGTTAAAGACGGCCCCGATTACTATCATATTAGTTTTTAGAGAATTTTCTTCTCTATAGCTCCAAAGTTAATCGTAGATATGTCTCAATAGGCAGGAAACAAGTACAAATAATTACTCTCCCTTTCTGCTGACCACTAGCAAAGAGCAAAAGCCAGGAAGTTCGGGTTCGCCGGGCTCGGCCGAACTTTGTCGCAAAGTTCGAGTTCAGGACCCGAACTTGAACCCATTGAAGTCAATGGGGACCCAAAATTTGGGGCACTAAAATGGCTATGAAAAAGTAATGGAAAGGGCTAGAGGGCTGCAAAAGGAAGCAACATTGGGGTAAGAGCTGGACAATTGCCATGCAAACAAATGTGGATAGGAAAATGACTTAAAATAACATAAAATACATAAAAATTAAAAATAATAATCTTGAACTAGGAGGAGGAGGTCCATATGGAGTAGGAGGTTAAGGAGGCGGTGGACGTGACTGTGTAGGTGGAAGCGGTGGTGAAGGAGGTAGTCGCCAACAACACTGGTTTTTGTTTTTAACTTTTTTTTCTTATTTTAAAAATTTGGGTAGACCCCAAAACATTGGGAAATATAGAAAAGAAAACAAAGAGAAAGTGCGCTGGAGTATAACAAAGGGCTGGGTAAGGCAGGTATACATTTCTCTTTTTTTTATCAATTGTCTGTTTATTATGAAATTTTCCAACAATAAACATATGCAAAGCAATATCATGAGTAGATGTTATTTACAGTACAACAGCACATCAAAAGGCATTCAGTAAAGTTATCAAAATCCGCACATAGGAGCAAATGCATATGTCGAGGAAATACAGAAATAGTAACCATACATACATGATATAGTGGTAGGAATCATCAGTATGTAATCAGCCTCCTATAATAGGTGGCCAATAAACCTATAGTGTTTATAAGGTTGCAGAACTACCAAAATAGAGAATAAAATAATAGACATAGGGAAACCACAAGACACAATAAGGTTAGGGTAAGGGAGGGGGTAGGGGGTACTTCAATTCGAATCACCGAACACCAAGTCCCATTGTTTCCAGATACGGTCAAACTTGTCAGTCGAGATAAAGAGAGTAGCCGATAGGTGTTCCAGTCTTCTAACTTCCAGTATACTAGCGATAAAGTCAGTCTGCGAAGGGGATTCTGTCGGTTTCCAAAATCTCGCTACTAGGCGTCTAGCTGCTGTTAGAACATAGAGCCATAGTCTTAAAGAGTATTTCTTGAAGGGCATATGAGGGATATGAGGGATGACAGTAAATAAGTAATGGGTTCAAGGGGAAACCGAATACCAAATAGGCTAGAAAGAACTTCCTGTACCATGGCCCAGAAAGGTCTGATAAGTCAGCAATCCCAAAAAATATGTAGGTGGGATCCCTCTTCTGATCCACAGCTCCAGAATTTATCTGAAATGTTGGGATTAAGCTTATGCAGGAAACGAGGAGTATGATACCAAAACATCAATATTTTATAGACATTCTCCCTATGAGTCACACAGGTCGACGTCATAGTGACTCTCCTCCAAATCATTTTCCATTCCTCTAGGAAGATGGGACGGCGCAAGATTGATTCCCATTTCGACATGTATGAATGTCGGATAGATGCAGGAGAGGCCAGAGACGAGAGGAGTACATAGATCTCGGAAATAAGGCCTCTAGTTGACTCTGAGTTTACACACCTTTTCAAACGGCGTAGGGATGGACACCTGATTAGAATGGAATAAGGTGGTAAACAGATGTTTAATTTGCAAGTAATGGTATCTAGACGTTTCCGGAAGGGACCTTGAGTTCGTCAAAAGTAGGTCCACTATAGTCAAGTATACAAATCTAAACAACTTCTTGGTGAACCACAGTTTAAAGAAAGAGGTCTGTAGCCCATTTTGGAAAAGAGGGGTAAATAAGAAGGATGTCAAGGAGGACTTCTCAGAGACTAGCGAAAATCAATATCTGCAGTATTGGCATATTTTGAAAGTGAGTGACATTGGTCCCAATAAATCAGGTATTTGGGATTGCGGGACTGGGGCCCATAAGAGGGAGTTGGGGTGTGTAGGAGCTATCCACAGCTTCTCTATTTCCATCCATCTGACGTAAGCTTATAAATTGGACCACGCCGGGAGTGGAGGTGGGTGGCCCAGTAATATCTAGCAATGTCCAGTAATATCTAGCAATGTCCGGGACTGCCAGCCCACCCTGGGTCTTAAGGGCTGTAAAAGTAGTGCCTGCTATCCTGTGTCTTTTCCCATTCCATATAAATTTGAATATGCTTGCCTGTATAGCCCGTAATTTTCGTTTTTGGGACATGTACAGGAAGAGTTTCAAATAGATACAGCAGTTTCGGCAGAATAGATATTTTAACCGCCGCAATGCAACCAAACATGGATATGGGAAGAGACATCCACTTGCTCGTCTGTTATTTAACCAGCTCTGGACCGCCGCACGCAGGATCGCGTGATCTCGGCAGCCCAGTTATTCCTCGTTGAGGCGCGGGCTCGTCATCTCGCGAGAGGCGAGATGACGCGATCTGTATGCCTGAACAGGCTCACAGAATATCAGGGAAGGCGCAGGACAAGTTTGCCAATGATCTGCGCTGGCAGGCTGGTGACTTTTAAAAAAATGAATCAAAAGCAATATAATGCATTATATTTATAAATATAATGCATTAAATGGCTTCTTTTCATAGGTTGGACCGAGCACAGAGCATATGTCACAGTGAGTACACCAAGCACCACATATTTAGCCCCAGATCACCCCCCATCACCCCAATTAACCCCTTGATCATCCCATATCAATCACCTGTCAATCACTAGTGAAAGGAAAAAAAGTGATCAGTGTAAACTGTCACTTTTTTTTTCACCAGTATCGACTGCTAGGTTTAGGTTAGTTTAGGCCCCTTTGGTAGGTAGTTAGCTTCCGTTAGCGCCCAGCCCACCGCACCGCAGTCACTGATTCGCTGATTAGCGTAGCGCTAATCAGCATTTGTACTTTTATAGTATCTGTAAGTGATCAGAACTGATCACAGTCAGATCTATAATAGTATTAGTGTCCCCTTAGTTCGCCCCCCACCAAAAATGCAGTGTTTGCCCGATCAGGCCTGATCGGTCGCCCACATGTGCGTTCACCCACGCCCACCCCGCAGCAGTGACAAATTTTTTATTTATTTTTTATCACTGCACAAGCGCTGCTGTGATAAAAAAAAAATAAGTTTTGATCTTTTTTATCAATCGCAGCGGCTTCCTGTACTTCGCTAGCCTCCCATTTGTAAGACAGGCTTGCTTTTTTTCTTGGGTAGTCTCAGGAAATACCCCCTAAATTTAGTTTTCCAAATGTCAAATAAGGGGTATTCGTCTGAAGAGGCCTACAGGATTCTGGATGAGGAATGGGAATCCTCATCTGACGAATCTAGCGGGTCAGAATATGAACCTGTAGAAAGCAGTGGCAGTCTGACCCAAAGTTCGGACGAGGAGGTTGAGGTCCCTGATACCACCAGACGTACCCGGCCCCGTGCTGCTAGACCACAGGTTGCGCAGGATCCGTTTTAAGGGCTGCAGAGTGGAGCTGGCGCTGTCGGATTACGTGGTGAGGCATACACCAGCAGCGCAGCCCATCCTGGACCTAGTACCAGCACTGCCGTAGAACATGGTGAAGTGGCGAGCACCAGAACGGCAGTTGAAGCTGGTACGGTGGCATGTGGAGTAGTTCCCCCGTCACAGCCACCGAGCAGAAAGGCCCGTAGAGCCCCTAGAATCTCTGAAGTGCTGGCAAACCCTGATTGGCAGCCCCCATCTTCAGCCGCACCAGTAGTTCCCCCTTTCACCGCCCAGTCAGGAGTTCGGGTGGAAACAGCTCAGATCGTATCGGCACTGGGGTTTTTTGAGCTGTTCTTCACTGCGGAGCTCTTTGACCTAGTCGTGGCAGAAACAAACTGGTATGCCACTCAATTTATAACCGCCAATCCGGGAAGCTTCTATGCCCAGCCTTTCCGGTGGAAACCAGTCCACGTTTCCGAATATAAAACTTTTCTGGGCCTTCTCCTCAACATGGGCCTAACAAAGAAGCATGAACTGCGGTCATATTGGTCCATGAACCCAATTCAATACATGCCCATGTACTCTGCTGCCATGTCCAGGTCACGATTTGAGACCATCCTGCGTTTCCTGCACTTTAGTGACAACACCACCTCTCGTCCCAGAGGCCACCCAGCTTTTGACCGGCTCCACAAAATTCGGCTTCTCATAGACCACTTCAACATCAAATTTGCAGATTTGTATACCCCTGCACAAAACATCTGCGTAGACGAGTCCCTGATACATTTTACCGGGCGCCTTGGCTTCAAACAATACATCCCAAGCAAGCGCGGCCGGTATGCGGTCAAATTGTATAAGCTCTGTGAAAGGGCAACAGGCTATACCAAAAAATTTCATGTCTATGAGGGTAAAGATCAGACCCTGGAGCCGGTCGGTTGCCCTGACTACCTGGGGAGCAGTGGGAAGACAGTCTGGAACTTGGTGTCACCCTTATTCGGCAAGGGATACCATCTTTATGTGGACAATTTCTACACAAGTGTGCCCCTCTTCAGGCATTTGTTCCTAGAACAGATTGGCTGCTGTGGCACCGCGCAACCTAGTCGCCGGGGCTTCCCCAAACGGCTCGTTACCACCCATCTTGCAAGGGGGGAGAGGGCTGCCTTGTGCAACGAAGAACTGCTCGCGGTGAAATGGAGAGACAAGCGTGACATTTACATGCTCTCCTCCATTCACACAGACACGACAATCCAAATTGAACAGGCAACCAGTGTCATTGAAAAGCCCCTCTCGGTCCACGACTATAATTTGCTCATGGGAGGGGTGGACTTCAATGACCAGATGTTGGCCCCATATTTGCTTTCCCGAAAGACCAGACGCTGGTATAAGAAGGTGTCTGTATATCTAATTCAATTGGCTATGTATAATAGTTTTGTTCTCTACAGTAAGGCTGGGATAACAGGATCCTTCCTTAAATTCCAGGAAGAGATCATCGAGAACCTCCTGTATCCAGGAGGTTCCATGGCCCCAAACCCCAGTGTAGTGAGCCGTCTACACGAGCGACACTTCCCCAGTGTCGTTGCTGGTACCTCAACCCAACTGCTACCCCGAAAAAGATGTCGTGTCTGTAGCAGGAGTGGAATAAGGCGTGACACCCGCTATTTCTGCCCTGACTATCCTGACCACCCTGCCCTATGCCTAAGGGAGAGTGTTTCTCGAAGTACCACACTCAGGTACACTTAGGGACGTAGGGACCGCAGGACTCAGGTAGTTTTTACATAAGGGTCTCTCAGGATACTAGGTTTTGAGAGACCCTAACACACAGGGGTGCTAGTGTGCTACTGCAGCTATGTGAAATGGTAGAAACCTCTGCTTTCACTTGGGATAAAGTTCATATGTACTTCGCACTATCTCTGTGCGATTTACACTTTACACATTGTCATATGGGAGAGGAGAGGTTTCTGCAAGGAAAATAAAGAGTGAAAAGAAAAAGAAAAAAAAATTAAACAGGTAGCAAGAAAAAGGTTTTAAAAGTTTTATGATGTTCAAGTTTATAAAGTTCGTAACGTTCAAATTTATGAGCCTGCTGCTTGTTTTTTCTTCTTTTTTTTTTTTTTTTCTACTAACCACCCTTTATTTTCCAGCTGGACCCACCGATGAAAACGCTGCAGCACTGATGTGCATTCTGAGAGAAGCATTTCGCTGCTGTCAGAAGACACGTGAAGTCGGTGTATGCGGCGCTGCAGGATGAGATTTCTTCTCCGCAGTACAGGTACGTTTGCCCAGGCATATGAGCTGAGGAGAAGTGTTGGAGTTCATATGCTTTCTCAAACACTTTGTATCAAAAATCTGGCAAAGATGTCTTCCTCCACAACGATCGATTGATCGATGTGAATGGAGAAATCACGTTTGCCAGGACATATGAGCTGAAGTGGGTATGGATGTTTGGGCGGAGCCCCTATGTCCTGGAAATCGCCAGGCCCCTCTTTTTTTTCTTGCATATTTTTTGGCAGAGATTTTTTCATCCACATCGATCAATGCGAATATAGAAATCTGTGCCGTTCATTTTTTCTTTCAGCCCAGAGGCTGAACGGAAAAAAAATCTCTTTACCAATATGCTCCATATAAGGAGAGTAGCAGAAACTCCTAATGCTGGCCATACATGTAATGATTGCGGAGACCCTCAAATGCCAGAGCAGTACAAAAACCTCACATGTGACCCCATTTTGGAAAAAAGACACCCAAAGGTATTCACTGAGGGGCATATTGAGTCCATGAAAGATTGAACTTTTTGTCACAAGTTAGCGGAAAGGGAGACTTTGTGAGAAAAAAACAAACAAAAAAAAATCTAATTCTGCTAACTTGTGCAAAAAAGAAAAAATCTTCTATGAACTCGCCATGCCCCTCAAGAAATACTTGGGGTGTCTTCTTTCTAAAATGGGGTCACATGTGGGGTATTTATACTGCCCTGGCATTTTAGGGGCCCTAAAGCGTGAGAAGAAAAATGTGTAATAATGCCCTCCTAAAAGGTACTCATTGGAATTTGGGCCCCTTTGCGCATCTTGGCTGCAAAAAAGTGTCACACATGTGGTATCACCGTACTCAGGAGAAGTAGAGCAATGTGGTTTGCGGTGGATTTTTACATATACCCATGCTGGGTGAGAGAAATATCTCTGTAAATTGACAACTTTGCATAAAAAATTGAAAAAGTTGTCATTTACAGGGATATTTTTCACACAGTATGGGTATATGTAAAAATACACCCCAAAACACATTGCCCTACTTCTCCTGAGTACGGCGATACCACATGAGTGACACTTCTTTGCAGCCAAGATGCACAAAGAGGCCCTAATTCCAATGAGTACCTTTAGGATTTCACAAGGCATTTGGATTCCAGACTTCTCACGCTTTAGGGGCCCCTAAAATGCCAAGGCAGTAAAAATACCCCACAAGTGACCCCATTTCGGAAAGTAGACACCCTAAGGTATTTGCTGATGGGCATAGTGAGTTCATGGAAGTTTTTATTTTTTGTCACAAGTTAGCGGAAAATGAAATTTTTTGAAAAAAAAAATCAATTTCCTCTAACTTGTGACAAAAAATAAAAACTTCCATGAACTCACTATGCCCATCAGCGAATACCTTAGGGTGTCTACTTTCCGAAATATTGTCATTTGTGGGGTGTTTGTACTGTCTGGGCATTGTAGTGCCTCAGGAATCATGACAGGTGCTCAGAAAGTCAAAATGCAGAAATTCTCTTTTTTGCACCATAGTTTGTAAACGCTATAACTTTTACCCAAACCAATAAATATACACTTCTTGCATTTTTTTTATCAAAGACATGTAGAACAATAAATTTATAGAAAAATTTATATAGAAATGTAGTTTTTTAAAAGAAAATTGAAACAAAGTGAAAAATGTCCTTTTTTTTTGCAAAAATTTCGGTCATTTTTGATGAATAGCAAAAAAAGTAAAAATGTCAGCAGCAACGAAATACCACCAAATGAAAGCTGAATTCCGTGAATATCTGGGTGAGACCTAATGGCCGCCGCTAATGGCTCAATGCAAAGCACAAACAGAAGGGGGGAAAGTGGATACCCCTGTCTGGTGCCATTTTTAATTAAGAAAAGAGTTGAGTTAGCGTGAGGCAATTTAATTGTTGCTGTAGGGCGACTATATAGTGAACGGAGGGCTTTGAGAAAAGGACCATTAAATCTGAAAGCCTGCAGGGTGGAGAACATTAAGGGCCAACTCAAGCGATCAAACGCTTTCTCAGCATCTAAGCCGTTAGTCCTGCTTGTTGACAATATCAATGAGGTTAATAATTTTCCTCGTGTTATCTCCACCCTGGCGGCCCCTCACAAAGCCGACCTGATCAGTGTGCATGAGTTGTGGGAGCCAATACGACAGTCTATCGGCTAACAGTTTAGTGAAGATCTTCAGATCAGAGTTGAGAAGAGCGATAGGGTGGTAGTTAGCGCATTCTAGAGGGTCCTTACCCGGTTTCGGTATGAGCGTGATGTGGGAGTGGAGCATAGTCTCAGGGATCCTCACCTAGCAAGAAAGAGTTAAACAGGACGCATAAATGTGGCACTAAGAACGACGAAAACGTCTTGTAGTAAGAATAGGGTAACCCATTCGGCCCGGGTGACTTGCCATTAGGCAATTTGGAGATTACCTCTTGTATTTCTTCAGTCGAGAATTGAGTGTTGAATGCAGATAAGGCTTCCGAAGGCAGCTTAGGCAGACCACGACAGGTTAGAAACGATGCAAAGAGATTTGGCAGTCTACCGGATCAGAGGGCACCTGCTGTTGGAGGGAATAAAGGGACGCATAACATTTCTGAAACTGATCCAAAATCGCTGTAGGATCATACACCATCCTACTGTCCCCCTTTCTTAAGGCTATTGGAGTATTGGTTACCGTTGAGTCTTTTAAGTGATGGGCCAATATAGTGTGAGATTTATTTCCCCACATATAAAAACGTTGTCAAGAATAGAGAAGGAGTTTACTGGTGTTTTCTAGGGCCAATTCTCGTAGTCTAGCAAGTTGTATTACGATGCAACATAGCAAATGGCAGGAGAGACGGGATCCTAGTTGGGCCTCTGGGCCCAACTGGGTTAGAGTGGTATTAAAACGGAGGTTATAATCCCTTTTCAGCCTAGTGCTTATGGCAATGCATGTACCCCTAAAGGCAGCTTTATGCGCCTCACATAACATAGCAACAGAGGAGGCCGAGGACTGGTTGAGAAAGAAATATTCTTTCAAAGAGTCGCTTAGCTCCTGTCTAATCTGAGGTTTAGACAAAAGGGACTCATTGAGTCTCCAATGGCAGACCCTAGTGTTGTTCACTCCCTGGTTAAGAGTGATAGAGATCGGCGCCTGGTCAGACCACGTGATGCTGCCTAGCTTAGCCTCTCTCAGCATTCTAAGTGTCGGAATGTTTCCAAAAAAATAGTTTATTTTTTTAAGACACCCCAAGGTATTCCGCGATGGGCATGGCAAGTTCATAGAAGATTTTTTTTTTATTGGCACAAGTTAGCGGAAATTGATTTTATTTATTTTTTTCTTACAAAGTCTCATATTCCCCTAGCTTTTGACAAAAAATAAAATTTTACATGAACTCACCATACCCCTCATGGAATACCTTGGGGTGTCTACTTTCTAAAATGGAGTCACTTGTTGGGTATTTATACTGCCCTGGCATTTTTGAGGTATCTAAAGCGTGAGAAGAAGTCTGGAATCCAAATGCGTAAAAATGCCCTGTGAAATCCTAAAGGTACTCATTGGAATTTGGGCCCCTTTGCGCATCTTGGCTGCAAAAAAGTGTCACTCATGTGGTATCGCCGTACTCAGGAGAAGTAGGGCAATTAGAGTTGAGGGAACACTTCATCCCGAACCCGAATCCTATTGAAGTCAATGGGGATCCGAACTTTTGGGCACTAAAAAGGCTGTAAAATAGTCCAGGAAAAGGCTAGAGGGCTGCAAAAGGCAGCAGAATGTAGGAAAATGCCCTGCAAACAAATGTGGATAGGGAAATGAATTAAAATAAAATAATTAAAATTAACTAATATCAATTGGAGAAAGGTCCCATAGCATAAAATCAGGCTTTATATCACCCACCACTGGAGAAGGGCACTTTCAGTTATTTAGGCTCCAGCACCCAGAGAGGAGAGAGGTCCCACAGCAGAGAATAAGGCGTCATATCACCTACCACTGGAGAAGGCAACTTTCAGTTATTTAGGCCCCAGCAACCAGACAGAGGAGAGAGGTCCCACAGCAAGGAATAAGGCGTCATATCACCCACCACTGGAGAAGGCCACTTCCAGATATTTAGCCCACGGCACACAGACAGAGGAGAGAGGTCGCATGGCAGAGGTTCAGGCTTCATGTAACACACCATTGTAACAGGCCACTTTCAGTTATTTAGGCCCCAGCGCCCAGATTGAGGAGAGGTTCATTCAACTGCTGACGCCCCCTGCTGTGCTGAATACACGTTCAGACAGAACGCTGGCCGCCAGGCAGGCCAGCACCTCCAAGGCATAAAAGGCTAATCTGGCCACGTGGACAATTTGGAGACCCAGAAGTCGAATGGGGCTGAACCATCAGTCAGTACGTGGAGGGGTGTGCACAAATACTGTTCCACCATGTTAGTGAAATGCTGCCTCCTGCTAACACGTTCCGTATCAGGTGGTGGTGCAGTTAGCTGTGGCGTGGTGACAAAACTTTTCCACATCTCTGCCATGCTAACCCTGCCCTCAGAGAAGCTGGCCGTGTGTTGGCGACCTCTTGCTCCTCCTCTGCCTTCACCTTGGGCTTCCCCTTCACTTGTTCCCCTGTGACATTTGGGAATGCTCTCAGTAGCGCGTCTACCAACATGACCTTGGACTCGCGCATCTTTCTATCATCCACCCAGTCTTCCTCCCTGTCCTCCTCCTGTTCAGTCTGCACACTGCAGTAAGACGCGGCAGTTGGCACCTGTGTTTCGTCATCATCAGAGACTTGCTGACTCTGATGAGGTGGTATTCCCATGTCCTCATCATCAGGAAACATGAGTGGTTGTGCGTCAGTGCATGCTATGTCTTCCACCGCTGGGGAAGGGCTAGGAGGATGCCCTTGGAAAAACCCTGTCAGCAGACTCTTCAAACAGAATAAGAGACTGCTGCATAACTTGAGGCTCAGACAGTTTCCCTGATATGCATGGGGGTGATGTGACAGACTAATGGGCTTGGTTTTCGGGCGCCATCTGGGCGCTTTCTGCAGAAGACTAGGTGGAAGATAATGTTGTGAACGTGCTGGATCCACTGTCAGCCACCTAATTGACTAGCGCCTGTACCTGCTCAGGCCTTACCATCCTTAGAACGGCATTGGGCCCCACCAAATACCGCTGTAAATTCTGGTGGGTACTGGAACCTGAGGTAGTTGGTTCACTAGGATGTGTGGCTGTGGCAGAATGGCCACGTCCTCTCCCAGCACCAGAGGGTCCACTGACACCACCACGACCGCGTCCGCGTCCCTTACTAGATGTTTTCCTCATTGTTGCGGTTCACCAAGCACCACAATAAGAAAAAAATTATTTGGCCCAATGTATTGATTTCAAATTCAGACCTTTTTTTAAAGGCACCTAACACTATCTGCCTATTTATTTATGTACCGTATTACACTAATCCAGGCACAGCATTAACCACTGCTTTAGGGGAATATCAATTGTAGGCCTAGTATTTAGGCCCTGGATGAAAGTTATCCTTTTATGGACAGATTTACACTTGGAGATGCACTGTAGCGTGTGAAAAGATATGTAGGATTATACCTTCAGCAATTGTATTTTAACACTTTGTGTAATATACCCTTTAACGGACAAAAATACACTTGGAGATGCACGGTAGCGTGTGAAGTTATTGAGGATGACCTTCTCAGCACTTATATATACACCTTTAGTGTAATATACCCTTTTACGGACAGAAATGCACTATGAGATGCACAATAGTGCGTGCAGATTTACAGGATTATGCTTTCAGCAATTGTAATGTAACACTTTTTGTAGTATACCCTTTTACGAAAATAAATATACTTGGAGATGCACGCAGAGTGTAATTTACCCTTTTACGGACAGATTAACAATTGGCCTGCAACAGCTGGAACACCAGATTCAGGGTATTGCTATTTTGGCAAGTGAATTTCACCCCAGAACAAAATCTATCCTTTGACGGATACTATTAAACTTGTCCAGCCACTGCTGGGACACCAGATTTACGGTATTGCTATTTTGGCAATTGAATTTCACACCAGAAAAAAATATACCCTTTTATGGACAGATTTAAACTAGGCCTTCAAAAGCTGGAACACCAGATTCAGGGTATTGCAATTTTGGCAATTAAATTTTACCCCAGAACAATATCTATCCTGTGACGGACACTATTAAACTTCGCCAGCCACAGCTGAAACCACAGCTTTATGCTATTGCTATTTTGGCAATTGAATTTCACCAGAAAAAAATATACCCTTTTACGGACAGATTTAAACTAGGCCTTCAAAAGCTGGAACACCAGATTCAGGGTATTGCAATTTTGGCAATTGAATTTCACCCCAGAACAAAATCTTTCCTGTGACGGACACTATTAAACTTGGCCAGCCACAGCTGAAACCACTGATTTATGGTATTGCTATTTTGGCAATTGAATTTCACCAGAAAAAAATATACCCTTTTACGGACAGATTTAAACTAGGCTTGCAACAGCTGGAACACCAGATTCAGGGTATTGCTATGTTGGCAATAAATTTTCACCCCAGAAAAAATATACCCTTTTACGGACAGATTTAAACTAGGCCTGCAACAGCTGGAACACCAAATTCAGGGTATTGCTATTTTGGCAATTAAATTTCACCCCAGAACAATATCTATCCTGTGACGGACACTACTAAACTTGGCCAGCCACAGCTGAAACCACTGATTTATGGTATTGCTATTTTTGCAATTGAATTTCACACCAGAAAAAATATACCCTTTTACAGACAGATTTAAACTAGGCCTGCAACAGCTGGAACACCAGATTTACTATATTTCTATTCTTGCTACTGACTTTCACCCCAGAAAATAATATATCCTTTGACAGAGACTAGGGAAATTGTCCAGTCACAGCTGGAACACCAGATTCAGGGTATTGCTATTTTGGCAATTAAATTTTACCCCAGAACGATATCTATCCTGTGACGGACACTATTAAACTTGGCCAGCCACAGCTGAAACCACTGATTTATGGTATTGCTATTTTGGCAATTGAATTTCACCCCAGAACAAAATCTTTCCTGTGACGGACACTAATAAACTTGGCCAGCACACAGCTGAAACCACAGATTTTTGCTATTGCTAATTTGGCAATGCAATTTCACCCCAGAAAAAAATAAATCCTTTGCCGGACACTATTAAACTTGTCCAGCCACAGCTGGAACACCAGATTTATGGTATTGCTATTTTGTCAACTGTATTTCACCCCAGAAAATAATATATCCTATGACGGACACTATGAAACTTGTTCAGTCACAGCTGATACACCAGATTTACGTTATTGCTATTTTGGCAATTGAATTTCACCCCAGAAAATTATCTATCCTTTGCCGGACACTATTAAACTTTGCCAGCCACTGCTGAGACACCAGATTTAGGGGATTGCTATTTTGGCAATTTAATTTAAAACCTTAATAAAATATAGAAATTTCTATCATGAGTTTCTAGGGGTGACAATAAGCACAGCCAAGCCGCTGATGTAGGATATAGCAAAAAAAAAAACTAGTGTTGATGGATTGATGGACTTGGTGGCAGCTTGTGCGGGTGCTCCACAAGACACAAAATATCCGCTGATCAAAGTGAGAGAAAAACGCTCTGTGCAGCCTAAAAACCAGTGAGCAATTAACTAGCAGAAGTTGAATGTTTCACAGCTGTAAATCGATCACTTCATTAGGTGTTTTTGCTGACTTTTCCCTACCTAATCTCTGGGTCACATGCTGCACTTGGCCAATCACAGCCATGCCATTAGTAGGCATGGCTGTGATGGCTTCTTAGGGAAGAAGTAAAATGCCAGCTGATTGGCTGCTGTGCAGCTCTTCAGAAAGTGGGAAGAAATCGCCGAACAACAGACCCGAACTTTTTTGAAAATGTTCGGGTTCGGGTCCGTGTCACGAACACCCCAAAATTCGGTACGAACCAGAACTATGCTCAAACTGTTCGCTCAACACTAAGGGCAATGTGTTTTTTTGGAGTGTGGTGTATTTTTACATATACCAATACACTGTGTGAAAAATATCTCTGTAAATGACAAATTTTTCCATTTTTTTTATACAAAGTTGACAATTTACCGAGTACGGCGATACCACATGTGAGACACTTTTTTGCAGCCAAGATGCGCAAAGGGGCCCAAATTCCAATGAATACCTTTTAGGAGGGCATTTTTACGCATTTTTCTTCTCACGCTTTAGGGCCCCTAAAATGCCAGGGCAGTATAAATACCCCTCAAGTAACCCCATTTGGGAAAGAAGACACCCCAAGGTATTCCGTGAGGGGCCTGGTGAGTTCATAGAAGATTTTTTTTTTTTGGCACAAGTTAGCGGAAATTTTTTATTTTTTTTTCTCACAAAGTCTCTCTTTCTGCTAACTTGTGACAAAAAGTTCTATCTTTCATGGACTCAATATGCCCCTCAGCGAATACCTTGGGGTGTCTTCTTTCCTTTTTTTTTTTTTTTTTTTTATTTAAATATAAATTTTTATTTTAGTCATCTTGAAAAACACAATCCACAAAACAGAATTACAAAATCATCCCCATCCTCCCCACACCCCCTTAACCGCCCCCACCCCTGCGGAGGAAGAGAGAAGAAGAGAAAAAAAAATAATAATAATTTAATTTTACTTAACCATCCCAATCCTTCCAAATACTGCCCCATTTTGCGTAGGACCCTCTTTGTTTATATAAGATCCTCTCATAGATTGGAGCCATAAAGGTGTCACATATATTTTGTGTACAATATTAAACTGTACAACAGTATGATTAAAATTGTACGAAACCTGACTTAAATTATGCCCTATATTCTCCCAATCTGGGGAGCCCACCTCTGACAGTAAAACAGACCAGGATCTCTGTTCTGGAGAAAAACATTCCAAAAAAAAACTTTTCATCAAGTGTCTATAACAATGTGATAATTTAACTTTCATACCACCTTTCTTACAAATCAAATTGAGCAGAAATTCAGGAGTGTTTATATCAAGTGAATGATTATCGTCAATACTAAGAAGTGTCGACCTCAAATGAAAATATGCATACCAAGCCACCTCACCTACGTTTAAATATTGTTTTAGCTCCATAAGAGAAAGGATTTGCCCATCTTTAACCACCTGGTTCAGATATTGAATATTTTTCATCCTCCAATATTGCCAACAATTTGGATCATCTAAATTCAAAAGCTTTGAGTTATGCCATAGTGGAGTACAAATAAGTGATGCCTTGATTTTAAACCAGCTCTTTATAACCAGCCAGGTCTTTGTAGCCATTCTACATAAAGGTTTATAGCCAATCTGTGTATTAAGTAAATAGTCGGACTCTAATACTGTGAATAAATCCAAAAAACCTGAATCTTTCACCAATTTTCTACAGGAGATAGCTATTTTCCCAGTCATTAAAAAAGCACAGTTGAGAGGCCATAAAGTAACCCCTAAAATAGGGGAGGTTAAGGCCTCCCCTATTGAAGGGCATGGAAAAATAAAGCGCCTTTAGTCTCACGCGCTTCCTCCCCCATAATAAATCGTTAATCATCCGCTCTATCAATCTAAAATACTTATCTTCAATCCATGCAGGCGAATTGAGAAAGACATAAAGAACCTGGGGCAGCACCACTATTTTTATTAATGAAATTCTGTCCGCTCTTGCAGGCAGAATTTTTTGCCATATCTTAATTTTAGATCTCAACTTTGACAGTAAAGGAATCAAATTGAGTTGAAGATCATCTTGAATTTTGGCAGAAACTGTTATCCCCAGGTATTTTATTGAATCGGAGATCAATAACCGATTGGAAAATTTTCCATAGATCCTCGCAATTCATCTACGGGGAGAAGAGCAGTCTTCTCCCAGTTAACCTACAGGCCAGAAGAATCAGAAAATTGGTTGACTAATTCCATTATTCGAGGAAGTGTGTTTTCTGTTTGATGAATAAGAAACAAGATATCATCTGCATAGAGGGATATACGGTCCTATTTCTCCATTACACCAAAACGAGCCACTCGAATCCTGCCTTATACTAGCTGCAAGAGGTTTAATATAGATATTAAATAGAAGAGGGGAGAGAGGACATCCTTGACGAGTACCTCTTCCCAATACAAAGCTCTCTGTCAACATATCATTAATCCTGATCCTGGCCATTTATATAACAACTGAACCATCAGCATAAATTTGGGGCCAAAACCCATTCTTTTCATCACCTCCCAGAGAAACACCCACTCGACCCTGTCGAACGCCTTAGTGGCTTCCAACGACAGGACCGAGTGGGCGCCGCTCCCAGGAGACTGAATATTAGTAAAAAACTTATGCAGGTTATGATGGGTGCCCCTTTTTGGCATAAAGCCATTTTGATCTGGATGTATCACAGAAGACATAACCTGAGAGAGCCTCTTAGCCAGAACCTTTGATAATAACTTAACATCCGTATTTAATAAGGAAATTGGTCTGTATGAGCTCAAATCCACCAGATCTTTATCTTTTTTAGGGATTTAGACTATCAGGGCTTCCATCATGGACTGTGGCAGAGCCCCTTCCTGCGATGCTTGAGAAAACACCTCCAATAGATGGGGGATGATGACATCACTATACTTACGATAAAATTCATATGGAAGACCATCTGACCCTGGCGATGAGTTCCCAGAGATAGACCTCAAGGCCTCTTGAATCTCCACAAGAGACAGTTCTCTTTCCAGAGATTTTTTTTGGACTTCCGTTAAAATCGGAAGAGAAATATTCTCCAGGAACTGCCTCGCCAGGTCAGGTGGCAAACCAGGAGAAGCTCTATATATCTAAGAGAAGTATTGCAGAAAAGTATCTCTAATTCCCTCTGGGTCTGAAATAATTACACCATCTAAATTACGGATCAAAGTAATAGCTTTCTTTTTCTTATCCTGTGAAATTATTTTAGCTAAAAGCTTACCAGGACGTCCGGACTCTGAAAAATACTTCTGTCCCTTAAAAAATAATCTATGATTTGCTTTCTCGATTACGTATTCCTTCAGAGAACAACTAGCCTTCTGCATCTCTCCTTTATTATCTTCAGTAGATTGATTGATAAATCGCTCCGTTTTGGATGCCACGGTATTAACCAGGTCCTCCTCTTTTTTCCTAAATGATCTCCTCACAGCAGTGATATCGCTTATGAGGACCCCCCTCAGACATGCTTTCAGAGCATCCCAAACTGAATTGATGTTAGCAGAGGGGAGATTCACCTCCCAAAAGGAGGATACATGTAATTTAATAGACTGATAATTATCCATAATGGTAAGCCAGTATGGATTCAGCTTAAAACTAAGTCCCCTATTATCTTTGTTCTCCCCAATGCGAACCTCAATTGAAACAGGTGAGTGGTCTGAAACTGCTCTTACTCCATATTGTATCCTTTTAATATTATTCAAGTTATTCTCATTAGTAAGCGCCAAATCAATCCTAGACATTGCTCTGCCTCCTCTGCTAACACAGGAGTATACTCTCTTTCCTCCGCCAACATGTTCCCATATATCCACCAATCCAACTTCCGAACAAAACTGAGGCAGTGGAGAATTGCAAGTGTTCCTTCCCCGATCTGCGTCTAAAGTCACTCTGTCCTTTTTAGGATCCATAACGGCGTTAAAATCTCCCATCAGGACAAGCCGACATTTTGGTTTCTTTTCCAAAAAACACAATAGTTGGGTAAGTGGATACATCGAGAATGGCGTAGGTATATAAAAAAAGGCGAGAGTATAGCTATAACCATAAAGCCTGCCATACAAGAAAATAAATCTACCCTGATCGTCTATGTAGGGGTCTATTAAAGTAAAATCTACGGAATTGTGAATCAAAAACCGAGACGCCCCTAGAGGCGCTACTAAAGGTGGAGTGATAGGATTGAGAATGCCATCCCGGTCACCGTCTCTTTGATGAAATGGGTTTCCACTATGCAAATAATTGCAGGAAGGTATCTTTTTATTGCATCCATAATAGCCTGCCTCTTAACTCTTTCCCCAAGACCTCTAACATCCCAAGAGACAATTCTAATAGACATTAACTAAGACCATGGGAAAGAAAAAAAAAGAAAAAAAATAAAAAAAGCTTTCCCCCATTTCTCTGCATGGTGAATTCCCTCCCCCGCTCCCCCCCCCCTACTGGTCCACCCGATCTCGTCAGCAAACCTCTTCCTCCCGGCCATTATTCCCCTCACTAACACCAACCCCCCTCCACCCCCTCCATCATAATATTACAAAGTTTCATATGCCCAGTTGCTCCATCCAGTCCAGCATTTGTTGCGGTTTTTCAAAGAATTGGGAAGTCCCATTGTAAATCACTCTTAATTTCGCTGGATACTGTAAGGAATATTTAATATCCTTGGACGCCAAGCGTTTCTTTATCTCAATAAAGCTGCTTCTTTTTTCTTGAGTCTGCCGAGCAAAATCAGGAAAAAACAGCAGCTTAGTGCCCTGATAGTCAATAGGTGAGCATTCTCTTGCTCTTCTCAATATCATGTCTCTGTCCATGGACAATAACAGCTTCATTAAAATTGCTCGCCTTCCTGGAATGGGTTTCCCCCCTGGGATCCGATGGGCTCTTTCTATTTGAAACAGAGGAGAAATGTTCACTGCCCAAGTTTTCCAAAATCACCTCCTTAAGTTGTTCAACTAGCTGCCGAACTTCCACTCCTTCTGGAAATCCAACTATGCGGATTTGATCTATTTTCCAAATCCTCTAACTTATTCTGTAAAAGATGGTTTTCTGAAGCCAGGGACAGAGTCTTAGATTTTACCATATCCATATCAAGTAGCAGAGAGTGGACAGTCTTTTCCACAGAACCTGATCGCGGATTTTTGCCAAGTCTTCTCTTATTAAGGATATGTCACTCTGCATTGACCCCAATTGAGTAGACATCCCTTTCACTAGAATGCCATTGTTTTTAACAGCTGAAGGGTCATATTCTGTTTCTATTTGCATTAGCAGACATTCCTCCCCTCCTTCCTGGCCTGCCTCCAGTGACCCATCCTCAGGGAGTTCTTCATCTTGGGGAATTTTAGCATTTTTCTTAGGGTTGGCGCTCAATTTCCCTTTGAATACATGAAACATTTTGGGAGGGAGATTTCAAAAACTTGTCAATTTTGCTCTCTGGTGTTTTAGACCCTAACTTTGTTCCAGAAGAGTCCACTGATCGCCGCTTTGGAGCCATTAGTCGTTTCGAACCCTTCTCAATATATGTAAAAATATATATTTATTTTTTTCCTCTTTCTCTCTTCCCTTTTTTTTTCCTTCTTTGGTTGTAGAGAGTCTTTGAGGGCTCTCCCCCCCCCCCCCTTTTTTTTTTTTTTGAACCCCTTTCACTTTGTTTCTCTCTCATTTTTATTCTGTTATTATTTTCCTTTTTCTCCTCTTTTCTTTCTTACCCCTCTTCCTCTCCCCTCTTTTCCTCCTTTCACTCTTTCACTCCTGCTTTTATTCTACCTTATTCTTACCTTTTATCTTGATCTTTAACCTTTAGTTAAGCACCCCCTTTTTTTTTTTATCCTTTATTCCCCTATTTTCTTCAGGTGCCAAAACCAAAGTCTATGGTACTAATAATATTCAACAGACAGCGGAAAAAGTACACAACTGTATGAGAAGAGGGGAAATAATGGCAAGTGTAAATACATCAACCAATCGCTCCTTCTATTTTCTCACGTGTCTGGCGTCTTCACCCAGCAGTCCGGGAACAGGCAGAAGGCAGAAGCAAGAGCCGAGACCCACCAGGAGCAAAGCAGGCGGGATCCATGGGTCGGCACCAGCAGGAGGAAGGAGCAGAAGCGGCAAGGCCGGCCGGGGAGCGGAGGAGTGGAGACAGCCAGATGGAGCCGAGGCAGGGGGTGAGAGACGAGACTGGCAGCAAGCTCACTGTGAGCGGCAGCAGCGGGCAACAGCAGGCCGTGGGAGGGTCCGACACGCTTGAGGCTGGAGGAGGCCGTCGGAGGTCCGGCATGCTTAGGCTTCAGACATCAGCCGGGGAACCAGGTTGCAGGCATAAGCTAGGGAGCGGGGAGGGAGAGCAGGAGTAGGAGAGCGCGACGTGCGCTGTTCACGTCATCACGCTGTCAAAACTGCAGCACTGATCCATCTTCTTTCCAAAATGGGGTCACATGGGAGGTGTTTGTACTGCCCTGGCATTTGAGGGTCTCCGCAATCATTGCATGTATGGCCAGCATTAGGAGTTTCTGCTATTCTCCTTATATTGAGCATACGGGTAATGAGATTTTTTTTCCCGTTCAGCCTCTGGGCTGAAAGAAAAAATTAACGGCACAGATTTCTACATTCGCATCGATCGACGTGGATGAAAAAATCTCTGCCAAAAAATATGCAAAAAAAAAAAAAGAGGGGCCTGGCGATTGCCAGGACATAGGGGCTCCGCCCAAACATCTATACCCACTTCAGCTCCTATGTCCTGGCAAACGTGATTTCTCCATTCACATCTATCAGTCGATCATTGTGGAGGAAGACATCTTTGCCAGATTTTTGATACAAAGTGTTTGCCAAAGCATATGAACTCCAATACCTCTCCTCAGCTCATATGCCTGGGCAAACGTACCTGTACTGCGGAGAAGAAACCTCGTCCTGCAGCGCCGCATACACCGACTTCACATGTAAACTGACAGCAGTGCAATGCTCCTCTCAGAATGCACATCAGTGCTGCAGCGTTTTCGTTGGTTGGTCCAGCTGGAAAGTAAAGGGTGGTTAGTAAAAAAAAAAAAAAAAAAAAAAAAAAAAGAAGAAAATACAAGCAGCATGCTCATATATTTGAACGTTACAAACTTTATAAAACCTAAACATCATAAAGCTATTAAAACCTAAACTAGCTCAAGATTTCTTTTTCTTGCTAACTGTTTAATTTTTTTTTTGTTTTTTACTTTTCACTCTTTACTTACCTAGCAGAAACCTCTCCTTTCCCATAAGACAACGTGTAAAGTGTAAATCACACAGAAATTATGCTCTTTATCCCAAGTGAAAGGAGAGGGTTCACATATCTGCAGTAGCACACTAGCACCCCTGTGTGTTAGGGTCTCTCAAAACCTAGTATCCTGAGAGACCCTTGGGTAAAATCTACCTGTGTCTTGCGGTCCCTACGTCCCTAAATGTACCCGAGTGTGGTACTTCCGGAAACACTCCCCTAAGCATAGGGCAGGGTGGTCAGGGCAGTCAGGACAGAAATAGCGAGTGTCACGCCTTATTCCACTCCTGCTACAGACACAACAACTTTTTCGGGGTGACGGATGGGTTGAGGTACCAGCAACGACATTGGGGAAATGTCACTCGTGTAGACAGCTCACTACACTGGTGGTTGGGGCCACGGAACCTCCTGGATACAGGAGGTTCTCGATGATCTCTTCCTGAAATTTGAGGAAGGATCCTGTTCTCCCAGCCTTCCTGTAGAGAACAAAACTATAATATATAGCCAATTGAATTAGGTATACAGACACCTTCTTATAGCAGCGTCCTGCGGCAAAGTAAATAAGGAGCCAACATCTGGTCATTGAAGTCCACCCCTCCCATGAGCAAATTATAGTCGTGGACCGAGAGGGGCTTTTCATTGACACTGGTTGCCCATTCAATTTGGATTGTCGTGCCTGCGTGAATGGAGGAGAGCATGTAAACGTCACGCTTGTCTCTCCATTTCACCGCGAGCAGTTCTTCGTTACACAAGGCAGCCCTCTCCCCCTTGCAAGACGGGTGGTAACGAGCCGTTTGGGGAAGCCCCGGCGACTAGGTCGCGCGGTGCCAAAGCAGCCAATCTGTTCTAGGAACAAATGCCTGAAAAGGGTCAAACTTTTGTAGAAATTGTCCACATAAAGATGGTACCCCTTGCCAAATAAGGGTGAAACCAAGTCCCAGACTGTCTTCCAACTGCTCCCCAGGTAGTCAGGGCAACCGACCGGCTCCAGGGTCTGATCTTTACCCTCAGACACGAAATTTGTGCGTATAGCCTGTGGCCCTTTCACAGAGCTTATACAATTTGACCCCATACCGGGCGCGCTTGCTTGGGATGTATTGTTTGAAGCCAAGGCGCCCAGTAAAATGTATCATCGTCTATGCAGATGTTTTGCTCAGGGGTATACAAATCTGCAAATTTGGTGTTAAAGCGGTCTATGAGGGGCCGAATTTTGTGGAGCCGGTCAAAAGCTGGGTGGCCTCTGGGACGAGAGGTGCTGTTGTCACTAACGTGCAGGAAACGCAGGATGGTCTCAAATCGTGTCTTGGACATGACAGCAGAGTACATGGGCATGTGATGAATTGGGTTCGTGGACCAATATGATCGCAATTCATGCTTTTTTGTAAGGCCCATGTTGAGGAGAAGGCCCAGAAAAGTTTTAATTTCGGAAACTTGGACTGGTTTTCACCAGAAAGACTTTACATAAAAGCTTCCCGGGTTGGCGGTTATAAATTGAGTGGCATACCGGTTTGTTTCTGCCACGACTAGGTCAAAGAGCTCCGCAGTGAAGAACAGCTCAAAAAACCTCAGAGCCAATCTGATCTGAGCTGTCTCAACCCGAACTTCTGACTGGGCGGTGAAAGGGGGAACTACTGGTGCGGCTGAAGATGGGGGCTGCCAATCAGGGTTTGCCAGCACCTCAGGGACTCTAGAGGCTCTAAGGGCCTGTCTGTGCGGTGGCTGCGATGGGGCAGTTAGTGCACATGCCACCGTACCAGCTTCAACTGCCCTTCTGGTGCTCGCCACTTCACCATGTTCTACGGCAGTGCTGGTACTAAGTCCAGGATGGGCTGCGCTGCTAGTGTATGCCTCACCACGTAATCCGACAGCACCAGCCCCACTCTGCTGCCCTTGAAGAGGATCCTGCGCAACCTGTGGTCTAGCAACACGGGGCCGGGTACGCCTGGTGCTCTCAGGGACCTCATCGTCTGAACTTTGGGTCAGACTGCCACTGCTTTCTACAGGTTCGTATTCTGACCCGCTGGATTCGTCAGATGAGGGTTCACATTCCTCATCTGACTGGGTCAGAAGCCTGTAGGCCTCTTCAGAAGAATACCCCTTACTTGCTATTTGGACAACTAAATTTAGGAGCTATTCCCTGAGACTACCCAAGAAAAAAAGCAAGCCTGTCTTGCAAATGGAAGGCCAGCGAAGTACAGGAAGCCGCTGCGATTGATAAATATCAAAACTGATTTTTTTTTATCGCCGCAGCGCTTGTGTAGTGATTGTGCAGTTAAAGAAAAAAAATAATTATTTTGTCACTGCGGCGGGGCGGGTGTGGGTGAACGCACGTGTGGGTGACCGATCAGGCCTGATCGGGCAAACACTGCGTTTTGGGTGGCGGGTGACTAAGGTGACACTAATACTATTATAGATCTGACTGTGATCAGTTCTGATCACTTACAGATACTATAAAGTACCAATGCTGATTAGCGCTACGCTAATCAGCAAATGCGGTGCAGTGGGCGCTAACTGACTACCTAAAGGGGCCTAAAAACTAAACCTAACAGTCAATACTAGTGAAAAAAAAAAGTGACAGTTTACACTGATCACTTTTTTCCCCTTTCACTAGTGATTGACAGTGGTGGTCAAGGGGTTAATTGGGGTGAAGGGGGGTAATCTGGGGCTAAAAATGTGGTGCTTGGTGTACTCACAGTCACATGTGCTCTCTGCTGGGACCAACCAACAAAAAGGACCCAGCAGAGAGCACAGAAGCCATTTAACACATTATATTTATAAATATAATGTGTTAGATGGCTTTTGATTCGATTTTTTAAAAGTCATCAGCCTGCCAGTGCTGATCATTGGCTGGCAGGCTGATGATCAACTTCTTCTAAATCTTTTACTGCCGCGCAGTGCGCATGCGCGGCGGCATCAGTGCGTCATCTCGCGAGATGACGCGCCGATGCGTCCAGGAGGAACATCGCGGCTGCCCGCAGGACGCATCCCTGCGTTAGGCGGTCGGGAGGTGGTTAAAGGAACCTTTATTGTCAATATGAGTTTCCTGTAAGAAAACTAGGTCTGCCTTTTGGGACCTACACTCAGTAAGGGCCAGTCTCCTTTTTGCATTAGAGTTAAGACCTTTAACCTTTAGAGAGATGCACTTAATCATAAGAAGATATAAGGGAGAAATACTTGCCAATGATCAAAGGGAAGTCCTCCATGAGGGCCACCCCTTGGGGCGCCTGTGTTCGACGTAGTATCCTAAAGTGAAAGGACTGAAAATGGAGTCACATAGGGGAAAAAGGGGACACGAAAAACAACAAGTACAATAAAGAGCATGTCAAAATATTCTGAACAATGGGTGGAAGCACCCAGTCAGGGCTCAATATATTAGTGGCAACCATAAGTAAAAAAAAAAAAACCACCTCTTTCCCATCTCTATACCAAGAGCGAGGAAGAGAAAGAGAGGGCAAAAAACAGAGCCCCATTAGTAGGGACCTGACTGAACGCCATGACAGGCAGGGCAGAAAAAAGAAGAACCGGAGTCATCCTGCTTAATACAGAACAAAAACAATGTAATAGAACAATCTTACTAAACAGTGGAGCAGCTGCTCAATTGTGGTAAATGCAATAGAAGGCCACAAAAGGGGGGTCACCCCTTAATAATAGCAATCATGGAGATCTAGGAGCACCAGTCTGTGGAGGAGATCTATATCTTTTCCGCTGAGCGGTGTGCCAAAGCGGGGCTAGTGCCCGCGGAGGGTCAGGAGTCTCCCAATTCTCCAAAGAAGTGGTAGCGATGTCCAGAGAGGAGCAAAAACGAGACAGGTTGGCGTGAGTACGCAGGACTGAGGATTTGCCATTCCTTGTGGCGATTACAGCAAAGGGGAAACCCCAGCAGTAAGGAATTTTCAAGTCCTTCAGACAAGCCAAGAGAGGCTGGAGGGACCGCCGTTTCTGGGGGGTCAGCCAAAATAGATCCTGGTACAGGTGGACAATAGAATCTTTAAAAGACACTGTGCACATTACACTGGCTTTGGCCATAATCGTCTCCTTTAAGCGAAAGTCATAGAGGCAGCAAATCACATCTCGTGGTTGGGAGGAAGTGTTTTTTGGCCGAAGTGCCCTATGAGCCCGGTCCAGTTTGAGAGTCCCGTATCAGATTAAAAAGCTAATTTAGAATGGTGTCTAGATCCTCATCTGCGTCAGACTCCGGTAAACCTCTAATCCGAATATTATTTCAGCGCTCTCTGTTGTCTAGGTCCTCTAGATGCCTTATGTTCTCCTGAATTGTTTGAGATTGGGTGGCGATGATAGATTGCAATTGGGCTACATTACGTCTGGTATCATTGTGTTCTGTTTCTATTTGATCCAGACGTAGAGAAGAAATTTCAGCCTTACAAGCATTTCACACTTCTGCTACCATGGCCTTAAAATCAGCTTTAGTGGGCAATTGCTGTAGGGCCCACTGCAAGGATATGGCAGATTGAGATGCAAATACAGGGTCATCTTCACCCTCATCACCTGATGTTGGACGTTGCTCCCATACTCCCATGTCCCCAGTATTTTGTGTAGGGGCAGGCATAGTGTCCAGCTCATTATCAATGTGGTCCCCCCAGTCACGGCAGTGTGATGGCGTTGCTGAATACTGCCTGGCCTGCCTGGAGGCCATCTTTGGCGGCATTATGTGGTCCGCTATTATGGTGCAGGGCAGGCCCTCAGGAAGAACAGGTCCCAGGCTTGGATCATGGGCAGGCCCGCAAGGGGTAAATTCCGTCGCCAAGGGAGAGAGAGAGGACTCCCTGGGAGTGTTGCCGACACCCTCACCTATCTGGCGGGAAAGCAGAGAAGCTGCCACTGCAGTGATTGTGTCTAAAGGCAGGGACTGGCACAGGCCGTGGTGAGAGGGTGGGAGCTGAGGGCCGCGGTAGAGGTAGGCAATCAGGGTCTGGTTATCTTGGGCAGTTGGGCGGGCGACAGACTTCTTGGGGAGCTGTTTTTTCCCCATGAGACGTGCCACAATCGGCGAATGTGGCCTTCTTTAGGAGCAGGAGCAGCGGAGCTCAGCAGTTACGCCGCCATCCCTGAAGACGTCCAGGCCACGCCCCCGGTATACAATTCTATTCTGCACAAGGTACTGTACGAACAAGTCCTGTGGGATCCATGCCTGGTTCATTTTAACTAACGTGAGCTTGTCCACATTGGCTGTTGACAGGCGGCTGCTCTTGTTTGTGCAAGCCCCCTGCCATGCTAAACACACGTTCAGACAATACACTGGCTGCAGGGCAGGCCAGCACCTCCAAGGCATAAAGGGCAAGCTCAGGCCATGTGCCCAATTTGGAGACCAAGAAGTTGAATGGGGCAGACCCATTAGCCAGTACGTGAAAGCGTGTGCACACATACTGTTCCACCATGTTGCTGAAATGCTGCCTCCTGCTAAGACGTTCCATATCAGCTGGTGGTGCTGGTTCTTTTTGCGTGCTAACAAAGCTTTTCCACATTTTGACTATGCTAATCCTGCCTTTTGAGGAGCTGGCAGTGTCCCAACAGCGTTGGAGAGTTCTTCTTCCTTCTCTGCCTCCGCTTTGTGTTTCCACTGAGCCCCCGCTGTCAGGTGGTAATGCCATCAGCAGCGCATCTACCAGCGTGCAGAATATATTTCCCAGTCAGGTATGCAGTGCAGGTTTAGTGTGAAATAAAAAAGGGGTACAGATCACCCAACAATGTAAATGCCGCTGAATTTACAGAATATATTTCCCAGTCAGGTATGCAGGGCAGGGGTAGTGTGAAAGAAAAAGGGGTACAGATCACCCAACAATCTAAACGCTGCCAAATTTACAGAATATGGTTCCCAGTCAGGTATGCAGTGCAGGGGTAGTGTGAAAGAAAAAGAAGTACAGATCACCCAACAATCTAAACGCTGCCAAATTTACAGAATATAGTTCCCAGTCAGGTATGCAGTGCAGGGGTAGTTTGAAAGAAAAAAGGGGTCATGGAGCATCCCCGTCACCGGCATCTATTCGCCCTGCTGAAGGATTATTTTGAAAGTGTGTAGAAGCCACACACGGCCACGGGGTACAGATCACCCAACAATCTAAACACCGCCGAATTTACAGAATATATTTCCATGTCAGGTATGCAGTGCAGCAGGAACGCACCCTCCAAGCCACTTGTGAATGACTGGTCTGATAACCGTGGAAATGTCCACCCACAATCTAAGAGCTGGATTTACTGATTAAATTTCACTCTCAGAAACGCAGTGCAGGCCGCAAATGTACTTTATGGCAAAAAAAAAAAATGTATTTGTCCCCCCAGAATCTAACAGATTGATTTACTGAATGGATTATACTGTCACATATGTACCACAGGGGTACTTTACAGAAAAAAATGTGAATATGTCACACCCTGGGTCCCCAAACTCACAGGCGGATTACCTATATTATTTTCCCTTCCCCTGACACATATGCAATGCGGGTGCACTTACAAAATGGTTATATGTCGCCCACTGAACTACAAGAGCAGGATTAAATTATTGTCCCTGGCAAATTATTGTCCCTGGCAATATTCTCACTTGCACAAAATGGCGGCCGACGCCCACCTAACTAACAGACGGATTAAAACGTATTTTTCTGTGTCACTGGGCTCAGGGCAGGGTACAAAAATGTTGCATTGCACCCACAAAAAATAAAATAAATAAAAAATAAATAAAATAGCTGTAGGTCGCAGACTTAACACCAAGCTCTGATATCAGATTCTTTCCTAATCTCTCCCTCACAGCAGCATCCTATTCGATCCCCCTCCTTCCCTGACAGTAAACCTAACAGCAGACAGCTCTTCCCTGCAACTGCCAGCTGGAATACAATTGCCGGCTTTCAAGTCTGCTGTTGCTGTGAAGGTGGCTACAGCTCTGAATAGAAAAAATGCTGGACTCGTATCAACTACCGGACTCATATCAGCTCATTAGCATATGGATTCAAAGTACTTTTTCTCCACAATAAAGCAACAGATCACCAAGGTATTATTATATTCAGCAGAGTGAGCCCTCCAAGGCAGTATGCCTGGTTTATCAGTGAATTTCCTGGTGACAGGTTCCCTTTAAGTTATATACCCGTATATATATATATATATATATCCTGTGCATGATACCTCCAGGCAACAGAAGAGATGATCCAGGTGCAGGGGTCCCTGTGGATGACTGTAGATCCAGGACTAGTAGATGCAGTAGTAGATGCAGGGCTAACTAACCTGCCAACTAATCTACCAGTGCATCCGGGCCTCTAAATATCTAGTTGGCCATTGGAAGCCTATCACTACCCTGAACTATATACTGATCCCTAACTACAATTACTAGATAGATTCTGTGAATATATAAGTAACACAGAGTAGAACTACCGGCTCTGTGTTAGAGGGATAAAGAGGAACAGGTGACAATCTATTCCTATACACTCCAGCTTCACTAGCTGATCTTAAGGATATAAATACTCAAAGATCTGCTTATCTATTCCTCCTAGTTGTAAAGATTACACATACCACTTTCCTTAGACTCCTAGGGACATAAGATGTCTTCTTACTGCAGTTCTGTCCCTCATGGTTCCATCTGACTTTGAATACAAAACAAACCTTGTACTGAATCCGAGCAGCAGGGGCATAGAGGCTAAATCCCTCCAGCTGTTGCAAAACTACAACTCCCAGCATGCAAAGACTGCTTACAGCTAGCAGCCTATAGCAGGGCATGGTGGGAATTGTAGTTTTACAACAGCTGGAGGGCGAGTTTGCCCTTCCCTGGGCTAAATACGCTATATCTTAGCAGTATTAGCAGTTCCCTACACCTGCAAATTCATGTGTGCAGTCAGGTGCTGGACTGCAGCACTGACGCACCATTTTACTTTGGTGAAAGGGACAGCACAGTACCTTGCAGGGCTTGTTCCTTTCTCCAAAGTAAAACGTCACGGACCAGACATGAGCAGACAGCCACCAGTGGAGCCGAAGGAGCCAGAGGAGCCGAAACCTTCTGACCTCCTTACTGTGCCTCCAGTATAATGTTCAGTTCTCTCACTGGTTCCACTACTCCACACAGCAGCACTGGGGTAAGTTACTGTGGGAGGGAAGTTAGGGGAGTCCTGAAGATGCTGCCCCTGCACATCTTGTATCCCCCTGTTGTTCCAGCCCCACTCCCCCATCAGTGGCATTTTACATTTCCCCAGCCCCTCACCCCCCACATGTGATGTAATGTCTCTGGAGGTTATATCAGTACTGGAGCTTTAGAGGAGCGGCTGATATCAGTCACATATGACTGTGGATAGGTCATCAGTATCTGATCGGTGGGAGTCTGTCACCCAGGACCTCTGCTGATCAGCTGTTTGAGAAGGCAGAAGCGCTCCTGTGAGTGCAGTGACCTTCTCTGCTTTTCTAAAGCCAGTGATGTCACATTCATTGATCAAGTGGCCTCAGCCCCATAGAAGTGAATGGGGCTAAGTGTGATACCAAGCACAGCCTCTATACGGGGCTGAGCTTGGTGAGCTGTGAGGAGGCTGTGGTGCTACTGACACCACTGCAATAAACGTATTCTTTTGAATATGCCAGGAAACATTTCCTTCACTTTGGATATTGTTTAGGCTGGCTGGGAGACTGGGTGGTTCATTGTGGACATTGAACCCCTTTAGACAAAGTAATGAAGTAAATGAGTTGCTTAATTAAAAACTATTTGATATAGTGCAGTGCACAATACTGTTCTGTTTAGCATACTCTATTGTGTGATAAAATGAAAATATTCATGTGCGTGAGACTGAAAAATGAACAAGTAATATCTCCAGGTCTAGGGTGGCCCCCAAAATCAATCACTGTTGGGCCCTAGGCACCCCAGTCCGTCATTGACAACAATTATTGCTCAGTGCCCATCTTTATCAGTCACAAGCCAATTTCGTGACAGTTTCTACTATGTAAGCCTTACAAAGTGACTTCATAACTGAACTGGTCCTTAAAAAATGGTTTTTGGAAATTCTTGCGAATTTTAAGAATTGCTTTTGAAATTGTAAGCCTTCTAACTACCTGAAAAATAAAATTACATTTTCAAAATAATGCAAACTGTCAGGTATTTTCATAACTATATGTGATATCGGATGATGATATGGTCAAAATGGACGTTCATTTCCTTTAAGAGATAGACTGAACCAGAGTTTTGCTATGCGACTGACATAGGCCGTGATGAGGGCATGCAGAGTTCAGTCTGTGTAAAAGTTTATACTGAATACAAAGTATATTGTTTTAAAAAGTTATTGCCAACAGATGTGGGCTTATCTTAAAGAATATAATGGGTCTCACATACACTGTCTGGAAGACACGACCATGTAATAACAAAATGTGGTCCTTTCTTAAGTACCGGGGTCAAGAGAGGTTATTGAATGTCATTCCATATAATCACTAGTATAATGTATATATTCATGTGTGATTGCATATAGATTCTAGTATATTTTAAACGATAATACATATGTTTGTATATTCATATTGAGTTATTGATAATGTATCATTGTATCCATTTGTGTATAAATATATTATGCCATGTATGTATCAATGAGTGTATATTCTATAGAAGCATATAAGCTGGTTTTCTACTAAGAGGATTTTCTTTTAGAGAAGAGCTCAGTTATCTTAGACGGCAATTAATCAGTCATTTGGACAGCTAAGATACACAAACTGGTAAAACTCTCTAAGGACCATTGTATTCATATCTGCCCCATAAATCCAAGGATTAAGGAAACTTCTAATACCGCCAGTCGGTCTGAGCAAAGTGTCAGAAAGAGTCCCTTCTTTGGCTGATATAATGGGGAAAGGTTAAAGAAGGTCATGTGAACAGATTAGATATGTACACATCTGGCTTTCCTGAACATTTGAATTTTAGAAACATCATAGATGATACAATAGTGCCATCAAGTGATAGATGGACAGAAGTTTCTAAAAAAAAATGCCAATTAAATGACATCATCACCATAATTACCATACATTAAAACTGACCTTATCTGATTGGAAACCCCTAATCCAAGAGGGGATGGACATAGATATATGATATAGATATGTATTAGAATATCTGATCCAGTTTTTGGAAGTCAGAAAATACATCACAAAGAGATCACGGGACATCACAGGACGTCACAGATTACAGAACATGTTCACCACTTCCAGTCCTAAGTGAAAGCTCTCGCCACCCTAAGGAATTCTTCCAGGGACACACCCGAGACTCGCAAAAGAAACTGGCAGACCTAAATCTTGGAAAGCTGGGTCCCTTCTAAAAGCTCTTTTTCCCAAAACCAGGGGTAACGTATAATTTATTTGCAGTAATTATAAATCGCTCTAATTGGCATATAGTTAAAACCGCATTTTGAGTGGGTCAATAGTGTTAAAACAGTAATTTTATGGGAAATTTTAATGAACGTGCACATCATTTAAATTCCTGTAATATTTCTATCAGAGTGAGTATTTTTAAGGTGTCTCTTACTGCTATATTCCTTGATTGCGCATAAGGGACTTTCCACAGATTCATTTCTATTGTTTCTTCGTTATATTATAATGTTTTGATAACCAATACACTAAGTGGTATTAATTTGCTGAAGAATAGCATTGTATTGTACTTGGTTTTAGTAAATTAAGTGAGCCTGGTGTAAATGGTGGAGCACTATATTGTGGACAATTTTGATATTATATCCAAACTTTCTTTGTATTAATTTGTATGCCATTTTACTATATTTATCTGTAATACATTATATTTTATATAATTAATTGCACCCTGTTTCATTAGCTGCACAAATTGACTTTAGATCTCATCAATAAAAGAACTGGCGTTTATATGTCCGCCATTTATATTTTTCATATTCATATTTTATAAAAATATAAAATCATAATTTTTATGATTTCATATTTTATAAGAAATGAATATTCGACATATCCTAAAAGTAGACATCTTAGAAGTGTACAGTAACAACTATTTTATGAGGCATCACAATATGCTTTAAAAGCAGAGACATTCACATTTCAAAAATGTAAACAAAAACTTTAAATTTTTTCAAATTTTCTGTAAATTTTTGCATTTTTTATGAATAAAGGTGAAACATATTGACTCAAATTTACCAATATAAGCGGATTGGTGACATCAAGCAATCTGATGATTACTGGATAGCCATGCTTTTAGACCCTCACTATTGTGAGAGATTGGTTTTTATATATATTGTGTAGATTCTGTAGTAATACATTATATTTTATATAATTAATTGCACCCTGTTTCATTAGCTGCACAAATTGACTTTAGATCTCATCAATAAAAGAACTGGCGTTTATATGTCCACCAATTAAATTTTTAATAATTTTTCGATTTTCATATTTCATAAAAATATAAAATCATAATTTTTATGATTTCATATTTTATATTAAATAAATATTCAACATATCTGGAGGCACTGCTGAGATTGATTGAGATATTTCTATAACTAATTTGTGCAATTAGTGAAAATATTCCATACTCCTTATTGGCAAGTCAAATTGTTGTTGTTATTGTATATTGATCAGTGATCAGAATCATGAGTGCAACAGGCAGCGATAAGTGTAATGGCCAGGCTATGGCAGATGATGCATCTCACTCGGAGCAGATGATCTATAAGATTATCAAATATCTCTATTCTCGATTTAAATTTGATAGAGAGATGAATGGATCAATGAGCTGCAGACAGGAGCCAAGGAAGGAGTTAGGAATTTATAGGTGGCATGGTTGAAAGATACCTGACGTCTATGGATTTGGCACAAAATTATAATGAGAAAGACAGAATGTTATTATGCACATTGCCCTCTGTTGTATATGCATTATTAGAGGTCAACTCTCTTTCACAAAAGAGACGCAAGGCTGAGGAAGAGATGAAGCCTGATATAGTGAGGCTAGAATACGCCCTAGAAGGCGCAAAGGCAAAGATCAAGGATTAAGAGTACGATCTTGATCAAAGCCGTGATGCATATCAAAAGCCAAAACGTGATTTAGAGGAGTTACATCTCCGTCTGTCCAAAACTCAGCAGACAGACGAATCTGCCAGTAATATAGGCAGTGATAAAGGAGATCGGTTTAACACAGAGATCTCCTGACCCTCCATTTCTCACTTCCTGATATCCAGACATGTCATCACATGCTTTTAAAGCAGACCCCATCCAAGACACTCAGCAACCTGAAAGTGTTGGCATGATCACACAGGAGGCGTTAACCCAGTTGATTCGGGCATTTCAAACCGTGACTGCCTTACTAGGTTCCAGCAACACGGAAGCCCCAAGAAGTGCCTCTCCACATGTTCCACTGGATAGAGATGTTAAGGTTAGGGTTAAATCACCTGTACCGTATGTGTCTGATGGAGGTGAAAGTTCATGTGAGTCTGAGAGTGATGTGGGAATGTGTGGGTCTTATTCCTTGCCATGCAGGCGTGAGTATGCCCATAAGGGGGATCAGGATCCCAGGCAATCATCATATGCTGATTTGAGCTCAAGGAAGAAACATTCTCAATATGCAGAAAGGGATCAAAGTTCCTCTAGCATAATTACATTTTTAAATGCTACATGTCAAAATTTTCCAAGAAGGGTTCCGCCCAAATAACGAACCACTTAGAATTATATGAATCCACCATGGATTCTTTAAAGTTGTTTTCTGATGCTGATCGGATTAGATTCCTTCCATGGGTATTTGATGATAAATACCGTTATTACTTTACCTCCTTTAAGGAGAGAGGAATTCATAATTGGCAAAGTGTTTTGCATGAGGTCAAGCTGGAATTCAGACCATACCGAACCGCTACCGCTGCAAAACGGGACATAAATAAACTTGTTTGCAGACCTAGTCAAAGTCCCCGTGAATTCCTCTCTGTCCTTAAAAATGTCTATGGATTGGCATATAGGTCCCCAAACTGGCAGTCTGAGGAGTTCGAACAATTGTTCTATGAGGCTATGCCAACCCAGATAAAACTTAGCTTAGCTAGAGATCTGGACATGCGAGCTCCCCTGGATCGGTTAGTGACAGCTGCCACCTTACTGTATAATATCAGTGAGGGCCATAATTCAGGTGAGAGGGGATTCAGGAAGTCCCCAGAGCAGAGCATAGTTGAGGCCAAGGTAAACCCTAGCTTGGGATTTGAATCACAGCCATGCAAGTTCCCTCAATCAACAGGACCTGTCCCACAGAACCAGCAACAGCAAGTAGGACCGCCCAAACAGACCAAACCCCAAAATACTAATGGTTCAGAGGGGAATAATTCAGGTAATGGGAAGTGGCCCAACTCTGTTGAAGTTCATTTCAGGAACAATCAGTCCCCGGATGTCACGATCCTGAAAAATGGTAAGCCCGAGGAAAATGTCAGCGGTGCCTCTCACATCATTACCATCCAAAGGGAAAGAATCGAGAAGGTAACCCTGGATGATGATGTCTTATCCATTTCTCTTCAAGGGGGAAATCAGGAAGTCGCGGACCTGACCAAACATAATTAATGGTTCGGATTGTAAAGGTCAATGACAATTTATTGATTCCCGTACAGGTGAACAATGTAGCCCGGATAAAATACGCCAAACTGGATCTGAAATCCGAAGCTAGGTACATAAGCTTAGGACTTCTAAAACAGGTTACTAATCCTAAAATGATAAAAAGTTCCTCTCCACAGAACCAATGGATTCATGACCTGGATGGAGACTCCCAGAGCTACAATGTTATTGCGAGATGCATTTTATTTATTTCTATAGGAAATAAAACAACGGAACACGTCTTCATCGTGTTGAATGAACCACAGTACCAGATGTATATTGGTAATGACCTTCTACACAGATTTGCCGTGCAGATTGATCTGGTGAACCATACTCTATGGTCCAGATTACCAGGAAACCCAGAGGGATTCCAGGATGTAGGGTAAGCCTTAAGATGGAGGCAACAGATGCCCTATGACATGAGTATTATGGTTGCTGAGGAGGTTGAAATCCATGAAGGATGCAAACCATTTCTTCTACCCATTCAAGTAAAGAAGGGACAGAAGCTGAAGAATGCAGACGCGTTGATCTGTTTATCTAACAGAATGCACAAACTCGGCCTAAAGGTAAAGCCTACTCCCCTGATAAATATCCATCAGGATCCATTACAAATGGTAGTGTATAACATGGTTCCCCATAGCATAACCCTACAGAAGGACACCATGATTGGTCTAGCTATGGATTCGGAATACTACACTTTTGGATTCCAAAATGATGTAATCGGATTAATACCTGATGAGTACCTGACCGAAGAACGGATAGTGGAACAAATTTTTTCCTCAAGCCATGAGGGATTATTTAATATATACTCTGTTTATCCTTTCAGTGCTGAAGAAGGTAGTGTCACATCGAGGAAACATAATTGGTTTTCAACCATGAGATTGATCAAAAGGAGTTTGAGTCATACCAGCAAGGAAAGGATAAGGTACGCTACACCCAGAACGATTTAACTACTGAGCTTGAAGAAGCTTACGAGTTAAGTCAGCCTGAGATCTTCCCAGAACTTAAGGAAAGGGTAGAAGAAAAACTCTCCATAGTCAGTGCATGCTCCGATGAATCAGAGCGTCAACAGCTAAGGAAACTCTTTACAGAGTTCCAGGAGATGTTTGCCAAGTAGAGATGAGCGAACACCTGGAAGTTCGAGTTCTTGAAGTTCGGGTTCGGGATCAAAACTCGACCCGAACTTTATCCCGAACCCCATTGAAGTCAATGGGGACCCGAACATTTAGGCACTAAAAAGGCTGTAAAATAGTCCAGGAAAGGGCTAGAGGGCTGCAAAAGGTAGAAAATGTAGATAAATGCCCTGCAAACAAATGTAGATAGGGAAATGAATTAAAATAAAATAAAATAAATAAATAAAAATTAACCAATATCAGTTGGAGAGAGGTCCCATAGCAGAGAATCATGCGTCATATCACCCACCACTGGAGAAGGCCACTTTCAGTTATTTTGGCCCCAGCACCCAGACAGAGGAGAGAGGTCCCACAGCAAGGAATAAGGAATCATATCACCCTCCACTGGAGAAGGCCACTTTCAGTTATTTTGGTCCCAGCACCCAGACAGAGGAGAGAGGTCCCACAGCAAGGAATAAGGAATCATATCACCCTCCACTGGAGAAGGCCACTTTCAGTTATTTCGGCCCCAGCACCCAGACAGAGGAGAGAGGTCCCACAGCAAGGAATCATGCGTCATATCACCCACCACTGGAGAAGGCCACTTTCACTTATGTTTCAGGCAGGCCAGCACCTCCAAGGCATAAAATGCTAACTCTGGCCACGTGGACAATTTGGAGACCCAGAAGTTGAATGGGGCCGAACCATCAGTCAGTACGTGGAGGGGTGTGCAGACGTACTATTCAACCATGTTAGTGAAATGCTGCCTCCTGCTAACACGTTCCGTATCAGGTGGTGGTGCAGTTAGCTGTGGCGTGGAGACAAAACTTTTCCACATTTCTGTCATGCTAACCCTGCCCTCAGAGGAGCTGGCCGTGACACAGCTGCGTTGGCGACCTCTTGCTCCTCCTCTGCCTTCGCCTTGGGCTTCCACCTGTTCCCCTGTGACATTTGGGAATGCTCTTAGGAGCGCGTCTACCAGCGTGCGCTTGTAAGCGCACATCTTTCTATCACACTCCAGTGCAGGAAGTAAGTTGGGCACATTGTCTTTGTACTGGGGATCCAGCAGGGTGGCAACCCAGTAGTCCGCACACGTTAAAATGTGGGCAACTCTGCTGTCGTTGCGCAGGCACTGCAGCATACAGTCGCTCATGTGTGCCAGGCTCCCCAGAGGTAAGGACAAGCTGTCCCCTGTGGGAGGTGTATCGTCATCGTCCTCCGTATCCCCCCAGCCACGCACCAGTGATGGGCCTGAGCTGTGTCGGATGCCACCCCGCTGTGAACCTGCTTCATCCTCATTCTCCTCCACCTCCTCCTCATCCTCCAGTAGTGGGCCCCGGCTGGCCACATTTGTACCTGGCCTCTGCTGTTGCAAAAAACCTCCCTCTGAGCCACTTCTAACAGACTGGCCTAAAAGTGCTAAAAATGACCCCTCATCCTCCTCCTCCTCCTGGGCCACCTCCTCTTCCATCATCGCCCTAAGCGTTTTCTCAAGGAGACATTGAAGTGGTATTGTAATATTGATAACGGTGTCATCGCCACTGGCCATGTTGGTGGAGTACTCGAAACAGCGCAACAGGGCACACAGGTCTCGCATGGAGGCCCAATCATTGGTGGTGAAGTGTTGCTGTTCCGCAGTGCAACTGACACGTGCGTGCTGCAGCTGAAACTCCACTATGGCCTGCTGCTGCTCGCACAGTCTCTCCAGCATGTGCAAGGTGGAGTTCCACCTGGTGGGCGTCGCATATGAGGCGGTGAGCGGGAAGGCCGAAGTTACGCTGTAGCGCAGACAGGCGAGCAGCGGCAGGATGTGAACGCCGGAAGCGCGCACAGACGGCCCGCACTCTATGCAGCAGCTCTGACATGTCAGGGTAGTTGTGAATGAACTTCTGCACCACCAAATTCAGCACATGCGCCAGGAAAGGGATGTGCGTCAAACCGGCTAGTCCCAGAGCTGCCACGAGATTTCGCCCATTATCGCACACCACCAGGCCGGGCTTGAGGCCCACCGGCAGAAACCACTCGTCGGTCTGTTGTTCAATACCCTGCCACAACTCCTGCGCGGTGTGGGGCCTGTCCCCCAAACATATGAGTTTTAGAATGGCCTGTTGACATTTACCCCAGGCTGTGCTGAAGTTGGTGGTGAATGTGTGTGGCTGACTGGATGAGCTGGTGGAAGCAGAGGAGGAGGAAGCAGAGGAGGAGGAGGAGGCTACAGGAGGCAAAGAATGATGCCCTGCGATCCTTGGCGGCGGAAGGACGTGCGCCAAGGAACTCTCCACCTGGGGGCCAGCCGCCACTAGATTTACCCAGTGTGCAGTTAGGGAGATATAGCGTCCCTGGCCGTGCTTACTGGTCCACGTATCTGTGGTTAGGTGGACCTTGCCACAGATGGCGTTGTGCAGTGCACACTTGATTTTATCGGATACTTGGTTGTGCGGGGAAGGCACAGCTGTCTTGGAGAAGTAGTGGCGGCTGGGAACAACATACTGTGGGACAGCCATGACAATCAGCTGTTTGAAGCTGTCTGTGTCCACCAGTCTGAATGACAGCATTTCAAAGGCCAGTAGTTTAAAAATGCTGGCATTCAGGCCCAAGGCTCGAGGGTGGCTAGGTGGGAATTTACGCTTTCTCTCCAAGGTTTGTGAGATGGAGAGCTGAACGCTTCCGTGTGACATGGTGGAGATGGTTGGTGACGCAGGTGGTGGTGTCGGTGGCACATCCTCTGTTTGGTGGGCGGCAGGTGACAACGTTCCTCCCGAGGTGGAGGAAGAGGCCGAGGCAGCAGCAGAAGAGGGAGCAGGGGGAGCCTGAGTGAGTTCCTTGCTTTTAAGGTGTGCTAAGGTTCAGAACGTTAATGCCTCGCTGCAGGCTCTGATGGCACAGCATGCAAACCACTCGGGTCTTGTCGTCAGCACATTGTTTAAAGAAGTGCCATGCCAGGGAACTCCTGGAAGCTGCCTTTGGGGTGCTCGGTCCCTAGTGGCGGTGGCCAGTAGCAGGCGAACTCTCTTGGCAGCGTCTGTTCTGCTTTTGCCCCCCTGCTCCCTCTTTTGCTACGCTGTTGGCTCGGTCTCAACACTGCCTCTTCCTCTGAACTATGAAAGTCAGTAGCACGACCTTCATTCCATGTGGGGTCTAGGACCACATCGTCCCCTGCATCGTCTTCCACACAGTCTTCCTCCCTGACCTCCTGTTCGGTCTGCACACTGCAGAAAGACGCAGCAGTTGGCACCTGTGTTTCGTCTTCATCAGAGACGCGCGAACTCCGATGAGGTGGTATTCCCATGTCCTCATCATCAGGAAACATCAGTGGTTGTACATCAGTGCATTCTAAGTCTTCCACCACGGGGGAAGGGCTAGGTGGATTCCCTTGGGAAACCCTTCCAGCAGAGTCTTCAAACAGCATAAGAGACTGGTGCATAACTTGAGGCTCAGACAGTTTCCCTGATATGCATGTGGGTGATGTGACAGACTGATAGGCTTGGTTTTCAGGCACCACCTGTGCGCTTTCTGCAGAAGACTGGGTGGGAGATAATGTTGTGAACATGTTGGATCCACTGTCGGCCACCCAATTGACTAGCGCCTGTACCTGCCCAGGCCTTACCATCCTTAGAACGGCATTGGGCCCCACCAAATATCGCTGTAAATTCTGGCGGGTACTGGAACCTGAGGTAGTTGGTTCACTAGGACGTGTGGCTGTGGCAGAATGGCCACGTCCTCTCCCAGCACCAGAGGGTACACTAACACCACCACGACCGCGTCCGCGTCCCTTACTAGATGTTTTCCTCATTGTTACCGTTCACCAAGCACCACAATAAGAAAAAAAATATTTGGTCCAATGTATTGATTTCAAATTCAGGCCTTTTTTTACAGGCACCTAACACTATCTGCCTATTTATTTATGTAGCGCATTACACTATTCCAGGCACAGCAGTAACCACTGATTTAGGGGAATATCTCTTTTAGGGCTAGTATTTAGGCCCTGGATGAAAGGTATCCTTTTATGGACAGATTTACACTTGGAGATGCACAGTAGCGTGAGAAAAAATATGTAGGATTATGCCTTCAGCAATTGTATTTTAACACTTTGTGTAATATACCCTTTAACGGACAGAAATCTAATGGGAGATTCACTGTAGCTTGTGAAGTTAATGATGATGACCCTCTCAGCACTTGCATATACACCTTGAGTGTAATATACCCTTTTACAGACAGATTAACACTTGGCCTGAAACAGCTGGAACACCAGATTCACGTATTGTTATATTGGCAAGTGAATTTCACCCCAGAACAAAATATACCCTTTTACGGACAGATTAACACTTGGCCTGCAACTGCTGGAATACCAGATTCAGGGTATTGCTATATTGGCAATTGAATTTAACCCCAGAACAAAATATACCCTTTTACGGACAAATTAACACTTGTCCTGCAACAGCTGGAACACCAGATTCAGGGTATTGCTATTTTGGCAATTGAATTTCACCCCAGAACAAAATATATGTTTTGGCGGACAATATTATACTTTGTCAGCCACAGCTGTGACACCAGATTTATGGTATTGCTATTTTGGCAATTGAATTTCACCCCAGAACAAAATATATGTTTTGGCGGACACTGTTATAATTTGCCATCCAGTGCTGGGACACCAGATTTAGGGGATTGCTATTTTGGCAAGTGAATTTCACCCCAGAACAAAATATATGTTTTGGCGGACACTATTATAGTTTGCCAGCCTGTGCTGGGACACCAGATTTATGGTATTGCTACTTTGGCAAGTGAATTTCACCCCAGAACAAAATATATGTTTTGGCGAACACTATTATAGTTTGCCAGCCAGTGCTGAGACACCAGATTTAGGGGATTGCTATTTTAGCAAGTGAATTTCACCCCAGAACAAAATATATGTTTTGGCAGACCCGATTATAGTTTGCCAGCCAGTGCTGGGGCACCAGATTTAGGGGATTGCTATTTTGGCAAGTGAATTTCACCCCAGAACAAAATAAATGTTTTGGCGGACACTATCATAGTTTGCCAGCCAGCGCTGGGACACCAGATTTAGGGGATTGCTATTTTGGCAAATGAATTTCACCACAGAAAATAATCTATCCTTAATCGTGCAGCTGCCGAGCGGAGGGCCCACTGTCTTTTACAGCAGGGCAACCCAGAGAGAAGGCAAGGACCTTTCCCAGGTGTTCCTGCCTTCTAGATTGCTGTATACACAGCGCTCAGCAAACGCTGTGTATACAGTTCAGGAAGCGCTATGCTGCTTCCTGTTCCAGCCCGATGGTCTTCCACAGACCTCGATCAGCCCTGCACTGAGGCTGTACAGTGCTGTACAGCCTCTCTGGGGGGTGTATTTCCCCTGTAACTGGGGCTACTATGTCAGCCTGAGTTACAGGAAAAATCTAAAGTAAAAAAAAAAAGTGAAGTTAAATGTCCCCCAGAGGTCTTGTGTGACCTTATGGGGGACGCAAAGTGTAAAATAAAAAAATATAGTGCTTTATAAAAAAAAAATTAAAAAAAAAAAGTTTGAAATGTAAAAAAAAAAAAAAAAAAATATTCCCCAATTAAGTAATTTAACCGCTTCAACCCCCCTAGCTTAAAACACCCTTAATGACCAGGCCACTTTTTACAATTCCGCACTACACTACTTTCACCGTTTATTGCTCCGTCATACAACTTACCACCCAAATGAATTTTACCTCCTTTTCTTCTCACTAATAGAGCTTTCATTTGGTGGTATTTCATTGTTGCTGACATTTTTACTTTTTTTGCCATTAATACAAATTTAACGACATTTTTGCAAAAAAATGACATTTTTCACTTTCTGTTGTAAATTTTTTTAAAAAAAACTACATTTCTATATAAATTTTTCTCTAAATTTATTGTTCTACATGTCTTTGATAAAAAAAGTCCAATAAGTGTATATTTATTGGTTTGGGTAAAAGTTATAGCGTTTACAAACTATGGTGCAAAAAGTGAATTTCGGTATTTTGAAGCAGCTCTGACTTTCTGAGCACCTGTCATGTTTCTTCAGGTGCTAGAATGCCAGGAAAGTATAAATACCCCCCAAATGACACCATTTTAGAAAGAAGACACCCCAAAGTATTCGCGGAGGGGCATGGTGAGTTCATGTATGCTTTAATTTTTTTTCACAAGTTAGCGGAAAATGACACTTTCTGAGAAAAAAAAAAAAAAGTTTCAATTTCTGCTAACTTCTGGCAAAAAAAAAATAAAAATCTCAGACAGACTATGCCCCTTAGTGAATACCTCGGGGTGTCTACTTTCCGAAATGGGGTCATTTGTGGGGTGTGTTTACTGTTCTGGCATTTTGGGCGGGGCTAAATTGTGAGCCGCCATGTATAACCTAAAGGTACTCGTTGGAATTTGGGCCCCTTTGCGCACCCAGGCTGCAAAAAAGTGTCACTTATGTGGTATCGCCGTACTCAGGAGAAGTAGGGCAATGTGTTTTGGGGTGTATTTTTACATATACCCATGTTGGGTGAGAGAAATATCTCTGTAAATTGTTAACTTTGTATAAAATTTTTTAAAAGTTGTCGTTTACAGAGATATTTTTCACACAAAGTATGGGTATATATAACAATACACCCCAAAACACATTGCCCTACTTCTCCTGAGTACGGCGATACCACATGAGTGACACTTTTTTGCAGCCTGGGTACGCAAAGGGGCCCTAAAACCAATGAGTACCTTTAGGATTTCACAGGGCATTTTTACGCATTTGGATTCCAGACTTCTTCTCACGCTTTAGGGGCCCCTAAAATTCCAGGACAGTATAAATACCCCACATGTGACCCCATTTTGGAAAGAAGACACCCCAAGGTATTCCGTGAGGGGTATGGTGAGTTCATGTAAAATTTAATTTTTTGTCACAAGTTAGTGGAATATGAGACTTTGTAAAAAAAAAAAAAAAAAATATCAATTTCCGCTAACTTGTGCCAAAAAATAAAAATTCTGTGAACTCGCCATGCCCCTCACGCAATACCTTGGGGTGTCTTCTTCCAAAATGGGGTCACATGTGGGGTATTTATACTGACCTGGCATTTTAGGGGCCTCTAAAGCGTGAGAATCAAAATGCGTAAAAATGGCCTGTGAAATCTAAAGGTACTCATTGGTTTTAGGGCCCTTTGCGCACCCAGGCTGCAAAAAGTGTCACTCATGTGGTATCCTCGTACTCAGGAGAAGTAGGGCAATGTGTGTGTATTTTACATATACCCATGTTGCGTGTGAGAAATATCGCTGTAAACGACAACTTTTTACATTTTTTTTATTCAAAGTTGTCAATTTACAGAGATATTTCTCTCACCCAGCATGGGTATATGTAAAAATACACCACAAAACACATTGCCCTACTTCTCCTGTCACTCATGTGGAACTTCTCCTGAGTTCCACATGAGTGACACTTTTTTGCAGCCAAGATGCGCAAAGGGGCCCTAATTCCAATGAGTACCTTTTAGGAGGGCATTTTTACGCATTTTTCTTCTCAAGCTTTAGGGACCCTAAAATGCCAGGGCAGTATAAATACCCCACATGTGACCCCATTTTGGAAAGAAGACACCTCAAGGTATTCCATGAGGGGCATGGCGAGTTCATAGAAGTTTTTTTTTTAGCACAAGTTTTTTTTATTGTTTTTTCTCACAAAGTCTCCCTTTCCGCTAACTTTTGACAAAAAGTTTAATTTTTCATGGACTCATTATGCCCCTCAGCGAATACCTTGGGGTGTCTTCTTTCCAAAATGGGGTCACATGTGGGGTATTTATACTGCCCTGGCATTTTAGGGGCCCTAAAGCGTGAGAAGAAAAATGCGTAAAAATGCCCTCCTAAAAGGTACTCATTGAATTTGGGCCCTTTGCGCATCTTGCTGCAAAGTGTCATCATGTGGTATCGTCGCGTACTCAGGAGAAGTGGAAATGTGTTTGTGGTGTATTTTACATATACCCATGCTGGGTGAGAGAAATCTCTCTGTAAATTGACAACTTTGAATAAAAAAAATTTAAAAAGTTGTCGTTTACAGCGATATTTCTCACACACAGTATGGGTATATGTAAAAATACACCCCAAAACACATTGCCCTACTTCTCCTGAGTACGGCGATACCTCATGAGTGACACTTTTTTGCAGCCAAGATGCGCAAAGGGGCCCTAAAACCAATGAGTACCTTTAGGATTTCACAGGCCATTTTTACGCATTTGGATTCTCACGCTTTAGGGCCCCTAAAATGCCAGGACAGTATAAAAACCCCACAAGTGACCCCATTGTGGAAAGAAGACACCCCAAGGTATTCTGTGAGGGATATGGCGAGTTCACTGAAAAAAAAAAATTTGGCACAAGTTAGCGGAAATTGATTATTTTTTTTTTTTTGACAGGTCTCATATTCCACTAACTTGTGACAAAAAATAAAATTTTGCATGAACTCACCATACCCCTCACGGAATACCTTGGGGTGGCTTCTTTCTAAAATGGGGTCACATGTGGGGTATTTATACTGTCCTGGCATTTGAGGGTCTCCGCAATCATTACACGTATGGCCAGCATTAGGAGTATCTGTGATTCTCCTTATATTGAGCATACGGGTAATGAGATTTTTTTTTTCCGTTCAGCCTCTGCGCTGAAAAAAAAAAAAAATGAACGGCACAGATTTTTTCATTCGCATCGATCAATGTGGATGAAAAAATCTCTGACAAAATCAGTGACTGCGGTGCGGTGGGCTGGGCGCTAGCTACCTAACAAGTAGCTAACTAACTGGCGGTGATAAGAGACCCTTATGCCCCATTCACACGTCCGAAATTCTGTTTGCGGAACGGAATTGTGGACCCATTCATTTCTATGGGGACAGACTTTGTCCCGCTCGGATCCGGAATATCCGGGTCTGCACTTCCGTTCCGCAAAAATATAGAACATGTCCTATTCTTGTCCGCAATTGCGGACAAGAAAAAGCATTTTCTATATAGTTCTAGCAATGTGCAGATCTGCAAAATGCGGAAAGCACATTGCCGGTGTCCGTGTTTTGAGGATCCGCGGATTAGATCCGTGGATCTGTGAATCTACGGATCCGCAAAACACATATGGATGTCTGAATGGAGCCTTACAAGGGGTGTGATCAATGACAGGGGGGTGATCAGGGGGTCTAGATGGGGTGATCAAGGGGTTAATAGGTGAGGGGGTGGGGGGTTAGTGTAGTGTTTGGTGCAACTTTACAGTGTTACCTGGTCCTCTGGTGGTCGATCCCAGCAAATGGGACCACCAGAGGACCAGGTAGCAGCTATATCAGACGCTGTTCACAAAACAGCGTCTGATATAGCTGTTTGATGCGATTTAATTCGCATCTACAGCCTGCCAGCGATGGATCATCGCTGGCAGGCTGTAGCAGAACTGCCGAGACGCGCTTCACTGTGAGCTCGCGCGCGCGTTCACAGGAAGTCTCGGCTCTCGCGAGATGACGCGCCGATGCGTCGTCTCAGAGCTACAGGACCGCCTGCAGAACGCATCCCTGCATTAGGCGGTCCTGTAGCGGTTAAAAAAATGTTAAAAATAGAAAATAAATAAATAAAAGACATATTTGTTATTGCCATGTCCGTAAATATATCACATGATCCTCCCTCTCCGATAAAGTCATTTTTGTAACCGTACATCACAAAAAGTGCAACACCAAGTGATCAAAAAGGAGTATGTCCCACAATATGGTACCAATAAAACAGTCACTTCATTCCGCAAAAAATGAGTCCTTACATAAGAAAATCGCTCAAAAAATAAAAAAAACTATAGCTCTCAGAATATTGAGACATTAAATCATCATTTTTTTTGTTTCAAAAGTGCCATTATTGTGTTAAAGTGAAATAAATAAAAAAAAGTATACATCTTAGGTATCACCATATCTGTAACAACCAGCTCTATAAAAATATTACATGACTTAACCACTCAGGTGAACATCGTAAAAAAAAAAAAAATAATAAAGTGCAAAAAAAACAACAACATTTTTTGTCATTTAACATCACATAAAGTGCAACACCAAGTGATCAAAAAGGTGAATGCCCCCCAAAATAGGACCAATCAAACCATCAACTCATTACGTATAAAATGAGACCTGAACTAAGACAATCGGTCAAAAAAGAAAAAAGCTATGGCTCTCAGACTATGGAGACACTAAAACATAATTTTTTTGATTTAAAAAAATGCTATTATTGTGTAAAACTTAAATAAGAAAAAGTATACATATTAGGTATTGCTATGTCCGCAACAATCTGCTCTATAAAAATGTCACATGACCTAACCCCTCAGTTGAACGCTGCAAAAAAATAAAAATAAAAACTGTGCTAAAATAACCAATTTTTTGGTCACCTTGCCCCATAAAGTTGCCGGTCTGGAAGTGGTTTATTAACACCCCTTTTGTGATGTCATGTCTGCTATTTAATTGAATGTATCTTGAATAAAGTTCTCTTGCTCAGGGGATGAGAAGATCTTTCCATGAATTCAACTTGTATGTCTGGTCTGATTATGAAAGCAGTATGGCACGTGCATACTTATACTTCTAATTGATTTCGCACCACACAAAGAAGATATCGCTTAAGTTGCAATAACAAATTGGCATCCCTGGGTGGGCAGACAGCTTGCATAGCTTCCGATTCAAACGTCACAAGAGGACTTGCGCAAAACCATTAGACAAGGTCACACGCTGCAGCAAGGTAAGAAAGCTTAATTTCTTACATACCTTCTCTGCCTTTTGCCCAAGTGGATTCTCAAGAGTTAAATTGGTGTTATCGCGATAGAAGGGTTCAAAATTATAGCTGATCTGTTCTTTAGAATGAAATAACTTGTTTCAATATTCCTTCTTTGTGGGGTAGGATGTGCTGGAACAAAGTGGAAATTGGTAGATAGCTGAATATCCGTGACATAAAATTGGACCTAAGCCAAGCTCTAATGACGAGAGTTTTGGAGATTCATGATCAGGGGTCCTCATGATGAGAATGGAGTAGAATTAACGCCAATTATGGGCAGTTATTAAGATTTTGTATCCCTACAGAGGTGAATGGACCAGGGGTCTTTACCAAAGGAATTTTGGGTTCGGTAGTGATTAGATATCTTTTGATCTTTGTGTAACTTCTCTAGCGGGTTCGCAGTAATCAGATATCGTTTGATATAGGGCCTATTCTAATGTCATAGGATATAGTGGTGAGATGTTAACAGCTACTCAGCTAATGATGGAAAGAAAAGTTTCAGTTAAAAAGTTGAAAGCCTAAGTGTGTGCATTAGTAAGATGCCAGCACTGGGAGATTAAATGAAAGTTTGTGGATAAATGTATTGAAGGAAAAGGAACATTGATTAAAGGGTAATAGGCGGGTGCAAACTGAGTTATGGTGAAAATTGTCTATGAAAGTGATTGATAGAAGTTGAAGTAAGATGGAGAAATGATCAGCATTTTTGTTGCAAGATGACGTATCTTGAATCCTATAGAGAATAAAGAAGTTGCCATGTGGCATCCCATCCCCCTTTCCCAAAATCTGCAGTAACCCACACTCGTTATTCTGTCTCTTTTAGTTCCACAATAATTTTTCCTGTTTTCTTATTCCTCTGGAATGTGCTCCTCCAGAGGGAACCCCTCCCATTGTGTATTTTTCTCCTTTCCATTACCCTACTGTGCTCTAGTGAAGTCCCACTCTCAAGAATTCAACCCCACTTATGGTGGGGGCTGGTAATTGGTAATGCATCTGCAGACATTGAAGATACTTTGTGCGTTATCTATAGATCAGCGGTCAGCAACCTTCGGCACTCCAGATGTGTTGAAACTATTCCCAGCATGCTCTATTCACTTCTATGGGAGTTCTGAAAATAGCTAAGCAAGTGTGCATGCTGGGAGTCATAGTTTCACCACAGCTGGAGTGCTGAAGGTTGCTGATCCCTGTTATAGATCTTCCAGACAGGCTCCATTCATGTTATAGGTCCCAGTATTGGATTAGATCCAATGATGTCTGCAAATAACCTTTCCCAATTGTATGTTTCACTAGTTTAAAATGTGCCTGCAGAGATTATCTGTATGATGCCAACTAGAAGTGTCCCTGACCAAGCTAGTCGATTTAAGACTACACCCATTCTAACTTCTTATTCAGACATGAGTGGATTTCAGTCACAGGAAAATGTGAAATTTCTAGTATCATTTTATAATGTATGAAATCTGCTGCACCCAGTATTCCCAGTAGTAACATCAATTTTACCCTATGAGTAGAATCCCCAAATTCAGAGGACTTAACTATGCTGTTTTGTAGAAAATTAGTTAAAATATGGAGCATTTTCTCATGTTAGTGAGATTTAGAAGGTTTAATCCAATGTAGAGCTGGGGATTCTTTCTCTCAAGATTGTAGCTTCAACAGTGGGTGGGGGAGGAAGCATTTAAGTGATTAGCCTGTCATATTGTCTGAATATGCATCAGCACAGAGCAGAGAGTATGGAGAAAGTTTTCACTAGACTCCAGAAAAGTTGGGTGGATTTGGGGTTTGAGCATACCTTAGATATGCATGAGAAAGGATCTTAAGGATCATCTGGAAAGGTCTAGTATTAACTAGGCCTGAGAGAAGTTCACTATAGCCCTCCATTTTGTTGAAGTTGAATTGAACAAAGGCCTAAGGCAGGCGTGGCTGCCTATCAGTTTTCCCCACAAGAAGGGGGAAGGAAGACTTTGTACGTACTTGCTCACTTCCTCGCCCGTGGGAGGAGCTATAAATGTTTAGCCCCTCAAGTGCAACGCCCATAAAGTACTCTTTGTGAATGCTCCTAGATTAGGTCTCTTTTCCCCAAAAGCTCCAGATGCAGCATAGTATTTTTTTAAATAATGTTGTCTGTTGCACAAATTGATTGTCTAATGTGCATTTCCAAGTTTTAGCTTGTCTTCTAAAATCCAGACTGCATAGAGGCAATTCATTTGTTACAACCAGGAGATTGAGTAGTGGTGAAATGAGACATGTGCATAAAGTCCTAGAGTTACGGTTTGAAGATCTAAATCAAGTCCTGATAACCACCGCCACTGTTGTCGAATTGGAAGGAGAGCCCGATTGGATCTACGTGTCATATTGCAATCAAGTGCCAGGACTATAAGAGCCATAATGTTTTTGCATGTCGTATTGTTTGTTACATATTGTACAAGGGGGAAATCAGTCAAATCAAATTCCAACGGTGTTATATTATCAAGATGAGTCAGAAACAACTAAGTTGACTTTTGCAGTATAGTGGACTGTAAGACATATGACAGATAGGACACATGGTTTTGGTCTGATAAATACATCTGTGTGACTGGAACTGACCCAGTCTATGGTATTTGTGTTTAGATATGACTAGAGATGAGCGAACACCTGGATGTTCGGGTTCGAGAGGTTCGGCCGAACTTCCGGAAAATGTCCGGGTTCGTGATCCGAACTCAACCCGAACTTCATCCCGAACCAGAACCCTATAGAAGTCAATGGAGACCCGAACTTTTGGGCACTAAAAAGCCTGTAAAAGACTCCCGGAAAGGGCTAGAGGGCTGCAAAAGGCAGCAAAATGTAGGTAAATCCCCTGCAAACAAATGTAGATAGGGAAATGAATTAAAATAAAATAAAATAAATAAAAATTAACCAATATCAATTGGAGAGAGGTCCCACAGCAAGGAATCATGCGTCATATCATCCATCACTGGAGAAGGCCACTCTCATTTATTTGGGACCAGCACCCAGACAGAGGATACAGGTCCCACAGCAAGGAATCATGCTTCATATCAACCACCACCGGAGAAGGCCACTCATGTATTTTGGACCAGCACCCAGACAGAGGATACAGGTCCCACAGCAAGGAATAAGGCGTCATATCAACCACCACCGGAGAAGGCCACTCTCATGTATTTTGGACCAGCACTCAGACAGAGGATACAGGTCCCACAGCAAGGAATAAGGCGTCATATCAACCACCACCGGAGAAGGCCACTCTCATGTATTTTGGACCAGCACCCAGACAGAGGATACAGGTCCCACAGCAAGGAATAAGGCGTCATATCAACCACCACCGGAGAAGGCCACTCTCATTTATTTTGGACCAGCACCCAGACAGAGGAGAGAGGTCCCACATCAAGGAATCATGCGTCATATCAACCCCCACCGGAGAAGGCCACTCATTTATTTCGGCCCAGCACCCAGACAGAGGATACAGGTCCCACAGCAAGGAATCATGCCTCATATCAACCACCAACGGAGAAGGCCACTCATTTATTTTGGCCCAGCACCCAGACAGAGGATACAGGTCCCACAGCAAGGAATCATGCGTCATATCAACCACCACCGGAGAAGGCCACTCTCATGTATTTTGGACCAGCACCCAGACAGAGGAGAGAGGTCCCACATCAAGGAATAAGGAGTCATATCAACCCCCACCGGAGAAGGCCACTCTCATTTATTTTGGACCAGCACCCAGACAGAGGAGATAGGTCCCACAGCAAGGAATCATGCCTCATATCATCCACCACTGGAGAAGGCCACTCATTTATTTGGGACCAGCACCCAGACAGAGGATACAGGTCCCACAGCAAGGAATCATGCTTCATATCAACCACCACCGGAGAAGGCCACTCTCATTTATTTTGGACCAGCACCCAGACAGAGGAGAGAGGTCCCACATCAAGGAATCATGCGTCATATAAACCCCCACCGGAGAAGGCCACTCTCATTTATTTCGGCCCAGCACCCAGACAGAGGATACAGGTCCCACAGCAAGGAATCATGCCTCATATCAACCACCAACGGAGAAGGCCACTCATTTATTTTGGCCCAGCACCCAGACAGAGGATACAGGTCCCACAGCAAGGAATCATGCTTCATATCAACCACCACCGGAGAAGGCCACTCTCATGTATTTTGGACCAGCACCCAGACAGAGGAGAGAGGTTTTTACAGCAGAGAATCATGCATTTAGATCACCCACCACAGGAGTAGGCCACCATTTAATGGGACCCCGGCAACCATGTCAGATGGCACAAACATCAGCTTCACATCACCCAGCACAAGAGAAGGGCACTTTGAGAGACTTTGACCCCTGCACCCAGACGGAGGAGAGAGGTTTTCACAGCAGAGATTCAGGCATTTATATCAGCGAGAACAGGAGAAGGCCGCTTTCAGTGACTTAGGCCTTAGCACCGACACAGAGGAGACAGGTCAGATAGCACAAGCATCAGTTTCACATCAACCACCACAGAAGAAAGGCACTTTTAGAGACTTTGACCCCTGCAGCCAGAAAGAGGAGAGAGGTCCCACAGCAGAGAATCAGGCATCATGTCAACCACCACAGGAGTAGGCCACTTTTTGTTTCTTTGACCCCTGCACCCAGAAAGAGGAGAGAGGTCCCACAGCAGAGATTCAGGCATTTATATCAGCCAGCACAGGAGAAGGCCGCTTTCAGTGACTTAGGCCTTAGCACCGACACAGAGGAGACAGGTCAGATAGCACAAGCATCAGTTTCACATCAACCACCACAGGAGAAGGGCACTTTTAGAGACTTTGACCCCTGCAGCCACACGGAGGAGAGAGGTCCCACAGCAGAGATTCAGGCATTTATATCAGCCACCACAGGAGAAGGCCGCTTTCAGTGACTTTGGCCCCCTGCACCCACACAAAGGAGACATGTCAGACAGCACAAGTATAACATTCATATCATCCAGCACAGGAGAAGGACACTTTCATGTACTTTGGCCCCGGCACCCAGACAGAGGAAGGTTCATTCAACTCTGGGTTTGCACCCCAAGATCCTACTTAATTTCAAAATTGTTTTTCGATGAAGAAGTGGCCAGGAGTACAAGACAACATGGTTTAAGGCAGTTATTAAGGACTACTCTGCACAAGGGAGGGTCAGGTCTTGTGGGATCCATGCCTGGTTCATTTTTATAAACGTCAGCTTGTCCACGTTGGCTGCGGACAGGCGGCTGCGTTTGTCAGTAATGACGCCCCCTGCCGTGCTGAATACACGTTCAGATAAAACGCTGGCCGCCGGGCAGGCCAGCACCTCCAAGGCATAACATGCTAATTCTGGCCACGTGGACAATTTGGAAACCCAGAAGTTGAATGGGGCCGAACCATCCGTCAGTACGTGGAGTTGTGTGCAGATGTACTGTTCAACCATGTTAGTGAAATGTTGCCTCCTGCTAACACGTTCCGTGATCAGGTGGTGGGGCAGTTAGCTGTGGCGTGGAGACAAAACTTTTCCACATTTCTGCCATGCTAACCCTGCCCTCAGATGAGCTGGCCGTGACACTGCTGCGTGGGCGACCTCTAGCTCCTCCTCTGCCTTGGCCTTCCACCTGTTCCCCTGTGACAGTTGGGAATGCTCTCAGGAGCACGTCTACCAGTGTGCGCTTGTACTCGCGCATCTTCCTATCACGCTCCAGTGCAGGAAGTAAAGTGGGCACATTGTCTTTGTACCGTGGATCCAGCAGGGTGGCCACCCAGTAGTCAGCACACGTTAAAATGTGGGCAACTCTGCTGTCGTTGCGCAGGCACTGCAGCATGTAATCGCTCATGTGTGCCAGGCTCCCCAGAGGTAAGGACAAGCTGTCCTCTGTGGGAGGCGTATCCTCATCATCCTCTGTATCCCCCCAGCCACGCACCAGGGATGTGCCTGCGCTGTGCTGGGTGCCACCCCGCTGTGAACCTGCTTCATCCTCATCCTCCTCCACCTCCTCCTCGTCCTCCAGTAGTGGTCCCTGGCTGGCCACATTTGTACCTGCCCTCTGCTGTTGCAAAAAACCTCCCTCTGAGCCACTTCTAACAGACTGGCCTGAAAGTGCTAAAAACAACCCGTCATCCTCCTCCTCCTCCTCCTGGCCCTGGCCCACCTCCTCTTCCATCATCGCCCTAAGCGTTTTCTCTAGGAGACATAGAATTGGTATTGTCACGCTGATAACAGTGGCATCGCCACTGGCCATGTTGGTGACGTACTCTAAACAGCGCAACAGGGCACACAGGTCTCGCATGGAGGCCCAATCATTGGTGGTTAAGTGGTGCTGTTCCGCAGTGCGACTGACCCGTGCGTGCTGCAGCTGAAACTCCACTATGGCCTGCTGCTGCTCGCACAGTCTCTCCAGCATGTGCAAGGTGGAGTTCCACCGGGTGGGCACGTCGCATATTAGGCGGTGAGCGGGAAGGCCGAGTTCCGCTGTAGCGCTGACAGGCGAGCAGCGGCAGGATGTGAACGCCGGAAGCGCGCACAGACGGCCCGCACTTTATGCAGCAGCTCTGACATGTCTGGGTAGTTGTGAATGAACTTTTGCACCACCAAATTCAGCACATGCGCCAGGCAAGGGATGTGCGTCAAACCGGCTAGTCCCAGAGCTGCCACGAGATTTCGCCCATTATCGCACACCACCAGGCCGGGCTTGAGGCCCACCGGCAGCAACCACTGGTCGGTCTGTTGTTCAATACCCCGCCACAACTCCTGCGCGGTGTGGGGCCTGTCCCCCAAACATATGAGTTTCAGAATGGCCTGCTGACGTTTACCCCGGGCTGTGCTGAAGTTGGTGGTGAAGGTGTGTGGCTGACTGGATGAGCTGGTGGAAGCAGAGGAGGAGGAGGAGGAGGAAGCCGAGTAGGAGGAGGAGGCTACAGGAGGCAAAGAATGATGCCCTGTGATCCTTGGCAGCGGAAGGACGTGCGCCAAGGAACTCTCCGCCTGGGGCCCAGCCGCCACTACATTTACCCAGTGTGCAGTTAGGGAGATATAGCGTCCCTGGCCGTTCTTACTGGTCCACGTATCTGTGGTTAGGTGGACCTTGCCACAAATGGCGTTGCGCAGTGCACACTTGATTTTATCGGACACTTTCATGTGCAGGGAAGGCACGGCTGTCTTGGAGAAGTAGTGGCGGCTGGGAACCACATACTGGGGGACAGCCATGGCCATCAGCTGTTTGAAGCTGTCTGTGTCCACCAGCCGGAATGACAGCATTTCAAAGGCCAGTAGTTTAGAAATGCTGGCATTCAGGCCAAGGGCTCGAGGGTGACTAGGTGGGAATTTGCGCTTCCTCTCAAAGGTTTGAGAGATGGAGAGCTGAACGCTGCTGTGTGAAATAGTGGAGACGCTAGGTGACGGTGGCGGTGGTGGTGGCGGTGGCACATCCTCTGTTTGCTGCCTCGGCAGGTGGCAACATTCCTCTCGAGGCGGAAGCCGAGGCAGCAGCGCTAGAGGGAGCAGGGGAGCCTGAGCGGGTTCCTTGTTTTTAAGGTGTGTACTCCACTGCAGTTCATGCTTTGCATGTAGATGCCTGATCATGCAGGTGGTGCTCAGGTTAAGAACGTTAATGCCTCGCCTCAGGGTCTGATGGCACAGCGTGCAAACCACTCTGGTCTTGTCCTCAGCACATTGTTTGAAGAAGTGCCATGCCAGGGAACTCCTTGAAGATGCCTTTGGGGTGCTGGGTCCCTGTTGGCGCTGGCCAATAGCAGGCAAACTCTCTGGACGGCGGCTGTTCTGCTTTTGCCCCCTGCTCCCTCTTTGGCTTCGCTGTTGTCTCGGTCTCACCACTGCCTCTTCCTCTGAACTATTTAAGTCAGCGGCACGACCTTCAGTCCATGTGGGTCTAAGACCTCATCGTCCTCTGCATCGTCTTCCACCCAGTCTTCCTCCCTGACCTCCTCCTGTCTCGAGTCTGCACACTGCAATAAGACGCGGCAGTGGGCACCTGTGTTTCGTCATCATCAGACACTCGGTCACTCTGCTGTGGTGGTATTCCCATGTCCTCATCATCTGGATACATAAGTGGTTGTGCGTCAGTGCATGGAATGTCTTCCACCGCTGGGGAAGGGATAGGTGGACGCCCCTGGAAAACCGTGGGAGCAGAGTCTTCAAACAGAAGAAGAGACTGCTGCATAACTTGAGGCTCAGCCAGTTTCCCTGATATGCATGGGGGTGATGTGACAGACTGATGGGCTTGATTTTCAGGTGCCACCTGTGCGCTTTCCGCAGAAGACTGGGCGGAAGACAATGTGGTGAACGTGCTGGAAGCACTGTCGGCCACCCAATCAACTAATTCCTGTACCTGCTCAGGCCTTACCATCCTCATAACGGCATTGGGCCCCACCAAATATCGCTGTAAATTCTGCCGGCTACTTGAGGGAGTTGTTTCACTACTTTGTGCGCCTGAGGCCGAACGGCCACGTCCTCTGCCAGCAACAGAGGCTCCACGGACACCACCACGACCGCGTCCTCGTCCCTTAATAGAATGTTTCCTCATTGTTGCGATTCAACTCGCACCACAATAAAATATATTATTTTTTAGCCCCAAAATTCCCACACTGGAAGATATAATTCCTTTTGGCGGTATTAATTACAAGAACACTGCTGCTAATTGGACACCAGATTTTTTATAATGCTAGTTTTGGTACATAGATCCCCACACGGGGAAATATAATTCCTTTTTAGAGGAGTGAAAACGTGAGGCCGAGTTTTTCTGGTCTAACAAACACCAGATTGATTAAATTGGCCTTTTTTTCAGCAAAATTACAACACTGGACAATAATGCCTTTTGGCGTCGCGCTCTCCTCCTCTTCCTCCGGCTCTCCTCCTCCCCCCCTTCGTTCACCTGCCGTGGCGTGCTGCCGCCGCGATGCTGCTAGGGCTTCGTGGATCCGATCCCCGCCAGTACCAGCCTGCTGATCTCACGCTGCCTCAGCTGCCCCGGTCGTGTCTCCTGGTCCTCTCCCGCTGGGTTCCTGGTGCCTGGTCCCTTCGCTTCTCCTGCTCTCCGGCGCCGCAGTGAGGCTCTCTTCTCCACCTTCTCCCTCCAGACTTTTTCCCTGACGATTTCGACGCTGTTCCAGCTGCTCTGGCCGTGTCTCCTGGTCCTCTCTCGCTGGGTTCCTGGTGCCTTCTGCTCTCTTCACTTCTCCTGCTCTCCAGACCTTCTCCCTCGTTCTGCCCGCTTTGGTGGGTGAAGACGCCGGACATGTAAGACGTTTTTATCCCTGTGCGACCCTTTTGTGACTGTGTGTCTGGGGATATCCACTCCGCTTTCCGCTTGCCCTTTTGCCCTCCTGCCCTTTCAGTGTTGCTCCTGCTCCCTGTGTGATCTATGGCAATCTTCTGCCCCTACTGATTCAAAGCAAGGGGAGTGAAAGAAAGGGAGAAAATATAAAGAAATTAAAGGGTCAAGGACGGGCTAAGGGAAAAAAAAAAGAGTGACTAATTTATAAAAGTGGAAAGGGAAAAAAAAGGAAAGAGGAAGAGAGGAGAGGGAGAGAGAGGAAAAAAAGGGGAAGGAAATTTAAAAAAAAAAACATATATAACTAAAGAAGAGGAAAGGAAAGAGGAAAAAAAATATACTAAAGAAAGGAAGAAAGAAATAACAACAGAGGAAAAGATCCGAAAATAAAAGTTCCAAAAAGACTCAAAAATTATTACAAGATAAATAAAACAAAGGGAATAATTAAGGGAAAAACAAGAGGGAAGCGAGTGAGGGAAAAAAAAAAAAATTTAAAAAAAAAGGGGGAGAGAAGTCCTCAAAAAGCTTTAAAAATGGCTCCGAAGCGGCGATCAGTCGATTCCTCTGGAACTAGGTCAGGGGTTAAGGTCACCGAGGGAAAAATCGACCAACTTTGGAAATCCCCAATTGAGAAGGGACTCGTTAAAGGGAAATTAGGGGTAAATTTAAAAAAAAATGTGACTGCTTCCCAAGTAGAAGAATTTTCTGAGGATGGGCGATCAGTAGTAGACTCCGAGAAGGGGGAGGAAAGTTTGTTATTACCTACAGAAAGTGAGAACGAGCCCCTAGCTCTGGAAAAAATTCTGTGTGTCGTAAAAAATAACGGTACTTTAATGCAGGGGATGGCTACCCAATTGGGGTCAATGCAGACCGATATATCCCTAATAAGGGAAGACTTGGCTAAAATCCGAGATCGAGTTCTCAATATGGAGAAAGTGGTCGACTCCTTCAATCGGATGTGGACACGTTAAAACTGAGGACTTTAACCGCTGCCTCAGAAAACCAGCGCTTACAAGCTAAGCTCGAGGATTTGGAAAATAGATCAAGGCGATATAATATCCGTATAGTAGGATTTCCAGAAGGAGTTGAAGGCCCACACCTGATCCAACAGCTCAAAGAGGTGATACTCAATAGTTTGGGTGATGAATATTTCTCCTCCATGTTCCAAATAGAGAGAGCGCATCGTATTCCAGGGGGGAAGCCTATACCAGGGAAACCACCGCGAGCAATTTTGATGAAGTTGCTATTGTCTGCAGACAGAGACACAATTCTGAGAAGAGCTAGAGAATGCTCACCTATTGAACATCAAGGGACTAAATTGTTATTCTTTCCTGATTTTGCCCGGGAGACTCAGGAAAAAAGAAGAAGCTTTGTTGAGATTAAGAAACAACTGGCCGTTAAAGACATTAAATATTCCCTACAGTATCCAGCGAAGCTAAGAGTGATTTATAATGGGACCTCTCAGTTTTTTGAAAAACCGGAGCAAGTGCGAGAATGGATGGACCGGTTGGGCATTTGAAATTTGGTGGCGCGGTGACGGGGGGTTGGGGGGTGATGGGGTTAGTGGGGGAGAGTGGCCGGAAGATAAGAGGTTTGCTGACAGGATCGGGCGGACCAGTGGGGAGGGAATGGGAGGAGGGTAATGGGAGGGAGGGTAATGGGGGAGAGGGTGGGACTTGCCTTGCAGGGGTTTTTTTTTTTTTTTGTGTGATTAATGGTGGTTAGAATCCTTTCGTGGAATGTCAGAGGCCTCGGAGAGAGGGTTAAGAGACAAGCCATTATGGATGCAATAAAAGAGCTCTCCCGCTATTGTCTGCATAGTAGAGACCCATCTCACTAAGGAGACGGTGTCTCGACTGACGGTAGGGTGGCAAGCTCAATCATATCATTCTACCTTCAGTAGTTCCTCAAGGGAGTTTCAGTTTTAATTCACCGTTCTATAGATTTCACGTTAATAGAGTCTTCCATAGACGATCAGGGAGATTTATTTTTTGTATGGTAGACTCTATGGACGTGATTACACTCTGGCCTTTTTTTACATACCTCCGCCATTTTCGGTTTACTCACTCAATCGGTTGTTGGTATTTTTGGAAAAGAGACCGGAGTGTCGACATGTCCTGATGGGAGATTTTAACGCTGTTATGGATCCCAAAAGGGACAGATTGACCTTGGATGCAGACTTGGGCAGGAACTCTGGTATTTCTCCACTGGCCCAGTTCTGTATGGAGGTGGGCTTGGTGGATATATGGGAACATCTGGGCGGAGGCAAGAGAGTGTACTCCTGTGTTAGTAGGGGCGGTAGAGCAATGTCCAGAATTGACTTAGCGCTCACTAATGTGAATAATCGGAATAATATTAAAACCATACGATATGGAGTAAGAACTATTTCAGACCATTCCCCTGTAATGATTGAACTTTGCAGTGGGGGGATAGAGACACTATGGGGCTTGGGTTTAAGTTGAATCCATACTGGCTTACCATTATGGATAATTCCCCCTCTATTAAACTACTGATATCTTCCTTTTGGGAGGTAAACCTCCCCTCTGCTAAGATCAATATAGTATGGGATGCTTTAAAAGCTTATTTGAGAGGAGTTCTGATAAGTGAGATTACTGCTATGAGAGGACCTCAGAAAAAGAAGATGAATTGGCTAGGAACGTGGTGTTTACAACTGAGCGGTTTACGAACCAACCTACGGATGAAAATAGGGATAAGATGCAGAAAGCTAGCCGTTCTCTTGAGGAATATGTAGTTGAAAAGGCAAATCATAGTTTATTTTTAAAGGACAAAAATACTTCTCAGAGTCTGGCCGCCCTGGTAAGCTCCTTGCCAGAATAGTTTCACAACAGGAGAAGAAAAAAAAGGCTATAACCTGGATTCGTAGCCCAGATGGCGTAAACATACATGAACCTGAGGGAGTTAGAGATATTTTCTTGCAATACTTTTCTCAAATATATAAGGCATCCCCAGTGTTTCATCGGACTTGGCGAGGTACTTCCTGGACGGAATTTCTTTGCCGTCTTTAGCAGAGATTCAAAAACTCTCTGGAAAGAAGTGACCCTCCTGGAGCTCCAGGAGGCTCTGGGGTCCGTTTTGGGGAACTCCTCGCCAGGTTTAGATGGTATTCCGTATGAGTTTTACCGTAAGTACAGTGAAGATACTCTTCCCCACCTGTTGGAAGTATTTTCCCACGCGTTGGACGAGGAAATCTCCCAACTTCTATGATGGAAGCCTTAATAGTTTTAATTCCAAAAAGGATAAGGATCCGTCGGATTTGAGCTCTTATAGGCCTATCTCACTACTAAATACGGATGTTAAGTTATTGTCAAAAGTTATGGCTAGAAGACTTTCGAGGGTCTTGCCTTCGGTTATTCATCCAGATCAGAACGGTTTTATGCCAGGAAGGGCACTCATTATAATCTGCACAGGTTTTTCCAACATTCAGGCGTCCGGGAGCGAGGCCCGCTCCATCCTGTCATTAGACGCCACTAAGGCGTTTGACAGAGTCGAGTGGGTTTTCCTCTGGGAAGTGATGAGAAAAATGAATTTTGGCCCTAAATTTATAGCAATGATACAACTGTTATATAAATCTCCAACCGCTAGGATTAGGATCAATGACATGTTAACTGAGAGCTTTGAATTAGGGAGAGGTACCCGACAAGGATGTCCCCTTTCTCCTCTTTTGTTTAATATTTACATTGAGCCTCTTGCGGTCAGTATAAGGCAGGATACAAGGGTGGCTGGTTTCGGAGTAATGGGAAAACAGGATCGCATCTCCCTTTATGCGGATGATATCCTGTTTTTATCCAACAAACAGATAGTGTACTTCCCGAGTAATGGAGTTAGTTAATCTTTTTGGGAACTCTTCCGGGCTGGAGGTTAAGTGGGCCAAGACGACTCTCCTTCCAGTGGGCCGAAATGCGAGGATCCGCCGGTCTGTTGACTAGTGGACTATCGGTTTCGGAGACGTTGAAATACCTGGGGATGACAGTTTCCGCTAATATACAAGATTATATACAGCTCAACCTGTCTCCTTTATTACAAAGATTGAGATCTAAAATAAAGATATGGCAAAAAATCCTGTTCGCTAGAGCGGATAGAGTCTCGCTAATAAAAATGGTGGTGCTGCCCCAGGTTCTCTACGTCCTCCGTAACTCCCCTATATGGATAGAGGACAAGTATTTCAGGTTAATTGAGCGGATGCTAAATGACTTATTATGGGGAGGAAGCGGGTGAGATTAAAGGCTATGTATTTTTCTATGCCCTATAGGCAGGGAGGTCTTAATCTCCCTTACTTTAAGGGCTATGTTATGGCTTCCCAACTCTATTTTTTTCAACGATTGGGAAAATAGCCATCTCTGCAGGAAGTTGGTTAAAGATTCAGGTTTCTCAGACTTCTATACAGTGTTGGAGTCTGACTATTTATATAAAATACAGGATGAATATAAACCCTTCTGCAGAATGGCTATGAAAGCATGGAGGGTTATTAAAAGCTGGATGCAAGTCAGTGCATCACTGATTTGTACCCCATTGTGGCACAACCAAAAGTTATTGAGTTTGGAGGACTCAAATTGTCAGCAATATTGGAAGAATAAGAATATCTATTTCTTGAGTCAAGTGATAAAAAATGGGCAGATTCTTACTCGTTCGGAGCTAGAACAAGAGGATAATGTAGGTGAGGTGGCTTGGTATGCATATCTTCAATTGCGTTTGGCACTGCTTAGTATTTCTGATAAGCACTTATTTAATATAGACACTCCGGAATTTTTACATAAGTTGATTCAAAAGAAGGGTGGTATGAAAGTTAGAATTTCACATTGTTATAGGTATCTTATAAAAAATTATTTCACGGATTGTTTATCTCCAGGGCAAAGATCCTGGTCTACTTTATTGTCAGATTCGGGTTCCCGGATTGGGAGAATATAGGTGATAATTTAAGTTGGGTTTCGCACAATTTTAATCACACGGTAGTACAGTTTAACATTATTCATAAAATATATGTAACACCTCTATGGCTTCACAGGAGAGGATTAAGTGCCTCCTCTGGGTGCCCCCGTTGTGGCAGTCCCGGGGCAGACCATTTACACTTGTTCTGGGATTGCCCAGCGGTGAGCAGATACTGGAAGCTGGTTCAAAGTACCTTACTCCAAAGACTTAGTATGGATATTCCTTTTTCTCCCAAGGTATGGATCTTAGGGGACTTATCGGAGGTTGGTTGTCAGGTTATGAAGTCCCGATTGTTGACTAAACTTTTGTTTTTAGCAAGGCTTCTTATAGCTAGAAAATGGTTTTCTCCCTCCGCTCCAGACTGTAAAAATTGGCTAAATTTAGTCACTAAGGTTAAAAGTTATGAAAAGATTTTGCATAGACAAAGAGGAACTTATGAAAAGTGGGATAGGATTTGGAAGGAATGGGGTGAGTGATGAAAATTTTTTTTTTTTTTTTTTTTTCCTACTCTGCAAGGCGGGGGGGGGGGAGGGGTGGGTTGATTTTGCAATTATGTTACCAGGTTTTCTTCTTTTGTAAATTTTATATGTTGTTAATATCATAATAAAAGATAAAAATTTATAATAAAAAAAAAAAAAATTACAAGAACACTGCTGCTAATTGGACACCAGATTTTTTATAATGCTAGTTTTGGTACATAGATCCCCACACGGGGAAATATAATTCCTTTTTAGAGGAGTGAAACTGTGAGGCCGAGTTTTTCTGGTCTAACAAACACCAGATTGATTAAATTGGCCTTTTTTTCAGCAAAATTACAACACTGGACAATAATGCCTTTTGGCGGTATTAATTACAAGAACACTGCTGCTAATTGGACACCAGATTTTTTATAATGCTAGCTTTGGTACATAGATCCCCACACAGGGAAATACAATTCCTTTTTAGAGGAGTGAAAACGTGAGGCCGAGTTTTTCTGGTCTAACAAACACCAGATTGATTAAATTGGCCTTTTTTTCAGCAAAATTACAACACTGGACAATAATGCCTTTTGGCGGTATTAATTACAAGAACACTGCTGCTAATTGGACACCAGATTTTTTATAATGCTAGTTTTGGTACATAGATCCCCACACAGGGAAATATAATTCCTTTTTAGAGGAGTGAAAACGTGAGGCCTAGTTTTTCTGGTCTAACAAACACCAGATTGATTAAATTGGCCTTTTTTTCACCAAAATTACAACACTGGACGATATAATGCCTTTTGGCGGTATTAATTACAAGAGGACTGCTGGTATTTCACCGGAATTGTTAAAATGCTAGTTTTGCTAGATAAATTTCCCACACTGGGAGAAATATTGCCTAAGCCTTTTTACAGTATTAATTACAACAGGAGTGCTTCTTCTGGTCTAACACCATAATAATTTTATTATTACGGTGAAAGCTTTTTCTAATTTATATTTCTGGCACATAAAAAAAAATAATATTTCTGGCTGACAGTATTGGACAAAGTAGTGGCACTGGCTAGCCTAGCTGGAACAGCACATTCATGGGATTTGCTATCCAAGTGGGTTACTTTCAGTTTCCCTACTGATATATTAAATATCTTTGCAGTTAGTATGGGTGACACAAGCACAGCCAAACCCCTGATGTAGTATATCTATGAAAAAATCGACTATTACATTAGATTAATGGACGTTGTGGCAGCTTTTGCTGTAGCACCACAAGTCCCATGGCCGCCGCCTATCAGCCCAGTAACATGTGCCAGAAAACTGAGCAGCTGAATCGCTGTTGTTCTGATTCACAGGTGTAGATTTTTAACTTCTTTGGAGCTTTGGTTTACACTCTGTGGCAGCAAGTGCTGGCGCACCACAAGTCCCAAAATGGCCACCGCCGGTCAGCCCAGTTACATGTGCCAGTAAAAATCGCTCTGGCCAGTCTCAACAAAATATTGACTTTCAGTGAACAGCTCAGCTGAGTTGTTCTGATGCACAGGTGTAGAAAGGTAGATCATTCAATCGCTTCTTTATCCCTGCCTATATCGCCCTCTCAGAAGCTGCATCCTCTCCCTACACTAGTCAGAGCAGTGTGACGTGCGGCGCTACGTGACTCCAGCTTAAATAGAGGCTGGGTCACATGCTGCACTTGGCCAATCACAGCCATGCCATTAGTAGGCATGGCTGTGATGGGCTCTTAGGGCAAGAAGTAAAACGCTAGCTGATTGGCTGCTGTGCAGCCCTTCAGAAAGCGGGAAGTAATCGACGAACACCGGACCCGAACTTTTTTGAAAATGTCCGGGTTCGGGTCCGTGTCACGGACACCCCAAAATTCGGTACGGACCCGAACGATTTTCCAGACTGTTCGCTCAACACTAGATATGACCATACAAATTGTGGATATTGGAGATTAACAGAATGGAACACCAGTCTGAAGTGTTGGGAATATAAATCAGTGGAAGCTACCTCTAGATTCAGTAAAGGTGCAAGTTTGTTACAAAGGATGACTATCCTGAAGGGAAACACCACCAAACAGTTGTAAATAGTTAAGGCTGATGAGTCAGCCTGTGTTTGTGGGAGGGGCGGAGGCACTTCATAAACGAGGCACGGCCTCACCAAGGGGCGTGCATTCTCAGGTTCAGGGGGTGGCGTGTTTTTATCCCTGACCCAAGCAGCTCACTAGAGATGTCGCGAACATAAAATTTTCCATTCGCCAATGGCGAATGCGAATTTCCTCAAATGTTCGCAAACGGGCGAACTGGGAAAACCGCCATAGACTTCAATGGGCAGGCGAATTTTAAAACCCACAGGGACTCTTTCTAGCCACAGTAGTGATGGAAAAGTTGTTTCAAGGGGACTAATGCCTGGACTGTGGCATGCCTGAGGGGGATCCATGGCTAAACTCCCATGGAAAATTACATAGTTGACGCAGAGTTGAGTTTTAATCCATAAAATGCATAAATCACCTAACAATCCTAAATTTTTTTGAACAACGTGGTTTAAAACATCCAGTGTGTGTATACGATCAGGTATGATGTTGTATCGATCAGATAGTGTAAGGGTTACACCCGCTTCACAGACATTGACAGACCAAACTCCCCTTTTAATGCACCGCAAACAACCACAAACAGTCCATTTGCACAACCGCAAACTCCCCATTTGCACAAGGTTGGATACCAAGCTAGCCATAACCCGGTGATGTCATTGAAGGTTTCTTCCTCCACCCAGCCATGTACAACACCAAGGGTCCCAGAAAGGTGAATTGAATTGATTTTTCGAACGGGGAGATGTTTAAAAAAAACGCTGGCTCCCCCCCCCCCCTTTGTTTTAATCCACGGTCACTGCATCTGCGCCGTGCAAATTTACTGTCACACCCGATATGAGTGGTGTCTTAACTAGTACTATTTGTACACACACAAAAAATGCCACACTGCTGAGCTTTGCAATGACAGCATTCTGGTGGTGGCAGCAGAATGCGTTGATTGGCGTGCTGTCTGGCTAACCCCGGGTGCAGATACATGCTGTCTGACTGTGCCACTAGCTCCTTGCGATGACCCCCCCCCCCCCCGCTTCCAACTCGTCTCCTCCTCCTCTCTGTCTCCCCATCTGAACTTTACCCTTGTTCTTCTCTTCGAGCGGACACCCACGGACACATCGTCATCATCAACCGCTTCACTTGTATCTGACAATTCAGCAAAGGAAGCAGCAGCGGGTACAACATCATCATCATCACACCGTACGTCCATGTGTGTAATGCTTCCTGAGACATATCCCTGTTATCTACATCCTCTGGCAATAATGGTTGCGCATCACTCATTTCTTCCAACTGATGTGTAAATAAATCTTCTGACAAATCAAATGAAGTGGCTGTGGTGCTGGTGGCGGGCGGGCAAGTGGTAACTTGAGAGGCGCCCGAAGCTGAGCTGGAGGAGGATGGTGTAACAAGGTTCAGGGTATGTGGCCTCTGAACACTGGGCATTATTCTAGGGCCAAAGGAAATCACAGCACCACGACGGCCCCTGCGGGGTGGCCTGCCTCTGCCTTTCTTTTTTTTATTTTTATTAGTGATACTATGCGTGCAAGGTACTGTGCCACCCGGTATGAGTGGTGGGCACTGGCAGTGGGGGTAACACCCCCAAAATACCCCGCCCCCCTACCGAGCAGAAGGCGCCCAAACAGAGTACTTTTAAAGCAGCAGAAACACACATACAAAATTGAGATCTTTTAAAGTTTTATTGTCCTGATGAAGGGGGCTGTTCGCCCCAGAAACGCGTAGACGCCAAAATAAAGATTTCTTGATTCACGCTCCATCTTCTGCCTGGATCTTTCCTGCCTCAGCGCCGAAAAGGGTCCATTTCCTCAGTCTGTTTTGGGCACTAGCAGTGGGCACACTACAGTCAGTGGAAGTCAGCCTGACACGCACTGGCAGGCAACTAACCTTAGATTAAAGGGTAAAAATAATTAAATGCCTTTTTCTGTTTTGATACTTCTTCCTATCCCGGTAACCACATCTGATGGTGAAAGGCCAAGGACCCGGCAGCAGCGGCAGCACATCTATCCCGTAGCCTGGACAGGTTAACTCCAGCAGAGCGATCGAACAGTGTTGTGACTATTCACAACTTACAACGGTAAGCGCTACCACCTTTTTTACCTTTTGAATCCATAGCGGTGTTACACATGAGGCGCTGCCTCTTTGTTTTGTCTCTCTTCTTCCTTACATAAAACATCCGGACCCCGGTGGAAACACACGAGACCCGGAGGATGCCAACAGTCCATTGAACCTACAGGAGGATCAGCAGCCAGTGTGTAAACGCAAGGACCCCATACCAGAACATCATGGATTACTTCCCACAACGGATACACCAACGGAAGTCTCTAGTGACAAGATATACAGTACAGAGCACTGCACCGAATCATCACCTAAAGATGTAAAAACCGGACACGGCAAGTTTTTCTCTTGAAGAGACTAACAATATGCTTGAACTTTTTAAAACACTAGAAGATCTTTTGAAAGGAGAACTCATACATGCACTAGATATAATGTTTTTACAAATATACACACAAGAAAACATTGCACCCAGAGGCCTGAGATTGGGCATAGCCCCCACGTTCCCAGAAGACCCTGTCTTCTCCTACGAGTGGAATGACTATTTAGATCAGTGTGCCGCAGGGTTAATGAGAATTATTATGAACAAAAGAAAAATACTGGTTGACAAACACATTGAAAAAATAGAGTCCACCATACAAGAACTACAAAACTTTAGCAACCACCCAGACTACTCTAATACCAATAAAAACCTAACAAACAGAATCTACCTAAACGAACAGAAAATAATTTCCAATAAAGCAAATAAACTACAACGCGACAGGCGAGACAAGGAAAAAGGAAGATATAGACTCCGCAGGAAGGGAAACAACACAGCAAACACAGATATCCACACTGGCAGATACATCATCACAGAGGACACAACGAACCAACATTATACCAAAAATGAGTACAGACCAAGGAGAAGCTATAAAAACTATAATGATACGAATAAACACTCAGAGAATAGAACACGCTCATTTGTCAACAAAGCCTTCAAAAATAGGGGAAATAACAACCTCAATGACAAAGGTAAAAATACAGCCCCCCTCCCCCACTAAATACTACAGAAATTGACATAGAGACCGCACATAACACACCCCCCAAACGCCAAAACCACGGAGAAACAGCCACCACAACCATACTGTCCACTGCTAAATCAACAAAAGAGGACCTACAAAGCAATGATACTACCCATGACAGTACACGTACGACAGCTCAGAACACTAAGAAAGAAGAAAAAACTAAAAAGGGAAATAATGAGATGACAAAAGCCATCACAGACAAAGAATTAACACATAGCAACCAAACCAATCAGTCTAATGACAAACAACTGAAAAGGAAAAGAGAGATAGACTCCTCCACAGATGAATTCTTAAAGAAATTTAGGGCCCTAAAAGCAAAATATTTTGAATATAAAAATAGGGAACGTCCATCTTTCATAACCCACCAACAGGAGAACACAAGTACACAACCAATCTAATGCTCCTTAGTCCAACTGTCACAGAACACATGTCAAGAATCAATAACAGTCCACAACCAACACATCGCACCAACAAATATGAACAACCCAACATTTCACCCACCTGGAATATTCAGGGGACAGAAAAAACAGCAGATAACCTTTCCATATGGACCACACATGAGAATACCTTTGAATTTAGACCCCTAGACAAGCAAATAATCACAATCGACAACACAGGTTCAGGAACATCCACAGTAGTACCTTTTTTAGACCATGCACAGTACCCAGAACCATCTACGGAGATAAAGACAGACACGGGATCCAGAACACCATACCAAAAGACGACTACAACGCACATAACACAATTTTTCAAACCGACACCAAGAAAAAGAAAACTAGATATAGGGGATGTAGGGGAGGGCAACGCCAAAAAAGAAAAACAAGTCTAGATAGCAACCCCAAAGGGACCAATAGTGAAGCCATACCCCCCGTGAAAATCTTCAACCTATCATCCCACATCCTGACAACCTGCGAGAACAGCCTATTACAAAAAGGGCTATCTTACTGCCCGCAAAACGAAGTCAACCCTTTTGAACTTTTTCTGAATATGCAAAAATTCAGAAAAAATCTTACCATAAAACGACACTTTGAATATGAAAACAACAATAATAAACTCAAAAACGGTACCATAAAACACGACAAACCTATTTACAAACATCAAGAGGTACAGCCCAAATCAAGTTTCTTTCCTCTCCAAAGTCAGGGACATTTTATACCAACCTTCTTTGAATTGGTAACAAGTGATATAAAAAAACTCTCATCCACCACTCCTGCTCAAATTGGCAAACAAAAAGGCAACCTCACAAAAGGATAAAATTATGCACTGAAAACACTCAGTAAAAACGATAACCTGATCATAAGACCAGCAGACAAGGGAGGGGGCATAGTTATACAAAATCGTGTAGACTACGAAACAGAGGCTTTTAACATTCTAAACGATATAAATTACTACAAAGAGATAATGACCAACCCCTTCCCAGAAATAACAAAAAAACTAACCACTCTGGTTAAGGAAGTGTATGATAAGCGCTACATAAACAAAAAAGAAAAAAACTTCCTAATACCCAAATGCCCTTCAAACCCCTATTTCTACCATCTACCGAAGGTCCACAAAAATGAAACCCCCCCCCCCCCGGACGACCCATCGTCTCAAATGCGAACGCAGCCACCAGTAATTTGTCTCATTATCTGGATTTATACTTACAACCATACGTACATAAACTCCCAAGTTATTTGCATGACTCCCGTCAACTAATACATGAACTAGGAGAAATAACCTGGAAAGAGACCTATGCACTACTTACCATGGATGTGACAGCCCTTTACTCAAATATAAAGCATGAGCTAGGCCTACAATGTATAGAAACCACTTTGAATTCAGATCCAGCCCTGAAACCACCACAAGTCCAATTTTTACTACAAAGTCTCCGTTTTATCTTGGAAAACAACTATTTCATTTATAACAACCGCATATATCACCAAGAACACGGTACCGCGATGGGTACGAAAGTGGCACCGGCTTTCGCCAACCTGTTCATGGGCCAATTCGAAAAAGAACACATATACAACAGTATACAAGCCGACCAACAGATTAAATATTACAGAAGATATATAGATGATATCTTCATTATTTGGGAGGGAGATGAGGCCTCAGCACTAAAATTCTGTGGAGATCTTAATAATACCACCTGGGGCATCACCTTCACCCCAAACTTTAATAAAACAAAAATAGATTTTCTTGATATCACAATCACAATTAATAACAATACCCTAAAAACAAAAACTTACTTCAAAACAAGTAGACACCAGTAGCTGCATCCATTACGCCAGCTTCCACCATAAAAATGGCTGAAAAATGTACCCTACAGCCAGTACAAAAGATTACGACGCAACTGTACAGATGACACAGACTTCACCGAACAATCATCCAGAAAAGATTCCTTGACAAAAATTACTCCAAAAAATTGCTAAAAAATGCCTATGCCAGAAGCAAGAAAGAAACACAAAAAGAATGCCTAGTAGGGAAAATCAAAAAAGAAGAAAATAAGGAACGGCACCTTAATTTAATAACCCAATATAACACATCTAACAACATTATCAGCAAAATACTACAGAAATATTGGTATATCCTAAAAAAAGACCCATACCTCACAAAATACCTACCGAAGAGACCAACCATTACCTATAGGAGAGCCCCCACCATTAAGAATACTCTAGCCCCAAGCAAACCAAGACACAGTATCAATATAGAAAAACCACTAAACAAGGGAGAAACCACAGGCAGCTTTAAATGCGGAACTAAGAGATGTTTATGCTGTGACATGATCCTACATAACCACACTACTTTCCTTACCTGTTCTAAAGCACACCAAAAACACAGCTGAAGTTCTGCTACAGTGGAAAGTTCAGCTGAAGTTCTGCTACAGTGGAAAGTTCTAGGTTTGTCTCTTGAATATCTCTAGTGCACTTAGAAATGCTGCACTTTGAGAATGATGCAAGCTAGAATTAGGCAAGCTAATACTATGCGGCTATATATACACACACTCCTACAAAAGCCCCTCCCACAACAACAAATTTAACACCTTAATGGGCCTATGCTCATTAGCAATCAGACAATAGCAACACCTGTCTAACAAATTCCTTACCTGTTCTAAAGCACACCAAAAACACAGCTGAAGTTCTGCTACAGTGGAAAGTTCAGCTGAAGTTCTGCTACAGTGGAAAGTTCTAGGTTTGTCTCTTGAATATCTCTAGTGCACTTAGAAATGCTGCACTTTGAGAATGATGCAAGCTATGTCATCTACTTAATTGAATGTACCTGCGGCCTGCAATATGTAGACCGCACCACACAACCCCTTCACTGCAGGATGAACCAGCATAGACATAATATACAGAAATTATGCCCAAAACACAGCATTTCCAGACACTGCGCAACGACCAAAGAAAAAAGCCAGCACAATATCAACGTGACCCCAATAGACTACATCCCAGAAAATCCCTATAACAGGTTTGGAAAATTACAAAAAAGGGAGGTTTATTGGATATATCAGCTGGATACCATAGCCCCATACGGCCTAAATGAGATGTGTGAAACTATTCTATAAGAACTCCCCCCCTCCCCCAAAAAAAAATTTTTTGGGGAGAGACATTAAAAACAGCATGGAAATAACTAGAAAATATTGAAATAGAAAAATACTGTAAAAACAATCAGACCACACATCTCAGATTCATACAAGCAAAAATTTGCACCCGTATCTGAACATACAAACATTGAACCATGCTACACCTTATGTGCCTCACCTCTGGGACGTTTTTAACCCCATTATTTTTATACCCAAGACATACACATGCTTGATGCCCAGATGATTTTTACAGCTTTTATCTGCCACATAATATAAGATATTTTAATATACATTTAATAAAGTGTAATAAAGTAATACATTAAACGGTCCTCTCCCCCCCTCCCCCCCCCCCCGTAGGACCCCTTTCCTGTGACCCCGCACTGTAATTTGACACCTGATGACCAGCGACAATAAGATTAAATACATGAACAAGAATAATAACACAAACCTGTCCCCTCTTCCTCCCAGGATCGACAACGGATACCTGATAACTAGCGTAAAATCTAGGATTCCCCCTCCCCTACCAGCGGAGGAAACCTCCTGACATCACCAAGATAGACCTGCCCCTTAGTATGCGGACATAAGAGTAATTACCGCCTATCAAAGGAGACATGCCGAGCCACTACATGGAAGCCGTATACCGTCGCCATCCAAACGAGTACATCTATCCATCCCTCGTAACCTAAATATGCCGCCACTTCCCATCTGTGTCGCCAGAGACAGTGATAGTATGTGCTTCCCTCTGCGCAAAACTCACTGCCGCCCCTCTTCTGCACACCTGAGACAGAATGAAAATGACACACTGATCGTAAGCTAGACAGCCCAATCCTCCAGACCCCGCATGTGAAGAAAAAATAACACCTTAAAAATGATGGAATACAGTTTAATAATAAAAGAACATGGCACGTATACAAACAAATGGAAAGTATAAACAAACAAATATAAATCGAAAGACAACCCCCTCCCCCCCCCCTCCAAGGGTAACACCCCCAAAATACCCCGCCCCCCTACCGAGCAGAAGGCGCCCAAACAGAGTCCTTTTAAAGCAGCACAAACACACATACAAAATTGAGATCTTTTAAAGTTTTATTGTCCTGATGAAGGGGGCTGCGCCCCAGAAACGCGTAGACGCCAAAATAAAGATTTCTTGATTCACGCTCCATCTTCTGCCTGGATCTTTCCTGCCTCAGCGCCGAAAAGGGTCCATTTCCTCAGTCTGTTTTGGGCACTGGCAGTGGGCACACTACAGTCAGTGGAAGTCAGCCTGACACACACTGGGCCAGCAAAGTTTTTCACGGTAAGCACGACTCGGGCTCAAGGACAACCGCCGCTCTGGGTTTGTTTCTGGCTGGGCTTGCAGGTCGGGTAGGGCTCCAGCTTCAGGCACAATGATCATCTTGATCTCCCTCTCCGCCTTGAGCTTTCCTTACCTGCACTCGCGGCCACGCAGTCAGCCTCCTTGCATGTGCGGCATGCTCTCGGTCTCGCATGGTATGGCTGTTTCGTCTGTCTGCTAGTTCGCCACCCTGGTCTCTCATTCGCCGCTTCTAGTGTCGCGATCAAGGGGTTGTCTGCCTCCAGCATTCCCTACCCTACTGGCCATTCTCCCTTGGATCCGTCTATCTGGCACCCAGCTGCCATGTTGTACCAGTATTACCAGGAGGAACAATGGAGAGATAGCAACAGTTCTGTTAAAGCATAGCTATTTTACTAAAGAGCGGTTCTGTTACAAAAAAAAAAAAAAAGGTCTGTGGTGCTTGGGTGAGCTGGTTTTTGTGTTACTGTATTGTATTCATGCCTCAGTTCGTATTCATTCAGATTGGTCTCCTTGCCTCTGGTTTGTATTCACTCAGTTGGTCTCCTTGCCTTTGCTAGCTAAAACAATCTGCTTTGATTTACTTCAGCTGAGGCCATTAAGCCAATAGGAGCGAGTTCCTACTATGTATAAGGAAGTTTTACTTTTCACTTTGAATGTCTTGATGAAGGGTTATGATTAGCAAAAATGAAATTTGTCTTCTCTTATCTGCATCTGGATTTTAGTTTTCACAGTTAAAAAAAATAATAAAGGGGGGAAATAGGGCTTTGGAGGGCTTATTTCGTTTTTTTCTGGGTTTTTGACTGTCATGCGCTTCAGGTTAACACTTATTCTCTAATATTAGTTTCCTGTAAAATGTCGGGCATAGCGCACGCTCACGGTTGGCACGTTTGATCAGTCTCATCACTTGGTAGATTCATCCGGCTCATGTTTTCAAATTATCAATGTTGCCGCATGTCATGTTTTCAGGCTTACGCTTGATGTCTGTTGCCCGGTAATTTATTCAGGTTCACGTGTATCAATCTTTAATGTCGGTTGCCCATTTACGTTATTCAGGTTTACGTTCATTGATCATTGATATCTGTCCCCTGTTCACGTTATTCAGGCCTACGTTTATTAATCATCATGTCTGTTGCCCGTTACGTTTTCAGGCTTGTGTTCATTAATTTTTTTTGTCTGTCGCCTGTTACGTTACTCAGGCATACGTTATTATTTATCATATCTGTCCAATGTTACTTTAAGGCTTACGTTTATTCATATTAATCGTCTGTCGCATAAGAAAAAAGACAAAAAACTTTACTCAAAACGTATCCGCTTTTTCTTTACCGGAGCCGGTTCTTCATGTATTTCATTGTTACATCCTTTTGTACTCATTTGTTTGATGTTTTCAGCCTATGCTCCTTTAACAACAGGCCATCATTTCCTTGTGCATCGCCTGTTGCGTTCAGGTCTACGTTGGTTCTTACAGTGTTCACAGCTTGTCACAACATTCAGGTCACATAGCTTATTTCTGTTAGGGTCAACCTGCCACGTCGATCAGGTTACGTTTTTAATGATAACCAGCTGTCACTTTATCCAGGCCACCTAGTTCAATTCTGTCAGGGTCAACCTGCCACGTCGGTCACGTTATGTTTTTAATGATAACCACAGGTCACATTATTCAGGCCACATAGTTCAATTCTGTCCCCTGCTGCAAGTGTTTCAGATCTTTATGTCCCGGTCGTCCCTTCCATTCAGGGTTAAAAGAAAATATAAAAAAAAAAAAAATAATTAGCTTTGTCTCGTTTTAACTTTTCATGCTATCTTTCAGGTCATGCTGGGGGCGGAACAAGTAGGGCTATCCTCTCTAGCATTTTAGTCTCTGTTCACAGTCAAAAGGCATACATCTCTTCAGCTAAGTCTCTAGTGTAAATGTCTTGGTCTGTTAATACGGTTAGAAAGTACAAAACTACCTGGAGTATTTATAGAAGATTGCACTCCTTCACCTACGGGAGGTCATCGACAGGACCTCGTATATTATGGTCTTCTTAGCTTATTGCCATACTGGCCTTAGACTCTCTTTCAACGCAGCTAATCGTATTTTTCCGGGTTCCAGCATTTCTTCATGGTAGAAGATTCGATGTAGTTGGTAGGTCGGTCTTTTCGTCTGAAGTGATAAAGCTACCCTCAGGGGCATACAGAAGAACAGTGAAGGGACTGTCTCAAGCAGACAGCTGATATCAGGGGAACTATTCAGGAATCTTTCTTCCTCCCTAGATGGTAATATTTTTTTGGGCCCCATTCCAGCATAGTTATAAAGATGGCCATGTATCTCAGTATCTTCGGTTTCCTGAGGCCAGGAGAATTCACTAGTACTTCCGATAGAACCAAATGCTTCCCAGGGGCCAGGTAGTATGGTGCAATGACCATTTCATACTGTATCTGTTTATGATTTGTACCCAGTTAAGGTTTTCCTATAGATTATTGTGGGTAGTGGGTGTCTCTGCCCCGGATAGCCCTCTACTTTGTTCAAAGTCCGAGCCATCACCTCATCTCAATTTTCCCACGTCCGTTCCCTACTGGCCAGGCCAGGCTTTGACCCAATGCCATTTCAGATCACTCTTTCCACATTGGGGTAGCATCCGCAGCATCAAAGCATCATGTCTCAGGCCTCGTCATCTGCAAGATGGGATGTCGGCGTTCTTCTCGTTTTGCCCGATGCATTCCAAACCCCCATGCTGAAAAATCTGTTGCTCTTCGCAGTTTAGCTTTGTGATGTGGTTGTACATGCCAATAAATTAATTCCTATACTACATGGCTTGGTTTTTGCCCTCTTATAGGCCTACCCATGGCAATGACAAAGGGCATACTATCAGCCATTCAGTCAGGTTAGCCAAGATACATCCACTTAGGTAAGGTTTAGTCTTGGTGTTATCTCCCTAGGGTTTCCTGGCATCCCCTTGGCCGTAGCCATGACCACAAGTAGTTAAGGCTGATGAGTCAGCCTGTGTTTGTGGAAGGGGCGGAGGCACTTCATAAACTAGGCACGGTCTCACCCAGGGGAATGCGTTCTCAGGTGCCCCACCCTCCCTCCCTACCTTCTCTTTTTCTTTCCACAGGGTATGCCCCCTTATAGGCCTACCCACAGCAATGGCAAAGGGCACACCATCAGCCATTCAGTCAGGTTAGCCAAGATACGTCCAGTTAGGTTAGGTTTAGTCTTGGTGTTATTTCCCTAGGGTTTACTGGCATCCCCTTGGCCGTAGCCATGACCACAAACATAAGTGCAATCCTCTGTTCCTGTCCATTAGAAATCCTATCCAACAGAATTTGGGGATATGTTTTAGGAGCATGTGTAAGTGACAAAGATCCCCTAGGCAAATTTAGAATGTTAGCAAGGGAAAAACCTCAAAAGTTCAGTTGCATCTGTGGCTCCTACATCCTTACCTATAATTGGCATTAAATATTTGGCCAATTTAAAAATATGAAGACAAACTGGAGACGGGATTTTATACAGGAAAGCCCTTAGGTGTTCTCCCTCCAGGATATTGTTCTTACATAATTCAGCTGAATAAGACAAGTAGTGACTGATAGTTCCTGACAGTTGGTTTATCAACCAAAATTATCAAAACGCAGATATCTGGTGGTTGTGTGGAGATTTGAAACTCCGACCCAGGATACAGGTAGAATGAAGTGTCCAATGTACCTTGATCAACTACTGATGCCATTTGTTCTATTCTCACCTCCTGAGTTGGATCAAGGCAGTAAGCAACACAATGTCTGGTCAGAACTAAGTAGGTCGCTCCCTATATACTTTAACTATCATGTATACATTAATGCCATAGGAGTCCCTAGAAAAGTCCCTGAATAATGTTAAGCAAACAGTTCGAGCATATTTCGGGTTCGTACCGAATTTTAGGGTGTTCGGGACAAGGACCCGGACATTTTCAAAAAAGTTCGGGTTCGGGTCCGTCGTTCAGCGATTTCTTCACACTTTCTGAAGGGCTGCACAGCAGCCAATCAGCCAGTGTTTTACTTCTTGCCCTAAGAAGCCATCACAGCCATGCCTACTAATGGCATGGCTGTGATTGGCCAAGTGCAGCATGTGACCCAGCCTCTATTTAAGCTGGAGTCATGTAGCGCCGCACGTCACACTGCTCTGATTAGTGTAGGGAGAGGACGCAGCTTCTGTGAGGGCGAGATTAGGCAAGGAAAAGTCAGCAAAAACACCTAATGAAGTGATCGATCTACAGCTGTGAATCATTCAACTTCTGCTAGTTAATTGCTCACTGGTTTTTAGGCTGCACAAAGCGTTTTTCTTTCACTTTGATCGGCGGCCGTTATGTGTCTTGTGGTGCACCAGCACATGCTGCCATCAAGTCCATCAATTCATCAATACTAGTTTTTTTTTTTACGATATCCTACATCAGGGGCTTGGCTGTGCTTATTGTCACCCCTAGAAACTCAGGATAGAAATCTCTATATTTTATTAAGGGGTTAAATTAAATTGCCAAAATAGCAATCCCCTAAATCTGGTGTTCCAGCTGTGGCTAGCCAAGTGTAATACTGTCTGCTGTCTGGCAAAGGATAGATTTTTTTCTGTGGTGAAATTCAATTGCCAAAGTATCAATCCCCTAAATCTGGTGTCCCAGCAGTGGCTGGCAAAGTATAATAGTGTCCGGCAAAAGATATATTTTGTTCTAGGGGGAAATTCAATAGCCAAAATAGCAATACCATAAATCAGTGGTTTCAGCTGTGGCTGGCCAAGTTTAATAGTGTACGTCAAAGGATATATTTTTTTCTGGGGTGAAATTCAGTTGCCAAAATAGAAATACAGTAAATCTGGTGTTCCAGCTGTGACTGGACAAGTTTAATAGTATCCGTCAAAGGATAGATTTTGTTCTGGGGTGAAATTCACTTGCCAATATAGCAATACCCTGAATCTGGTGTTCCAGCTGTTGCAGGCCAAGTGTTAATCTGTCTGTAAAAGTGTATATTACACTCAAAGTGTATATACAAGTGCTGAGATGGTCATCCTCAATAACTTCACACGCTACCGTGCATCTCCCATTGTATTTCTGTCCGTTAAAGGGTATATTACACAAAGTGTTAAAATACAATTGCTGAAGGCATAATCCTACATATTTTTTCACACGCTACTGTGAATCTCCAAGTGTAAATCTGTCCATAAAAGGATACCTTTCATCAAGGGCCTAAATACTAGGCCTACAATTGATATTCCCCTAAATCAGTGGTTACTGCTGTGTCTAGATTAGTATAATACGGTACATAAATAAATAGGCAGATAGTGTTAGGTGCCTGTAAAAAAAGGGCTGAATTTTAAATCAATACATTGGGCCAAATATTTTTTTTCTTATTGTGGTGCTTGGTGTATGGTAACAATGAGGAAAACATCTAGTAAGGGACGCGGACGCGGTCGTGATGGTGTTAGTGGACCCTCTGGTGCTGGGAGAGGATGTGGCCATTCTGCCACAGCCACACGTCCTAGTGAACCAACTACCTCAGGTTCCAGTACCCGCCAGAATTTACAGCGATATTTGGTGGGGCCCAATGCCATTCTAAGGATGGTAAGGCCTGAGCAGGTACAGGCGCTAGTCAATTGGGTGGCCGACAGTGGATCCAGCACGTTCACAACATTATCTCCCACCCAGTCTTCTGCAGAAAGTGCCCAGATGGCGCCCGAAAACCAAGCCCATCAGTCTGTCACATCACCCCCATGCATATCAGGGAAACTATCTGAGCCTCAAGTTATGCAGCAGTCTCTTATGCTGTTTGAAGACTCTGCTGGCAGGGTTTCCCAAGGGAATCCACCTAGCCCTTCCCCCGTGGTGGAAGACATAGAATGCACTGATTCACAACCACTTATCTTTCCTGATGATGAGGACATGGGAATACCACCTCATCGGAGTCCGCACGTCTCTGATGATGACGAAACACAGGTGCCAGCTGCTGTGTCTTTTTGCAGTGTGCAGACCAAACAGGAGGTCAGGGAGGAAGACTGTGTGGAAGATGATGCAGGGGATGATGAGGTCCTAGACCCCACATGGAATGAAGGTCGTGCCACTGACTTTCATAGTTCAGAGGAAGAGGCAGTGTTGAGACCGAGCCAACAGTGTAGCAAAAGAGGGAGCAGGGGGCAAAAGCAGAACAGCCGCCGCCAAGAGAGTTCGCCTGATACTGGCCACCGCCACCAGGGACCGAGCACCCCAAAGGCAGCTTCAAGGAGTTCCCTGGCATGGCACTTCTTTAAACAATGTGCTGACGACAAGACCCGAGTGGTTTGCACGCTGTGCCATCAGAGCCTGAAGCGAGGCATTAATGTTCTGAACCTTAGCACAACCTGCATAACCAGGCATCTACATGCAAAGCATGAACTGCAGTGATGTAAACCCCTTAAAAACAAGAAACTCACTCAGGCTCCCCCTGCTCCCTCTTCAGCTGCTGCCTCTGCCTCTTCCTTCGCCTCGGGAGGAATGTTGGCACCTGCCTCCCACCAAACAGAGGATGTGCCACTGACACCACCACCTGCGTCACCAAGCATCTCCACCATGTCACACGGCAGCATTCACCTCTCCATCTCACAAACCTTGGAGAGAAATTGTAAATTCCCACCTAGCCACCCTCGAGCCCTGGGCCTGAATGCCAGCATTTCTAAACTACTGGCCTTTAAAATGCTGTCATTCAGGCTGGTGGACACAGACAGCTTCAAACAGCTGATGGCCATGGCTGTACCACAGTATAACCAAATGGAGTAGTGAAGAAAAACGAGCGGCACTCACCAAGTCCATTCCAGGAACTTTCTTTATTGATCCATGATGTATAAATGTACCAACGTCACTGAGGCATCGGGGGGGGAACACACACAAGGTTGCGGTAGAAGAGCGGCGACGGACGTTTCGCGCTAACTCATGCGCGTCTTCAGGCCACTACAAAGTCGAGCTGCGCTCAGCGCACCTTTATGACATCACCACACACCCTAGCCAGGTGAACGCTGATCGCTAAAAGCTTTGTAAAAACATTATACCAGTGTTACAGGACACTTGAAAACATTGTAATTCCAGAACACATAATCATACAACTTAGATATAACAAAGAGATGGCTGGTCTGAAACATCGCATACACACCTATGCTTGACACAGAAAAAACGCAAAGACAAAACGGTTACCTATGTTATTGAATGTTGCATACTCATTAAGAAATACTACACACCTGAACTAGGTTACACATTTTCAAAGCTCAGGACGCTACTGTCTTACAAAAAGACTGCCAAATCATTTCTGTCATTAAGTCAGTGTGGACCCATCACGTTTGTATTTATTATCCACCACGCTTCTCTTTGAAGCAGGCGTTTCTGTCTATCTTCACCTCGTAGGGATTCCACTACGGTTTCTAACCCTGCAAACGAAAGACATCTAGAATTGCCATCATGCCGTGTACGTACGTGGTCAATGAGGCGGGGGCAGCCCCTGCCAGATCTACTGGGGGCCATATGTTCTCTAACATGTTCTACCAATGTTCTCTTAGTTTTGCCTACATAAAATGGCCACATCTACATAGAATAACATAGACCACGTATATAGTTCGACAGGTGATAAAGTCACGGACTTGGTGGGTCACATTTCCCAATCTTAGCCACCTACTCTGGCTGTTCTGGGGACAGAATGTACAATTCCCACATCTAAAGTTACCAACTGGCTTTTTTTGAGTAAGCCAATTTACCATCTCTTTTCTGGGGAGCATACTATGCACCACCTTGTCACGAATAGTGCTGCATTTTCTGAAGGCTACCAATGGTTTGACTTGTGTAACATTCTGTAAGCTGGGTTCCCCTTTTAATAACCCCCAATTATTAAATATCGCTCTTTTTATTGTTTCCGCCATTGGGCTATAACGAAAGGTGAAAGCAAACTTTAACTGGTTGGTGTTATCCACTGGGTTTTCTTTCAAAAGATCATGGTGCTGGCGGGTAAATGCCCTAGCCATGGCGCTATTAACATTTCCCCGAGGGTAACCCCTACCCATCAGGTGCTCCTTGAGTGCCAGCGCCTGCTGCCAATATCCAGTGTCCGTATTATTTATTCTGCGCAGTCTAATGAACTGTCCATATGGGACAGCTTTCTTTACTGCTTGAGGATGAAAGCTGGTCTGGTGGAGCAGCGAGTTAGTCGCCGTGGGTTTACGATAACCTATGGTGACTAACTCTCCCGCCTGAACCAATACTTTTACATCCAAAAACTCGCGGCTATTTCCTCCAAAGTTTAAGGTAAATTTCATGTTGATAGGGTTAGATATATTCAAGTACTCCACAAACCCACAGCAATACTCTTCGCTGCCTGACCAGACCAGGAAAATATCATCCACATATCTAAGGAACAAATGGATATGTTGTAGGAAGTGCTTATCGACCGAGAAGACGCACAGCTCCTCCAGTACCGCCAGGTACAGGTTGGCAAAAGTACAGGTCACCGGAGTGCCCATTGCCGTACCAAGTACCTGGCGGTACCATTGCGCCTCAAATTGGAACACATTGTTGCCCAAAACAAGATCGAGGGCTTCCTTGATGAATTGACAAAACACTTTTTCTCTCTGGGCCCTGCTCAGGACCTCTCTAACTGCTTTTACACCAAGCTGGTGTGGTATTCGGGTATATAATGACTCCACGTCCAAGGACACCAGGTGATATCCCTCGCGCCACTCGAAAATTTCGAGGGCACGAAGGAAATCCCCGGTATCCTTGAGGTAGGTCGGTGGGCCCTCCAGAAGTGGTCTGAGCAGCCAATCAAGGTAGCGGGACAAAGGTTCTGTCGCCGAACCAATCCCTGCCACAATAGGGCGGTCAGGAGGTCTGGTTGCCGACTTGTGTATTTTTGGTATGAAATACCATGTAGGATGTACTGGATTTTTGGGGATCAATTTGTCACAGATATTGGTGGGTAAACACTTCAGCTCAACGAATTTTCAAAGCAGACTCTCCAATTTAACCATAATGTCGGGGACCGGATTGGTCTGTAATTTCTCATAAGTACTGTTATTGCCGAGCTGCCTGCCTGCCTCTTCCAAGTACCGTATTTTTCGCCATATAAGACGCACTTTTTCCCCCCAAAAGTGGGGGGGGGAAATGGCAGTGCGTCTTATATGGCGAATGCTACCATTTTCCTATAGTTAAAGCCGATACATCGCACAGCCTGCGATGTATCAGCATGGAAGGAGGAGGGGGCGGAGCCTGGCAACACGTGGCGGGCGGCCCGCCGCTCACAGCGTGGCTGCTTTCATAACATTTATAATCTTTAATCATGTCCCCTTATTCCCTATAAGCCCAGTACAGTAGCGCTCTGCTAACCTGCTATACCGATCCTCTAGCAGGCAGAGCGGTGCTGTGTAACGTCCTCACTGATGTCATCTGCCTGCTCCTTTCACTTTATGAATGAAGCAGGAGGAGCAGGCAGATGATGTCAGTGAGGACGTTATACAGCAGCCTGCCGCCGCACCGCTCTGCCTGCTAGAGGATCGGTACAGCAGGTTAGCAGAGCGCTACTGTACTGGGCTTATAGGAATAAGGCGACATGATTAAAGATTATAAATGTTATGAAAGCAGTCACGCTGTGAGCGGCGAGCCGCCCACCGCTGTGCCAGGCTCCGCCCCTAAGCAGTCACTATGGGCCAGATGTTTTAGAAAAGGGGCATCTTTGGATGACACTGTAATTGGGGTGATCTGTGGATGACACATATAGCATAAGATGCTATATATGTGTCATCCACAGATCCAATCCATTACAGTGTCATTCATAAATGCCCCCATCACAGTGCTATCCACAGATCCCCCATCACAGTGCTATCCACAGATCCCCCATCACAGTGTCATCCACAGATCCCCCATAACAGTGCCATCCACATCTCCCCCCCATAATACTGTCATGCACAGACCACCATTACTTCAAAAGCATACCTTTTGGTTAAAAATATTTTTTTTCTTATTTTTCTCTTCAAAAACCCAGGTGCGTCTTATAGGCCGGTGCGTCTTATTGGGCGAAAAATACGGTAATATTACCGTGACATCAGGACCACGTTTCCCCCCTTAACTGTCGGCTTCACCACGATGTCCTCCATCTTACTAAGTGCTTTTATTTCATCACTACTAATATTAGAAGGAGCCACTGGATATACCAGTGCTTGTACGTCTTGTAGTACTTTTTGATGGAACGCATCTATTAGTGAACCGGCGGGCATAGGGGGGAGAAACGTGGACCTAACACATCTTAAAAAACTTTAATTTTGACAAGGACCCTCATTAACATCCTCATATATTGCCTCACTATCAAGTAAGGCATCAATACATGCCATTTTATCCTCATCGAACCTCGACTATGTGGAACTCAAAACAAGAAACACTAGCTGGTGTTGCACCTGGAAGTAAAGGCTTATTAATTTTAGGGGATTCAAAAAACATCTTTTTGAGGAACAGCTTGCAAACATTCTTGTATGGGTCTACTTCGAAATCAGCTGCCCTAAACTGCTCTGCTGGACTAAATCCTAGGCCTTTATTCAAAACCACAGTATGTTGTTTCCAGCTGCCACTACTTCTCCAAGACAGCCGTGCCTTCCATCAACACAACCAAGTATTCGATAAAATCAAGTGTGCACTGCGCAACGCCATCTGTGGCAAGGTCCATCTAACCACAGATACGTGGACCAGTAAGCACGGCCAGGGACGCTATATGTCCCTAACTGCACACTGGGTAAATGTAGTGGCGGCTGGGCAACAGGCGGAGAGTTCTTTGGCGCATGTCCTTCCGCCGCCAAAGATCGCAGGGCATCATTCTTTGCCTCCTGTAGCCTCCTCCTCCTACTCGGCTTCCTCCTCCTTTTCTTCCACCTGCTCATCTAGTCAGCCACACACCTTCACCACCAACTTCAGCACAGCCCAGGGTAAACGTCAGCAGGCCATTCTGAAACTCATATGTTTAGGGGACAGGCCCCACACCGTGCAGGAGTTGTGGCCGGGTATTGAACAACAGACCGACGAATGGTTGCTGCCAGTGGGCCTCAAGCCCGGCCTGGTGGTGTGCGATAATGGGCGAAATCGCGTCGCAGCTCTGGGACTAGCCGGTTTGACGCACATCCTTTGCCTGGCGCATGTACTCAATTTGGTGGTGCAGAAGTTCCTTCACAACTACCCCGACATGTCAGAGCTGCTGCATTAAGTGCGGGCCGTCTGTGCGCGCTTCCGGCATTCATATCCTGCCGCTGCTGGCCTGTCTGCGCTACAGTGGAACTTCGGCCTTTCCGCTCACCGCCTCATATGCGACGTGCCCACCAGGTGGAACTCCACCTTGCACATGCTGGATAGAAAGTGTGAGCAGCTGCAGGCCATAGTGGAGTTTCAGCTGCAGCACGCACGCGTCAGTCAAACTGCGGAACAGCACCACTTCACCACCAATGATTGGGCCTCCATGCGAGACCTGTGTGCCCTGTTGCGCTGTTTCGAGTACTCCACCAACATGGCCATTGGCGATGACACCGTTATCAGCGTTACAATACCACTTCTATGTCTCCTTGCGATGATGGAAGAGGAGGTGGCCCAGGAGGAGGAGGAGGAGGATGAGGGGTCATTTTTAGCACTTTCAGGCCAGTCTGTTAGAAGTGGCTCAGAGGGAGGTTTTTTGCAACAGCAGAGGCCAGGTACAAATGTGGCCAGCCAGGGCCCACTACTAAAGGATGAGGAGGATGAGGATGAAGCAGGTTCACAGCGGGGTGGCACCCGACACAGCTCAGGCCCATCACTGGTGCGTGGCTGGGGGGGATACGGAGGACGATGACGATACGCCTCCCACAGAGGACAGCTTGTCCTTACCTCTGGGGAGCCTGGCACACATGAGCGACTACATGCAGTAGTGCCTGCGCAATGACAGCAGATGGATCCCCGGTACAAAGACAATGTGCCCACCTTACTTCCTGCACTGGAGCGTGATAGGAAGATGCGCGAGTACAAGCGCACGCTGGTAGACGCGCTCCTGAGAGCATTCCCAAATGTCACAGGGGAACAGGTGGAAGGCCAAGGCGAAGGCAGAGGAGGAGCAAGAGGTCGCCAATGCAGCTGTGTCACGGCCAGCTCCTCTGAGGGCAGGGTTAGCATGGCAGAAATGTGGAAAAGTTTTGTCTCCACGCCACAGCTAACTGCACCACCACCTGATACGGAACGTGATAGCAGGAGGCAGCATTTCACTAGCATGGTTGAACAGTACGTCTGCACACCCCTCCACGTACTGACTGATGGTTCGGCCCCATTTAACTTCTGGGTCTCCAAATTGTCCATGTGGCCAGAGTTAGCATTATATGCCATGGAGGTGGTGACCTGCCCGGCGGCCAACTTTTTGTCTGAACGTGTATACAGCACGGCAGGGGGCGTCATTACTGACAAACGCAGCTGCCTGTCCACAGCCAACGTGGATAATCTGACGTTCATAAAAATGAACCAGGCATGGATCCCACAGGACCTGTCCCTCCCTTGTGCAGAATAGACATTTATAACTGCCTCACCCTCAACCATGAATTCTTGTGCTCCGGGGCACTTCTTTATTGATTCCTCATTTTTTTAACTTTACCATGATCTTGCGGTGCAACCCAAAGTTGAATGAACCTCTCCTCAATCTGGGCGCCGGTGGCCTAAATAACTGAAAGTGGCCTCTTACCATGGTGGGTGACATGAATCCTGAACCTCTGCCATGCGACCGCTGTCCTCTGTCTGGGTGCCGTGGGCCAAATATCTGGAAGTGGCCTTCTCCAGTGGTGGGTGATATGACGCCTGATTCTCTGCTGTGGGACCTCTCTCCTCTGTCTGGGTGCTGTAGCCTAAATAACTGAAAGTGGCCTTCTCCAGTGGTGGGCGATATGATATGACTCCTGATTCTCTTCTGTGGGACCTCTCTCCTCTGTCTGGGTGCTGGGGCCGTAATAACTGAAAGTGGCCTTCTCCAGTGGTGGGTGATATGACGCCTGATTCTCTGCTATGGGACCTCTCTCCAATTGATATAGGTTAATTTTTATTTATTTTATTTTAATCCATTTCCCTATCCACATTTGTTTGCAGGGCATTTACCTACATTTTTCTGCCTTTTGCAGCCCTCTAGCCCTTTCCTGGACTATTTTACAGCCTTTTTAGTGCCCAAAAGTTCAGGTCCCCATTGACTTCAATGGGGTTCGGGTTCAGGATGAAGTTCGGGTCGAGTTCGGATCCCGAACCCGAACATTTCCGGGAAGTTCGGCTGAACTTCTCGAACCCAAACATCCAGGTGTTCGCTCAACTCTATTCCTGACGAATTTAAAGTTATAAGTCAAATAGCTGCAGGATTTGAATCAATAATTCCCATGAGTAGAAATAGAGTAAAGAAAATAAATTTGTAGATTGCATTAACATTTATATTGTCATGAACAGAGATTCATGGATTACATCTGTGATGCTGTGAAAGGGAATGGCGGTACAACTGAGCTCTTCTTCGGTGATCATTACAGAACCAACTGGTCCCCGACAGCAGAAAAAGAACGGGTCTAGGAAACCACTCCTATCAAGTTAAGGAGACAATAGCCTTTTCCTAAGGAACACCCCTTATGTGATGTCATGTCTGCTATTTAATTGAATTTATCTTGAATAAAGTTCTCTTGCTCAGGGGATTAGAAGATCTTTCCATGAAACCAACTTGTGTGTCTGGTCTCAATATGAAAGTACGTGCATACTTATACTTCTAACTGATTTGGCACCACACAAAGATGTGAATCGCTTAAGTTGCGATAACCCTATCAAAATGGGGGAACGTTTTCCAGCCAAAGAAAGGGAGGCCAAGTGACATTATTAGTAGAAAACCCCGTGTACACAGCTTATGGCAAGCAAATGCCTGTCACCAGTGTGTCTGAAGAAGTTTTTCCATATGCCACGCCAGGTTTAGGCTAGTCAGCAAGCAGAGAGCTCCCGCCTCTGTGACCAGGGTCAGGCCTACCTAAACTCTGGCAAGTCTCTGGTGCATAACCTGTTCCCTGCCTTCTTGGATTTCTGGGCAGGCAGACGAACAGTGGCCCGAACCGGCACAGCACACTCTTCTACCTTGCTAACCTCCAATCTAATTTCCAAGAGTGTTTTATGCGCCACCGGGGGCCTGGTGACACCGAAATGGACAAAGTTGTCCTCCACTAGTGTCCAAAACATCACTTTTGTCAAAATGAACCAAGCCTTTATTCAGGAGGATTTTTACACTCTTCCGGCTGAGAACGATTAATGGATCTGGCCTTGCTGATGTTGTGCTATCTTGCCACCACCGCCATCATACCGCTGTTGTGGTCTGCCAACCATCATGTTCTGTATGGCCGCTGATGGTGCCTCCGTCATGGCATCGCCACCATCATGCAACTGCTGCAACCTGATGACCATCATGTTCTGTACAGCTGCTGCTACCTCCTTCATGCCACCGCTGTAGCCTGCTGACCATCATCTTCGGTAAGATGCATCCATCATGCTGCTGCCTGCCAAAATGTACCATATGTCGACGGCTGCTACCGCCGCCTAATCTGCTGCTTCTCACTGGTAATCCCCTACTGCTACCACTATTAATGCAATGCATCTGCCACTACTAACACTACCCATAGACAGCCAACCTAATGCCTTGTATGTTCCATGCTATGCTGCTTCTGCTACCACGTGCCTCTTATTACCCTACAATTTCCACATCCACACTACTACTGCTCCCATTTAAAAGGGAGATTTTTTTTTTAAGGCTCGTTCCTAAACCACTGTTTGTTCTGACAGGCAACACTTGTGCATGTCATATGGGCAGGCATTGTAACCCTCTCAAGGCATAATTTTTGGATGCTTGGTCTCCTAAGCCACTTTTTTTTTTTTTATTCCCATAATATTGAGTGTGTTTAAACATCATCTTCCCCCGATAAGGGACTATTTTTGGAAGCTTTCGATTATGAAGAAGCATAACACATATACCGGTGCAGTGTGTTTTGAAACACAATGTATATTAATGCCGTAAAACGTGAGTTTACCCATAGCCATGTATGTCAGTGTCAGACATCATTTACTATCGCTGTCATTGCTTTTGAGAGCTTGGGGAAGGAGAAAAAAAAATAAAAAAAAGGTATTAAAATAGACAGTTTTCCTTAGGAGACTAGAGGGTATTCTATACCAATTTTCAGGGCAATTCGAGTAACTTCGGTTCATTCCGAATCAATTAAGTTTCCAAACTTTTTCAAAAAACTTGGCGAACCTGACCAAACCGAATCTCGATCGGATCGCTCATCTCTAGTCGGTAGCCTTCTTCACCATCCTCCATGTGCAGTAAACAAAACACTCATATAGCCCGTTTACTCTGCATAAGTACATTTAACATTAAGACGCGCTACCTGCTGTACACGTGCTGCCCCATTCCTAAAGTACTCCCCCCTTGTAAGCACTTAGAACATTTGCTTTGTATTAAGAATGCACCCGACAAGGCACATCTCTGGGCTGACGCGTGAAAGGCCAATTCTATTAAATCTTCAGACCTAACCTTCTGGAGTTTAAGTGTGAAAACAGTAATAATCATAAGTTGCCCCTAGCACTGCGTAGTAATATGGATCTTTCTAAGGGCTATATTACACCAACAGATCATCTGACAGTTTTTCTGACTAATCATTGGTCAGATGGCCCATTACACACACACAGATCTTTTGTTATACACACCAACTATTGGTCTGATTGGACAGATATTGATCAGACATTGGCTATTGGTGTAATACAGCCTTAAAATTCTGAACCTCCATCACTATAAACACTCATTGACAAAATAAATAAGGCACCCCAATAGATGTCAGATTGAAAACTCAGCATGCAGTTTTGTCTCAAGCAGATAAGTGACTGATTACAGGTGTGGTCTGATTAGACATTGGGTATTGCCACAAGAAAGCATAAAAGTGCTCCCACCACTGCCCTATAAAAAGGCTCAAACACAACAATAGCTGATCTCAGGGAGACCAACTACAAAAAACACCGCAGAGCCTCACTTAAGAGTCTCAACACAGCAATCCGAAGTGCAAAGCTCCCTGGGAAACAGGAATATGCAAAATAATGTGGAGCCAAAGTTATGGGTCTACAACACAATGAAAGCCAGATATCCCTCAAAAGGAAGGAAAACCAAGCAAAGGGGTGTCTCCATTACAGAGATCACCAAATCCACCATATTAAGTGGCCCCTATGTCAAGATCCGGCTTTTTTACAAGCTTTAAGGATGTGACGGGGAAAACCTAAGCCCGGTATCCATCCACAGACAGCTGTTTCGGGGTGTTGCCCCTCATCAGTGTGGAGTAGGATTCTGGATAACCGGGAGCAATGCCTCGGAGACTACTCAAACACAACAATAGCTGATCTCAGGGAGACCAACTACAAAAAACACCGCAGAGCCTCACTTAAGAGTCTCAACACAGCAATCCGAAGTGCAAAGCTCCCTGGGAAACAGGAATATGCAAAATAATGTGGAGCCCCAGTTATGGGTCTACAACACAATGAAAGCCAGATATCCCTCAAAGGAAGGAAAACCAAGCAAAGGCTATGGCTATAAAAAGGCTGTCAGAGGCTACTTTTGGGTAGAGTACCTCTTGGTGAAAAATCTTTGTCTACATTTCTCTGCTTCACACTCAAGGACACTTTTCCCAGGTGACAGACTTTGAGAGGGGGTGCATTATTGGACTGATAAAAGGAGCAGTGCAGTTTCTAGGTAAAATTTCTCACAGGGCAAGCGTCAAACCCCCCCACACATCAAAACTGCTCGATGAAATCATGTCAGAAGAGTACTTGTAACTGTCTCACCATATTTTTTGGGGCCCCACTCACTTAGTCTAATCTTGCCTAACCTGTGTATGAATAATAAAAATTATCTTTCATGCAGGCTGCATGAAAGATAATTTTTATTATGCCTACATTCAGGTTAGGCAAGATTAAACTAAGTGAGCGGGGCCCTATGTAGTAGTCTAATCTTGATGACTTGCCTAATGTCAACTGGCCCCGCCACTGGGCACAGGCCAGTCTGGCGTAGTGGCGTAGTTATCGATACACCCCTGCTCCGATCACTACAGAAATACAGCCCCACTTACCTCTTACATCCAGTGACGTCTCCTTTCTTTCCTCATCTTCTCCTTTCAGACCTGCAGACCAGACCACCAGTTTTCGTCTCTGCAGTTTGACAAAAAAAAAAATATAGTAAACAGAGTTTTTTTTCTTTTCCATCATCCTCACCCATCTTCTGGACAATTCATCCTACTATTCTTAATACTGTGCCACTGTGCTCCCCAATATTATACTGCAGAAACAGATAATACCCCTAATAATACTAGTACCACACAGAGCCCCCATATAAAATACCCCTTCTTTGTGGTCTCAGTAAATGTCCCCATAGATGCTTCCCAATAATGTGCCAGTAACAAGTGCCCCCCATAGATGCCCCCCAATCATGTGCTAGTGAAAAGTGCCTCTGCAATCTCCCCCCTGCCCCCGATGTGCAAGTAATAAGTGCCTCTCTCCTCTCCCCCCCCCCCATCATGTGCCAGTCTCCTCTCCCCCCTCATGTGCCAGTAATAAGTGCCACTCTCCCCCCCCATCATGTGCCAGTCTCCTCTCTGCCCCCCCATGTGCCAGTAATAAGTGCCATTTCCCACCCACCCTGTGCCAGTCTCCTCTCTGCCCCCCACCATGTGCTAGTCTTCTCTCTACAAACCCCCCATCATGTGCCAGTCTCCTCTCTGCAACCCCCCCCCCCCATCATGTCCGGCCTGTGTCCCGCTCTGTACTGCTCAGGCGGCGCGATGACGTAATCACGCCACCTGCACCGCTCTGATAGGCTGCGGGCCTTGTGCCGGCAGCCTATCAGAGGAACAGGAAAGGGAGACGCCTCTCCCTCCCCTGCCCCAAAGCACAGCCATCCTGAGGACGGCGATACAGATTACTATGGAGATGAACGCTTCCATAATGGAAGCACTCATCTCCCTGTTTACTGCCGCCGCCACTGCTGCCCACATTCTCGGCGCCCCCCTTCTCACAGCGCCCCGGGCGGCCCCCCGGCACGCCCAGTCCTAGAAACGGCCCTAAAAAAGGAGGATAGTTGTTTCAATGATTTCCTGTCATCTACGCTGTTCTGACCTAGCTGTTAGGAGCAGTGGTTACATGAGGGCATGTACAAATGGTGAACAAGCTCTGGACAGCCCAGAGAGGATCCTTTGATCCCCTGACAATCATGAAGAGATCCCACAGTTTTATTGTCCACCATCCAGACTCAGGTGTCCTGGTGTTGTTCCATGCCTAGCCTCATCCTGCTATCCCGGGTGGGCATGTGTGTGCATTAGAGTCTATTCATTGAACCTCACCTGCAGTGCTGCAAAGGTTCAGTCTTACTCTTCTGCTGTGTGCGCAGCTGCTTGAGAACTATTCAGCTCTCTGATATATGCTGGTCTGTTTGTGCAGTGAGCCTTTGAGGATCTAATGCAGATGATGGGAGTGGTCGTAGCCCTAATGATATGTGTCACAGTATACTCCCTCAGGCCATTGCTACCCTGGGATCGATGCAGTGGAAAGGTGATTTAAAGACTTTGGCCAGAAGTAAAAGATTAAAATACAACTTGTAATCTATCCAGCAGTAGTTTAGACATAGTCTTAACTATGGTCTTTCACCTACAGCAGGGTCTATTAAGCTGGTCACTCTGCTGACTATATCATGCTGTAGAATTTCAGGGTTCCTGGTGTTCTTGTAGTCTCTCTGGAGTAGTAGTCTCACGGGATAACTGGATCTGAAACTAAGGTGCGTTTGAGTCTATTCCTTGGGTACAGGTCCTGAAATGTTGGAGGCCCATCTCAGGCAAATGTTGGCATGAGATAGAGGAACTATTTTGCTGGAAGGGGACTCCTGTTTTTTCAAGAGGCAGAAAGGTTGCGAATTAGGCCCAAAAGAAAACAAACAACTGGGGTCAGTTTTCTCACCTTTACAATAGGACTCCTGTATGTTTTTGTATAAAAAGCTTCAGGCTGGGTCAGTACCCATGGCCATTAGCTTATCTTGTGGATACAATTCCGCTGGATGGGGTATCCTGGGCAGCTGTATCTCTGGCAGGCTGTGCTTCTCCAGCCCTCCCACTAGAAAGTTTTAGTTCAGATAAAAACATTAGGCTGTATATGAGGAGAGCAGTTAGGCCACTTAGGCTAGTTTCACACCTCCAAATTGAATTCCGGCATAGAACAGACTGCTTGAATTCTCTTGATCCAGCACTGCCAGATACAAACAAAATGGCCACTGGCTCCATTAAGTATGAGATCCGACCACATTCCGCCAGACAATGCAAAGCGTCCGGCTGATTCCTGGCAATGTCTGCTAGAACAGCCTGCTGGAATTCACACCGTAGTAGCCTTTGATGTCTGCAGATAGGGACCAATGCTTAGTAGGAGAGACTGCCAGACTACATGAGTAACCAGAAGAAGACACTGAGATGGGGATGCTGAGACAGACAGCTAGCTCAGGCCTTCCGTCAACGAGAGTCCTTCTTCTGCCCCGGAAAAGCCTGGTCAGAAGCACACTTTAAACTGCAGTCCCCAACTCTCTGGACTTATTTCCCATTGGGGTGCGCCATGCCTTAACATCCCTTCCGGAGAGCAGCAACAGGTGGTGCACCTTGACGGTGCCAAAAGGACCCAACTTAATACTGGGACCACCCCAAAACCAGCCACTGCCCGTTTTTTCTGCTCTCCCCAGCCCTCATCATTCACTGTCAACACGTCAAAACGGGTGACAAACTCCCTTAAAATGTTATAAATGTAGTTCAGGCAAATATCATTACAAATGGAGCGTCTGCCACTTGTGAATTATAATTATACATGTTTTAAAGCTCTGAAAATACTTCAGAGTTGACTTTTCACATAGAAATTAGCTTTGAAAGCCCCTTTACACAAGCCGATGCATTGCCTGATCGTTGAGTAGAGGTAATGGTTGCATTTACATACAGAAATCAATTGACTTGTATAGGAACGAGCAATTACTACTGCAATTACCCATGTCCCTATAGCAGGGATCAGTAACCTCCAGGACTTCAGCTGTTCTAAAACTACAACTCTCCAAATCCTCCTTTCACTTCTATGAGAGTGGTTACATAGATAATACGGTGGAACCAAGGAATAGGTGTGGACGAGAATCCCAACGGAATAGGGAGGGTGTATAGGGTGTGCAGGGGGTATGTTTATGGGGTAAGTGGTAAAAGGACGAGATAACAGTCATGAGGAGGATGCTCCTTTAAGACCCTGGGGTATAGAATTGTTCTTTTGTTTCTCAGCGCTCCATAACTTGTTTTCAGATACGTGGTTTAACCACTTAAGCCCCCCTAGCTTAAACACCCTTAATGACCAGGCCACTTTTTACAATTCCGCACTACACTACTTTCACCGTTTATTGCTCCGTCATGCAACTTACCACCCAAATGAATTTTACCTCCTTTTCTTCTCACTAATAGAGCTTTTATTTGGTGGTATTTCATTGCTGCTGACATTTTTACTTTTTTTGCTATTAATCAAAAATGACCGAAATTTTTACAAAAAAATGACATTTTTCACTTTCTATTGTAAAATTTTTCAAAAAAAACTACATTTCTATATAAATTTTTCTCTAAATTTATTGTTCTACATGTCTTTGATAAAAAAAAGTCCAATAAGTGTATATTTATTGGTTTGGGTAAAAGTTATAGCATTTACAAACTATGGTGCAAAAAAGTGAATTTCGGCATTTTGAAGCAGCTCTGACTTTCTGAGCACCTGTCATGTTTCTTCAGGTGCTAGAATGTCAGGAAAGTATAAATACCCCCAAATCACACCATTTTAGAAAGAAGACACCCCAAAGTATTCGCGGAGGGGCATGGTGAGTTCATGTATCATTTCATTTTTTTCACAAGTTAGCGGAAAATGACACTTTCTGAGAAAAAAAAAGTTTCAATTTCTGCTAACTTCTGGCAAAAAAGAAATCTCAGACGGACTCACTATGCCCCTCAGTGAATACCTCGAGTGTCTACTTTCCGAAAAGGGTCATTTGTGGGGTGTGTTTACTGTTCTGGCATTTTGGGCGGGGCTAAATTGTGAGCCGCCATGTAAAACCTAAAGGTACTCGTTGGAATTTGGGCCTTTGCACCCAGGCTGCAAAAAGTGTCACTTATGTGGTATCGCCGTACTCAGGAGAAGTAGGGCAATGTGTTTTAGGGTGTATTTTACATATACCCATGTTGGGTGAGAGAAATATCTCTGTAAACTGACAACTTTGTATAAATTTTTTTAAAAGTTGTCGTTTACAGAGATATTTTTCACACACAGTATAGGTATATATAAAAATACACCCCAAAACACATTGCCCTACTTCTCCTGAGCACGGCGATACCACATGTGTGACACTTTTTTGCAGCCTGGGTGCGCAAAGGGGCCCTAAAACCAATGAGTACCTTTAGGATTTCACAGGGCATTTTTACGCATTTGGATTCAAGACTTCTTCTCACGCTTTAGGGGCCCCTAAAATGCCAGGACAGTATAAATACCCCACATGTGACCCCATTTTGGAAAGAAGACACCCCAAGGTATTCCATGAGGGGTATGGTGAGTTCATGTAAAATTTTATTTTTTGTCACAAGTTAGTGGAATATGAGACTTTGTAAAAAAACAAAATAAAAAAAAATAAAAATATATCAATTTCCGCTAACTTGTGCCAAAAAATAAAAATTCTGTGAACTCGCCATGCCCCTCACGGAATACCTTGGGGTGTCTTCTTTCCAAAATGGGGTCACATGTGGGGTATTTATACTAACCTGGCATTTTAGGGGCCCCTAAAGCGTGAGAATCCAAATGCGTAAAAATGGCCTGTGAAATCCTTAAGGTACTCATTGGTTTTAGGGCCCCTTTGCGCACCTTGGCTGCAAAAAAGTGCCACTCATGTGGTATCGCCGAACTCAGGAGAAGTAGGGCAATGTGTTTTGGGGTGTATTTTTACATATACCCATGCTGCGTGTGAGAAATATTGCTTTAAACGACAACTTTTTACATTTTTTTATTCAAAGTTGTCAATTTACAGAGATATTTCTCACACAAAGTATGGGTATATGTAAAAATACACCCCAAAACACATTGCCCCACTTCTCCTGAGTACGGCGATACCACATGAGTGACACTTTTGCAGCCAAGATGCGCAAAGGGGCCCTAAAACCAATGAGTACCTTTTAGGAGGGCATTTTTACGCAATTTTCTTCTCACGCTTTAGGGCCCCTAAATTGCCAGGGCAGTAGAAATACCCCACATGTGACCCCATTTTGGAAAGAAGACACCCCAAGGTATTCTGTGAGGGGCATGGCGAGTTCATAGAAGATTTTTTTTTTGGCACAAGTTAGCGGAAATAGATTTTTTATTGTTTTTTCTCATAAAGTCTACCTTTCTGCTAACTTTTGACAAAAAGTTACATTTTTCATGGACTCACTATGCCCCTCAGAGAATACCTTGGGGTGTCTTCTTTCCAAAATGGGGTCATTTGTGGGATGTTTGTACTGTTCTGGCATTTTGGGTGGGGCTAAATTGTGAGCAGCCATATAAAACCTAAAGGTACTCGTTGGAATTTGGGCCCCTTTGCGCACCCGGGCTGCAAAAAAGTGTCACTCATGTGGTATCGCCGTACTCAGGAGAAGTAGGGCAATGTGTTTTGGGGTGTATTTTTACATATACCCATACTTTGTGTGAGAAATATCTCTGTAAATTGACAACTTTGAATAAAAAAATTTAAAAATCTTGTCGTTTACAGGGATATTTCTCACACACAGTATGGGTATATGTAAAAATACACCCCAAAACACATTGCCCTACTTCTCCTGAGTACGGCGATACCACATGTGTGACACTTTTTTGCAGCCAAGATGCGCAAAGGGGCCCTAAAACCAATGAGTACCTTTAGGATTTCACAGGGCATTTTTACGCATTTGGATTCTCACACTTTAGGACCCCTAAAATGCCAGGGCAGTATAAATACCCCACAAGTGACCCCATTGTGGAAAGAAGACACCCCAAGGTAATCCGTGAGGGGTATGGCGAGTTCACAGAAAAAAAAAAAATTTGGCACAAGTTAGCGGAAATTGATTTTTTTTTTTTTTTTTTACAGTCTCATATTCCACTAACTTGTGACAAAAAAATAATATTTTACATGAACTCACCATACCCCTCACGGAATGACGCAATCCTGCGTGAGGCGGTCGGCAAGAAGTTAAGCCCTGTGATGTTGCCCAATAGGAGACTACGCCTAAAACATGCCGATTGTTGCCAAGGTGGGGGCTATTTAAACCCTGCTTACCCTCCTCCCTCTTCTCCTAGGATCCTGTAGGAATACTGTCCCTCCCACCCTCCCCTTTTCTTAAGATGTAAAGTTTTTTTCCCATTTATTGACAATTTTGTATTTCTTACAGTTCATGTTTTTGTCTAGTCAATTGCATACAAGTCACAGATGGCGGTATTGAAATCCTAGTGGTGTATGAAGGCACTGCTTGCCGAGCTGGCAATTGGCATAGCATTTTTCAGCCAAGGTTGAATTTACAGAATTACCGATCCTATTTTAACCCCTTAAGGACCGGGCTCATTTTCACCTTAAGGACCAGGCAATTTTTGCAAATCTGACCAGTGTCAGCTTATGTGTCAATAACTTTAAAACACTTTTACTTATCCAGGCCATTCTGAGATTTTTTTTTTTGGCACATATTGTAATTCATGACACTGGTAAAATGGAGTAAAAAAAAAAAATTTTATTTATAAAAAAAATACCAAATTTACCCAAAATTTAGAAAAATTAGCAATTTTCCAAGTTTCAATTTCTCTACTTCTATAATACATAGTAATACCTCCAACAATTGTTATTACTTTACATTCCCCATATGTCTACTTCATGTTTGGATCCTTTTGGGAATGCCATTTTATTTTTTGGGAAAGCTTTAAAAGTTTAGAAGCAAATCTTAAAATTTTTCAGAAATTTTCCAAAACCCACTTTTTAAGGACCAGTTCAGGTCTGAATTCACTTTGTGAGGCTTACATAATAGAAACCACCGAAAAATTACCCCATTTTAGAAACTAGACATATAGAAACACCCCATATGTAACACCCCACATGTGGTCGTAAACTGCTGTACGGGCACACGGCAGGGCGCAGAAGGAAAAGAACACCATATGGTTTCTGGAAGGCAGATTTTGCTGGACTGTTTTTTTTACACCATGTCCCATTTGAAGCCCCCCTGATGCACCCCTAGAGTTGAACCGCCCAAAAAATGACCCTATTTTGGAAACTACGGGATAAGGTGGCAGTTTTGTTGGGACTATTTTTAGGGTACATATTTTTGGTTGCTCTATATTACATTTTTGTGAAGCAATGTTACAAAGAATAGAAATTCTGAAATTTCATCTCCATTTGCCATAAACTCTTGAGGAACACCTAAAGGGTTAACAAAGTTTGTAAAATCAGTTTTGAATACCTTGAGGGGTGTAGCTTCTTAGATGGGGTCACTTTTATGGAGTTTTTACTCTAGGGGTGCATCAGAGGTTCTTCAAATGGGACATGGTGTAAAAAAAAGAAGGCCATCAAAATCTGCCTTCAAGAAGCCACATGGCGTTCCTTTCCTTCTGCGCCCTGTCGTTTGGTCATACAGCAGTTTATGACCACATATGGGGTGTTCCTATAAACTACAGAATCAGGGCAAAAAATATTGCATTTTGTTTGGCTATTAACCCTTGCTGTGTTACTGGAAAAAATTGATTAAAACGGAAAATTTTCAAAAAAATTGCTGGTTTGGCACAGTTTTTAATTTTATTTTTTTGACTGTGTTCATCTGAGGGGTTAGGTCTTGTGTTATTTGTATAGAGCAGATTCTTACGGACGCGGCAATACCTAATATATTTTTTAAATTTATTTAGGTTTTACACTATAATATCCTTTTTTAAACAAACAAAAAAGAACTTGTATCTCCATAGTCAGTTTTGTTTCTTGCTTTTAGCAAGAGGGGCTCATTTTTTGAGGGATGAGAGGACGGTTTTATTGGCACTATTTTGGGGAGTATATTACTTTGATCGCTTGCTTTTACAATTTTAGTGATGTTAGTTGATAAAAAATAATGGCTTTTTACAGTATTTAGTTTTTTTGCGGTGTCTACCTGAGGGATTAGTTCATGTGGTATTTTTATAGCTCAGGTTATTACGGACGCGGCCATACCCAATATGTATACTTTTTTATTTATTTTAGTTTTACAAAAAACTCCCTTTGAAAGCAATGAGAGACTCAACAACAGCGACCTTCCTCCCAGGTACATAGGCCTCCAAAAATGTGGCCCCATAGTGATCGATGACCGGCCTGATGTTGTACAGGCGGTCATAGGCAGGATAACCTCGGGGGCGTTTCCGAATGGCCTCAAAATGGGAACATGCCATGGCCATACAGTAGAGTGGGGTCTGGTACAGGACATCCCAACTCCAGTACTGCCTGACACTGGGTTTTTTGACTAGGCCCATGTGCAGCACGAGGCCCCAAAATCTCCTCATCTCGGCCACACTGACCAGACTCCAGCTATCGGACCTAGCCAAAAAGGAGCCCTGGTGTTGAGCAATGAAAGTTGGGTGAACAAGTTCGTTTGCTCCACCATCAGATTCACAAAGAGGTCACTGAAAAAAAAAAACTAAAAAAAGTCATATTCAGTGAAGCCCACTGTGGGAATCTGGATTCCTAGTTGGCCAACAAAGTCAGGAATCACGGGCTAAAAATCCTTCGGGGTACACCAGACAAGTTCAACGGTAGGGGGCTCAAGTGGACTTATCTGGTGTGCCAGAAAACTAGTACGAGGCCCAGGGTTGCTCATACTAGTGTGGGCCAGAGGGTCCCTGGCATGGGGTCCTTTGGCTCCACCGGGCGGCGTCTCCACCGCCTTGGGGGCCCGTCATCATCCCTAGATAATGAGGACACAGATGACGAGGAAAGTGGGGTCATCCTCATCCTCACTGGGGCTCTCGGAGTCGGAGACCAGCTGGGCGTATGCCTCCTCGGCCAAGAACCTCCGGCGGGCCATAGGGGAGTGTGTGTGTGTGCGTGTAAAACTTTATCTAGTGTGCGTGTGTGTGGGGGGACGGGTGTTCACGTACACTTATACCCTACCCTAACCCACCCTAAAAAACCAAAGCCCCCCCCTCCCAAAAAAAAAACTATTCAAACTCGCTGATCAGCTGTGGGGTGGGCGCATCGCTAAGAGTGCCTGCCATGTCAGCGCACACACACACACAAAAAAGCGCTTGCACCTAAAAAAATGTGTGCGTGTGGGGGGGGGGGGCAGGGGGCAAGCTGCAGCACCCCTGGGGTCTAGGGTCACAAAGCTGAGTGTGCTGTGGACCCCAAATACCCGATGCACAACGAAAAACTAAAATAACTTATTTTTTCCCCTAACTCCACCTCAGTCTCCATGCCTAATTTAAGCTTTCCCTAAATCTCTCCCTACTCACTTTTCAGTGCCAGATGGCACTATGGTGGCTCACTAGGGGTGCTGGGATCAAAGGGATGGATGGGGCTCCTGTCTCCTCGCTCCACAGAAGGCAAGTGGAGGAGGAGAGCTGGGGGAAGTTATCCCCCGCCCGCCCGCCCAGCCAATAGGAAGCGATCCTGAGAGGTGATGTCACCGACACCTCCCAGGATCTAAGAATGGTGATTTGTAGTGTATTATCACACCACCGATTACCATCCTATTCCAGGTTATCGGGTCACCAGAGACCTGAATGACACGGAAACGCAGCAAACCGCAGGTCTGACGTGGCGGTGATAGGAAATACACAGGGCATACATGTACGCCCTGTGTCCTTAAGGACTCTGCCATCAGGGCGTACCTGTAACCCGTGTCCGTAACAGGTTAAAGCTGTGACAGTGTTAACAAATAAAAGCTGTAGCCGACCACTCTCCAGCAACTGTGGTCTGTATTATTATTCGAGCACATGACAGGGTTTGGCATGGATCCGTTTTATGAGGTTTATCACCTGCCTGCAGTCTTATAAGAACAACTAAGTGTGCATGCTGGGAGTTGTAGATTCACAGATGCTTGAGTGCCAAAGGTTGCTGATCCCTGCCATAGAACATCAATGTTTGCTGGTACCAGATTCTTGTTTACACAGGGCAATCTGCTGCTGGAAAACGATTGCACACAAACATGTCTGCAAACATCGGCAATGTGCGCTCCGTATTCACTTGAATGGGTCCGCAATCCGCAAGATACGGAGTGGTGCAGAGTGGAAGACCATGGAAGCACTACAGAGTGCTTCTGTGGGATTTAAGTCCATGCTTCCGCGCTGCAAAAAAATAGATCATTTTCTATTTTTTTGTGATGTTGACTGAATCTTAGCGTGATGTCATCAGGCGAGATTTTCCTTGGGCAAGAGAATCTCGCAGGCTCCATTAGTCAGACGCTTTCTAGAAGGAGCTATGAGAAGTGTTCCCATATCTCGCTCTACTGTTGCACCCTGGGACCTCAACCTGGTTCCAGGGCTGGACTGGGGATAAAATCCAGCCCTGCAAAAAGTTGCATACCAGCCCCACAGCACTGCATCGTTATTTACTTGTTTATAAAATTCGTTTATTTTTAAAACACGTGTGTAAACACGAATATGAACTTTGCCCCACAATAGATCTTTTTTAGAACCCCCATTGTTCCTATTATCACAGTAGACCAACTTTTCCCAACCAGGATGCCTCCAGCCGTTGAAAAAACTACAACTCTCAGCATGCCCAGACAGCGTTTGGCTGTCAGGGCATGCTGGGAGATGTAGTTTTGCAACAGCTGGAGGTATCCTGGTAGGGAAACACAGTAGAGTGCGGATGACACACTGTTATGGGGGGGGATCTGTGGATGAGACTGTTATGGGGGGATCTGTGGATGAGACTGTTATGGGGGGATCTGTGGATGAGACTGTTATGGGGGATCTGTGGATGAGACTGTTATGGGGGGATCTGTGGATGAAACTGTTATGGGGGATCTGTGGATGAGACTGTTATGGGGGGGGATCTGTGGATGAGACTGTTATGGGGGGATCTGTGGATGAGACTGTTATGGGGGGATCTGTGGATGAGACTGTTATGGGGGATCTGTGGATGACACTGTTATGGGGGATCTGTGGATGACACTGTTATGGGGGATCTGTGGATGACACTATTATGGGGGATCTGTGGATGACACTGTTATGGGGGATCTGTGGATGACACTGTTATGGGGGATCTGTGGATGACACTGTTATGGGAGACCTGTGGATGACACCGTTATGGGAGACCTGTGGATGACACCGTTATGGGGGATCTGTGGATGACACCGTTATGGGGGATCTGTGGATGACACCGTTATGGGGGATCTGTGGATGACACCGTTATGGGGGATCTGTGGATGACACCGTTATGTGAGATCTGTGGATGACACCGTTATGGGAGATCTGTGGATGACACCGTTATGGGAGATCTGTGGATGACACCGTTATGGGAGATCTGTGGATGACACCGTTATGGGGGATCTGTGGACGACACCGTTATGGGGGATCTGTGGACGACACCGTTATGGGGATCTGTGGATGACACCGTTATGGGGGATCTGTGAATAACACACTGTTATGGGAGATTTGTGGATGTCACTGTTATGGGGGCGCTGTGGATGTCACTGTTATGGGGGATATGTGGATGACACTGTTATTGGGGATCTGTGGATGACACTGTTATTGGGGGATCTGTGGATGACACTTATGGGGGATCTGTGGATGACACTTATGGGGGATCTGTGGATGACACTTATGGGGGATCTGTGGATGACACTGTTATGGGGGGATCTGTGGATGACACTGTTATGGGGGATCTGTCGATGACACTATTTTGGAGATCTGTGGATGACACTGTTATGGGGATCTGTCAATGACACTATTTTGGAGATCTGTGGATGACACTGGTATGGGGATCTGTCAATGACACTATTTTGGAGATCTGTGGATTACACTGTTATGTGGGGGATCTGTGGATGGGACTGTTATGTGGGGGATCTGTGGATGGCACTGTTATGTGGGGGATCTGTGGATGGCACTGTTATGTGGGGGATCTGTGGATGGCACTGTTATGTGGGGGATCTGTGGATGACACTGTTATGTGGGATCTGTGGATGACACTGTTATGGGAGATCTGTGGATGACACTGTTATGGGAGATCTGTGGATGACACACTGTTATGGGAGATCTGTGGATGACACACTGTTATGGGGGATCTGTGGATGACACACTGTTATGGGGGATCTGTGGATGACACACTGTTATGGGGGATCTGTGGATGACACACTGTTATGGGGGATCTGTGGATGACACACTGTTATGGGGATCTGTGGATGACACACTGTTATGGGGGATCTGTGGATGACACACTGTTATGGGGGATCTGTGGATGACACACTGTTATGGGGGATCTGTGGATGACACACTGTTATGGGGGATCTGTGGATGACACACTGTTATGGGGGATCTGTGGATGACACACTGTTATGGGGGATCTGTGGATGACACACTGTTATGGGGGATCTGTGGATGACACACTGTTATGGGGGATCTGTGGATGACACACTGTTATGGGGGATCTGTGGATGACACACTGTTATGGGGGATCTGTGGATGACACACTGTTATGGGGGATCTGTGGATGACACACTGTTATGGGGGATCTGTGGATGACACACTGTTATGGGGGATCTGTGGATGACACACTGTTATGGGGGGGATCTGTGGATGACACACTGTTATGGGGGGGGATCTGTGGATGACACACTGTTATGGGGGGGGGATCTGTGGATGACACACTGTTATGGGGATAATTTCACACCTGCGGCATTGCTATCCGGCCTATCCGGGCTGTTCACCCGCCGGATCCGCCATGCCGCAAGTACCCATGCAGTGCCGTGCTGCCATTCTGTCCCCATTGACTATAATTGGGGCAGGGGATGGAGCTATGGCCAGCACGGCAGAGATCACTGGACTAAAAAGTTGGACATGCAGTACTTTTTAGTCCGACGATCTCTGCCGTGCACTGCCATGCTGCGCTGTAGCTCCGTCCCCTGCCCCAATTATAGTCAATGGGGACAGAGTGGCAGCACGGCAGTGCACGGGTACTTGCGACATGGCAGATCCGGCGGGTGAACAGCCTGGATAGGCCGGATAGCCATGCCGCAGGTGTGAAATTACCCCCATAAGAGTGTGTCATCCACAGATCCCCCATAAGAGTGACATCCACAGATGGATCCCCCATAACAGTATCATCCACAGATCCCCCATAACAGTGCGTCATTTGAACTTATCAATTTTTTGAATTGTATAAGGAAGGCTGCCTTATGCTATTTGTGAGGCAGGATGGAATCAAGGCAGCGACAGTCACTTACTTGAGGATTGGTGAAGAATAAATAATTATTTTTCTAGTCTTCTTCACTGATCAGGGGCTGGGGCAGGGGCCAGTAGACACAGGGCCTCAGCACACCACCTCACACCAGCCAGCACTGGCACTGCAGCGCGCGGGACACATCACGTGACATGACGTCCTGTGCAGCGCCGCACAGCCCCTGACCTCTCTGTGCCTCCGCCGGGTCCGACTCACTCTGGTCTGGGAATCCTCCCCCCCATGTGAATGAAGACGTCTGCGGTCTGCTCTGCAGCTCCGCTCAGCCCCCAGCACCTGCAGCCACCAGCCAGGTATTACTGCGCGGCCGCCGCCGGGCATGGCACGGGCAGCAGTAAGGTGCCAGCCACAGCCTGCAGCCGGAAATCACAGGGGGGAGCAGAGCGGTCCGGAGCGCACACTGCAGGCACAGCAGGCATCAGACTGCCTCCTCACAGGTCGGCCGGCCAGCCGTGCGCTCGAGTCACGCCAGCAGCGCAGTATGCCTGCGGCTGGCCGTGCGTCAGTCAGGAATCATGCGTCATATCACCCACCACTGGAGAAGGCCACTTTCAGTTATTTCGGCCCCAGCACCCAGACATAGGAGAGAGGTCCCACAGCAAGGAATCATGAGTCATATCACCCACCACTAGAGAAGGCCACTTTCAGTTATTTCAGCCCAGCACCCAGATAGAGCAGAGAGGTCCCACAGCAAGGAATCATGCGTAATATCACCCACCACTGGAGAAGGCCACTTTCAGTTATTTATGCCCCACCACCCAGACAGAGGAGAGGTGTCCCACAGCAAGGAATCATGCGTCATATCAACCACCACCGGAGAAGGCCACTCTCATTGATTTCGGCCCAGCACCCAGACAGAGGAGAGAGGTCCCACAGCAAGAAATCATGCGTCATTTCACCCACCACTATAGAAGGCCACTTTCAGTTATTTCGGACCCAGCACCCAGACAGAGGAGAGAGGTCCCACAGCAAGGAATCATGCGTCATATCACCCACCACCGGAGAAGGCCACTTTCAGTTATTTCGGCCCCACCACCCAGACAGAGGAGAGATTCATTCAACTTTGGGTTGCACCGCAAGATCATGGTAAAGTTAAAAAAAAAATGAGGAATCAATAAAGAGTTGCCCCGGAGTACAAGAATACCTGGTTGAGGGGGAGGCAGTTATAAATGTCTATTCTGCACAAGGGAGGCACAGGTCCTGTGGAATCCATGCCTGGTTCATTTTTATGAACGTCAGCTTGTCCACGTTGGCTGTGGACAGGCGGCTGCGTTTGTCAGTAATGACGCCCCCTGCCGTGCTGAATACACGTTCAGACAAAACGCTGGCCGCCGGGCAGGCCAGCACCTCCAAGGCATAAAATGCTAACTCTGGCCACGTGGACAATTTGGAGACCCAGAAGTTGAATGGGGCCGAACCATCAGTCAGTACGTGGAGGGGTGTGCAGACGTACTGTTCAACCATGTTAGTGAAATGCTGCCTACTGCTAACATGTTCCGTATTAGGTGGTGGTGTAGTTAGCTGTGGCGTGGTGACAAAACTTTTCCACATCTCTGCCATGCTAACCCTGCCCTCAGAGGAGCTTGCTGTGACACAGCTGCATTAGTGACCTCTTGCTCCTCCTCTGCCTTCACCTTGGGCTTCCACTTGTTCCCCTATGACATTTGGGAATGCTCTCAGTAGCGCGTCTACCAACGTGCGCATGTACTCACGCATCTTCCTATCACGCTCCAGTGCAGGAAGTAAGATGGGCACATTGTCTTTTGTACCGGGGATCCAGCAGGGTGGCAACCCAGTAGTCCGCACACGTTAAAATGTGGGCAAATCTGCTGTCTTTGCACAGCCACTGCAGCATGTAGTCACTCATGTGTGCCAGGCTGCCCAGAGGTAAGGACAAGCTGTCCTCTGTGGGAGACGTATCGTCATCGTCCTCCATTTCCCCCCAGCCACGCACCAGTGATGGGCCCGAGCTGCATTGGGTGCCACCCCGCTGTGAACATGCTTCATCTTCATCCTCCTCCACCTCCTCGTCCTCCAGTAGCGGGCTCTGGCTGGCCACATTTGTACCTGGCCTCTGCTTTTGCAAAAAAACTCCCTCTGAGCCACTTCTAAGAGACTGGCCTGAAAGTGCTAAAAATCACCCCTCTTCCTCCTCCTGGGCTACCTCCTCTTCCATCATCGCCCTAAGTGTTTTCTCAAGGAGACATAGAAGTGGTATTGTAACGCTGATAACGGCATCATCTCCACTGGCCATGTTGGTGGAGTACTAGAAACAGCGCAACAGGTCACACAGGTCTCGCATGGAGGCCCAGTCATTGGTGGTGAAGTGGTGCTGTTCCGCAGTGCGACTGACCTGTGCGTGCTGCAGCTGAAACTCCACTATGGCCTGCTGCTGCTCGCACAGTCTCTCCAGCATGTGCAAGGTGGAGTTCCACCTGGTGGGCACGTCACATTTGAGGCGGTGTGCCGAAGGCCGAAGTTACGCTGTAGCAGTAGCAGGATGTGAACGCCGGAAGCGTGCACAGACGGCCCGCACTTTATGCAGCAGCTCTGACATGTCGGGTAGTTGTGAAGGAACTTCTGCACCACTAAATTGAGTACATGCGCCAGGCAAAGGATGTGCGTCAAACCGGCTAGTCCCAGAGCTGCGCCGGGATTTCGCCCATTATCGCACACCACCAGGCCGGGCTTGAGGCCCACTGGCAGCAACCACTCGTCGGTCTGTTGTTAAATACCCGGCCACAACTCCTGCACGGTGTGGGGCCTGTCCCCCAAACATATGAGTTTCAGAATGGCCTGCTGACGTTTACCCCGGGCTGTGCTGAAGTTGGTGGTGAAGGTGTGTGGCTGACTAGATGAGCAGGTGGAAGAAAAGGAGGAGGAAGCAGAGTAGGAGGCTACAGGAGGCAAAGAATGATGCCCTGCGATCCTTGGCGGCGGAAGGACATGCGCCAAAGAGCTCTCTGCCTGTTGCCCAGCCGCCACTACATTTACCCAGTGTGCAGTTAGGGACATATAGCTTCCCTGGCCGTGCTTACTGGTCCACGTATCTGTGGTTAGGTGTACCTTGCCACAGATGGCGTTGTGCAGTGCACACTTGATTTTATCGAATACTTGGTTGTGCAGGGAAGGCACTGCTCTCTTGGAGAAGTAGTGGCGGCTGGAAACAACATACTGTGGGACAGCCATCGCCATCAGCTGTTTGAAGCGGTCTGTGTCCACCAGCCTGAATGACAGCATTTCAAAGGTCATTAGTTTAAAAATGCTGGCATTCAGGCCCAGGGCTCGAGGGTGGGTAGGTGGAAATTTACGCTTTCTCTCCAAGGTTTGCGAGATGGAGAGCTGAATGCTGCCGTGTGACATGGTAGAGATGCTTGGTAACGGAGGTGGTGGTGTTGGTGGCACATCCTCTGTTTGGTGGGCGGCAGGTGCCAACATTCCTCCCGAGGCGGAGGAAGAGGCCGAGGCAGCAGCAGAAGAGGGAGCAGGGGGAGCCAGAGTGAGTTCCTTGCTTTTAAGGTGTTTACTCCACTGCAGTTCATGCTTTGCATGTAGATGCCTGATCATGCAGGTTGTGCTAAGATTCAGAACGTTAATGCCTCGCTTCAGGCTCTGATGGCACAGAGTGCAAACCACTCGGGTCTTGTCATCAGCACATTGTTTAAAGAAGTGCCATTCCAGGGAACTCCTTGAAGCTGCCTTTGGGGTGCTCGGTCCATGGTGGCAGTGGCCAGTAGCAGGTTGGCTCGGTCTCACCACTGCCTCTTCCTATGAACTATGAAAGTCAGTGGCACGACTTTCATTCCATGTGGGTTCTAGGACCTAATCGTCCCCTGCATCGTCTTCCACACAGTCTTCATCCCTGCCCTCCTGTTCGGTCTGCACACTGCAAAAAGACGCAGCAGTTGGCACTTGTGTTTCGTCATCATCAGAGACGTGGGGACTCTGATGAGGTGGTATTCCCATGTCCTCATCATCAGGAAACATAAATGGTTGTGCGTCAGTGCATTTTATGTCTTCTACCACTGGGGAAGGGCTAGGTTGATTCCCTTGGGAAACCCTGCCAGCAAAGTCTTTAAACAGCATAAGAGACTGCTGCATAACTTGAGGCTCAGACAGTTTCCCTGATATGCATGGGGATGATGCGACAGACTGATGGGCTTGGTTTTCAGGCGCCACCTGTGCGCTTTCTGCAGAAGACTGGGTGGGAGATAATGTTGTGAACGTGCTGGATCCACTGTCGGCCACCCAATTGACTAGCGCCTGTACTTGCTCAGGCCTTAGCATCCGTAGAACGGCATTGGACCCCACCAAATATTGCTGTAAATTCTGGCGGGTACTGGAACCTGAGGTAGTTGGTTCACTAGGACGTGTGGCTGTGGCAGAACGGCCACGTCCTCTCCCAGCACCAGAGGGTCCACTAACACCACCACAACCATGTCCGTGTCCCTTACTAGATTTTTTCCTCATTGTTAAAAGTTCAACACAATAATAAAAAAAAATTATTTGGCCCAATGTATTATATTCAAATACAGGCTTTTTTTTTTTTACAGGCACCTAACACTATCTGTATATATCTATTTATGTACCGCATTACACTAATCCAGGCACAGCAGTAACCACAGATTAAGGGGAATATCAATTGTAGGCCTAGTATTTAGGCCCTGGATGAAAAGTATCCTTTTACGGACAGATTTACACTTTGAGATGCACAGTAGTGTGTGAAAAAATATATAGGATTATGCTTTCAGCACTTGTATTTTAACACTTTGTGTAATATACCCTTTAACGGAAAGAAATACACTTGGAGATGCACGCTGAGTGCAATATACCCTTTTTCAAACAGATTTATACTTGGCCTGCAAAAGCTGGAACACCAGATTTTGGGTATTGCTATTTTGGCAATTGATTTCACCCCAGAAAATAATATATCCTTTGCCGGACACTATGAAACTTGTCCAGTCACAGCTGGAACACCAGATTTACTGTATTTTTATTTTGGCAGCTGAATTTCACCCCAGAAAATAATATATCCTTTGACGGACACTATGAAACTTGGCCAGTCACAGCTGGAACACCAGATTTATTGTATGTATATTTTTGCAACTGAATTTTATCCCAGAAAATAATATATCCTTTGCCGGACATTATTAAACTTGGCCAGCCACAGCTGAAACCACTGATTTATGGGATTGCTATTTTGGCAATTGAATTTCACCCTAGAAAAAAATATATCCTTTTTTGGACACTATTAAACTTGGCCAGCCACTGATGGGGCACCAGATTTAGGGGATTGTTATTTTAGTAATTGAATTTAACCCCTTAATAAAATATAGAAATTTCTATCCTGAGTTTCTAGGGGTGACAATAAGCACAGCCAAGCCCCTGATGTAGGATATAGCAAAAAAAAAAACTAGTATTGATGGATTATTGGACTTTGTGGCAGCTTGTGCTGGTGCACCACAAGACACAAAATGGCCGCCGATCAGCCCAGAAAAAAGTGACAGAAAAAAGCTCTGTGCAGCCTAAAAACCAGTGAGCAATTAACTAGCAGAGGTTGAATGATTCACAGCTGTAGATCGATCACTTCATTAGGTGTTTTCACTAATCAGAGCAGAGTGACGTGCGGCGCTACGTGACTCCAACTTAAATAGAGGCTGGGTCACATGCTGCACTTGGCCATTTACAGCCATGCCATTAGTAGGCATGACTGAGATGGCTTCTTAGGGCAAGAAGTAAAACGCTAGCCGATTGGCTGCTGTGCAGCCCTTCAGAAAGTGGGAAGAAATTGCCGAACAACGAACCCCAACTTTTTTGAAAATGTTCGGGCCCCGGTCAGTGTCCTGGACACCCTAAAATCCAGTACGAACCTGAACTATACAGTTCGGGTTCGCTCATCCCTAGTCGCAGGCTACTTCTCCTAGCAAATGGCGTCCTTGTGCTCTCTTCTGCCGAAAAAAATTATGATGTCGGTAATAGAGAGTTGCTGGACATTAAATTTTTTTTTGAGTAGTGGCGTCATTGGTGGAAAAGGGGGATTTATCCTGGAGTCGGCTTAACGCCTGAACCCAAGGCGGGCCAGATGGTACTTTCTTACTAGATTTAATTTCATTGTCACTTATCGCCTTGGGATTAAAAACATCAAAGCGGATGCCTTGTCACATAGCTTTCCAGGGGAGGGTGATTCGCAGGATCCTGCTCAGATATTGGCTGATGGGGTGGTTCTATCCGCCATTTACCCTGAACTCGAGGCAGAGGTGTTGGAGGCCCAGGGAGAGGCACCCAATTCCTGTCCTCCAGGGAAGTAGTTTGTCCCTTTGGAACTACGACACAAGGTGTTTAAAGTGTAACTGCCGTTTAATTTTTTTTTTTTGCTAATGGTTGGGGCAAGTGATAAAGTACATTATAAAAATGTTACCCATTTATCCAAAACGTTTATTTTTATTAGAAAACTGGGGCTGAAATGGCCCTTAGCAGCACTCTCTGAAATGAGAGTTGCTAAGGGCCATCTGTCTCCTATTTATAAAAGGCGGGCGCTGTGCTTCTGCCTCCCATGCTCCCCCGGTGGCCACAGGCGTCTGAGGAGTTAAAATTGCATCTATATTCCCCTTTTCGATTAAATCTAATCGTAAGGTCCAGCCCAAGGAGACTTATAGGGCTTTGCTGGTACGCCCTACCTCCTGTGGGCCTTCCAGACAATATCGACCAGCCCATCTTCTCACTCCCCACCAGAAGCATTATAGGTTTTTTTTGGTGTGCTATGCTTATTGTAGACCATTAAACTACAAATTGTCAACCAGGCATAGCTGCAGAACTAGTTCACCACGCATGCATAGCCACCAAGGTATACCGTCAACGAGACATGTGGCACATCAAGCACAGCTGGTCACATAGACACCCACTTAGAGCACAAGTACAATCATCCAGATACGGCTGCATGAGCCGCCACAGAACACAGAAGCAATCAGCTCCACAGGTATAGAGGCATAAGAAAGTAGTTGTCCTGCCACAAAGACTGACAGTTTTTTCTTTTATACCCCAAGCTTAAAAGGCAGCCACCAGCCAGGCCAAGGCTCATAAGCAGCCAGCATTTTTTAGGCCTGGATCCAAAGGGGCAACCAGCCAGACAGACCTGGACCCAAAGGGGCAACCAGCCAGACAAGCATAGATACAAGTGCTTTCAAACAAGTAGGCATAGATGCAAAGGCGTTCAGCCAGGAAGGCCTGAAGTCAGTCATCGGGCCCTGAGGCCAAGAAGCAGACAACCAGGTTACGAAGCCATGAGGCAGTCAACCAGAGCCAGAGAGTATCAAAGATTCAAATGTATCAGTCATGCTAAAGGCAACAAACAAATTCATACCAACCACATAACACAAATATTTGCTGTATAACAAAAGTTCAATCCATTGTAAGGGGTCCCTTGTTTCACAGCCCTGGAGGCTGCATGCAGGCTCCTCTGACCAGAGGACAGGAGACCATACTGTGGAAGTGGGTGTTCTCTTTTTAATTGCTCTGCGGCTTCCTGTCCAACTGTGGGGGCATATCTGTCTCTCTATGGTGCTGTCATGGGTGAAGGGAGAAATAGCATTTTCCAAATGCACTTGTTTAAAAATGTGTGCTCAAGTACTGTTTTTTTGCTGTCCTAGCCACTTTCCTGAAAAGGAGTGAAGCAAGGGCAGGGATAGGGCCGCATTTATCTTCTAAGCCAGTTTTCTGGTGTAGAACAACACTGAAATCAAAGCCAGCCATATACCAGGTCATAAATCAGAAGCAACATCCGGCAGCACACCTGGTTATCATTAGTGTTGGGCACGAATATTCGCGATGCGAATATTTCGCGCGAATATCGCATATTCGCGATTTTTTCGAATATCATGCCATAAATTCGATATTGCGAATATTCGCATTGGTTAAATTAGATGATACACAATAAGTTCAAGAACTTCAGTTCACTTGTGTTGATAAATGAGTTTGAGTGACTCTGAGTTTCATTCATTTAAGGTGTTGTTTTGCATCAAGGCTCTTTTTCAAAGCCATAGCCAAAATCCTGCCTTTTTTGCGATTTTCCGTAATGCGATTTTTTTGACAGCGATGCGAATATCTAACACTTGCTGACATGCCTGCGCATTGACTTGAAAATTGAAATATTGCCTTTATGCAATTTTTCCGTAATGCGATTTTTATTAAGCGATGCGATTTCTTTCACACGTGCTATCCTTCCTGCGCATTGATTGACTTGACCATCCCGGCCATAAAAGTTAAAGTGTTTTTGCGATTTTTTTGCCATGCGATTATCCGCGATTTTATAAAAAAAAGATGGCGATTAAATGATGACGAATACGAATATTCGAATTTGCGAATATATCGCGAATATTTTACGAAATATTCACGAAATATCGCGAATTCGAATATGGGCATATTCGATCATCACTAGTTATCATAGACAGGCATATGCTACCAGGCAGTGGTAAATCTGCCCCCTTGTCTTTTGGAAAAAGATTCACCATAACCTGTATTTCATTCATTTCAATTCCTGATCATCCTGGGCTTTGAAATCAAGGAGGCAATCCTATCAGTGATTGACAGCCTTTCCTCTGTGACTGTGTATACAGAGATAGCTGTCAATCACGGATAGGACCGGCTCCTTGACCTCAAGGCCCAGAATGAAAAGGAATTGAAATGAATGAAATACAAGTTATAAAGAAAATTCCCCACAAAACTATACATCAATCTGCTCAGCTCTTCTTGGTCTATAACATGCTGCCTTAAGCTCAGATATGTTCAACGCGACAGGTTCCATGTTCGATGCGATTACCTGATGAATGAGTGTTTGCTTGTTCATTGGGGGAACAGTGGCACAAAAGGCAATTATTGGGAACCAGCTTTCCCAGCAAAATTGTTTCTTGTTAATTGCCTTGATAGTAGGCGCATATAAACCACCCTTAAAAATGTAAAAAATGAGAGCGTCAAAAAGAAATGCAAACAAACTAGAAAAGTGAGAGAAGGTGGAAGAGAGCAGCTTCACAGAGAACACACAAAGCTGCAAGCTTTGTGAATCCAGCCCACCCCCTCCACTCTGACATCACGATCTTCCTTCAACTCCAGCCGGCTGGTTAAGCAATGTCCTTCTGCTAAATCAACTGTCAGCACTTGTGCATTGAATGCTCTGCAGTGGGCATCGGCTTCATTATACTTCGTGTGCATGCACCTAGCCGGCCAGAGTTAAAGGAGGATCATGACGTCGCAGTGGATGGGGCAGGCTGGATGAAACAAGTGAAGGTACGGGGAGCAAGTAAAGAGGAGGGCTTGGACAACGGCAGAAAGCAAGCGTGGGCTCCTATAACAGTTATACACTCCCTGATGGGCACCTCGAGAGTGCATTTGCATATGAATCAAAGTATGGCTGGCTGGATTAATGTGTCCATAACATTAAGCGCTGCCCGTATCCATGGTTACAGACCACCCTGCAATCCAACAGCATTGGCCATGCTTGCACACTATAGGAAAAAGCACTAGCCTATTTGTGCGCCCATGATCCCGGCCAGCAGAGAGGCCGGCACTTTTTGCTACAGTGTGCAAGCACGACCACCACTGATGGATTGCAGTGTGGTCATAACCATGGAAACAAGCAGTGTATAATGTAATGGAAAAATTAATCCAGCCAGCAAAGGAAGCAACATGGAAAAGTAAGTTTATTAGTAAGTGGCTTGTATTAACTTTTCTCCACAAGATAAAAGCCATTTGCTGAAGTGAGCCAACCCCTTTAAGTCTGATTATATTTTATGATGGCAGGGATACTAAAATAATATTGTAGAGAATTCTATACATCTTAAACCACTAAAATCTATACATAGAATTACAAAAAGTGAAGTTTTATTTTCATTTTGGGGTGGGAAAAGAATAAAGTTATACAACCATAGAAAAAGACCTGCTCATAAGTCACATCATATAAAGCTTGACTCATTAAATAACACACACACATATTTACACATGAATTTTCAAGTAGATTAATAAAGTGGCCTTATAAAGTGCTTCCTTTTCTTTTGCCTTCTTAGCTGACAGCCCCTGTTCGTTTACCGACAGGTGCATGATTCTGCAATCATATTTTCATATTCTTTATAAAGGATATTTCCTCCAGGTTCAATCATAAGGACACTGATTGGCCCATACGAGTAAGGGACACAAGAAGGACGTGGTACATTTGCATCAACCACCTGATTAATAAAGTTCTGAATAATAGCATGGTTTGGTGAATTATACCCTGAATGTAAAAGTCTGGGGCAATCTCCCTTGCAGTAGCCAGGATTGTACCTGTGTGGTGCAATAATCCAGTGATCCCATCCTAGTTGATGAAAACTAACCCAGAATGGATGTAGGGAGCAATGGCTCTTAAGCTGTTCACTTTGGTTGGAAATTTTTGGAAGCTTGATGCCAAAAGTCCCCACTTGACGTGGTTTCCTTCTCAACACATGTGGTACAACCTTTTCTGAAAATGCAGTTAAAATCTTCTCAGTGGAATGATTATGGAATTTTGGATTAAAGTAGATGAGTAAGAAAGGAATGTGGGAGGCTGAAACAGCCAGCGATCTTGTGTTACGCATGCCAGTACTCCGGCATATGAGTTGGACATGTAAACTTCGGTTTGCATCCTCAAGTAGAGATTTGATTTGGGAAGTGATATCTGTCTCAGCCCACACCAAAATTCCAGGTGGAACTCTTGTCTTATAGAAAAGACCATCACTTGGCAGAAGGTCCACCTTACATGTGTAGTAAGTTTCTCCAAAATACATTGTCTGAGGAAACATAACAGTTACCTTTACCAGCTCCTCTGTTTTTATGCTATGTAGAATAAATTTAAGATTTTGTATCCTCCATTTCTTTTCTGCAAAAAAAATAAATAAATTTTACAAATGGGCAAAAAAAGAAGATTCTACAAGTCACAAGATCAAATAATATAACTTGTCAGCCAGTAAAATCTAGGGGGACAGAGGGAAGATATCGGCAGAGTGCTCAATTGCTGATCATTAACTCTTATTTAAATCGTTTTACTAGGACTATCATATTGATCACCCATTCTCAGGATAGGTCATCGATGAGATCGGTGAGCTGTTTGAAGAGACCACAGCACTCCAGTGAGCGTTGTGGCCTTCTTGTTTACAAAGTACAGCATTATCCATTTTATAGAGGCTGTCCTTGGTATCGCAGTTCAGCCATTCACTAGAATAGACTGAGCTGCGCCTAGGCCATGTGATATCACTTTCATCACTCACATGGCTGAGGCGAAACTCAGTCCTATTCAGAGTGCCACAGCCTCTTCATACAGCTCATCAGTGGGGGTCTGACTCCCAGGATCCTGAGGATAGGTCATCAATATGATAATCCCAGAAAACCAATTTAACAAAGACAATGGACTGAAAGAAATGCTATCATATTTACCCCTCCTTTAATAAAAACAGCCATTGAACCTAAAAATTATAGCCTTTATTTATCAAGATCAGCGTGCGCTATGCCAGTTTTGACATTGAGAGCCTTGTCATAAATGAAATGTATCTTCTGGCAGTTTGTGTTTAAAAAGTTGCAAAGCCAGGGTTTTACACTATTTTATGCCAAAATAAGGCATGAGAAAGATAAACCTCCCCTTACGTGTTCAGACATGCTCTCTTAGGACACATGTTCACCGTCGTAAGTGTTTTACGGATCTGTGGATCTGAAAAACACAGATACCAGCCTAGTGCATGCCGCATTTTTTTTCCCTGCAAAATGGACAGGAATAAGACATGTGCCATTTCTTTGCGGGGCCGCGGAATGGACTTACAAAAGCGGACACCACACAGGTGCACTGTCCACATCTTTTGCGGCCTCATTGAGAGGGGGCCCTCATCCGATCTGCAAAAAACAGATTGGATGTGGACCAAAACTATGGCCATGTGCACGAGTCCTTATCCCAATCACAGACTTTCTAAATGCAATATAAAAAGACCTATGACCACATCTTACCAACAAACACAGTATGCATACACAACATGATTATACAGGCATTTTCTCATATACATGTAAGGTGTAGATGGTACCATGTACTAGGTACCACAATGTTTATGCCGATAACTGTCTTGTGTAAAGTGTGTGCCGGAAATCACCTGACAAACAAATGCTTGTTTGACAGATTATTGGATCTTTCATGCGGCTGTGAAGGAAGCCCCATACACATGATGGTGGTATTGGTTACCTACCGTCCGACCCCTGTAAACCTCCCCTATTCCTCATCTTACCCCCCTCCCCCATTCCAGCGATAAATTCCCTCCCCCCAGTGTTCTATCCCCAATACTCCTTAATAAGACTCGGACACCGGGTTTGGAATAAATCGGCCACAGCAGCCGTTTTTATTAACATACAAAACATATAAAACCATGAACACATAATAAATAACAATTCCCTCCGAGGGGAGGTCCTTGAAGCCCAAAACAACTGCAAATACCCCCCCGGGGTGAGCCATCTTGCCTCCAGCCCTTGCCCACCAGCTCAGAAGCACCACTGAATGGCCCCTTTTAAATCCACCACCACTGGGAGTCAAGCCCCAACCATGGAGCCCTCCCAGCATCCTCCCCTCTGAATATAACCAACTTCAAGGACCTCCCCTCGCCACCGACGCAGAGACTTGACCCCTCAAGCCTGCGCGACCCTCCACAACCTCAAAGCCACTTTGATACCCTCCTGTATCGCCAGGTTCCACATATCCAGACCAACTGCATTTAACACCGTCAGACCTCCAGATACCCCCCACTCCTTTCTCTAGTTCCATGTGCCTCACCGCCACCGTCCTGTTCACTCCCTCAACTGACCGGGCACCCCTCTACACCATCCTCGGGACTATATCAGACCAGACTGTTACCATTCGTGGAAACAACGCCCATAGCCTTAGCAGGTCAAATTTAATGTCCCACAATAACTCCCGGAAAGGCCACGCCGCCAGATCATTACCGCCCACATGCAGTACTAACACATCGGGTGCCCTATCCTGCCTCACAAACCTGTGAATCTCTGGTAACACCCCTGCAAAAAACCGTGCCCCAGCCACCTTACCACCGCCAAGGACCTTGAAAACCCCAACTGATGACCGTCCGGCCAAACCGCTGCCCGGACAGCCCCCCAGAAGACATAAGAATGACCGAGGATCCACACTAGGGCTGGCACCGCACCTGCAATGAGAAAACCAAAACCAAGAACAATCCAGCAATAACAACTCAGCTGTCCCAACAAACCGCCCCTTTTCTTGAACCTCGACTGTTCCCTTACAAACTATTCAAGCGAATGTAGGATTTAAAAACGAATAGACTCTCACTGCCCAATCCGCTTTATGATCTCGTCGCCCAACCCCCACCTCGCTGCCTCCGTTGCCACCCCAATTCTAAAGGAATGACTCGAGTACCCTTCATCACCCAAACCCAGCCGAACCAAAAATTAAAAAAAAACTGTTGAAAACTGGAAACAGTACAAAAAAAAAAAAAAAAAAAAAAAAGAGTCATCCCTATGTACTAGCAACGGCAATGCCTCGCTCCTCCTATCCCCCCAGTAATCCCGCAGACATCAAACCGGGCACATAGCACAACCCGGAACGCAAAACAGCACTACTCTCCGCCCCCTTCCTTCCGCATCCGTCTTAGAACGGCGAATGAGGAATTCCAACCTATCGTGGAATAACTCCACATCCCCCTTTAGTAACCCCCCTGCCCGCCGGACCGTCGGGCAAACCAACTTCCCCAAACGTAAAGCCCCAAAAAACGCAAATGAAAAAGGCCAATCTAAATAACTGCTCCTCTGAGGCGGAACTACAAACTTTCCTTAACTGCTCCCGAAGCTTCAACAATAACCCAAAAGACACTGGTCTCCTGCTATCTTCCCCGGCCCGTGCCCGACGACCCCCCACAAACCAAGCACTCGTGTTTAAATGTAGACTTAGCTCCGAATTTACAGGTTCCGTCATTAAACGCAAAGCAAAGTGCCTTCGCTGAGGCTGCTGCAACGTTGGTCTGCCCTCCGCCTCCTGAATCCCCCCAAAAGGACTGGCCTGTTCTAACCGGCGCAGTAACCCTCAACCACAAGGCTATATCCTTATGGTCCCACTTCATCTCAGGACACACCGCCTTCCACTGCCTTAACTGTTCGTCGTACCGCAGCCACGCTATCCCCCATATACCCTATACGCTTTGCCGATTGCATCTAAATAGCAGAACAGAGCCGAACAGCACTCCGGCGCTTTCTCCCCAATTACACTCGCCAGTATCGCAAACGCCTGCAACCAGTTTGCAAAGGTCCGCAGTATCAAGCGATACCTCCGCTTCTCCCTTCTTACCCTCATCCCGGTTAAATTTATCCAGAGGGAGCAACGAAAAAACGTTCACATATTCCCCCCTCCAAATCTTCTCCCTCACCTCCTGTTTTAAATGTGCCCCCAATGGGCCTTCAAAACATACATAGACGTCTCCTCTCGCCCTATCGTCCAGTCGCACCATCTCCTCTTCCGCCGTGCCCCCCGCCTGCGTGTGCACCGACGACACCAAGACCCTAACCCCGACCTGGCCCCCCCAACCATGTCCGATCCTCCCGAGGGCCCCAACACCCCCCACGCAGGCAACGGGGATGTCCCCCCCATACCCCAGCCTGCTAGCAAACCCACCAGCCCCCCCAATAATTGACCCAAACCCCTGCCAAGATCTTACGGGGGCCCCCCCCGACACCCCCAGCCCCCTTCCCCCCTGCTACCTGCGCTAACGTTCCACATGAGGTCTCACCTGGCTGCCTGGGTGCTGGGTCCCCATCAGCCGTAGATCCTGACTCCAAAAAACCGATCCTCCGTGTCTTCGCATCTTCCTCCAGTCCCCTAGCCAGACCCAGGCTAGAGACGTTAGATCTTCCATCTACTCGGGCTTGCCCAGAGGAGGCGAAGCTTCTTCTCCCCTGCAGCGTGGATGCTGGTGACAGGGGCCTGCTGCCGGACACCGCTGGAGCTGCAACAGACCCGTTCCTCCCGACCGCCTGTACACGCTGGGGGGCCTCTTCCTCCTCCGGTCCGGGGCTGGCAACCCCTGCACCTGGTCCAGATCCCACGCCGTCCGTCCCTGAAGGCCGAGGTGACCGGGCCCAGCCACCTCGCAGGCTCCACCTACAGTTCGGATTCCTCCCACGCCGGGGAGTACGGGAGGAAGCGGTCCCCGCTGACCCCCGGCGTGGAGGGTCCCTGGAGGGGCTCCGTATGCGGCGCTGAGCCCGGGTGGGGCTGTGAGGACTGTGGGCTGTAGCCTGCCAGCGGCCTGGCCCACCGCAGCCGGTTTAATATGGGCTGAGGTAAGGCTGGAGCCTCAGCCGCCCCCCGAAGTATCTGCTCCTGGATCCATCCGGCACCGCAGACCTCCGCTGCTGCCCTCAGCTGGCTAATGGTCGCTTCTAGCTGCTCCATCCCAAAGTACCACTTAACTCTTACCAAAACTTAAAATGGCTCCTTTTCTCCCTTGGCTATAACTATTTAACCCCTTGACCACTCTACCTTAAACTTAAAGCCACCAATCCCCCCTTTCCCGAAGGCATTTTAGGGGTCCTAAAGCGTGAGAAGAAGTCTGGAATCCAAATGCGTAAAAATACCGTCCTAAAAGGTACTCTACTAATTGGAATTTGGGCCCCTTTGCGCATCTTGGCTGCAAAAAAGTGTCACACATATGGTATCGCCGTACTCAGGAGAAGTAGGGCAATGTGTTTTGGGGTGTATTTTTACATATACCCATGCTGGGTGAGAGAAATATCTCTGTAAATGACAACTTTTTAATTTTTTTATACAAAGTTGACAATTTATAGAGATATTTCTCTCACCCAGCATGGGTATATGTAAAAATACACCCCAAAACACATTGCCCTACTACTCCTGAGTACGGCGATACCACATGTGGGACACTTTTTTGCAGCCTACAGGGGTTGCTCACAATTTAGCCCCACCCAAAATGCCAGAACAGTAAACACACCCCACAAATGACCCCATTTCGGAAAGTAGACACCCCAAGGTATTCACTGAGGGGCATAGTGAGTCCGTCTGAGATTTTTATTTTATTTTTTTTGACAGAAGTTAGCAGAAATGCAAAGTGTCATTTTCCACTAACTTGTGAAAAAAAAATGAAATGATACATGAACTCACCATGCCCCTCCGCAAATACTTTGGGGTGTCTTCTTTCTAAAATGGTGTCATTTGGGGGGTATTTATACTATCCTGGCATTCTAGCACCTGAAGAAACATGACAGGTGCTCAGAAAGTCAGAGCTGCTTCAAAATGCGGAAATTCACTTTTTTGCACCATAGTTTGTAAACGCTATAACTTTTACCCAAACCAATAAATATACACCTATTGCATTTTTTTTTTTATCAAAGACATGTAGAACAATAAATTTAGAGAAAAATTTATACAGAAATGTAGGTTTTTTTTAAAAAAATTTACAACAGAAAGTGAAAAATGTCATTTTTTTGCAAACATTTTGGTCATTTTTGATTAATATCAAAAAAAGTAAAAATGTCAGCAGCAATGAAATACCACCAAATGAAAGCTCTATTAGTGAGAAGAAAAGGAGGTAAAATTCATTTGGGTGGCAAGTTGTATGATGGAGCAATAAACGGTGAAAGTAGTGTAGTGCAGAATTTTAAAAAGTGGCCTGGTCATTAAGGGTGTTTAAGCTAGGGGGGCTGAGGTGGTTAAGGGGGAGATATATCAAAACCGGTGTAAAGGAAAACTGGCTTAGTTGCCCCTAGCAACCACTCAGATTCCACCTTTGATTTTCAAAAGGAGCACTGAAAAATTATAGGCAGAATCTGATTGGTTGCTGTGGGCAACTAAGCTAGTTTTCCTTTACACCAGTTTTGATAAATCTCCCCCTAAATGCATATCTAATTAGTTAACCATTTACATAGACATCTGTGTTCCAGCTGTATTATACATTAGTATTAGGCCTCATGCACACGAACGTATTTTGGGTCCGCGTCCTAGCCGCATATTTTGCTGCTCAGGCGCAGACCTATTCACTTCAATGGGGCCGGAAAAGATGCAGACAGCACTCCGTGTGTTGTCCGCGTCCTTTGCTCCGTTCCGTGGCCCCGCAAAATAAATATAGCATGTCCTATTCTTGTCCGTTTTGCAGACAAGAATAGGCATTTCTACAATGGGCCGCGTTCCATTAATTGCGGAACGGAACACGGAACAGCTTCAGTGTTTTGCGGATCCGCGGATTGCGGATACCTACGGTCGTGTGCATGAGGCCTTACTCAAATGTGTCACATCCTGATCTATGATGCTGCGAAAGCTAGGCAAGTCTGATCCGCCAAATAGAGTGGAGTGTTTCTCAGACTGGGCATATGGATCTATGAAATAAAATGGTTAGGCTACATTCACACGACTGTATGTGTTTTGCGGTCCGCAAATTGCGGATCCGCAAAACACGGATGCCGGCCAGTGTGCGTTGTGCAATTTTTCGGACCGGACATGGCCGTCACCCTCATAGAAAATGCCTATTCTTGTCCTCAGTTGCGGACAAGAATAGGACTTGCTCTATATTTTTTGTGGGGCCACGGAACGTAACAACAGATACGAACAGCATATTTTGCGGCCGCATTGAAATCAACGGGTCCGCACCCGTTCCGCAAAAATGCTGAATGGTTGCGGAACAAAACATATGGCCGTCTGAATGAGCCCTTAGGCGTATAACTCCACTGAATTCAATCGGTCCATTTGCTGTTTGTTTTAAAACTGGACAGTACAAAAGAGAAAAATGGTTGTGTGAATAAGCCCATAGTCATATATATTTTGCTTACCTTTCAAGTAACAGATTATAAACAGATAACATAAAGCAGAAACAGCAGTGTGAATAAGGCCTTATATCACTTTATCCCAAAAACTCTGTGGCTCTCACCCGCAATAAAAGGTGCTTGACTGACAGGCCTTACAAGTCTCACTGAAGCTACAGCTGGTCTGCTTGCTTTCGGTCTTCCATCTCCATCTGCTGACTTCTTGTACAATTCCAGCATAAAGCGTAGGTGCTGTATACTCAGATCATGTTTTGCTGCCATGTGAGTCTTTAAAGGCCCATGGTCCAGTAATGTGCGGATCAGTGGCAGAGTGTGAGACCTCATGATCGCATCTAACCCATTCATGCCTATAGCAGGGGGTGATACAACAACAAGCAGCCAGAGGAGCAACAGGTTTTGAGATGCATGCAGCATTGCAAAAGTCTATTATGTGGCAGTTTCATGGAAGGAAGAATAGTGAGCAGGTCTTTGCAGGATCATGAAAAGGAGGAAAGTGTCTGGGTGGCAGCATCAACATTTTCTCACCCAGGTGCAGCCATTACTTAAAATGGGAGGAGTATAAAGTAGTTAATGTCCTCATATAAGTGTAGCAGATACTTTCGGATTTGAACTCTGCCGCAAGGCACGTTTCTGTTCTTTCTAACAAATTAATTTAGAAATCATCTGCAGACACAAACCAAGGCAGTCTAGCGAATTGTCGGGGTATAGCAGGGTAAGGAGCAAGGTAGCCTTATCCTGTCTTATATAGAATCAGCCTGCTTTCTGATGAGAACATTCAATGAACCTCCCACTTAACCCCTTTAGATCTACACCATGAAAAGTATCCAAAATAAATACCGCGGGCCAGATTTACCAATCCTGTAGATGGTCTAAATTGGTTGATAAATGGTTAGACACTAACACCAGTCTGTCTGACTTTTTACCACTGAGGGAGAGTTCACATCTCCATTTCATTTCCTGTGCTTTTGAGCCGTCAAAAGAAAAAAAAAGCGGGGGCAGATTTATCAAACTCGTGCAAAGAAAAACTGGATTAGATGACCAAAGCAACCAATCACATTTCACCTTTTATTTTCCAAGGAGGCTCTGAAAAATTAAGGCTCTGAAAAATCAAATATGCCTTATTCACACGTTAAGTGGTACCTTGGAACCAAACCCGAGTTCGGGAAATTTATTTTTACAGTAAAAATTCGTCTATGAAGTTATTACTAGTGTTGGGCGCGAATATTCGAATGGCGAATTTTAATTGCCAATATCGCAACTTCGAGAATTCACGAATATTTAGAATATAGTGATATATATTCATATTTTTGAATATTCTTTTTTTTTCATCAGTAACCTTCCTTTTTGCTTGTGGGCCAATGAGAAGGCCGCAATGTCTTTGTCTGAGCTTAGCCACATCCCTAGCAGCCAATAGGAAAGTTGCCTAGAACCTCCCCAGCAGCCATATATATATATATATATACTTTACAGATGGTTAGTGGAAGATAGTCAGTGTAGGTTAGATTTTGATATAGTGTAGATGATAGGTTCCAGTGCAGGGTGTTAGGTAGTGTAATAGTTCTGCAGTCCACACATACATGCTACATACATAGTGTTGTGATGTCACAAGTTAATAACAATACTTAGTGCACCAATCAATAATATGTAGTCAGACCTGCTAAAATGTGAAGTTGCACATATTGCGCAAAAATATGCTCATCATTAATTTATGATTTTCACAATCACGAATATATCGGAGCACTCTATCTGCATACAAAGCTATTGTAATGTTCTGCCGTGCAAACCATTTTCTCCAGTCGCAGGAAACTTCTAGCAGCTTAGAAAATGTAGCTATAGTGACCCACGGCTGTATTGCGTGCGCTTTACGTGCATATTACATTGCCGATTTTCGCAATCAAGAAAATAGCGAATTTGCGAATATATAATGAATATTCTACCAAATATTCGCGAAATATCGCAAATTCTAATATTGCCCCTGCCGCTCATCACTAGTTATTACGCAAAGTCACACGAGACTTCGCGAAGTAATAACTTAGGCTCATCTGGGCCAATACATTCTAATACTGTACGGAGAGCTCACTCTGTACAGTATTGGACCGAAGTTTTATGCGAATCGACTTCAGATGTTTCATCCGAAGTTGATTCGCTCATCCCTAATTTTGAGCCAAAACCAGGTGCAGCTCTAAACAAAAGAGCAGGTGCAGATCTTTCGCTGACACTCAGTTCACACTTTCGCGTAAAACGCCGCTTTCGAACGCGCAAAAAAACGCACAACAGTACAGGAACCATGCATTCCAATGGAGGTGGTTCACACTTGCGCGTTTTAATGCGCGTTCGTAGGCGCCTATAAACGTCCGACGCATAGGCAAGTATGTTCGCGTTAATTTGGGCGTTTATCCAGCGTTTGGTTCCAATAGACTTCAATGGGAAACGCCATAGGCGTGTTGTTCGGGCGTTTGTGCCGCGTAAAACGCGCCTATGGATGCGCGTTTTACAAAGTTTGCAACATGCTGAATCAGCCACCATGGAATGTCACACCTCTAAAGCACTCAGATTGGCCAAACTACATCATTGATCATTGGCCAACTATGCAGTCAATCACATAAACGCACGTCAAACGCGCCTACACTATTTACCAAAACGCTTGAAAAAACGCGCCTACACGCCAGTCTTGAACGCACCAAAAACGCTAGGCTTCAAAACGCTCAGGTCTGAACCCAGTGTTACGCTGGGTTCATACCTGAGCGTTTCTGAGACGCACGTTTTCCGCGCGTTTTTGGCAATAGTGAACGCACATTTTACGCGCGTTTGTGTGATTGACTGCAGTGTTGGCTTCTCTCCAAACTGTGCCTAGCACCTGGGGTTTGGCCTTTCCAGCATGTTGCAAATTCATAAACGCGCGTTCGAACGCGCGTTTTCAGTGTCAAAAACGCGCAAAATACAAGCGTTGCGCGTTCCCCTTGAAGTCTATGGGCCAAAACGCGTGACAAACGCCCCAAAAAAAAGCTCAAGTACTTGTTTATGCGTTGGGCGTTTTTCAGCGCGTTCGAACGCGCTGTAAAACACGAAAATGTGAACCAGTCCCATAGGGAAGCATTGGTTTGCATCGGTTATGCGTTTTACAGCGTGTAAAACGCGCAAGTGTGAACTGAGGGTAAGAGGTTAAGCTTCATTCACACGTCAATGTTTTGGTCAGTGATTGTGTGGCAAAACCAAGATTGGACCCTCCACAGACATCAGGTATAACCCTCAGTTCACACTTGCGCGTTTTACAACGCCTTCGAACGCGCTGTAAAACGCATAACCGATACAAACCAATGCTTCCCTATGGGACTGGTTCACATTTTCGCGTTTTACAGCGCGTTCGAACTCGCTGAAAAACGCCCGACGCATAAACAAGTACTTGAGCTTTTTTGGGGGGCGTTTGTCACGCGTTTTGGCCCATAGACTTCAATGGGAACGCGCAACGCTTGTATTTTGCATGTTTTTGACACTGAAAACGCATGTTTGAACGCGCGTTTATGAATTTGCAACATGCTGGAAAGGCCAAACCCCAGGTGCTAGGCACAGTTTGGAGAGAAGCCAACACTGCAGTCAATCACACAAACGCGCGTAAAACGCGCGACGAAAACGCGCGGAAAACGCGCGTCTCAGAAACGCTCAGGTGTGAACCCAGCGTTAAGGACACAGGATGTACCGGTACGTCCTGATGTCCGAATCCTTAAGGACACAGGACGTATCGGTACGTCCTGTGTATTAATTGCTATTGCGCCCGATCTGGGTGTGATAGCAAAATGGTTCCTGCTGATATAGTTCAGCAGGAACCATGTTCTAATGCCGAGGGGGGTCCTGTGACCCCCCCGTATCGGCGATCGCAGCAAACTGCAGGTCAATTCATACCTGCGGTTTTCTGCGTTTCCGGTCCATTCGAGTCCCCGGTGACCTGATGAACCGGAAAAGAACGGTGATCGGTGGTGTGAAAACACCAATCACCGTCCTTAGATTGGGGCAGTGGCAGCATCGCTTACAGTTGCTCCCCTCTGATTGGCCGGCGGCAGCAAGCAGCGCGAAGTTCAAACTTCTGCTGCTTCCTCTCTCCTCCCACAGTTTCCAGCGTCGCAGAGGAGAGAGGAGCCGACCGCCGGACCTGCATTCTCAGCAGCAGCATCCCCCAAAGGTAGGGTAGGGTCAGTAAGGGAGAGGGTATTTAGGCAGGGATAGTAAGGGAAAAGTTAGTTAGGAAAAAGTTTTTTGTTTTTTTTTTAACCCACACCTACACCCCCCCCCCATCCCCCACACACACACAATTTTTGGGGGGGAGCTTTCATTTTATTTATTTTTTTGCGTGCGTGCGTGCGCTGACTGTGGCCGGCTTTCTAACGTCCAGCCACTGTTAGCACATCGCCCGCCCCACCGCTGTTCAGCTTCCTACCGCTGATCAGCGAGTTTGATACTTATTTATTATTTTTTTTCACTTTTACATTTCCCTTTTTCGTTTTTTTTTTGTTAGCTTTTTAACCCTGAACACCCAGCCCCACACACACGCACACTTCAATAAAGTTTATTTTACACGCACACACACTCGCACAACACACACTCCCATGGCCCGCATGTTCTCGGTGGAGGAGGCATACGTCCAGATGCTCTCCGACACCGAGACCGCAAGTGAGGATGAGGATGACCCCACGTTCCTCCTGTCATTTGCATCCTCCTCATCATCATCTGATGACGATGAACCTCCAAGGTGGCGGAGACACCGCCAGGCGGAGCCAGAGGAGCTCCATGCTAGGGACCCCATGGCCAGCACTAGTACGAGAAGCTCTGGGGCTCGTACTAGTTTTTCGGCCCACCAGCCAAGTGCACCTGAGCCTTCCACAGGTGAACGAGTCTGGTGCACCCCAGAGGACTTTGAGCCCGAGATTCCTGAGTTTGTTGGCAATCTAGGAATCCAGATTCCCGCAGTGGGATTTACTGAAATTGACTTTTTTAGTTTTTTTTTCAGTGACCCACTTGTGAATCTGATGGTGGAGCAGACGAATCTGTACGCCCAACAGTTCGTTGCTCAACACCCAGGCTCCTTTTTGGTCGGTCATTGATCACTTTGGGGCCAAATTTGTGGAGGCCTACGTACCTGGAAGGGAGGTCGCGGTTGATGAGTCTCTTGTTGCTTTCAAGGGGAGACTCAGTTTCCGCTAATACATTCCCTCTAAGCAAGCGAGGTATGGAGTCAAAATGTACAAAATTTGTGAGAGTACCTCAGGGTACACTTACAAATTTCGTGTGTACGAGGGCGAGATTCCCGTATTGAACCCCCAGAATGTCCCCCCACTCGTGTGGGACCTTTTGCACCCACTGCTGGATAAGGGTTACCACTTGTATGTGGGTAACTTTTATACCAGTATTCCCTTGTTTCAGGCCCTCTCTGCCAGATCCACGTTCGCTTGTGGGACTGTGCGGAAAAATCAGCGCGGCCTTCCTACCTCCCCCCTCCAGGTAACTATCCCCAATCCCCAGTGGTCAGACACGTGCCCTTACCAGTGACAACCTGTTGCTGGTCAAATATAAGGACAAGAGGGATGTCCTTATACTGACCACAATCCATGGTAACGGCGTCACCCCTGTATCTGTCCGAGGTACCACGGCAACAGTCCTCAAGCCTGATTGTATCGTCGACTACAATCGGTATATGGGAGGAGTTGATCTCTCTGATCAAGTCCTCAAACCATATAATGCCATGCGGAAAACCCGGTCTACTTGGTACAGGTTGCCATGTACAACGTTTTTGTACTATCCCGCAGCGCTGGCAGCACAGAGACTTTCCTTCAGTTCTATGAGGCAGTCCTCAAGGCCCTGATCTTTTCTGACCGGGAAAGAGCAGGTCGGAGTACCTCAGGAACTGGAGGCGCCCGGGTCGTCCCTGGCCAACACTTTCCAGGTGTGGTCCCCCATACTGGAAAGAAGGGACGAACCCAAAAAAAGTGCAGAGTGTGTCAGAGGGGGATACGAAAGGACACCACCACTCTTTTTCTAAGTTGGTTGATGATGTCAAACTGAAACCAACAAAATACTAAAAGTAGTCATATTAGGTATTGCCACGTCCGTAACAATGTGCTCTATAAATATAACATTTGAACTAACCCCTCGGATAAACGCTGTCACAAAAAAAAAAAAAACGATGTAAAAAAAGCCATTTTTTGACAACTTAGATCATAAAAAGTGTAATAGCGAGCAATCAAAAAGTCATATGCCCCCAAAAATAGTGCCAATAAAACCGCCATCTCATCCCGCAAAAAATAAGCCCCTATCTAAGACAATCACCCAAAAAATTAAAAAACTGTAGCTGTCAGGCTATGGATATACAAAAAAATTTATTTTTTTTGCTTTTAAAATAATAATATAGTGTAAAATCACATTTGGTATTGCCGCGTCCGTAAGAATCTGCCCTATAAAAATAACATTTGACCCAACCCCTCGGATGAACAGTGTTAAAAAAAAAAACTGTGCCAAAACACCCATTTTTTGGCACATTTTCTATTTGAATCTATTTTTTCGGGTAACAAAGCAAGAGTTAACAGCCAAACAAAACTCAATATTTATTGCCCTGATTCTGTAGTTTGCAGAAACACCCCATATGTGGTCGTAAACTGCTGTACGGGGACACGGCAGGATGCAAAAGGAAAGGAACGGCATATGGTTTTTGGAAGGAAGATTTTGATGGACTGGTTTATTTACGCCATGTCCCATTTGAAGCCCCCCTGATGTAACCCTAGAGTAGAAACTCCAAAAAAGCGACCCCATCTAAGAAACTACACCCCTCAAGGTATTCCAAACTGATTTTACAAACTTTGTTAACCCTTTAGGTGTTCCACAAGAGTTATTGGCAATATTTCTATAAAAAAAACTTAATATAGAGCAACCAAAAATTATATTTACCATAAAAAAGTCCCAAAAAAAACTGTAGTTTCAAAGATGGGGTCACTTTTTTGGAATTTATATTCTAGTGGTGCATCAAGGGGGCTTGAATTGGGACATGGTGTAAAAAAAACTGTCTTGCGAAATCTGCCTTCCAAAAACCATATGGTGTTCCTCTCCTTCCATGTCCTTCCGTTTGGCCAAACAGTAGTTTACAACCACATATGGGGTGTTTCTGCAAAGTACAGAATCAGGGCAACCCATATTGAGTTTTGTTTGGCAGTTACCCCTTGCTTTATTCCTGGAAAAAATGGATTCATATGGAAAATTTTCCGAAAAATCGAAATTCTAAAATTGTTTCGCCATCTGCAATTAACTCTTGTGGAACACCTAAAGGGTTAACAAAGTTTGTAAAACCCGTTTTGAGTACCTGGAGGGGTATACTTTCTTAGATGGAGTCACTTTTTTGGAATTTCTATTCTAGGGGTGCATCAAGGGGGCTTGAAATGGGACATGGTGTAAAAAAAACAGTCCTGCAAAATCTGCCTTCCAAAAACCATATGGTGTTCCTCTCCTTCTATGTCCTGCCGTTTAGCCAAACAGTAGTTTACGACCACATATGGGGTGTTTCTGCAAAGTACAGAATCAGTGTAATAAATATTGAGTTGTGTTTGGCTTTTAACCCTTGCTTTGCTACTGGACAAAATGGATTTAAAATGGAAAATTTTCCCAAAAATCTAAATTCTGAAATTTTATCTCCATTTTCCATTAATTCTTGTGGAACACCAAAAGGGTTAACAAAGTCTGTAAAATCAGTTTTGAATACTTTGAGGGGTCTAGTTTCTAAAATGGGGTCATTTTTGGGTGGTTTCTATTATGTAAGCCTCCCAAAGTGACTTCAAACCTGAACTGATCCTTAAGGCAGGGTTCACACCTGCACATCCCGCTTCGCTCGTACGACGCTCTATCTTTACTTTTTTTTTCGCATCGTGAAAATGAAAGTAAAAATCACACGTCATGCGCGCGTTTGCGCTATATATCCCTATGGGGGACGCGCGACAAAACGCCCCAAAAAAGCTCCTGCACTTCTTTGGGCGTAGGGCGTTTTACAGCACGTTCGTACGCGCTGTAAAACGCTCAGGTGAGAACCATGCCCATAGGGAAACATGGGTTTTCGCCTGTTGAGCGTTTTACAGCGCGTAGGAACGCGCTGTAAAACGCTCAAATCTGAACCCAGCCTAAAAAGTGGGTTTTGGAAAATTTCTGAAAAATTTCAAAATTTGCTTCTAAACTTCTAAGGCTTGTAACATCCCTAAAAAATAAAACGCCATTCCCAAAATGCTCCAAACATGAAGTAGACACATGGGGAATGTAAACTAATAACTTGTATTTTAGAAGTAGAGAATTTTAAACTTTGAAATTTGCAAATTTTTCAAAATTTTTGGTAAATTTGGTATTTTTTTATACAAAAAAATTAACTTTTTTAGATTTTTTTTTAGCAGTGTCATGAAGTACAATATGTGACAAAAAAACAATCTCAGAATGGCCTGGGTAAGTAAAAGCATTTTAAAGTTATTCACACTTAAAGTGATAGATGTCAGATTTGCAAAAAATGGCCTGGTCCTTAAGGTGAAATAGGGCCGTGTCCTTAAGGGGTTAATGGAAAGATCTGCACCTGTTCTGTGCTTTTGTCTCACACCCGGTTTTGGCTCAAATATTTGTTCCAAATACAGTAACTGACCAAATAACTGAAGTGAGAACTTGGCCTTAAAGGCTCATGCACGAGTGTGTTTTTGTCTGCATCCAATCTGCATTTTTTGCAGGTTGAATGTGAACCCATTTCCTTCAATAGGACCTCAAAAGTTGCAGACAGCATACCGTGTGCTGTTCGCATCCATATTTCCATTTCACAGCACCTGCAAAAATATAGAGCATGTCCTATTCTTGTCTGTATTACGGACAAGGGTAGAACTGTTCTTTTATGGGGCTGATGTTCCATACCCCAAAATGCAGAATGCAGACGGCCGGTATCCATGTTTTGAGGATTGCAGACAGCAAAACAGGCAATGGTCATGTGCATGAGCCCTTATGCACAAGATCCTTTTTTTACAGGGTCCTGTAAATAAGGCCTCATGCACATGACCGTTGTTTGATTCCGTGTCCGTTGTGCCGTCTTTCGTTATTTTCTGCGGACCCATTGGTTTGCAATGGGTCCGTGGAAAACTCGGCAAATGCACCGTTTGTCCTCCGCATCCGTGGTCCGTGATTCCAGTCCGTCAAAAAAATATAACCTGTCCTATTCTTGTCCGTGAAAAACGGTTCACGGACCCATTTAAGTCAATGGGACCGTGAAAAAATGCGGATGGCCATCCGTGTGTCATCCGCGTTCTGCGTCCGTTTTTTTTGCGGATCCCTTGGCAGGCACTTGGCAAAAATTGTCAGCCTGTCCTTTGGTAAAATCTTTTGGGTCATGTCCGCTAAAAAAAACGGAAGACACACGGAAACACAACGGAAGCAAAAACTGACACGGATCGCGGAACAACGGAACCCCGTTTTGCGGACCACAAAAAAATACTGTCGTGTACATGAGGCCTAAAACGGATTCTGTTGCACATTTGTGCATGCAGTACTTTTTTTTAGCAATTGCAATTAGCAATTGTGTTGCAAGACTATTGCTCCTATATATATTATTGTGGCGCATGCTGCCAAGTGTCTGTGTGGTCCAGTTTTTTTTTTTGGCGCATCCATTACCCATATAAAGGCAGCCTCTGTGTGGGACAAATATTTTGTCCTATCTTTCCTGTAAGCTGTTTTTCTGCAACGTATGTAAATTTTGGTCATGGCTTCAGTTGCTCCTGCATTGTTATTTACAGGGACATTTCAGCCCTAGTTTTCTCCTACAAATAAAGGTTTTCCCAAAATAAAGTATAGAAAATATATTAGAAAACTATATTAGAAAAAAAAGGCAAAAAAGTATATTAAAAAATGTTCCCTATCCCTGTCCCTACACATTAGCAAAAAAAAAACTTTAAGGGACACATTTAGTAAGACGAACATTTTAGAATAACCCCAATACCTGGTGGTGGATCCGCCGGACTTATGAAGAGGCGCCGGATCCTCTGCCAGTTCTAAATGTAAGACAGCTTCCTAGCTGTCTTAAGCCTCATTCACACGTCTGTGTCCGTGCTCAAATCCGTGAGCAGGTGGTTAGTGATGCATCCGTGAAGCTGTCCATGAAGGATCCGTGTTGGGTCTGTGTGTCTGTTTTTTGCTGTCCGTGTTGCATCCGTGGTGTTCATGGACCGATAGACTATAATGGAAGTTACGGGCAAAATAGAGCATGCATCCGTGCTAAAAACACGGACCCACAGACCATGCTAAAACACTGATGTCTGAATATACACATTAAAATAAATGGGGACGTGTGCTGTCCGTGCAGAAAACACGTACAGCACACGTCCGTGAAACACTTTAGGCCTCGTTCACATTTCCGTGTCAGTGTCATGTCCGTGAAAAAAACTTACGTGTTTCATCTGTGAAGCTGTCTGTGAAGGATTAGTGGTTGGTCCGTGTGTGTCTGTTTTTACCATCCGTGTGTCATATGTAATTCTCTGACGTTGCTCAGCTGAAAATTAATTTCCATAGAATCTCCTATTAGTCTTCAGTGAAAAACGGATGCAACACGGGCACAACACAGGTGTGTGTCAGTGATTTTAACATACCCGTAGACTTCAATGGGCGTGCTTGATCCACATCATGGAGCAAAGTAGTGCATGTCCCCGTGATTTTATTACTGACCCACATCAGTAAAAAAGTACTGAAATGTGAACAGACACATTTAAATCAATGGTTACGTGTGCTGTCCGCAGAAAATGCGGACAGCACACAACAGTGAAAAACGGAAATATGAACGACCATTTTCTACACCTAAGGCCTCATGCACACGACCGCTTTTTTATGCTGTCCGCAAAAAGGGGTTCCGTTGTTCAGTTCAGTTTTTGCCTTCCGTTGTATTTCCGTGTGTCTTCCGTTTTTTTTAGCGGACATGACCCAAAAGATTTTACCAAAAGACAGGCTGACAATTTTTGCAAAGTGCCTGCCAAGGGATCCGCAAAAAAAACGGACGCTGAACGCGGATGACACACGGATGGCCATCCGCATTTTTTCACGGTCCTATTGACTTGAATGGGTACCTGAACCGTTTTTCACGGACAAGAATAGGACAGGTTATATTTTTTTGACGGACTGGAATCACGGACCACGGACGCGGAGGACAAACGGTGCATTTGCCGAGTATTCCATGGACCCATTGAAAACTAATGGGTCCGCAGAGAATCACGAAAATCAAACAACGGTCGTGTGCATGAGGCCTAAGGCTTATTGCACACGACTGTATGATTTTGCGCAAAAAACGGATCCGCAAAAAATACGGATGACATCCGTGTGCATTCCGTTTTTTGCGGAACGGAACATCTGGCCCCTAATAGAACAGTACTATCCTTGTCCGTGATACGGACAAGAATAGGACAAGTTCTATCTTTTAACGGAACGGAAAATGGAAACACGGAAACGGAATGCACACGGAAACACTTCCGTTTTTTTTGAGGACCCTTTGAAATGAATGGGTCCGTATACGGACCTCATAAAAACGGGCCGTACACCCGCAAAAAAAACGTTCGTGTGCATGAGGCCTAAGGCTACATGCACACAACAGTTGTTTTTTGCTGTCCGCAAATCGCGGATCCGTCTTCCTTTTTTTTTCACATCCACATCCTTTCCGTGTGTCCGCAAATTTTGTACGTTGTGTTTCCGTGTTTCTTCCGTTTTTTTTGCGGATCCACAAAACAAAAACGGAAGGCTTAAACCAGTTTCTTAACCACTTCAGCCCCCCTAGCTTAAACACCCTTAATGACCAGGCCACTTTTTACAATTCTGCACTACACTACTTTCACCGTTTATTGCTCGGCCATACAACTTACCACCCAAATGAATTTTACCTCCTTTTCTTCTCACTAATAGAGCTTTCATTTGGTGCTATTTCATTGTTGCTGACATTTTTACTTTTTTTTATATTTTGCTTTTTTGACGAAATTTTATCCAAAAATTGACATTTTTCACTTTCTGTTTGAAAATTTATCAAATAAAACTACATTTCTCTGCAAATTTTTCTCAAAATTTATTGTTCTACATGTCTTTGATAAAAAAAAAATGCAATAAGTGTATATTTATTGGTTTGGGTAAAAGTTATAGCTTTTACAAACTATGGTGCAAAAAAGTGAGTTTCCGCACTTTGACTTTCTGAGCACCTGTCCTGTTTTCTGACATACTACAATGCCCAGACAGTAGAAACACCCCATAAATGACCCCATTTCGGAAAGTAGACACCCTAAGGTATTCACTGAGGGGCATAGTAAGTTCATGGAAGTTTTTATTTTTTGTCACAATTTAGCGGAAATGTTTTTTTTTTTTTTTTTCAAAAAATGTCATTTTCCGCAAACTTGTGACAAAAAATAAAAACTTCCATGAACTCACTATGCCCATCAGCGACTACCTTAGGGTGTCTACTTTCCGAAATGGGGTCACTTGTGGGGTATTTTTACTGCCCTGGCATTTTAGGGGCCCCTAAAGCGTGAGAATCCAAATGCGTAAAAATGCCCTGTGAAATCATAAAGGTCCTCATTGGAATTAGGGCCCCTTTGCGCATCTTGGCTGCAAAAAAGTGTAACTCATGTGGTATCGCCGTACTCAGGAGAAGTAGGGCAATGTGTTTTGGGGTGTATTTTTACATATACCCATGTTGGGTGAGAGAAATATCACTGTAAATTGACAACTTTGTATAAAATTTTTTAAAAAGTTGTCTTTACAGCCGTATTTATCACACAAAGTATGGGTATATATAAAAATACACCCCAAAAGTGATTGCCCTACTTCTCCTGAGTACGCACACCATGTGTGACACTTTTGCAGCCAAGATGCGCAAAGGCCCTAAAACCAATGAGTACCTTTAGGATTTCACAGGGCAATTTTACGCATTTGGATTCCAAACTCCTTCTCACGCTTTAGGGGCCCCTAAATGCCGGGACAGTAAAATACCCCACAAGTGACCCCATTCGGAAAGTAGACACCTAAGGTATTCGCTGATGGGCATAGTGAGTTCATGGAAGTTTTATTTTTGTCACAAGTTAGCGGAAATTGATTATTATTTTTTTTTTCTTTTTTCTTACAAAGTCTCATATTCCACTAACTTGTGACAAAAAATTAAATTTTACATGAACTCACTATACCCCTCACAGAACACCTTGGGGTGTCTACTTTCTAAAATGGGGTCACTTGTGGGGTATTTTTACTGCCCTGGCATTTTAGGGGCCCCTAAAGCGTAAGAAGCGGTTTGGAATCCAAATGAGTAGAAATGTCCTGTGAAATCCTAAAGGTACTCATTGGATTTAGGGCCCCTTTGCGCATCTTGGCTGCAAAAAAGTGCCACACATGTGGTATCGCCGTACTCGGCAGAAGTAGGGCAATGTGTTTTGGGGTGTACTTTTACATATACCCATACTGGGTGTGACAAATATCTCTGTAAATGACAACTTTTTCCATTTTTTTATACAAAGTTGTCAATTTACAGAGATATTTCTCTCACGCAGCATGGGTATATGTAAAAATACACCCCAAAACACATTGCCCTACTTCTCCTGAGTATGGCGATACCACATGTGTGGCACTTTTTTTGCAGCCAAGATGTGCAAGGGCCCTAAATCAATGAGTACCTTAAGGATTTCACTGAGCATTTATGCGCATTTGGATTCCAAACTCCTTCTCACGCTTTAGGGGCCCCTAAAATGCCGGGACAGTAAAAATACCCCACAAGTGACCCCATTCTGGAAATTAGACACCCTAAGGTATTCACTGATGGGCATAGTGAGTTCATGGAAGTTTTTATTTTTTGTCACAAGTTAGCGGAAATTGATTTTTTTTTTTTCTTACAAAGTCTCATATTCCACTAACTTGTGACAAAAAATTAAATTTTACATGAACTCACTATACCCCTCACAGAACACCTTGGGGTGTCTACTTTCTAAAATGGGGTCACTTGTGGGGTATTTTTACTGCCCTGGCATGTTAGGGTCCCCTAAAGAGTGAGAAGCGGTTTGGAATCCAAATGAGTAGAAATGTCCTGTGAAATCCTAAAGGTACTCATTGGATTTAGGGCCCCTTTGCGCATCTTGGCTGCAAAAAAGTGCCACACATGTGGTATGGCCGTACTCGGCAGAAGTAGGGCAATGTGATTTGGGGTGTATTTTTACATATACCCATACTGGGTGTGAAAAATATCTCTGTAAATGACAACTTTTTCCATTTTTTATACAAAGTTGTCAATTTACAGAGATATTTCTCACCCAGCATGGGTATATGTAAAAATACACCCAAACACATTGCCCTACTTCTCCTGAGTATGGCGATACCACATGTGTGGCACTTTTGCAGCCAAGATGCACAAAGGCCCTAATTCCAATGAGTACCTTTTAGGATGGCATTTTTACGCATTTTTCTTCTCACGCTTTAGGGCCCCTAAAATGCCAGGGCAGTAAAATACCCCAAATGTGACCCCATTTTAGAAAGAAGACACCTCAAGGTATTCTGTGAGGGGCATGGTGAGTTCATACAAGATTTTTTTTGGCACAAGTTAGCGGAATTTGATTTTGTTGTTTCACACAAAGTCTCCCTTTCCGCTAACTTGTGACAAAAATTCAATCTTTCATGGACTCAATATGCCCCTCAGCGAATACCTTGGGGTGTCTTCTTTCCAAAATGGGGTCACATGTGAGGTTTTGTACTGCTCTGGCATTTGAGGGTCTCCGCAATCATTACACGTATGGCCAGCATTAGGAGTTTCTGCGATTCTCCTTATATTGAGCATACGGGTAATGAGATTTTTCCGTTCAGCCTCTGGGCTGAAAGAAAAAATGAGCGGCACAGATTTCCTCATTCGCATCGATCGATGTGGATGAAAAAATCTCTGCCAAAAAATATGCAAAAAAAAAGAGGGCCTGGCGATTGCCAGGACATAGGGAGCTCCGCCCAAACATCCATACCCACTTCAGCTCCTATGTCCTGGCAAACGTGATTTCTCCATTCACATCGATCAATCGATCGTTGTGGAGGAAGACATCTTTGCCAGATTTTTGATACAAAGTGTTTGCCAAAGCATATGAACTCCAACAACTCTCCTCAGCTCATATGCCTGGGCAAACGTACCTGTCCTGCAGAGGAGAAATCTCGTCTTGCAGCGCCGCATACACCGACTTCACGTGTCTTCTGACAGCAGCGCAATGCTTCTCTCAGAATTCACATCAGTGCTGCGGCGTTTTCATCGGTTGGTCCGTTGATCTACCTGGAAAATAAAGGGTGGTTAGGGGGAAAAAAAAAAAAAAAGAAGAAAAAACAGGCAGCAGGCACATAACTTGAACGTTACAAACTTTATAAAACATGAATGAAACCTGAACATGAAAAAAAAAACGGAACTTTTAAAACCTGAACTAACTCAAGATTTTTTTTTCTTGCTACCTGTTTAATTTTTTTTTTTTTTTTTAACCATATCACTCTTTATTTTCCTAGCAGAAACCTCTCCTTTCCCATGGGACAATGTGTAAAGTGTAAATCACACAGAGATGGTGCGAAGTACATTATACACGTTATCCCAAGTGAAAGGAGAGGTTTCTACCGTTTCACACTTCTGCAGTAGCACAGCAGCACCCCTATGTGTTAGGGTCTCTCAAAACCTAGTATCCTGAGAGACCCTTGAGCCTGATTGTAAAAACTACCTGTGACTTGCTGTCCCTAGGTCCCTAAGTGTACCTGAGTGTGGTACTTCCGGAAACACTCCCCTAGGCATAGGGCAGGGTGGTCAGGACAGTCAGGATAGAAATAACGGGTGTCACGCCTTATTCCAGCTTCCCGGGTTGGCGGTTATAAATTGAATGGCATACCGATTTGTTTCTGCCACGACTAAGTCATAGAGCTCCGCAGTGAAGAACAGCTCAAAAAACCCCAGCGTCTCCACCCGAACTCCTGACTGGGCGGTGAAAGGGGGAACTACTGGTGCGGCTGAAGTTGGGGGCTGCCAATCAGGATTTGCCAGCACCTCAGGGACTCTAGGGGCTCTACGGGCCTGTCTGCGCGGTGGCTGCGACGGGGGAATTACTGCACGTGCCACCGTACCAGCTTCAACTGCCCTTCTGGTGCTCGCCACTTCACCATGTTGTACGGTAGTGCTGGTAGAAGGTCCAGGACGGGCTGCGCTGCTGGTGTATGCCTCACCACGTAATCCGGCAGCGCCAGCCCCACTCTGCTGCCCTTGAAACGGATCCTGCGCTACCTGCGGTCTAGCGACACGGAGCCGGGTACGCCTGGTGGTATCAGGGACCTTTACCTCCTCGTCCGAACTTTGGGTCAGACTGCCACTGCTCTCTACAGGTTCGTATTCTGACCCGCTAAATTCGTCAGATGAGGGTTCCCATTCCTCATCCGACTGGGTCAGAATCCTGTAGGCCTCTTCAGAGGAATACCCCTTGTTTGACATTTGGGCGACTAAATTTAGGGGGTATTGCCTGAGACTACCCAAGAAAAAAAGCAAGCCTGTCTTACAAATGGGAGGGTAGCGAAATACAGAAGCTGCTGCGATTGATAAAAAAGATCAAAACTGATTTTTTTATCGCCGCAGCGCTTATGAAGTGATTGTGCAGTGATACAAAAAAAATAATTTTTTTGTCACTGCGGCAGGGTGGGCGTGGGTGAACGCAGGTGTGGGCGACCGATCAGGTCTGATCGGGCAAACACTGCGTTTGGGGTGGAGGGCGAACGAAAGTGACAGTAATACTATTATAGATCTGACCGTGATCAGTTCTGATCACTTACAGATACTATAAAAGTACAAACGCTGATTAGCGCTACGCTAATCAGCGAATCAGTGACTGCGGTGCGGTGGGCTGGGCGCTAACGCTAACTACCTAACAAAGGGACCTAAACTAAACTAAGACTAACAGTCAATTGTAGTGGGAAAAAAAAAATGACAGTTCACAAAAGTGACACTGATCACTTTTTTCCCTTTCACTATGTATTGACAGGGTGATCAAGGGGTTAATTAGGGTGATGGGGGGTGATCAGGGCCTGATATGTAGTGTTTTGTGCACTTACTTGGGATCTGTGCTCTGTGCTGGGTCCAACCGATGAAAAGGACCCAGCACATGGCACAGATCCCTTATAAATACTATATATTTACAAATAAATCCTATATCTCCATTTTCCATAGGAGATTTTGAAAATCACCAGCCTGCCAGCGCTGATCAGTGGCTGGCAGGCTGGTGACACACATGTCCTGAGCCCAGCGGTGCGTTCCATTTGCGTTCCACCGGGCTCAGGAGCGCGTCCAGGAGGAATAAACCGACCGCCCGCAGGACGCAATCCTGCGTACGGCGGTCGGAAGGAGGTTAAAGTACCTGTAAAAGTTCCCTGGTTTCTTAGCAACCATCCACAAAAAAAACGGATGCGGATGACAAACGGATGGCTTCCGTTGGTCATCCGCATTTTTTGCGGACCCATTGACTTCTATGGGTCCGCAAACCATTTTTTGCGGACAAGAATAGGACATGCCATATTTTTTTTGCGGACGTGAAATGCGGACAGCGGACGCGGACAGGCAACAGAAGAGGCATCCGCATTTTTAACGGATACATAGAAATGAATGGGAAACCATCCGATCCGCAAAAAAAACGGAACAGAGGCAGCAAAAAACCACTGCCGTGTGCATGTAGGCTAAGGGCTCGTTCACACGACTGTCTGGTTTTGCGGTCAGTTTTTCCGTTTTTGGTTTCAGTAGTGTTTCCGTTCTGCTTCCGTTCCGTTTGGTTTCCATTTGTGATCCGTTTTTTGCAGATCACAAACCGAAATGGAAGCATATAGTAACATAGTAAGGGTGCTTTCACACTAGCGTTTTTCTTTTCCGGCGAAGAGATCCGTCGTCGGGTCTCTACGCCGGAAAGAAACTGATCAGGATTATCCCCATTCTGAATGGAGAGAAATCCGTTCAGGATGCATCAGGATGTCTTCCGTTCAGGATGTGAAAGTTTTTTGGATGGAGAAAATACTGCAGCATGCTGCGGTTTTCTTTCCATCCTGGGATGCAGAGCAAACGGATCCGTCATGACCCCCAATGTAAGTCAATGGTGACAGATCCGTTTTCTCTGCCACATTCTGCCACAATAGAAAACGGATCCGTCCTCCATTGTCTTTCAATGGAGTTCAAAACGGATCTGTTTTGACAATTTTAAAAAATAGTTTAAGTTAACCGGTTCAACCCCCCTAGCTTAAACACCCTTAATGACCAGGCCACTTTTTACAATTCTGCACTACACTACTTTCACCGTTTATTGCTCCGTCATACAACTTACCACCCAAATGAATTTTACCTCCTTTTCTTCTCACTAATAGAGCTTTCATTTGGTGCTATTTCATTGCTGCTGACATTTTTACTTTTTTTGCCATTAATACAAATTTAACGACATTTTTGCAAAAAAATGACATTTTTCACTTTCTGTTGTAAATATTTTCAAAAAAACTACATTTCTATATAAATTTTTCTCTAAATTTATTGTTCTACATGTCTTTGATAAAAAGAAAGTCCAATAAGTGTATATTTATTGGTTTGGGTAAAAGTTATAGCGTTTACAAACTATGGTGCAAAAAAGTGAATTTCCGCATTTTGAAGCAGCTCTGACTTTCTGAGCACCTGTCATGTTTCTTCAGGTGCTAGAATGCCAGGAAAGTATAAATACCCCCCAAATGACACCATTTTAGAAAGAAGACAACCCAAAGTATTCGCGGAGGGGCATGGTGAGTTTATGTATGATTTCATTTTTTTTCACAAGTTAGCGGAAAATGACACTTTCTGAGAAAAAAAAAAAAAAAAGTTTCAATTTCTGCTAACTTCTGGCAAAAAAAAAAGAAATCTCAGACGGACTCACTATGCCCCTCAGTGAATACCTCGAGGTGTCTACTTTCCGAAATGGGGTCATTTGTGAGGTGTGTTTACTGTTCTGGCATTTTGGCGAGAGCTAAATTGTGAGCCGCCATGTAAAACCTAAAGGTACTCGTTGGAATTTGGGCCCCTTTGCGCTCCAGGCTGCAAAAAGTGTCACTTATGTGGTATCGCCGTACTCAGGAGAAGTAGGGCAATGTGTTTTGGGGTGTATTTTTACATATACCCATGTTGGGTGAGAGAAATATCTCTCACGCTTTAGGGCCCCTAAAATGCCAGGGCAGTATAAATACCCCACATGTGACCCCATTTTGGAAAGAAGACACCCCAAGGTATTCCATGAGGGGCATGGCGAGTTCATAGAAGATTTTTTTTTTTGGGCACAAGTTAGTGGAAATTGATTTTTTATTGTTTTTTCTCACAAAGTCTCCCTTTCCGCTAACTTTTGACAAAAAGTTTAATTTTTCATGGACTCATTATGCCCCTCAGCGAATACCTTGGGGTGTCTTCTTTCCAAAATGGGGTCACATGTAGGGTGTGTTTACTGTTCTGGCATTTTGGGCGGGGCTAAATTGTGAGCCGCCATGTAAAACCTAAAGGTACTTGTTGGAATTTGGGCCCCTTTGCGCACCCAGGCTGCAAAAAAGTGTCACTTATGACTTTTAGGGGCCCTAAAGCGTGAGAAGAAAAATGCGTAAAAATGCCCTCCTAAAAGGTACTCATTAGAATTTGGGCCCCTTTGCGCATCTTGGCTGCAAAAAAGTGTCACTCATGTGGTATCGCCGTACTCAGGAGAAGTAGGGCAATGTGTTTTGGGGTGTATTTTTACATATACCCATGCTGGGTGAGAGAAATATCTCTGTAAATTGACAACTTTGAGTAAAAAAAATTAAAAAGTTGTCGTTTACAGCGATATTTCTCACAAAAAGTATGGGTATATATAAAAATACACCCCAAAACACATTGCCCTACTTCTCCTGAGTACGGCGATACCACATGTGTGACACTTTTTTGCAGCTAAGATGCGCAAAGGGGCCCTAAAACCAATGAGTACCTTTAGGATTTCACAGGCCATTTTTACGCATTTGGATTCTCACGCTTTAGGGACCCTAAAATGCCAGGACAGTATAAAAACCCCACAAGTGACCCCATTGTGGAAAGAAGACACCCCAAGGTATTCCGTGAGGGGCATGGCGAGTTCACAGAAAAAAAAAAAATTGGCACAAGTTAGCGGAAATTGATTTTTTCTTTTTTTTTTTTTTACAGTCTCATATTTCACTAACTTGTGACAAAAAATAAAATTTTGCATGAACTCGCCATACCCCTCACTGAATAGCTAAAATGGGGTCACATGTGGGGTATTTATACTGCCCTGGCATTTGAAGGTCTCCGCAATCATTACACGTATGGCCAGCATTAGGAGTATCTGCGATTCTCCTTAGGCCCCATGCACACGACCGTTGTTTGTTTCCGCGTCCGTTCCGTTTTTTTTCACGGATAGGATGCTTCCCCATTCATTTCAATGGGTCCGTCAAAAAATGCGGATGGTCAACCGTTTTTGTTCCGCATCCGTGATCCGTGTTTTCAAAAAAATAGTGCATGTCCTATTTTTTTCACGTTTGCGGACAAGGATAGGCATTTTTACAATGGATCTGCCATAAAAATCGGATCCGTAAAAAAAAACGGTCCGTCATCCGTTTTTTTTGACGGACGCAAAATTTCCAGGAGGAGCGGAAGCGGAGGCAGGCAACGGTCGTGTGCATGTAGCCTTATATTGAGCATACCGGTAATGAGATTTTTTTTTTCCGTTCAGCCTCTGGGCTGAAAAAAAAAAAAAAATGAACGGCACAGATTTTTTCATTCACATCGATCAATGTGGATGAAAAAATCTCTGCCAAAATCAGTGACTGCGGTGCGGTGGGCTGGGCGCTAACTACCTAACAAGTAGCTAACTAACTGGCGGTGATAAGGGACCCTTATGCCCCATTCACACGTCCGCAATTCTGTTTGCGGAACGGAATTGTGGACCCATTCATTTCTATGGGGACAGACTTTGTCCCGTTCGGATCCGGATTTACGGATCCGCGCTTCCGGGTCTGCACTTCCATTCCGCAAAAATATAGAACATGTCCTATTCTTGTCCGCAATTGCGGACAAGAAAAAGCATTTTCTATATAGTTCTGGCAATGTGCGGATCTGCAAAATGCGGAAAGCACATTGCCGGTGTCCGTGTTTTGAGGATCTGCGGATCCGCGGATCCGTGAATCCACGGATCCGCAAAACACATATGGACGTCTGAATTGAGCCTTACAAGGGGTGTGATCAATGACAGGGGGGTGATCAGGGGGTCTAGATGGGGTGATCAAGGGGTTAACAAGGGGTTAATAGGTGAGGGGGTGGGGGTTAGTGTAGTGTTTGGTGCAACTTTACATAGTTACCTGGTCCTCTGGTGGTCGATCCCAGCAAATGGGACCACCAGAGGACCAGGTAGCAGCTATATCAGACGCTGTTCACAAAACAGCGTCTGATATAGCTCTTTGATGCGATTTAATTTGCATCTACAGCCTGCCAGCGATGGATCATCACTGGCAGGCTGTAGTAGAACTCCTGAGACGCGCTTCACTGTGAACTCGCGCGCGCGTTCACAGGAAGTCTCGGCTCTCACGAGATGACGCGCCGATGCGTCGTCTCAGAGCTACAGGACCGCCCGCAGGACGCATCCCTGCGTTAGGCGGTCCTGTAGCGGTTAATACAAGCGGATCCATTCAAACGGATGCATGCAGTTGTATTATCTTAACTGAAGAGTTTCTTTCCGGCATAGAGCCCCGACGATGGAACTCTATGACGGAAAAGATAAACGCTAGTGTGAAAGCACCCTTACATAGTATATAAGGCCCGAAAAAAGACATTTCCCCATCCAGTTTGGCCTGTTATCCTGCAAGTTGATCCAGAGGAAGGCAAAAAAAAACCCTGTGAGTTAGAATCCAATTTTCCCCACTTAGGCCTCATGCACACGAACGTGTGCACCCCGTGCCCGTATTGCGGGCCGCAAATTGCGGCCCGCAATGCTCGGGCACCGGCCGTGGGGCATCTGCAGCGGATCGTGGACCCATTCACTTGAATGGGTCCGCGATCTGCCCGTTCCGCAAAAAGATAGGACATGTTCTATCTTTTTGCGGGACGGAAGTACGGAACGGAACCCCCCGGAAGCACTCTGTAGTGCTTCCGTAGTGTTCCGTTCCGTCATTCCATTCCGCACCGTTCTGCATCTCCGGATTTGCGGACCCATTGAAATGAATGCGGAATGGCCACGGAATGGTGCCCGTGTATTGCGGATCAGCAAATGCGGTCCGCAATACAGGCACGGGGTGCACATACAGGTTCGTGTGCATGAGGCCTTAAGGGGAAAAACTTCCTTCCCGACTCCAATCAGGCAATCAGAATAAGGCTACATGCACATGACCATATGTGTTTTGTGGTCCGCAAATTGCAGATCCACAAAAAAAACGGAGGGCATCCTTTTTTTTGCGGATCCATTTTTTAAACAAATCCATTGTAATAATGCCTATCTTTGTCCCCAATGAGAAACAAATAGGACATGCACTATTTTTTTTGCAGAATGGAACCATGGACAACGGACACGGAACACAAACGGTTGACTATCAGCCTTTTTTTTGCTGACCCATTGAAATTAATGTGTCCCCATCCTATCTGAAAAAAAAACGGACGCAGAGAAAAACAACTGTCGTGTGCATGTAGCCTAAGGCCTCTTTCACACGAGCGTGTGCGGATTAGGTCCGGATGCGTTGCGGATGTGTTCAGAGAAAACTGTGCGATTTCACAGGCAAAGCCATTCAGTTTTGCCTGCGATTGCGTTCAGTTGTTCAGTTTTTTCCGTGCGGGTGCAATGCGTTTTGATGCGTTTTTCACGCGCGTGATAAAAAACTGAAGGTTTACAAACAACATCTCCTAGCAACCATCAGTGAAAAATGCAACGCACCCGCACCTGCTTGCGGATGCAATGTGTTTTTCACGCAGCCCCATTCACTTCTATGGGACTAGGACTGCGTGAAAAACGCAGAATATAGAACATGCTGCGATTTTCACACAACGCACAAGTGATGCGTGAAAAAAACGCTCATGTACACAGACCCATTGAAATTAATGGGTCAGGATTCAGTGCGGATGCTATGCGTTCACATCACGCATTGCACCCGCATGGAAAACTCGCCCGTGTGAAAGGGGCCTAACTCCCTGGATCAACGACCCATCTCTAGTAGCTATATCATGTAATATTATTACACTCCAGAAATACATCCAGGATGGGCAAAAAATTGGTCTGGGCATAACATTTTTAATAGATGCTTCCACAAAAACGGAACGGATATAGAAGACATACGGATGCATTCCGTATGCATTCTGTTCTTTTCACAGCCGCATTGACTTGAAGGGAGCCACGGAACATAATTTGCGGGCAATAATAGGACATGACTCAAAATGTAGCGTAACGGAAATATGGAAACGGAATGCATACGGAGTACATTCCGTTTTTTTTGCTGACCCATTGAAATTAATGGTTCCGTATATGGACGGTATACGGAACGCAAAAAACGTTCGTGTGAACGAGACCTAAGGCCTTGTTCACATTTCAGTTTATCACTGACGTGTGCTGTCCGCATTTTCTGCGGACAGCACACTTAGGCCTCAAGCACACGACCATATGTGTTTTGTGGTCCGCAAATTGCGGATCCACAAAAAAACGGATGATGTTCCGTATGGCATCCGTTTTTTTTGCGGATCCGTTATTTATTGCGGACCCATTGAAATGAATGGTTCCGCATATGGTCCGCAAAAAAAACGGAACGGACTCAGTAAGAAAATACGTTTGTGTGCATGAGGCCTTACCCATTGATTTAAAAGGGTCTGTTCACATTTCAGCATGTTTTTACTGACCGTGGGGCCATGAAAAAATCAAGGGGACATGCACTACTTTGATCCGTGATGCAGACTAAGCACTCTCTTTGAAGTCTATGGCGGCTTTCAGACGAGCGTATTGAAATCCGTCAGTATTCTGGTTTAGGATCCTGATGATATACCATCAGTATTGTCATCAGGATTGCTTCAGGATTTCATCAGGATTTACATGCTTATTTCTTCCCTCCTTCATTATTTATGCACTGCACAGACTGTAATGTGCGTATTTGGAAACAAATCCGCACAAAACTTGGACATGCTGCGGATTTTAAATACTGATGGAAATGAATCGCCCATGTAAGTATCTCTATTCATTAAAATTAGCAGCTAATTTTGGTACATTAAATCCGGACTGTATACGCCTTGCAAATACGCTCATCTGAAAGCGGCCTATGGGTCAGTGAAAATCACTGACACACATCCATCTTGTGTCCGTGTTGCGTCCGTTTTTCACTGAAGACTAATAGGAGATTCTTTGGAAATTAATTTTCAGCTGAGCAACGTCAGTGAATTACACATGGATGGTAAAAACAGACACACGGACCAACCACGGATCCTTCACAGAGAGCTTCACAGATGAAACATTATGCTTTTTTTCACGGACATGACACTGATACGGAAATTTGAATAAGACCTAAGGCCTTTTTTACATGAACGACACGGATTTTGTCAGGATGCATTCAGGATACATTCAGTGAAACTCTCACCATTTCGCAAGCAAGTTCAGTCAGTTTTGTCTGCAATTGCATTCAGTGTTTCAGTTTTTTCCACGTGGGTCCAATCAGTTTTGATGCTTTTTCACGAGCATGAAAAAAACGGAAGATTTACAAACAAGATCTCCTAGCAACCCTCAGCTCATGTGCACAGACAAATTGAAATGAATGGGTCAGGTTTCAGTGCGGGTGCCATGCATTCACTTTACGCATTGCACCCGTGCGGAAAACTCGCTCGTGTGAAAGAGGCCTTAAACAAACATAGAAAATGGTAAAGGAGATGGGCCTACCGGCTGTCTCCTTCCCTGCCCACACCACACCCCCTCTTGGCGTGGGCAGGGAGGTCTCAGTTTGGGCAACAAATAATAAATCGCCCCCTAAGTTTATTAGACAAAAAGCTTGTTTGGAAAAGGTCAAAGATTACATTGTAGAACACTTCTTAAAAAGTGCGCTATAAAAATCTCAATTGCGCCATAAAATCATACATATGTGAAGTGCGCTATAAAAATCTCAATTGCGCCATAAAATCATAAATATGTGGACAAAAAAAACACTAACCCCCTGAGTGCGGAATTTTTAAGCCACTTTGCATGCCAAAAAATGATAGACAAATAGGCGTACCTTTTAAATGTGTTGTCAAGAATGGTGTACCTAAGTTCGAATTTGTCGTAAAATCAGAAAATGGCACAACAATGTTAATAAATTGCGCAGACACAAAAAACAAGGTTATCACGGAGAGAAGTGGTGTTGCAGACACTTTAGTAAATGTGCCCCATTCACTGTCGTGTCTGTGCCTGTTTTAGGCATAAAAATGCTGTTTTAGACAGTCTTATTTTTTTTAAGCTCACTCGTGCCACATTTTCATGCGCGTATTAATTAGAACCAGTATTAGGCCTCTTTCACATGAGCGTGACTGATTAGGTCCGGAAGTGTTCAGGGAAACTACCACCATTTTGCAAGCAAGTTCAGTCAGTTTTGTCTGCGATTGCGTTCAGTTGTTCAGTTTTTTCCACGCAGGTGCAATGCGTTTGGATGCGTTTTTCATGCGCGTGATAAAAAAACTGAAGGTTTACAAACATCTCTTAGCAACCATCAGTGAAAAACGCACCGCAACCGCACATGCTTCCGGATGCAATGCGTTTTTTACTGAAGCCCCATTCACTTCTATAGGGCCAGGGCTGCGTGAAAAATAATATAGAACATGCTGCATTTTTCACGCAAAGCAGCACTGATGCGTGAAAAAAAAAAATGCTTATGTACACAGACCCATTGAAATGAATGGGTCAGGATTCAGTGTGGGTACTATGCGTTCACATCACGCATTGCAACCGCGCGGACAACTCGATCGTGTGAAAGGGGGCTTAGTGAATATGAAACTGTTGTACTGATAAAGAACCACTACTGCAGCCCGCATACAGCGGGTCAACAATACACGGGCACTGGCCGTGTGCACCTCACATATCGGATGCTGACCCATTCACTTGAAAGGGCCCACAATCCAGGAGATGCGATGCGGAACAGAAGCACGTGGTGCTTTCGTGGTGTTTCTGTCTGTGCCTCCGCACCGAAAAAAAATAGAACATGTTCTATTTTTTTACGGTGCGGACGGATCACGGACCCATTCAAGTTGAATGGGTCTCAATCCATCCTGGCCACCACACAGATGTTGCCCTGCATTGGGTACCACAAATTGCGGTCCCCAATGCACGGAATGGCTGCACAGCGGCCGGGTGCATGAGGCCTAATGCTAATATGCCTAGTATAATTTATGAAGTTCTATGAGCCTTTTGATAAGTAGTCGACAAAAAAAAGACAGATGAAGCAAATATACTTTTCTAACTGAAAGCCTAAAAACAGGTGATCTTAATAAATGTGCCCCACAAACTCCATGCAGTGGCCTGGGTCAGATTGCAAACCTAGGACCCCAGAGCTGCGAGGCACCTCTGCTAACCATTGGGCCATCGGTGGTTAACACAGCAGTTTGTGCTATTCCCAGCATTTTGTATTTACTACAGTAAGGAAATTACAGATGTTTTGCGGTTGGGGTTTCATTTTTAGCCAGATTTATTACTTGAAAAAAGTCCTCTCCAGTCCCCTAGATGGAACCAATAAATCATTTTTTATTCCCTGCCTTCCAAGACCTATAGGGGCACATTTATTAAGCTCACTTTTTTTTTTTTTTAACAGGCATATTGGCAAAGTTTGTCTTTAATTTGCGACTCACTTATTATCCATTAATAAAGCCTCATTCACACGTCCGTGTTTCACAGATGTGTGCTGTACGTGTTCTCCATGGACAGCACACGTCCCCATTCATTTTAATGTGAGAATTCAGACATCAGTGTTTTAGCACGGTCCGTGGGTCAGTGTTTTTAGCACGGATGCATGCTCTATTTTGTCCATGTTATCATCCATCACGTCCATTATATGGGTCCGTGAAAACCACGGATGCAACATGGATGCCAGAAGAGATGCTTTGAAAATTATTTTTCAGCTGTTCAGTGTCAGTGAAACACGGATGCAACGCGGACAGCAAAAAACGGACACACAGATCCTTCACGGATGCATCACTGACCACCTGCTCACGGATTTGAGTGCGGGCACGGACGTGGGAATGAGGCTTAAGTCTGGTTTGTCTTTTTTGGTTGAAGTCTAACATCTAGGGCAGTGATCAGCAACCTCCTTGGCTGTTCTCAGAACTCCTAGAGAAGTGAATGGAGCATGCTGAGAGTCGTAGTTTCACCACAGCTGGAGTGCCGGAGGTTGCTGATCCCTGATCTAGGGGGTCATTTATTAAGACCATCGTTTTAGACATCCTTCTTAATAACCCCTGATATGCCAAAGTTATGAAGAGGCACAGACCTGGCGTGAGCAGGGAAAAGTCACAGATTGTTGTAGCTAACTTCTTTGCGCCGCAATCGGTGGCAGAAATATGGCTAATATGGGTGCATTTCTGGATAGTAAGTGACCACCCCCCTAGTGGTTGTTTTGTTGCAAGACAGATTGAAATTCACTAAACTGGTCTAATTAGTATGTGCATAAAAATGTGGCACAAGTGAGCTGAATTTTGCCTCATGTCTCGATGAAAGTAGGCATATTGTGGCGCAACTCACCACTGAAAACAAAGACAGAAAAGTGCACCAGTCCTGGGGTGGCGTAGAAATTAGACTGTTTTTACAAAACAAAATCTGGCACAAAATTAGGTGCACTTACATTAATAGGATGGAAATTAGGTGCAAAAGTTATAAAAAATTTGGCGCTAAACCAGTTGGTAAAAATGAGACCCAAATAATAAGATGGTGATAAAAAGGCTTTATACTTATTTTGACATTCGTTCACAATTCGTTTGGTGGTAAAAGGTGAATTGCATTATGGATTCCGTTACCATGGACCATAACGCAATTCTATGACGGAATGCATAACAGAATGCCTTTAGAGGCATTCCGTTATTCATTCTGTCATAATAGAAGTCCCATTTTCACTATGCAGGGGAGTTCTCTCCTTGAGGCTGGGTTCAGACTTGAGCGTTCAGACTTTGATACGCGCGTTTTATGCGCATTTTTGTCGCGCGTATTACAGCGTGTTTTTGGAAATAGGAAACGCGCATCGTACGTGCATTTGTGTGATTGACCACTGTGGCGTCAATCACAATACGCGCGACAATACGCCCCAAAGAAGCTCCTGTACTTCTTTAGGCGTAGGGCGTTTTACAGCGCGTTCGTACGCGCTGTAAAACGCTCAGGTGAGAAACATGCCCATAGGGAAACATGGGTTTTCGCCTGTTGAGCGTTTTACAGCGCGTAGGAACGCGCTGTAAAACGCTCAAGTCTAAACCCAGCCTAAATTTAGATTGAGCAGAAGAAAACTCCCTTTTTCTCGGATGAATGAGTGGCAGATGTTAGTCGTGTGAACATACCCCATGAGACTAAAATTCAGCAAAAAAATGTATTGCCTGTGGTTTTTGAGGTGGAAAAGCCAGCAAATTTCACCCTTCCCATTGCAGAGTGAAGAGAAATCTGCTGAATATATTGATATCTTGCAGATTTCAAATCTGCAATTCCCCACCATTTCCGCTGCATTCTCATCTACTTTGCTGGTACTGTAAAGCGCTGCTGATTTACTGCATGCAAACCCGCAACAGGAAGTCCACAGCTAAGGCATGCACCTCATCATAAATTAGGCGCACCTCCAGTAGTTTGTGGGTGTAAAAACTAAAAAATCAAATCACCTTCTAGAAACCCCTGGGCCAGGAAAGGCGCCAACCGCCCTATATACCACTACCTCCAACAAAAAGGTCATGCGCCAATTTATAACAAAAGTTCCTTTATTGACCAATCATTAAAACATTATACATAAAATCCATGATTACATAAAGATAAATAGACTATCAACAAGTGGAGGGGCGTACACCCCTGGTCAGTAAGGATCTCTCCCGCCTATATTAGCCAAAATTATAATACGTAAATTGTGAAAGGTATAATACCTAACAAATATATGGCTTTCCTCACTTACTCTGTTGCCCACTCTGAACAACACACTGAGCCCATGGATACCATCCGGGGTCCAAGTCAATCACATGGTACCCGGGAGGAATAAAACATATGCGCTCTGTTCAGAGAGGGAAAAATCAGATGTACAAATACATGAGGAAAATAATCAACCACAGCTAACTCTAAGGTGCACTTACGGGAGGATACAATACCGAACAAGGGTGGACGCCGTCACCTCAGCCCCAACGCGCGTTTCGCTACCTGCTTTTTCACAGGGGCGTAACTTTCATGGATCTCCGCGGGCATATAAAGGGCGTGGCCACGCCTCTCTGCGTCCTGAATTGATGACGCGGCCACCACAAGATATTCATCATACAGTCAACAATATATCATAATATGAGAATCCCCAGCTGATGTAGTTCCTACCACATAAAAGCACAAAGGCAACCCCCCTGTCTCCTAGTATTCTCCTCAAATAACCATATTCCGTGTCTGCATTCATACCGGAAGCCGGAAATGCTATCGACGCCATCTTGAATGAGGGCAAATGCAGCGGCATTCCTGTGAAATTACTCAAAACACCTATTCGTTGATCGTAAAATATAACAAATATGTCTAGTCGAGGGAGATACCCACGAATAGGTGTTTTGAATAATTTCACAGGAATGCCGCTGCATTTGCCCTCATTCAAGATGGCGTCGATAGCATTTCTGGCTTCCGGTATGAATGCAGACACGGAATATGGTTATTTGAGGAGAATACTAGGAGACAGGGGGGTTTGTGCTTTTATGTGGTAGGAACTACATTAGCTGGGGATTCTCATATTATGATATATTGTTGACTGTATGATGAATATCTTGTGGTGGCCGCGTCATCAATTCAGGACGCAGAGAGGCGTGGCCACGCCCTTTATATGCCCGCGGAGATCCATGAAAGTTACGCCCCTGTGAAAAAGCAGGTAGCGAAACGCGCGTTGGGGCTGAGGTGACGGCGTCCACCCTTGTTCGGTATTGTATCCTCCCGTAAGTGCACCTTAGAGTTAGCTGTGGTTGATTATTTTCCTCATGTATTTGTACATCTGATTTTTCCCTCTCTGAACAGAGCGCATATGTTTTATTCCTCCCGGGTACCATGTGATTGACTTGGACCCCGGATGGTATCCATGGGCTCAGTGTGTTGTTCAGAGTGGGCAACAGAGTAAGTGAGGAAAGCCATATATTTGTTAGGTATTATACCTTTCACAATTTACGTATTATAATTTTGGCTAATATAGGCGGGAGAGATCCTTACTGACCAGGGGTGTACGCCCCTCCACTTGTTGATAGTCTATTTATCTTTATGTAATCATGGATTTTATGTATAATGTTTTAATGATTGGTCAATAAAGGAACTTTTGTTATAAATTGGCGCATGACCTTTTTGTTGGAGGTAGGGGTGTAAAAACTACTTCAGCACCAGACTGCAGTTCTTTTGGCTGTTTCAAGTCGCAACAATGCTAATAAATTGTGCAGACACAAAAAAAACAAGGGTATCAAGGACAGAATGTGACAAAAAAGTGGCGCAGACACTTAAGTAAATTGTACTTCACGACAGCGGCAAATTGAGTCAAGATTTAGCAAAAATTTTGAAAAATTTGCAATTTTCAAAATTTCTATTTCTCTGCTTTTAAGACAGATATAACTCCATAATACCCCCATTTTAGAAACTACACCTCTCAAGTTATTAAAATATGATATTACTATCATTGTTATTGGCTCATGTACCCGGTCATTGTTCAGCTGTTCCGTGCATTGAGGACCGCAATTGGCAATCCCTAATGCACAGGCAACATCGATGTGGATTCCGCAGATGGATCCAGAACCATTCAACTTGAATAGGTCCGTGATCTGACCGCACCACAAAAAATAGAACATGTTCTATTTTTTTGCGGTGTGGAGGCACGGAGAGAAGCCCCATGGAAGCACTCTGTAGTGCTTCTGTGGGGTTGTGTGCCTCTGTTCCTCACTGACCTTCCAGATTGCAGACCCAATACAGGCACGGCCAGACAACGGCCATGTGCATGAGCCCTAACTCTTCAGGTGTTGACACAAAAATTAAAGAAAAACAGAGGAGAAATTTCAAAATTTCACTTTTTTGGGCAGATTTACCATTTTAATCCGTTCAGCAAGGGTTAACAGCAAAACAAAACAAATTTCCAAAATACGCTTTTTTATGGATCAATTTAGTTGAAGTCACTTTGTGGGGCTTACATAGTAGAAAGATCTATAAATTATCCCATTTTTGAAATGACACCCTTCAAATTATTCAAAACTGATTTTACAAACTTTGTTTAAAGCGAACCTGTCACCTGCGTTTTACCTCTTAAGCTGTTAACTGTACCTTATAGATCATTGTAACCTTGTTTCCAAACAGGTGTTCTTCGTTTTTCTGGGGTTTATATTCCTGAAAAAATCACTTTATAATCTCCTGCTCTGCTGCGTCTGAAGTCACCAGACAAGTCAAGGAGGCAGACCCTCCTTGACTGCTGGATGCGACTCCCCCGCCCTAACCCCGCCTCTCATCCCTATGATTGACACTAGGTCTTCTGCCCGGGACCGCGCTGGTCTCGGCGGCGCATGCGCCGTCTGCCTTCATAGCAGCGCGATCCCGAGCCTCGCGCTGAGTGAAGCGCGATCCCCATGCTAGATCGCGCTTGCGCACTTCTCTCCTCTCTAGCCGGGCCGCTGGTGAAATGCAGATCACTCAGCGCGAGGCTCGGGATCGCGCTGCTATGAAGGCAGACGACGCATGCGCCGCCGAGACCAGCGCGGTCCCGGGCAGAAGACCTAGTGTCAATCATAGGGATGAGAGGCGGGGTTAGGGCGGGGGAATGGCATCCAGCAGTCAAGGAGGGTCTGCCTCCTTGACTTGTCTGGTGACTTCAGACGCAGCAGAGCAGGAGATTATAAAGTGATTTTTTCAGGAATATAAACCCCAGAAAAACGAAGAACACCTGTTTGGAAACAAGGTTACAATGATCTATAAGGTACAGTTAACAGCTTAAGAGGTAAAAAGCAGGTGACAGGTTCGCTTTAACAAGAATTAAAGGAAATGGAGTTGAAATTTCAAAATGTTTTCAGATTTTTATCAATTTTTTTCCTGTAAGGCAGTAAGGGTTAATGTTTAGAGTTGAGCGAACACCTGGAAGTTCGGATTCGCCAGGTTCGGCCGAACTTCATTGCAAAGTTCAAGTTTGGGACCCGAACTTGACCCTGAACCCGTACCACATTGAAGTCAATGGGGACCCAAACTTTGGGGCACTAAAATGGCTCTAAAAGAGTCATGAAAAGGGCTAGAGGGCTGCAAAAGGCAGCAAAATGTGGGTAAGGGAAATTACTTAAAATAAAATACATACAAATTGAAAATAATAATCTTGAACTAGGAGGAAGAGGTCCATATGAAGTAGGAGGTTGAGGAGTCGGTGGACGCGGCTGTGTACATGAAAGCAGCGGTGTAGGTGGAAGCGGCGGTGGAGGAGGAAGAGGTAGCCAACACTTTTTTTTTTTTTAATTTGGGTAGACCACAAAACATTGTGGAAGATATAAAATAAAACAAAGAGAAAGTGCGCTAGAGTATAACAATGGCTGTGTGAGGCTAGTATGCCCAATCTGGAGACCCAGAAGTTGAATGGGGCAGACCCATTAGTCAGTACGTGTAGGCGTGTGCACACATAATGTTCCACCATGTTACTGGAATGCTGCCTCCTGCTAAGACGTTCCATATCAGCTGGTGGTGCTGGTTCTTGTGGCACGCTGACAAAGCTATTTCACATTTCGGCCATGCTAACTCTGCCTTCTGAGGTGCTGGCGGTGCCCCAGCTGTGTTGGCGACTTCTTCCTCCTCCTCTGCCTTCATCTTATGCTTCCACTGAGGCCCCAGTGTCAGGTGGGAATGTCGTCAGCAGCGCGTCTACCAGCGTGAGCTTGTATGGGGTATAGATCACCCAAAAATCTAAATGCCACCGAATTTACAGAATATATTTCCCAGTCAGGTATGCAGTGCACAGGTAGTTTGAAAGAAAAAAGGGGTACAGATCACCCAGCAATCTAAACGCCCCCGAAATTACAGAATATATTTCCCTGTCAGGTATGCAGTGCAGGGGTACTTTGAAAGACAAAAGGGGTATAGATCACCCAACAATCTCAATGCCGCTGAATTTGCAGAATATATTTCCCAGTCAGGTATGCAGGGCAGGGGTACTTTGAAAGAAAAAAGGGAGCATTCTCGTCATCTGGCATCTATTTGCCCCACTAAATGATTTTTTTGAAAGTGTATAGAAGCCACATGGGGCCCCCACACTGCAGATTTATCATGGAGACATCATGGACATTTTACAGCATATAACAACAGAACCCAACAATCAAAATGCCGCCGAATTTACAGAATATGTTTCCCAATCAGGTATGCAGTGCAGGGGTAGTGTGGCGAAGAAAAAAGGGGTCATGGAGCGTCCCCGTCATCTGGCATCTATTAGCCCCGCTAAAGGATTTTTTTGAAAGTGTATAGAAGCCACATGGGGCCCTCACACTGCAGATTTATCATAGAGACATCATGGAGATTTCATAGCATAAAACTAAACAATCTAAACTCCGACAAATTTACAGAATATATTTCCCATTCAGGTATGAAGTGCAGGGGTACTTTGAAAGAAAAAAGGGGTATAGATCACCCAACAATCTAAACACATGACTTGGGGTTCAGACTGCTTGGCTGCTTTGCAAGGGGGTGTAGTGCAAGATAGATGCCCATGGCCTGCAGATGCCAACTCTGAGCTTTCAGCAGTGGACCAAGTGGGAGACAATGTGAAGGTACTGGAGGCACTGTCAGCCACCCAAACTACTAGCACCTATACGTGTTCTGGCCTCACCATTTGTAGAGCGGCATTCGGGCCTAATAAATAACGTTGAAGGTTCTGTCGCCTGCTCACACCTGAGGAAGATGTTTCATTTGGGCTTGTAGCTGGCACAGATCGACCACGTCCTCTCCCTGCAACAGGAGCTCCACCACCAGCATCAGCACAACTACCAGGGCCACGTCCCTTATTTGATATTCTCCTCATTATTTGCGTTCACCCACCAAACTAACAGATGGTTTATCTCAGGTGACATTTAACTGCCAATAGTCAACAATTAAGTTCACTAATAGTAAGGCAGTGCTGGTGTCATAAATAGAATACATTTCTTTATGTCACACAACAGTGTAATGGAGCAATTCAATACAATTACTTCACTATCACAAAAAATTTGAATTTTCCAGCCAACAATGTAACAGTCGAAGCTAACGGTTTAATTGGACTGTCAGAAATGCAGCGTAGCATCCAAATGTGCTATCTAGCAGAAAAACAGTGTTTTTTTGCAAACAACAATAAAAATGCAGTATGTTACGGTTTTATTGGAGTATCAGAAATGCAGCGTAGAACGTAAATTTTCTATCTAGCACAAAAACTGTGTTTTTTTATAGCAGCAATGTAACTGCAGTACTTAATGGTTTAATTGGAAAGTCAGAAATGCAGCGAAGGATGCAAATTTACTATCTAGCACAAAAATTGTGGTTTTTTTTTATAGCACCAATGTAAATGCAGTATGTTACGGTTTTATTGGACTGTCAGAAATGCTGCGTAGCACGCAACTTTGCTATCTAGGACAAAAAAATGTGCCTTTTTATAGCAGCACTGTAACTGCAGTATGTAACTGTTTAATTGGACTGTCAGAAATGCAGCATAGCGTGTAAATTTATTATCTAGCAAAAAAGTGTGCTTTTTTATAGCAGCAAGGTAACTGCAGTATTTAACGGTTTATTGGTCAGATATGCAGTGCCTGTGGCAGACAGATAAAAAATTAGGTCACAAAAATATGTGACAGACTAATGTAATTGAATCATTTTCACTGCCTGTTATGCACTGCAGGCCGCAGGGGTACTTGACTAGCCAAAAAAGGGAATTTGTCCTCCACTGAGCTACCAGAACAGAATTAAAGTAATGTCCCTGGCACACATGCAGTTCACATGCAGTTGCATGCAATGGCCGCCGACGCCCACCGAACTAGCAGATGGATTAAAAGTTATTTTTCAGTGTCACTGGGCTCAGGGCAGGGTACAAAAATGTAGCATAGCACCCTCAATAATCGCTGTAGTTTGAAGATTGAACAACACCAAGTACACCAGAATTCTTCCCTAATCTCTCCCTCACAGCAGTAGCAGCATCTTATCCCTACACTGGTAAGAGCAGAGTGACCTGCAGTGCTACGTGAATCCAGCCTATATAGAGGCTGGGTCACATGCTGCACTTGGCCAATCACAGCCATGCCATTAGTAAGCATGGCTGTGATGGCTTCTAAGGGCAGACAAGTGAAACGCTTGTTGATTGGCTGCCCTGCAGCCTTTCAAAAAGCGCTAAGAAATCGCCGAACACCGAACCCGAACTTTTACGTAAATGTTCGGGTTTGGGTCCGGGTTCCAAAAACCCTAAAGTTTACTCAACCCTATTAATGTTAAAACAAATCTCAATATTTATTACTCTGATTCTGCAGTTTGCAGAAACATCCCATATGTGGTTGTAAACTGCTGTATGGGCACACAGGAGGGCGCAAAAGGGAAGGGAAGACAACATGGATTTTCAAGGGCAGATTTCACTGGGATAATTTTAAGTTGCCATGTCGCATTTGAAGACCCTATGATGCACCCCTACAGTAGAAACACCCAAAATTGACCCCATTTTGGAAACCACGTGATAAGGGCTCATGCACACGACCATATGTATTTTGCAGTCCGCAAAAAACATGGATGACATCCGTGTGCATTCCGTATTTTGAGGAACGGAACAGGTGGCCCCTAATAGAACAGTCCTATCCTTGTCTGTAATGCAATACATATGGAAATGGAATGCACATTGAGTAATGTCAGTTTTTTTGTGGACCCATTGAAATGAATGTTTCCGCTTAAAAAACAGAACAGACAAGGAAAGAAAATACATTTGTGTGCATGAACCCTAAGGGACAGTTTTATTGGTACTATTTTGGGGTACATATTATTTTTGATCACTCGATATTACGCTTTTTGTGAGGCAAGGTAACCAATAAATGGTGTTCAACTGACAGGTCAGATGTGTTATTTTTAAAGAGCAGGTTGTTACAGATGCGACAATGCCAAATATGTCCATATTTTTTTTTTGTTTCAGTTTTACATAATAAAGCATTTTTGAAAAAAAAACAATCATGTTTTTGTGTGTCCATTTTCTGAATGTCATATTTTTTTTCTGCAGATTATCATGTGTAGGGGCTAATTTTTTGAAGGAAGAGTTGTCGATTTTATTGGTATCATTTTTTGATTGTTCGATATTACACTTTTTTGGGGCATGGTGACCAAAAATGGCGCAGTTTTTATTTTATTTTTTAAAATGTCTATGTCTAATATGTCTAATTTTATTTTTAAAAAAATTATTAAAAATTACTTGATGCAGGGATAGGGGCACTTTTTTTTACTGCAAACTTTTATTTTTTATTTTTATAAAACACTTTTTCCCTTTTTCAGTGTCTGATCCAGCTGTAAGGCCTCATGCACACGACCATATGTATTTTGCGGTCCGCAAAAAACAGATCCGCAAAAAATATGCATGACGTCCATGTGCATTCCGTATTTTGAGGAACGGAACAGCTGGCCCCCTAATAGAACAGTACTATCCTCGTCCGTAACGCGGACAATGTTTTATTTTTTCGCGGAACAGAAATGTGGACATACGGAAACGGAAAGAGTAACTGTTTTTTTTTTTGCGGACCCATTACAATGAATGGCTCCGTTTACGGTCCGCAAAAAAAAATGTAACGGACACGGAAAGAAAATACATTTGTGTGCATGAGGCCTAAAAGTGGAAAGCCACAAGCAAAACCCACAGCATAAATTGACATGATGCAGCCTAAAACAGAAGTCAGCTTATGCTGTGGGTGTTCTCCGCAGAGAATGTACGAGATTTCTGAAAGCTTAGTAAATGCTGTGGATTTTACATCAAAACTCCATGTGTCCTTTCTGCAGATTATAGAACATGTCCTATTTTTGTCCGTATTGCAGACAAGGATACTCATTTCTAGTAATGGGAGTGAGAAAAATTTGAATTTCAGATGGAAAGTATACTGGCGTGATCGTGTACAAGAGGACTTATTTTGACATCAGCAGGAAGTGATTTCCTGACCAGCGCCGTAGTACTACAGGGGCAGGGGACCCCTGCTGTATGCTCCAGCATCAGTGAAAACACCGATGCCAGCTCATTATCCCTTACTATCCTGCTGTCAGCGCTGACCGCGGCATGTGGGGGGTCTGTGGAGGGAGGGAGCTCCCTTCCCGTCCCCATGGGGTCCCCATGCTGCTGTGACCAGGGCCATTTCTGCCATGCCGCCTCAGGTGGCAGTTTTCTGTATTTTTGAGGGGGCGGCATTCACACAGCAGTTAAACACTGCTGGATGCCACCAGTGTTCCCTTTAAAGGGGTTCTCCAGGAATTAAGAAAATAAAAATACTTCAATATTACTTTATTATAAATATATTCCCAAATACCTGTCATTAGTTATAATGCCTCAGTTTGTCTGGGGAGCAATCATTGGGAGAAATAAAATGGCCACCATCCTATTAGTACACACAAAACCTGTCCTAATCACACAGGAGGACAAGTTACTTCCCAACAATGAGCTAAAGAGCTGCCTCATCCCCCTCTCTGCTCTTCTTGTCAGAGATTATGATCCTGAATACAGATGATAAGATCTGCAGCTGAATCTGGGGCCGGAGGGATAGGCCGGGGGCAAGTGTGCACTAGCAGCAGCACGGATCCGACAGACTGTTGACCTGCCGGAACAGCCTGCCGGAGTTCCTTGCTGCTAGTGTGAAAGTACCCTAACAAAGCAGTTGTCCCACATTTTTGTCATTCTGATTCTGAGCGCTCTGTACAGTATTAGAATGTATTGGCTCAGATGACCCGAAGTTATTACTTCGTAAAGTCTTGCGTGACTTCGCGTAATAACGTCATAGATTAATTTTTACTGTAAAAAAGGTACCACTTGGAACCAAACCTGAGTTCGGGAAACGGGTTTTTTACAGTAAAAATATCTAAAAAATATATATGCAGTGCTCTCGCCCCCCCAACCGCTTAGCTCCCCGCGCTCCTCCCCTCCTTCAGGCCGGTAGCGTGCTGATTGGTGAAGCGACTTTTCCCTGCTCCACCATTCAGCCTGCAGGCACGATCTCGCTGCCGGCCTGTGTGGGTGGAGCCTGCAGCCCAGAAATATGCATAAGTTCCGCCCACACAGGATGGCAGAGCGATCTGTGCCTACAGCAGGGGAGAGAGGACAGTGAGTTTCAGGAACGGGACAAGGTGAGTAGTTACTGTGTTTTATTGTTGTTGTTTTTTAACACAGAGTAGGCACAGATGTCTACTACAAAGGGGGCACAGAGGAGAGGGCATTAATACTACAAAGGGGGCACAGTGGGCATTACTACCATAAGGGGGTACAGTGGGCATTACTACTACAAAGGGGGCAGAGTGGGCATTACTACTACAAAGGAGGAGGGCATTACTACTATCAAGGGGGCACATTGGGCATTACTACCATAAGGGGGGCAAAAAGGGCATTACTACTGCAAAGTGGGCACAGAGGGCATTATTGCCGTTAAAGGGGCACAGAGGGCTTTTCTACTATAAAGGGGGCACAGAGGGCATTGCTACTATAAAGGGGTACAGAGCGCATTGCTACTATAAAGGGGGCACAGAGGGCATTACTACTATGAAGGGGGCACAGAGGGCATTGCTACTATAAAGGGGGCACAGAGGGCATTGTTACTATAAAGGGGACACAATAGGCATTATTACTATGAAGAGGGCACAATGGGCATTACTACTGTGAAGGGGCACAATGGGCATTACTACTGTGAAGGGTGCACAGTGGTCATTACTACTATGAATGGGGCCCAGAGTGCATTACTAATGTGAAGGGGGCACAAAGAGGGCATAACCACTCTGAAGGGTGCATAACTATTATGGGGGCACAGAGTGGGCATTCTGACTGTGAGGGGGGAACACTGGGCATTACTACTGTGAAGGCAGCACAATGGGCATTACTACTGTTAATGGGCCACAGAGTGCATTACTACTCTGAAGGGGACACAGACATGGCATAACTACTGTGAGGGGGTACAAAGAGGGTATTACCACTGTGAAAGGGGCACAGATTTGTTTGTCCCTCTGTGTGTCTGTCCCTGTGTGTGTGTGTTTGTGTCCCTGTGTGAGTGTGTCACCATGCCTATAGTGTTTGCATCAGGACATTATGTGCAGGGCAAGGAGAAGAAGAAGAAAGAAGAGGAGGAAACACCACCAGCATGGAGTCCGTGGAAGAGCCACAGGGAGGCACACTAAGGACGTAGGTAACACTACCACATTATCAGCACTAGTGTTATATGTGGTTGTACATAGGACTTCAGGTAACACTACTAAATTTTCTGTTACAGCCATCACTGTTATCTGTGCTGTTACAAAGGACTGTAGGTAACATCTACTATAGTATCTGTACTGAGAGATTTATCACTGTGTTACCTGTGGTGTTACATAGGACTGCAGGTGATATCAATAACATTATCTGTACTTGTACCGCTCCAGATCTGGCAGGACAGTCTCGGAGTTCGGTTGCTTCATACTATTTTTTAATGGCAGGGGGGCGCCATTTAAATTTTTGACTCAGGCAGCAGATGAGCTAGAATCGGCCCTGGCTGTGATGGGGACCCGATGGCCTTCCTTAGGCATCGTGGCTGCCTTTCCTGTTAGCCTGTGAGATACAGCCCCCTGGATCTCACAGGCAGGAAGGCTGTAATTGTATTGCAGTAAGTAATACACTTACAGCCAATGCATTACAATACAGATGTATTGTAATGCATTGGAGAGGGGATCAGACCCCCATAAGTTGGGGGGGAGAAAAAGTTTTATTTTAATTTATTTTATAACACACCCTCTTTTTTTTTTTTTAAACACACACACACTCTTCCTGAACCTTACTACTCCCCCTTGCTGAGTGAATTCACCTGTGCGCCCCCTGCATAGAAACAACATGCTGAAGCCTAATTTGTCCGCCCCTTCCCCCGCCTGTCTAACAGCACAGCGGCCTGTGCAATACTTTATCGAGCGGGCACATGCTGTGCCCTGCACCCTACGTGTCATGCCGCGTGGGGAGAAGAGCGTGTCTCCCTGGCAGACCGCTCCGGTGCGGTGCTGCTCCCCCTTACCAAGGGAGCCGACACACCGCCGGCAGGACTTAAAGCAACGATGCTGCTGGATGAGACAGCTACTTATCTCGACCGTATAAAGTCGGGGCCAGGAACTGCCGTGTAGCGCTGCACCCTTGTTGCTCCCTGAGGACGGTATGTAGAGCTCCTACACCATACGCTGGAGACGACGTTCACTGTGGGAGGGGACGCCCGGCCAGATATAGTCATCATCGCCCCTCCCACAAATACAGGCCAATAAATCGGCCATAACACATATTGCAAATGCAAATTTGCATCAATAGCGCAGATTTTCGCAATCACAAATATTTTGGAACACTCTATCTGCATATAAAGTTGTTCTGCAATGCATGCGAAATGTAGTCAAATACAGTGCTGTAATGTGACATTACTTACAGTGATCAGGAGTTCTTACTCACCGTCGTGGTTGTCCCTAGGTGAGTGTTGGGCTTACCGCGACTTATGCATTGACAGCACAGGCTGCAGATTGCAACACTATTGTCAGCAGCTGACACGTTAAAAAAAGCCCACACTGCGAAGCCATGTGCCGGCATCCTGGGAGCACCAGATGTGACCGTGTATGGTAGATGGCTTGCACCAGATACATTTGCCGTCTGCTTTTTCCCTCTTGTGCACTGCAAGTTCTGTCTGCTTCTCCTCTTTCTCCTCAATCTCTGATGCTCCGTCTCTCCTTCTGAACTCCCCTCCTCTTCCTCTCTTGTGGGCACCCACGTCATGTCCATCGACACGTCATCATTGTCACCTTCACCACCACTGACATTTGAGATCTCTGAGTAGGCAGCAACAGTGGGGACCTCCCTCTTTGGGCTGATCTGGGTACTGTCGTCAGACCGCTGGGTGGCAGCCGTTGCTACCTCCTCTTCCTCATCCAATGCCAAGAATGTCTGCACATTGGTAAGGTCTGGTAAAGGATGGGAAAATAATTCTCCTGACTCAAGTGGAGGGGCTATGGTGATGGCGGTGGTAGAGGTGTTGTCTATGGGGGTGCACACAGTCGTAAGGCTGAGTGAGCCACTCAACCAACTCTGGTGTATCCTTTGAAATAATCGCACGCACCATCTCCAACTTCCTACTTAGGCTCCAGCCTGATGCAACTGCCCGACCCCTAGCACCCCTGCGGAATGGCCTGCCTCTCATTTTCAAAATGACCCTGTGCCTAAGTCCCTAGAGAAGAGCAGTATTAGTAAAAGCAGGTATATCAAACCCCTTAATCAGTATTTCGTGGAAGCAGGTATATCGCACCCCTCAATCAGTATCTTGTGCAAGCAGGTATATAGAACCCATTAATCGGTATTTTGTGGAAGCAGGTATATTGCACCCCTCATTCAGTATTTTGTGGAAGCAGGTATATAGAACCCCCTAATCAATATTTGGTGGAATCAGGTATATCGCAGCCCTCAATCTTTATTTTGTGGAAGCAGGTATATAGAACTCATTAATCTGTATTTTGTGGAAGCAGGTATATTGCACCCCTCAATCAGAATTTTGTGGAAGCAAGTATATTGGACTCCTTAATTGGTATTTTGTAGAAGCAGGTATATCGCACCCCTCATTCAGTATTTTGTGGAGGCAGGTATATAGAACCCCTTAATCAATATTTGGTGGAAGCAGGTATATCGCACCCCTCAATCTATATTATGTGGAAGCAGGTATATCGCAGGCCTCAATTAATATTTGGCAGGTATATTGCACCACTCAATAAGTATTTTGTGGAAGAAGGTATATAAAACCCCTCAATCAGTATTTTGTGGAAGCAGGTATAACGCCCTCCTCAATCAGTATTTTGTGGAAGCAGGTATACAGAACCCCTTAATCAATATTTGGTGAAAGCAGGTATATCAAACCCCTTAATCAGTATTTTGTGGAAGCAGGTATATCGCACCCCTCAATCAGTATTTTGTGGAAGCAGGTATATAGAACCCCTTAATCAGTATTTTGTAGAAGCAGGTATATCAAACCCATTAATCAGTATTTTGTGGAAGCAGGTATATCGTAGGCCTCAATCAATATTGGGTGGAAGCGGGTATATCACACCCCTCAATCGGTATTTTGTGGAAGCAGGTATATTGCACCCCTCAATCAGAATTTTGTGGAAGCAAGTATATTGGACTCCTTAATTGGTATTTTGTAGAAGCAGGTATATCGCACCCCTCATTCAGTATTTTGTGGAAGAAGGTATATAAAACCCCTCAATCAGTATTTTGTGGAAGCAGGTATAACGCCCTCCTCAATCAGTATTTTGTGGAAGCAGGTATACAGAACCCCTTAATCAATATTTGGTGAAAGCAGGTATATCAAACCCCTTAATCAGTATTTTGTGGAAGCAGGTATATCGCACCCCTCAATCAGTATTTTGTGGAAGCAGGTATATAGAACCCCTTAATCAGTATTTTGTAGAAGCAGGTATATCAAACCCATTAATCAGTATTTTGTGGAAGCAGGTATATCGTAGGCCTCAATCAATATTGGGTGGAAGCGGGTATATCACACCCCTCAATCGGTATTTTGTGGAAGCAGGTATATAGAACCCCTTAATCAGTATTTTGTAAAAGCAGGTATATCGCACCCCTCCATCAGTATTTTGTGGAAGCAGGTATATCGCACCACATTGTGGAAGCAGGTATAAGAACCCTAATCAGTATGGTAAAGCAGGTATATCGCACCCCTCCATCAGTATTTTGTGGAAGCAGGTATATCGCACCCCTCAATCAGTATTTTGTGGAAACAGGTATATCGCACCGCTCAATCAGTATTTTGTGGAAGCAGGTATATGCACCCCCTTAATCAGTATTTTGTAGAAGTAGGTATACCAAACCCATTAATCAGTATTTTGTGGAAGCAGGTATATCACAGGCCTCAATCAATATTTGGTGGAAGCAGGTATATTGCACCCCTCAATCAGTATTTTGTGGAAGCAGGTATATCAAACCCCTAATCAGTATTTTGTAGAAGCAGGTATATCACACCCCTCAATCAGTATTTTGTGGAAGCAGCTATAAAGAACCTCTTAATCAATATATGGTGAAAGCAGGTATATTGCACCTTTCAATCTGTATTTTGTGGAATCAGGTATATAGAACCCCTTAATCAGTATTTTGTGGAAGCAGGTATATAGAACCCCTTAATCTGTATTTTGAAGAAGCAGGTATATTGCACCCCTCGATCAGTATTTTGTGAAAAAAGGTATATAGAACCCCTGAATCAAACTTTGATGGAAGCATGTATATCGCACCCCTCAATCAATTTCTGGTCGAAGCAGGTAAACCCCTTAAACAGTATTTTGTGGAAGTAGTTATATAGAACTCCTTAATCAATATTTGGTGGAAGCAGGTATATCACACCCCTCAATCAGTATTTTGTAGAAGCAGGTATATTGCAGGCCTCAATCAATAATTGGTGAAAGCAGGTATATCGTACCCCTCAATCAATATTTTGTGGAAACAGGTAAAGAGAACCCCTTAATCAGTATTTTGTAGAATCAGGTATATCGCTCCCCTCAATCAGTATTTTGTGGAAGCAGGTAGATAGAACCCTTTAATCAGTATTTTGTGGAAGCAGGTATATCAAACCCATTAATCATAATTTTGTGGAAGCAGATATATCGCACCCCTCAATCAGTATTTTGTGGAAGCAGGTGTATAGAACCCCTCAATCAGTATTTTGTAGAAGCAGGTATATAAAACCCATTAATCAGTATTTTGTGGAAGCAGGTATATCGCAGGCTTCAATCAATATGTGGTGGAAGGAAAAATAAAATGAGGATGGTGGAGCACCAAGACAGTGAAAGACGTCTGGAATCAGGATGAAGTGAATAAATTAAGTGGTAGGCGGTGCTGGGCTCCGAATCGGTGGGCGCTGCTGGGCTCCAACAAATCGTGGGACAACCCCTTGGGCACCTTATCAAGGTAATTTACATATCAAAAACATCGATTTTCATAAAAATCTAAGACACATAGAGCAGTAACAGTGGGATCATTTTAACCACTTGAAGACCACAGGTTTATACCCCCCTAGTGACCAGGCCCTTTCTTACATATCCGCACTACACTACTTTCACCGTTTATTGCTCGGTCATACAACTTACCACCCAAATGAATTTTACCTCCTTTTCTTCTCACTAATAGAGCTTTCATTTGGTGGTATTTCATTGTTGCTGACATTTTTACTTTTTTTGCTATTAATAAAAATGTAACGAAATTTTTGCAAAAAAATTACATTTTTCACTTTCTGTTGTAAAATTTTTTAAAAAAAACTACATTTCTATATAAATTTTTCACAAAATTTATTGTTCTACATGTCTTTGATAAAAAAAAATCCAATAAGTGTATATTTATTGGTTTGGGTAAAAGTTATAGCGTTTACAAACTATGTTGCAAAAAAGTGAATTTCCGCATTTTGAAGTAGCTCTGACTTTCTGAGCACCTGTCATGTTTCTTCAGGTGCTAGAATGCCGAGATAGTATAAATACCCCCCAAATGACACTATTTTAGAAATAAGACACCCCAAAGTTTTCGCAGAGGGGCATGTTCATGTATCATTTCATTTTTTTTCACAAGTTATCGGAAAATGACACTTTCTGAGGAAAAAAAAAATTATAAAGTTTCCATTTCTGCTAACTTCTGGCAAAAAAAAAAAAACATCTCAGACGGACTCACTATGCCCCTCAGTGAATACCCTGGGGTGTCTACTTTCCGAAATGGGGTCATTTTTGGGGTGTGTTTACAAAAAAAATAAAAATCTCAGACGGACTCACTATGCCCCTCAGTGAATACCTTGGGGTATCTACTTTCCGAAATGGGGTCATTTTTGGGGTGTGTTTACTGTTCTGGTATTTTGGGCGGGGCTAAATTGTGAGCAGCCATGTAAAACCTAAAGGTACTCGTTGGAATTTGGGCCCCTTTGCGCACCAGGCTGCAAAAAAGTGTCACTTATGTGGTGTCGCCGTACTCAGGAGAAGTAGGGCAATGTGTTTTGGGGTGTATTTTTACATATACCCATGCTGGGTGAGAGAAATATCTCTGTATATTGTCAACTTTGTATAAAAAAATTAAAAAAGTTGTCATTTACAGAGATATTTCTCACACCCAGCATGGGTATATGTAAAAGTACACCCCAAAACACATTGCCCTACTTCTCCTGAGCACGGCAATACCACATGAGTGACACTTTTTTGCAGCCTGGGTGCGCAAAGGGGCCCTAATTCCAACGAGTACCTTTAGGATTTCACAGGGCATTTTTACGCATTTGGATTCCAGACTTCTTCTCACGCTTTAGGGGCCCCTAAAATGCCAGGACAGTATAAATACCCCACATGTGACCCCATTTTGGAAAGAAGACACCCGAAGGTATTCCGTGAGAGGTATGGTGAGTTCATGTAAAATTTTATTTTTTGTCACAAGTTAGTGGAATATGAGACTTTGTAAAAAACAAAAATTAAAAAAATAAAAATATCAATTTCCGCTAACTTGTGCCAAAAAAAAAAAATTCTGTGAACTCGACATGCCCCTCACGGAATACCTTGGCATGTCTTTTTTCCAAAATGGGGACACTTGTGGGGTATTTATACTGCCCTGGCATTTTAGGGGCCCTAAAGCGTGAGAATCTAAATACGTAAAAATGCCCTGTGAAATCCTAAAGGTACTCTTTGGATTTAGGGCCCCTTTGCGCATCTTGGCTGCAAAAAAGTGTCACTCATGTGGTATCGCCGTACTCAGGAGAAGTAGGGCAATGTGTTTTGGGGTGTATTTTTATATATACCCATACTGTGTGTGAGAAATATCTCTGTAAATGACAACTTTAAAAAAAAATTTATACAAAGTTGTCAATTTACAGAGATATTTCTCTCACCCAGCATGGGTATATGTAAAAATACACCCCAAAACTCATTGCCCTACTTCTCTTGAGTACGGCGACACCACATGTGTGACACTTTTTTTGCAGCCAAGATGCGCAAAGGGGCCGAAATTCCAATGAGTTACTTTTAGGAGGGCATTTTTTAAATTGATTTTTTATTGTTTTTTCTCACAAAGTCTCCCTTTCCGCTTACTTTTGACAAAAAGTTCAATTTTTCATGGACTCACTATGCCCCTCAGCGAATACCTTGGGGTGTCTTCTTTCCAAAATGGGGTAATTTGTGGGGTGTTTGTACTGTTCTGGCATTTTGGGCGGGGCTAAATTGTGAGCAGCCATGTAAAACCTAAAGATACTCGTTGGAATTTGGGCACCTGTGTGCACCCAGGCTGCAAAAAAGTGTCACTCATGTGGTATTGCCGTACTCAGGAGAAGTAGGGCAATGTGTTTTGGGGTGTATTTTTACATATACCCATGGTGGGTGAGAGAAATATCTCTGTAAATTGACAACTTTGCATAAAAAAATTTAAAAAGTTGTCGTTTACAGAGATATTTCTCACACAAAGTATGGGCATATATAAAAATACACCCCAAAACACATTGCCCTACTTTTCCTGAGTACGGCGATACCACATGTGTGACACTTTTTTGCAGCCAAGATGCGCAAAGGGGCCCTAATTCCCATGAGTACCTTTAGGATTTCACAGGTCATTTTTACGCATTTGGATTCTCACGCTTTAGGACCCCTAAAATGCCAGGGCAGTATAAATACCCCACAAGTGACCCTATTTTGGAAACCCCTGACACCCCAAGGTATTCTGTGAGGGGCATGGCGAGTTCACCGAAAAAAAAAAAATCTGGCACAAGTTAGCGGAAATTGATATATATTTTTTTTTACAAAGTCTCATATTCCACTAACTTGTGACAAAAAATAAAATTTTACATGAACTCCCCATACCCCTCACGGAATACCTTGGGGTGTCTTCTTTCTAAAATGGGGTCACAGGTGAGGTTTTTGTACTGCCCTGGCATTTGAGGGTCTCCGCAACCATTACACGTATGGCCAGCATTAGGAGTTTCTGCGATTCTCCTTATATTGAGCATACAGATAATGAGATTTTTTTTTTCCGTTCAGCCTCTGGGCTGAAAAAAATAAATAAATGAACGGCACAGATTTTTTCATTTGCATCGATCATGGTGGATAAAAAAATCTCTGCCAAAATCAGTGACTGCGGTGGGCGCTAACTACCTAACAAGTAGCTAGCTAACTTGCGGTGATAAGGGACCCTTATGCCCCATTCACACGTCCGCAATTCTGTTTGCGGAACGGAATTGCGTACCCATTCATTTCTATGGGGACAGACTTTGTCCCGCTAGGATTTGGAATTACGGATCCGCGCTTCCGGGTCTGCACTTCCGTTCTGTAAAAATATAGAACATGTCCTATTCTTGTCCGCAATTGTGGACAAGAAAAGGTATTATCTATATAGTTCTGGCAATGTGCGGATCTGCAAAATGCGGAAAGCACATTGCTGGTGTCCGTATTTTGCGGATCCGCAGATCCATGGATCTGCAAAACACATACGGACGTCTGAATGAGCCTTACAGGGGGGTGATTAGTGACAGGGGGCTGACAGGGGGTGATCAGGGGGTGACATGGGTGATCAGGGGTTAATGGGGGTGTGTGTGTAGTGATTGGTGCACTTTACTTATAGTTTCTCTGGTGGTCCCAGACAAAGGGACCACCAGACGAGCAGACAGCAGGCATATCAGACGCTGTTTACAAAACAGCGTCTGATATGCGATTTAAATGCGTTTTTTTCACATCTACAGCCTGCCAGCGCATGATCAGCGCTGGCAGGCTGTAGTTTCAGTTGTCCCGGGTACGATCACATGAACGCGTGCGCACGGCGCACGCGTGCGTTCATGCGAAATCTCGGGTCTCACGAGATGACGCCGACAGGCGTGACTGAGACCTGAGAGAGCCGCCGCGCTGACGCCCATCGGCGTTAGCGTGGTGGCAAGTGGTTAAACACAACAAGGAGACGGATGGGCACACATAAATATCTCGGCGAGGGAGGGTTTGGCGTTAAGTGTCTTGAGTTTATCTTGCGCCGCCCTTCCTAGTGAAGTGAGTACCACATAGGTACTGTCCAACTAAACGGATAAATTTGTATTCTACTGTTATTGAATTGCACTTCATTTTGAGTGAATTTTTATCCGTGTTTTTATCCTTGCTTCTATTATTCTTACTTTTTTAATTATTTTTATTATAATTTTTTCCTAATTTTCTTATGTATCTTCCATATCAGATGTCTATTCACCTTTTAGTGTACTTTCAACAGCTGGTGAACCCCATACTTTGTGACCTATTAAATCCATCCTGATACCAGATGTCTTTCACTGTCTTTGTTCTCCACCATACTCACTTTTTTTTCCTTTTATCTGAATTTTTCCACTGCGGTCTGTGTCAGAACATTGTTCTGTGTGAGCAGCCTTATCTCCCTACTTTTCGCATTTTTGGTCATGGCTTCTGTCTAGGCATCCTTTGGCGCCCCTTCTTCCCCTTCTTTCTCTTCTCTCCCTACTTCTTACCCATCCTCTCCTCTCTTTATACCTTCCACCCACACATTTCACTCTTTAATTCTCCCGTATCTCTTAATCTCTTTCCTTCGACTACCCATCATTTTTCTCACGCTCCCCCTGTTTTTATCTCTTGCATTATGTACATTATGAATCTGCAGAGAAATTGAGCGTTTGAACATTCCCTATGATATAGATCTCTGGAAGACTAACCTTCAGGACAAAAGGACTACCCACCAGATTGATATGGGTGAACCTCCTCCAACTGATATAATTAAGACTCTATCTATGGGTGTCTAGGATTTCGTACACCAAGAAATTGACTCGTATTTTTTAACTTTATATTTGCATTTAGGGATTATCCCTAGGGGTTTGCATATTCACTTTAAGCCAACATTTTTGAATGATGATACATTCCCCACCTTGTGGTTTGACCATATTGATAAATGCTCTAAGTCTCTTATTAATATCCTTATTGACAAACGTTGTGAGACGTGTAAAGGGTTGGCAATGCGCATTGCCAGTCCTCTAAATTCAATACTAAGGACCCTACCATCATTTTCCGTAAACTAGAATATAATGAAGTAAGAATAAAAAGTGCAAAAAACGCTTACGAGATATCCCTGACTACAGAATAGGCCGAGTCAGACAGTGGCAGTACCACCAACCAATGGGTACTCTTGACAATGTAATCAAGCCCACCATTTTTTGCCCGACGAGTCAGGCGAACAATTCTCGCCTAATGACAAATTCTATTTCAAATTCCAGGTGTAAGGCTCAAACTAATAAACACCTTACGCATAATACTTCGGGTAGAACTTTTTATAGGAGTCAGAAGCCTTTACAACTGTTAACTGTGGGCACTACCGATACTATTAATCTGTCCGGTCTGCTGCCCAGGGCAAAACAGATACTATAGACTATACTTCGGCAGTCTCTGGGCTCAACCAACCCTCTTCCCCTGATCGCGTGACCGACAGCCAGTCCCCCTTTTCGTTTGTTGGTGAATTTCACTTCTCCAATCCTTGCTAATCTTGTCTCATCCACTGATCCCTTGGGTTCCAATCATCCAGGGAACCCTGGGACACACCCACCTTCCACAAGCACTACTGATATCAACCTGCTAGAAGAGGAACGCCGGGCTCCCAACCATTCCCTTCATAATTTAAATAATGCTGTAACACCGCTTAGAATATTATCAGGTTTGAATTTACTTTTTCCTACAGGGATTGGGGACAATATACCATCCACTGGGGATGGTCTGACACCCCAAACCAAGGCCTTCAAGGAAGGCAACGATACAACTAATGTCCCTGTTATATCCCCAAGTCACCAATCACCTAACTCATCTCTTTCCCTTTATATGGCTGAGAACCTGTCAGTGTAAAGTGAGGAGGCATCCAATCCCGAACTCCCCTTTTTAGCCTTGCCCACCAACCTGGCTGAACAATCTTCTCTAAATCACCTATCATCCCCAGCTGATACTTCGATTAGACCTAGACCAGTCCTCTCCTGTATCCAGACATTGTCCCCCTATCTCATTAAGTCTTCCATAACACAACCTAATCCTTTTCCAAATTTATGCCTACAGCAGAACTGTTTTTCAGCCCCATGCAATCCCTCTCTCTCAAAAACAAAAGAGTAATGTCCAGCGAAGAGGATGCAGAGTATTTTGTGGAAGCAGGTTTATAGAACCCCTTAATCAATATTTGGTAGAACAGGTATATCGCACCCCTCAATCAGTATTCTGTGGAAGCAGGTATATAGAACCCCTTAACTACTTCAGGACTGCCCATAGGATATAAACACTCTATGGGCGGTTGTTTATCTCTAAATGGTTGTTTTGGAACGTCCATTTAGAGATCGCAGCTGCACGCTACTCTTGAACTGCTGAATGGGGGGCCCGCTGTCAGTGACAGCAGGGCAAACCAGGGAGAAGGCAGGGACAGTTTATGCACTTCCTGTCCCGGCCTGGTGGTCATGTGTCTTTTACAGACCTCGATCAGCCATGCACTGAGGCTGTGCAGAGGTCTTGTATGACCTGATGGGAGACGCAAAGTGCAAAATAAAAAAATTAAAAATAAAGTGTTTTATAAAAAAAAAAGTAAAAAAATGTTTCACTTGTAAAAAAAAAAATTCCCAATTAAGTAATAATATTTTTTTAATATTAAAAACTGTGTCAAAAAAAGCCATTTTTGTCACCTTACATCACAAAAAGTGCAAGACCCAGCGATCAAAAAGGTGTATGTCCCCCAAAATGGTACCAGTAAAGCCAACACCTCATCCTGCAAAAAATGAGCCCCTACATAATAAAATCGCTCAAAAAATAAAAAAACTGTAGCTTTCAGAACATGGAGACATTAAAACATAATTTTTTTGTTTCAAAAATGCTATTATTGTGTTAAAGTGAAATAAAAAAGGACATATTAGGTATTACCGCATCCATAACAACCTGCTTTATAAAAATATCACATGACCTAACCTCAACCACACCTAAAAAAACTGTGCCAAAAAAGCTATCACATAAAGTGCAACACCAAGTGATCAAAAAGGTGTATGCCTCCCAAAATAATACGAATCAAACCGTCACCTCATACCGCCAAAAATGAGACCCTAAATAAGACAATCGGCCAAAAAATGAAAAAGCTATGGCTCTCTGACTTTGGAGACACTAAAACATCATTATTTTTATTTTCAAAAATGCTATTATTGTGTAAAACGTAAATAAATAAGAAAAAGTATACATATTATGTATTGCCACGTCCGTAACGACCTGCTATATAAAAATGTCACATGACCTAACCCCTCAGGTGAATGCTGTAAACATAAATAAATGAAAACTGTGTTAAAACAACCAATTTTTTGGTCACCTTGCCGCATAAAGTGTAATAATGAATGATCAAAAAATCATATGTATCCAAAAACTCTTCCTGCAAAAAACGAGCCCCTGCACGTCTTTTAAAAATATGGCGTTCAGATAATGAAGACACAAAAACATAATTTTCCCATTTCATCCACCATGAGGGCCACAATGAAAGATGACCCTGGACCTTTGTAGGGGCAGGAACACACAGAAAGAGTTTAAATTCCCCCCACCCCTCCACCCCCTCAGCGTTTTCCTGTCCCTATGGGGGTTAACACATAGAGAGAGTCCTCCCTATTGGGAGGTGAAGAAAGAAGACAGGAGAATGTTTCCTGTATCTCCCACTGTCCTCCCGCAGCAGGGGCTAAGGCTGGACAGTGGGGGCAACAAGGACCTTCGTCCTGGCTTAAGCTGGGGCCTGTGGACCTTCCTATAGGCAGTCTTCCTTCCACTGGGTAGAAGCAGTCAGCCCAAGCCGGTCTCATACCGACGCCCGCGTAAAATAGGGGGGCCTCTTCTCCAGGACATGAAACCGGCGTGGAGTAGGTGCGGCGCATGGAGCACTTTAAGTTCCGGGGATCATGCGATGCATGGAGCACTTTGAGATCTGGGGATCATGTGGTGCATGAAGGCGCCGAGGCTACATCCAGGTGGGGCACAGCTAAATGACTTACGACGCCGGGAGATTTAAACACAGCACTCATGCAGACTCTTTTACTGCATCTCCGTGATGTCCACATCAGAAACACCTACTCCTCAACTGCAGGGCCCGGAACCCTCTGCTACCACCAGTACTGTGAGTCCCCTGAGGGGGTGTATATATTTATACATATTGTTTTTAAAAGATGGTAAAATCTTGCTGATATTTGGTTGCTCTCTTCTGTCCCTTAGTGCACAAGAGACTCTAGATCTAGAGTAAAGTCTCTTAGATGCAATGCTTGCTCTAAGAAACTACCTGAAAACTATAAAAAAAATGTGCAGATCCTGCATGTCCGACATATGGAAAGAAGAACAACCAAATATCTTTTCTTTTATTCAGGAAGAAATCAAATCTTCCCTGGCCTCTATGTCTACTTCCAGCACTTCTAATCCACCTGCAAAAAAGCAAAGGCTTTCCGTCCAATCCTCTTCTGATCCAGTGGATATTGAGGAAGATCCCACTACCTCTAGACAAGTATTTGAGGAGGATCTCCTCTCGGAGGGAGTGATCATAGAAGATGATAAAAAAAAAAAAATTCTCCTCTGAGGATATGGGAGAGTTGTTGAAGGTAGTAAGATCCACAATGGTTATAGAGGACACTCCTAAACTTCGCATGGTGCAGAATGAAATGTTTGGGGGTCTTTGCTCAAAAAAAATCCATTGTGTTCCCTATTAATGAAAATATCAGGGAAATGATTATGGATGAGTGGCTGGATCCAGAAAAGAGACTTGGTGTCTCAAAAGAATTCAGAAATAGACTATGCTTTGATTAAACAGAAAATGTAAAATGTTTGATGAGGTTCCAAAAGTAGACATTCAAGTAGCCAAAGTAGTGAAGAGAACAGCATTGCCTTTTGAGGATTCCTCCCAACTAGGGGATCCTATGGAACGTAAGGCAGGTGGCCTTCTAAAAAGATCATGGGAATCCTCTATGTTTGGAGTCGTCTTAACATAGCAGCAATTTCGGTTGTTAGAGCTATGTACATTTGGTTAGCAGAGCTAGAAGATCATCTAAAAAATAAGACGCCTAGAGAAAATATTATAGAGTCTATACCCTTACTCAGATCAGCAACTGCTTTTTTAGCAGATGCATGTGCTGAGTCTATATGCTTTTCCGCTAAGGAAGCAGCTCTCTCTAACGCAGCACGCAGAGCCTTATGGATGATTTGTGTTTGGGCCTACATTGGATAAGATACTGGAAAAAGCGGCCGATTAGAAAAAGGGATTCCCAGAAAAAAGAAAAACAAGGAAGAAGCCCTTTTGTCAGTTTCCCTTTCAGCCTAGATCATATAGGGGAAAGGGAAAGTCGGGCCGATGGAGCTACGTTAAAGGGGGTAGAGGATTTATCCTTAATCCTGAAAATAGACAAGGAAACAAACAATGATGCCAGAGTGGGAGGCAGATTGAAGAGATTCCTTGTTCAGTGGAGCAAGGTTGCATCAAATCCCTGGGCATTAAACATTATTTCCCAGGGATACAAGATAGGATTCTCTTCAATACCTCCAGAAGGATTTCAGATCTCGTCCCAAAACAAAGGAGCTAAAACCAAAGTCTGGCAAGGTGTTCAGAACTTACTCGCATCAGTAGTAGTCCTGAGGGTTCCATATTCAGAGAAAGGGAGAGGTTTTTACTCAAACTTTTTTTTTTGTAAAAAAAAACCCGACAACACCTTTCGTACTATAATAAATTTGAAACCTTTAAACAGATTAATTACCTACAGGAAATTCAAGATGGAATCAATTGCTTCAACAATACCGTTAATTCTAGAGGGAACATTTATGATGTCAATAGATCGGAGGGATGCCTATTACCACATTCCAGCTCACCAGATATCTCAAAAATTCTTAAGATTCGCTGTAAAAGATCCAAAAGGAATCCTTCATCATTTTTAGTACGTAGCCCTCCTGTTCGGCATCTTATCGGCACCAAGAATATTCACAAAATTAGTGATAGAGATGGTCGCCTTCCTACGCAAAAAAGGAATAAACATTATTCCCTATCTAGATGACTTCTTAATAATTGACAACTCAAAAGAAGTAAGTTCGGGGACCACGCAGAAGTTTTTATACACTCTTTTGGATCTAGGATGGATTGTAAATCTAAGGAAATCTACTCTTACTCCGTCCACAAGAATAAGATTGCTAGGAATACAGTTAGATTCCAGATCTCAGAAAACATATCTGCCCCAGGACAAAGCAGAAGCCCTCCAAGAGAAGATATCAAGCTTTCAGAGGACTCACAGATGTTCCATCCGGGAAGCTATGAGTCTGTTAGGGAATCTAACCTCCTGTCTAATCTCAGTCCCTTGGAGTCAGTCTCACACAAGAGTGATACAGAGCTGGATTTTAAGAGAATGGAATTGGAAGCAATTAACTTTAGACAAGAAGATTCAAATACCACTAAGAGTGAAGACAGATCTCAACTGGTGGAAAATAAAGAGAAATCTTCTTCAGGGTACAGACTGGCTCAGACATCCAGAGGTACAGATCATAACCGACGCCAGTGCCTTGGGCTGGGGGGCAAAGATAGGGGATCAGTTTGTTCAGGATATTTGGCTCAGCAGTATGAGAATAGGATCCTCAAATTACAGAGAACTGTATGCAGTTCTCAGGACACTCTTGGAAACAGAAGATCTTTTAAGAGGACGACACCTAAAGATCCTCTCAGACAACATCACGACAGTAGCATACCTGAAACATCAGGGAGGACCAAGATCCAACCTTTCGGGGGAAGTGGCAAGGAAGATTTTCTCCTGGGCAGAAGAAAATATCCTTTAACAACAGTCCACTTAAAAGGTTCTGAGAACATAGAGGCAGATTTTCTAAGCCGGAGAAGGATAGATGCGGGAAAATGGTCCTTAAACCGGGACATCTTCCAGAGAATAACATCCAGGTGGGGTCAGCCAGAAATAGATCTATTCTCCTCAAGAGAAAATGCCCTATCAATAAGTTGGGATTGGACTCTAGTCTATGCATTTCCTCCGATCCCTCTAATTCCTTGTGTCATACAGAAGATACAAAGGGAGGCAACAATAGTAATCTTAGCGGCCCCTTTCTGGGTAAAGATAAGTTGGTTCTCCACCCTAAAACAGCGTTGGAGGAACCATAGGAGATCCCTATCCAGAAAGACATGCTGATCCAGGGTCCTATACAACATCCAGAACCTCAGATGTTCAGATTAGTTGTTGAATCCTAAAGGCGAGACACTCAGGAAGCCGGGTCTGTCAGACAAAGTAATTCTCACCCTGAAAGCCAGCAGGAAGAGAGTAACATTGGCCATATATCTCAAGGTCTGGAGAAGATTTTGTAGTTAGCTAGGAGAGGAGCATCCTGATACTTCTTCTCCTCCAATTAATAAGATCTTAGATTTCCTACAAAGTGGATTATAGCTAGAATTAAGACCTAGTACCCTTAAAGTACAGATAACAGCTTTGAGCACCTTCTATGATACACGTCTGGCGGAACACAGATGAATAAGGAGATTCATTAGAGCTGCCACTAGGTTAAGACCAACGTTAAAGGACTTCTGTCACCCCCGATTTAGCAATTTTGAGTAGTGGACATTAGCTATTTGCTAATGTCCGCTGAGTTCATACATATTACTATTACCTCTCTCTGTGCTCTAAATTCTGTAAAAATCGCACTTTTATGTTATGCTAATTTCTTCACTACCAGCAAGTTGGGCGGTTACTTGCTGGTATCCGCCGCATCCTCGGACTATAAACACGCCCCCTCCTCCACTTGATAGACAAGGCCAGCGAGCGCTCTTCTCCTCCCGCTGGCCCTGTCTTCCCATGAAATCCCGCGCCTGCGCCGTAACGGTCTTCATTCGGCACAGGCGTTCTGAGTGAAGGACGGGCACTTGGGACGGGCAGTAGAGGAGGGGGCTGGTAGTGAAGGCTGGTAGTGAAGAAATTAGCATAACATAAAAGTGCGATTTTTACAGAATTTAGAGCACAGAGAGAGGTAATAGTAATATGTATGAACTCAGCGGACATTAGCAAATAGCTAATGTCCACTACTCAAAATTGCTAAATCGGGGGTGACAGAAGCCCTTTAAGGTCCAGGAGTCCCCAGTGGGACCTAAACACAGTACTAGAGGGGCTAACGAGACCGCCCTTTGTTCCCTTATCCGAGATTTCGATTAAACATCTTTCTTTCAAGACAGTAGCCATAAACTCTCTCTGTGTGTTCCTGCCACTACAGAGGTCATGTGTCATCTCTCATTGTGGCCGTCATGGTGGATTCAAGGAGACGGAATTACTGGTAAGACTAATTACGTATTTTTTTTTTCAAAAAATGCTTTATTTTGTAAAACTGAAACAAAGAAAGAAAGAAAGTACACATATTTGATATAATTGCATCCATAACAACCTGCTCTATAAAAATTGCACATGATCTACCCTGTCAAATGAATGCTGTAAAAAAAAAAAAAAAAAAAACGTGCCAAAACAGCAATTTTTTGGTTACCTTGCCTCACAAAAAACATAATATAGAGCAATTAAAAATCATATGTACCCCAAAATAGTACCAATAAAACTGACACCTTATCCCCTAGTTTCCAAAATGGGGTCACTTTTTGGGAGTTTCTATTGTAAGGGTGTATCAAGGGGCCTTCAAATGGGACATGGCATCTAAGAACCAGTCCAGCAAAATCTGCCTTCCAAATACCATATGGCATTCCTTTCCTTCTGCGCCCTGCCATGCGCCCATACAGTAGTTTACCATCACATGTGGGTGCTTCTGGAAACCGCAGAATCAGGGTAATAAATATTTAGTTTTGTTTTGCTGTTAACCCTCGATGTGTTAAAGAAAAAAATGGATTCAAATGGAAAGTTTGCCAAAAAAGTTAAATTTAGAAATTTCATCTCCATTTTCCTTTAATTCTGGTGAAACACCTAAAGGGTTAATAAAGTTTGCAAAATCAGTTTTGAATACCTTGAAGTATGTAGTTTCTAAAATGGGGCCATGTATGGGTAGTTTCTATTATGTAAGCCTCACAAGGTGACTTCAGACCTGAACTGGTCCTTAACCTCTTAAGGACACAGGACGTACAGGTACCTCCTGTGTCCGCTCCCTAAACATGGCACCCGCTCTTACCCGATGTGGGCACCATAGCCGCAGGTGGCCGTCTGCTTTTTGAAGCAGACACCCGCGGCTCATGTCCGCGACTGGCAGCAATGCCGATCGCGGTCATTTAACCCCTCAGATGCCGTGGTCAATCCTGACCATGGCATCTGAGCGCGCACAAACCGGCTCCCCCGTGTGGCGATTGGAGGAGCCGGAGCTTGCCTGCAGCAGCCTGGGTCTCTATGAATGAAACCCAGGCTGCTGCATAGTATTTCCTTTGGAGCCTAACCGGTAATAGGCTCCATAGGAAATATGCGATTTTATCATATATTCCAATGCTATTGCATTGGAGTATATGAGAATAGCAATTATATCAATGATTGTTATAGTTCACTATGGGAACTATAGGAAACTGTAAAAAAAAAAAAAAAACACCCCCCTTTTGCCAAAATGAAAAAAAAAAAAAAAAAAAATACACATTATGGGCGTCGCAATGTGCGAAAACGCCCATACTATAAAAATATAAAAAAATATTCCCCATACGGTAAACAAAAAAACTGAAAAAAGCGTCCAAATGGCCGGATCACCATTTTTGGATGCTTCATTACCTAAAGAAATTAAATAAAAGGTGATCAAAAAGTCATACACACCCCATAATGATATCAATATAAAGATCAGATTACGATGCAAAAAATGAGCTCCCATACAGATCCGTACACATAATTCCCAAAAAGTTAAAGGGTTCAAAATATGGAGACAAAAAAGTAAAACTGATTTTTTCCCACATTTGATTTTTTGTTTCACTATCAAAACGCAAGAAAACCTATACATATAGGGTATCGCCGGATTTGTACTGACCTGTAGAATACAACTAAGTGGTCAGTTTTATCGCACATCGAACGTCGGAATTTAAAAACCCGCAATTTCACCTCATTTGGAATTTTTTTTCCCGCTTCCCACTACATCATATGCAATATTAAATGGTGGAATTGGAAAGGACAACTTGTTCCACAAAAAACAAGCCCTCATATGGCCATGTGAACCGATAAATATAAAAGTTATGGCTCTGGGAAGGCAGGAAGCGCAAAACGAAAACAAACAGAAAAATACTCCGTCCTTAAGGGGTTAAAAAGTGGGTTTTGGAAATTCTTAAAAACTTTAAGATTTGCTTCTAAACTTCTAAACCTTCTAATGTCCCAAAAAAAGAAAATGTAATTTACAAATTGATCCAAACATGAAGTAGAAAAGCAAGAAATTGAAATTATGAAAATTGTGAATTTTTCTAATTTTTTTTTGTAAATTTGGTATTTTTTTATTAATAAAAATGAAATATTTTGACTCTAATTTACCATTGTCATGAACTACAATATGTGATCAGAAAAAAATCTTAGAATGGCCTGGATAAGTAAAAGCATTCCAAAGTTATAACGACATAAAGTGACACATGTCAGATTGGCAAAATTAGGCCTTGTCAGGAAGGGGGCAAATGGCCGGTCTGGAATTGGTAATCAGTATTTTGTGGAAGCAGGTATACCAAATTCCTTAATCTGTATTTTGTGGAAGTAGGTATATCGCACCCCTCAATCAGTATTTTGTGGAAGCAGATATATAGAACCCCTTAATCAATATTTGCTGGAAGCAGGTATATCGCACCCCTCAATCTGTATTTTATAGAAGCAGGTATATCGCAGGCCTCAATCAATATTTAGTGGAAGCAGGTATATCGCACCCCTCAATCAGTATTTTGTGGAAGCAGGTATATAGAACCCCTTGATCAGTATTTTGTGGAAGCAGGTATATCAAACCGATTAATCAGTATTTTTTGGAGGCAGGTATATAGAATCTCTTAATCAGTATTTTGTAGAAGCAGGTATATCACACCCCTCAATCTGTATTTTGTGGAAGTAGGTATATCAAATATACTGACTGAGAGGATGTTTAAAAACAAAACAAAAGAGTCTTTATTGTATGTCACTTGATAAAATTGATAAAGTGGTCTAAGTTCAATGGTGAGCAATGTGGCATAGACTGACACTCAGAAGACGCCAGTGTCCTACGGTGGAGTATGTACACACTTAAGATTGCAATATGTCACTGGCACTGCCGCAACTGATGCCAGTGCGCCAATACAGACTAATTTAATGCACCGGATTGATACATACCAGAAATTACTCAAACACACCAATAGCTGATCTCAGGGAGACCAGCTACAAAAAACACCACGGAGCCTCATTTAAGAGTCTCAACACAGCAATCCAAAGTGCAAAGCTCCCTGGGAAACAGTAATATGCAAAATAAATGTGGAGCCCCAGTTATGGGTCTACAACACAATGAAAGCCAGATATCCCTCAAAGGAAGGAAAACCGAGCAAAGGGGTGTCTCTATTACAGAGATCACCAAATCCACCATAGTAAGTGGCCCCTATGTCAAGATCCCGCTTTTTTACAAGCTTTAAGGATGTGACGGGGAAAACCTAAGCCAGTTATACATCCACAGACAGCGGTGTCAGGGTGTTGCCCCTCATCAGTGTGGAGTAGGATTCTGGCTAACCGGGAGCAATGCCTCGGAGACTACTCAAACACACCAATAGCTGATCTCAGGGAGACCAGCTACAAAAACACCATGGAGCCTCATTTAAGAGTCTCAACACAGCAATACGAAGTGCAAAGCTCCCTGGGAAACAGTAATATGCAAAATAAATGTGGAGCCCCAGTTATGGGTCTACAACACAATGAAAGCCAGATATCCCTCAAAGGAAGGAAAACCAAGCAAAGGGGTGTCTCCATTACAGAGATTGCCAAATCCAAAGCCTCATTTAAGAATCTCAACATACCAGAAATTGCTGGTCACTGAACTGGCCAATGTTAATAATCTGCCAGCTCAGGAATATAGAGTACCAGCAGAAAACTGCCCGGGTCAGTACAGATGCGGTACCCTGCCCTATCAGTTCACCAGGTATCAGATAGTGTGTGATAAGATCACTGTGATCTACTGTAAGAGGATCTGCAGGAGCACCCTCGAAGACTGGTGTGTATGACAAAATTGCACAGTCATCTCTAGCAGATCAATGGGCAATGGGTAAAAAGCCCTCATAAATCGATGATCTGTGGAGCTGACTAAGGGGCACCCTATACTTGTTATAGATGTGTCCTACATAGACCTAACTCAAGGTCAATGCATTTCTATGTTATCTGTAATAACATTTCATCAGGAGCTATTGAGATAGAGAACGCTGTACACCTCCGGTCAGAGGGCCGGCATGAATAACAAGTGCAGCTCAGATGGGAGCCTCGGTGCTAGTGTTGCCGCGAAGCAGCCATTCGCGTGCCCCACTTTGAAGAGAAGAAGCCACACCCACGGGGAGTGTCCCTTGCTGCCGGCACTTCCAGCGGTCAGTGTCCACATTGCTGGGTTGGTCCGGGCGGGGCCCTACTGTACTCCCTGTGGCAGCGCTAATGCGTGGAGTAGTAAGAATAGTGGGAACATTATGGCGGCAGTATACCGGGACAATGTGAACCTAGAGCAGATAAGATGCCTGTCATCACACATAGATCAGTATAAATAAAGCCGCTGGAGGATAAGAAAATGTGCTGGACGTAGGTATATGGATGTGGAGGACAAATAATCACTCCCAATATGACAATAGAAATAGATTTGATATACCTGTGGCCGTATATGTATTAAAAGATGCTAATACCAAATGCCAGCACAACATGTGTTGGGCAATACACAAATAGATACATGCTCCACATAAACATAGATGTAGATGTATTTGTCATTAGCAGATAGAACTGTGGCAACTAACATGTATCGCTAAGTAAAAAAATAGCCACCCACTTGTAACGATGTATCAGCTAATGCATGATGACAACTGAGTGAGGACATATATGCAAATCATTGAGGATGGACAGTGTGGCTAGATAAATGAGGTGTATGATATGACCTCATTTAGTCCACATGGTTTTATGGTATTCAACATAAATATCCATCTGGCCTCCTTTTGTAGTAGTATACGATCCACATCACCACCTCTGGGTGATGATTTGACCAATTGGATACACTGGAATTTTACTGTATTATAGAGATATCAAACATTTTAAAGAGGGCAGGATTTTTGATTACAGCGTTAAGCACACGGATGCCCTTGAGTTAGATACAGAGGCTTCTTCTTCCGAATGTGAGGCTGAACCTGAGACAGTAAGAGGTGGAGGTAAACCCCAAACTTCCAGAAAACCATATCTTGGTAGGGGCAGAGGGCGAGGCAGACGTGGAAGAGGTGGGAGAAGTCAGTCAGGGTTTTTTTTAGACAATACTCCCCCAGTTTCACCAATACATGTTGAGAAACAAGAACTAGCCCCCACGATACCCGTGAATAAATACACTGCCCCTAAACCCACTGATAATCTGCAAATTGTTAATTTATCCTCACGTACATTTTCTGAGGTGGAAATGCAGATCTTACGCAAGGGTCTATCCTTTGTACCCCTCCAAAACTTTGACCTGTTTGGATGGATAAAAGATCAGAACTTATTTGTCAGCAAATTAAAATGGCGGAAGTTCTTTATGACTCACGATCACCGCAAATGTGAGGAATTGGGCATCACTGAACAAAACCTCCCAGATGTGCAGCTTCTGGATGACCTCTTCGTCGAGGGTCAGCGCAAAGTAGGTGAAGGTCTATTTACCAATTTGAGGCTTCCATCCACTAAAACTCCCCCTATTGGTGACAATAGACCGATTGATACCTTTGTTACAATTGTCACCAAGCGGTTACCTGCACTGGCTGACTGCCATTTTAGAGATAAACTGGTAGAGAGGAGGGCTTTGAGAGACTTGCAACAAGATAAAGGGATCATAATTAAACCATCTGACAAAGGTAGCAACATTATCATTCTCGGCCATGAACAATACCTTTAGCATGTGCAAGAGAATTCTCAATGACAAAGACACTTATAGAGTTTTGCCAACAGATCCCACACCCGTGTTCTCTAATGAGCTAAGGGGGATCCTATCTGGAGCTCTAGAAAAGAAACTTATCAGCAAGGCTGAATTTCCTTTTCTCCTCTCTGACCATCCATTAATGGCAGTCTTCTATGCGCTTCCGAAACTGCACAAAGGATTGGACCCTCTCAAAGGCAGACCAATAGTCTCAGGAATGGGCAGTCTCACGGCAAACATCAGTTCTTATGTTGACACCATCCTGAGACCTTTTGTCACTAGTCTGCCATCTTACATCCGCGATACCATGGATGTCTTGAGTCGCCTCAACGACATTTAATGTGATCCAGGTACATATCTGGCCAGCCTGGACACTGAGGCCCTCTACAGCTCAATCCCCCATGATTTGGGCTGTAGAGCGGTCCTCACCTATCTACAGCAGAGAGGGGAACATCTTAAGGAACACAATGCGGTAAGAGCAGTGAGACTATGGAACTCTATGCCTGAGGAGGTGGTGATGGTGAGTACAATAAAGGAATTCAGTGGCCTGGATGTATTTCTGGAGTGTAATAATATTACAGGCTATAGCTACTAGAGATGGGTCGTTGATCCAGGGAGTACTTCTGATTGCCTGAATGGAGTCGGGAAGGAATATTTTACTCCCCTTAAGTGGGGAAAATTGACTTCTACCTCACAGGTTTTTTTTTGCCTTCCTCTGGATCAGCTAGCAGGATGACAGGCCGAACTGGATGGACAGATGTCTTCTTTCGGCCTTATTGTACTATGTTACTAATGAGTTTGTGAAGGCATTACTCCAATTCATTCTGACTCATAATGTGTTCCTCTTTGATGACCAAATTTTTCACAAGCTCAGGGGGGTCGCGATGGGGAGCCCATGTGCCCCTACGTTCGCCAACCTCTACCTGGGCTAATGGGAGAGAGGTCATTTTCAGTGATGACCTAGCACATTTCACATCGTCCATACCGCTATGGATCAGATTCATAGATGACATCCTGATCCTATGGACGAATGAGGAGGAACTTTTTCATGAACTGGTAGCCACACTGAACAGCAATTCACTTGGTTTATTCTTTACCTCAGAAATTAGCAAAACCAAGATCTCTTTTCTTGACCTTTCTATTTCACATAGCACCACTGGCCAGATTGTCACAAAAAACTTTAGGAAGCCTACTGCCACTAATAATGTTCTTAAATGGGATAGTGGTCATCCAGTGGCATTAAAGAAAGGCATCCCTAAAGGCCAATATCTGTGAATCAGAAGGAATTGCTCCCAGTTATCCGATTTTAGGAAGAATGCAAAAGAACTCCAGCAAAGTTTCATCAATCGCGATTATCCCCACAGTGTCCTTAAGCAAGCGTACCACCACTCACTAAGTTTTAACAGGGAATTACTCCTCACCCCCAAAGCAACAACCAATGAGGGAGACAACATACGCTTCATTGGTACCTTTGATAAGGCACATAGTGCAGTGAGACAGGTACTGGAAGACAACTGGGACATTTTGCTTTCTGACTCTGACATTGGGAAAATTATTTCTCAAAATCCAGTGATAACTTATAGGCGGAGTCAGAATCTCAGAGATCAATTGGTGCACGGTTTCTATCAAAATCCACCACAGCAATCCTGGCTGAATAATATCTTGGTGGGCACATACCCCTGTGGATCCTGCAAATTTTGCCATTATATACAGAAAGGCAAAACGTTTAAAGACAGTAGTCAAGAGAAACAATTTTTCATTCGATCCTTCATTAACTGTAAATCAGAAGGGATCATTTATTTGATGACCTGTTCGTGTGGCATTATATATGTTGGAAAAATGAAACATGAGCTGAGACGTCGCATTGGAGAGCACATCTCGGACATCAGGAAATTGAAAGACACACCTGTGGCATGACATGTTGCTGGGGAACATGAGGGCAGAACAAACTCAGTGAAGTTTCAGGTTATCCAATTGATCAAATCATCACCCAGAGGTGGTCATGTGGATCGTATACTACTACAAAAGGCAGCTACTGCCAAGGCCAATAAGATAATGGGTTGCATCAAAAGGGGCATAGACACCCGTGATGAGAACATAGTCCTACCACTTTACAAATCACTGGTTAGACCACACATGGAGTACTGTGTACAGTTCTGGGCTCCTGTGAACAAGACAGACATAGCAGAGCTGGAGAGGGTTCAGAGGAGGGCAACTAAAGTAATAACTGGAATGAGGGATCTACAGTACCCTGAAAGGTTATCAAAACTAGGGTTATTCACTTTAGAAAAAAGACGACTGAGGGGAGATCTAATAACTATGTATAAATATATCAGGGGTCAGTACAGAGATCTCTCTCATCATCTATTTATCCCCAGGACTGTGACTGTGACAAGGGGACATCCTCTGCATCTGGAGGAAAGAAGGTTTGTACACAAACATAGAAAAGGATTCTTCACTGTAAGAGCAGTGAGACTATGGAACTCTCTGCCTGAGGAGGTGGTGATGGTGAGTACAATAAAGGAATTCAAGAGGGGCCTGGATGTATTTCTGGAGTGTAATAATATTACAGGCTATAGCTACTAGAGAGGGGTTGTTGATCCAGGGAGTTATTCTGATTGCCTGATTGGAGTCGGGAAGGAATTTTTTTTCCCCTAAAGTGAGGAAAATTGGCTTCTGCCTCACAGGGTTTTTTTTGCCTTCCTCTGGATCAACTTGTAGGAAACAGGCCGAACTGGATGGACAAATGTCTTTTTTCGGTCTTATATACTATGTTACTATGTTACTATGTTAAAAGGAGGCCAGATGGAAAATTCATGTTGAATATCATAAAACCATGTGGATTAAATGAGGTCATATCATACACCTCATTTATCTAGCCACACTGTCCATCCTCAATGATTTGCATATATGTCCTCACTGAGTTGTCATCATGCATTAGCTGATACATCGTTACAAGTGGGTGGCTATTTTTTTACTTAGCGATACATGTTAGTTGCCACAGTTCTATCTGCTAATGACAAATACATCTACATCTATGTTTATGTGGAGCATGTATCTATTTGTGTATTGCCCAACACATGTTGTGCTGGCATTTGGTATTAGCATCTTTTAATACATATACGGCCACAGGTATATCAAATCTATTTCTATTGTCATATTGGGAGTGATTATTTGTCCTCCACATCCATATACCTACGTCCAGCACATTTTCTTATCCTGCAGCGGCTTTATTCATACTGATCTATGTGTCCCGGTTCACATTGTCCCGGTATACTGCCGCCGTAATGTTCCCACTTTTCTTGCTACTCCAAGCATTAACGCTGCCGCAGGGGGTACATTAAGGCCCCGCCCGGACCAACCCAGCAATGTGGATACTGACCGCTCGAGGTGTCGGCAGCGAGGGACACTCCACGTGGGCGTCGCTTCTTCTCTTCAAAGTGGAGGGCGTGAACGGCCCCTTCGCCGCCACACTAGCGTTGAGACTCCCATCTAAGTTGCACGTGTTATTCATGCCGGCCCTCTGACCGGAGGTTTGCGGCGTTCTCTATCTCAATAGCTCTTGATGAAATGTTATTACAGATAACATAGAAATGCGTCCAGCTTGAGTAAGGTCTATCTAGGGCACGTATACAACAAGTATAGGGTGCCCCTTAGTCATCTCCACAGATCATCAATTTATGAGAGCTGTTTACCCATTGCCCATTGATCTGCTAGAGCTGACTGTGCAATTTTGTCATACACACCAGTCTTTGAGGGTGCTCCTGAGATCCTCTTAAAGGGAGTCTGTCACCACATTTTCACGTTTTAAACAGTTCACATAGCGCTGTAGCCTAACCATAGATGATTGAAATGGTACCTTTCTTTGTTTCTGTTGAGCTTCAAAACAGGCAAAAACGCACTTTAATTCATATGTAAATGAGGGCTCGCAAGTGCCCAGGGAGGGGTTTACTTCGTTGGAGCCCAGGCTGCTCGGCCTCTTGGGCTCATATCCCCGCCCCATCCTCTGCCTCAGCCCGCCCTTCTGTTCCCTGGTGTTCGTCTTCTTTCTATTGCGATACAGTGATCTCGCGATGCCTGCGCTCTCCCTCACTGGGCCAGGGCATGCGCAGTAGCGACAGTGAAGCCGTGCCCACAATGGTCATCGCAGTGCGCATGCCCCGACCCAGCGAGGGAGAGCGCAGGCATCGCGAGATCACTGTATCGCAATAGAAAGAAGACGAACACCAGGGAACAGGTAAAAAGGACGTTTATAAACAAAACAAAAAAGTCTTTATTGTATGTCACTTGATAAAATTACAGTAACCTTTTTACAATTTTGACAATTTTTGAAGTAGGTATATCGCAGGCCTCAATCAGTATTTTGTGGAAGCAGGTATAATGCACACTTCAATCAGTATTTTGTGAAAACAAGTATATAGAACCCCTGAATCAATATTTGGTGGAAGCAGGTATATGGCACCCCACAATAAGGATTTTGTGGAAGCAGGTATATCGCAGGCTCCAATCAATATTTGATGGAAGCAGGTATATCGCACCCCTCAATCAGTATTTTGTGGAAGCAGGTATATCGCACCCCTCAATAAGAATTTTGTGGAAGCAGGTATATAGAACCCCTTAACCAGTATTTTATAGAAGCAAGTATATTGCACCCCTCAATCTGCATTTTGGGGAAGTAGGTATATCGCAGGCCTCAATCAATATTTGGTGGAAGCAGGTATATCGTACCCCTCAATCAGTATTTTGTGGAAGGAGGTATATAGAACCCCTTAATAAGTATTTTGTAGAAGCAGGTATATTGCACCCCTCAATTAGTATTTTGTGGAAGCAGATATATCGCACCCCTCAATCAGTATTTTGTGGAAGCAGATATATAGAACCCCTTAATCAGTATTTTGTAACAGCAGGTATATCGCACACCTCAATCATTATTTTGTGGAAGCAGGTATATAGAACCCCTTAATCTGTATTTTGTGAAGGCAAGTAGTGATGAGCGGCAGGGGCAATATTTGAATTCGCAATATTTTGCGGATATTTGGGGCAATATTCGCCATATATTCGAAAATTCACAAATTTGTAATCTCCAGACATTATTTTCTTGTTTGCAAAAATTTGCATAAAATTCGCATACATTAGCATAAAAATTTGTATAAGTTAGCATAAAAATTTGCATACATTGGCATTTAAAAAATACTGTAAAAAAGATACTGTGTGCAAATTTTTATGCTAATTTATGCGGATTTTTATGCAAATTTTCGCAAACAAGAAAATAATGACATTATTTTCTTGCTTGCGAAAATTGGCATATGAAAAGTTCGCATAAAATGAATATTCGCAATTGGGAATATATTTTGCGATATTCTAAATATTCGCGAATTCTAGAAGTGCTGATATTCGCGATTAAAATTCGCAATTCGAAGATTCGTGATCAACACTAGAGGCAAGTATCTCAAACCCATTAATCAGTATTTTTTGGAAGCAGGTAAATACATCATCTTAATCAGTATTTTATAGAAGCAAATATATCGCACTCCTCAATCTGTATTTTGTGGAAGTAGGTATATCGCAGGCCTCAATCAATATTTGGTGGAAGCAGGTATATCGCACCCCTCAATCAGTATTTGGTGGAAGCAGATATATCGCACCCCTCAATCAGTATTTGGTGGAAACAAGTATATAGAACCCCTGAATCAACATTTTGTGGAAGAAGGTATATCGCACCCCTTAATCTGCATTTTAAAGAAGCAGGTATATTGCACCCCTCAATCAGTATTTGGTGGAAGCAGGTATATCACACCCCTCAATCAGTGTTTGGTGGAAACAAGTATATAGAACCCCTGAATCAATATTTTGTGGAAGCAGGTATATCGCACCCCTTAATCTGCATTTTATAGAAGCAGGTATGTTGCACCCCTCAATCTGTATTTTGTGGAAGCAGGTATATCACACCCCTCAATCGGTATTTTGTGGAAGCAGATATATCGCACCACTCAATCTGTATATTGTAGAGGTAGGTATAATGTAATAATGTAGGTATAATATAATATTTGGTGGAAGCAGTTATATCGTACTCCTCAATCAGAATTTTGCGGTAGCAGGTATATCACACCCCTCAATCGTTATTTTCTGGAAGCAGGTATATTGCAGGCCTCAATCAATATTTGGTGGAAGCAAGTATATTGCACCCCTCAATATATATTTTGTGGAAGCAGGTATATAGAACCCCTTAATCTGTATTTTTTGGAGGCAACTAGTGATGAGCGGCAGGGGCAATATTCGAATTTGCGATATTTCGCGAATATTTGGGCGAATATTCGACATATATTCGAAAATTCACAAATTCGTAAGCTCCAGACATTTTTTTCATTTTTGTTTGCGAAAATTGGCATAAACATTCGCATAAATTAGCATAAAAATTCGTATAAATTAGCATAGAAATTTGCATACACTGGCATTTAAAAGATACTGTAAAAAAGATACTGTATGCAAATTTTTATGCTAATTTAAGCAAATTTTTATGCGAATTTTCAAATTTGCATATGAAAATTCCGCATAAGACGAATATTCGCAATTACGATTATATTTTGCGATATTCTAAATATTCGCGAATTCTCGAAGTGCTGATATTCGCGATTAAAATTCGCAATTCGAAAATTCGTGATCAACACTAGAGGCAAGTATCTCAAACCCATTAATCAGTATTTTTTGGAAGCAGGTAAATACATCCTCTTAATCAGAATTTTATAGAAGCAAATATATCGCACCCCTCAATCTGTATTTTGTGGAAGTAGGTATATCGCAGGCCTCAATCAATATTTGGTGGAAGCAGGTATATCGCACCCCTCAATCAGTATTTGGTGGAAGCAGGTATATCGCACCCCTTAATCAGTATTGGGTGAGACAAGTGTAGAACCCCTGAATCAATATTTTGTGGGAAGCAGGTATGTCGCACCTTAATCTTCGGTACATAGAAGCAGCTATGTTGCACCCCTCAATCTGTATTTTGTGGAAGTAGGTATATCGCAGGCCTCAATCAATATTTTGTGGAAGCAGATATATCGCACCCTCAATCTGTATATTGTAGAGGTAGGTATAATGTAATAATGTGGGTATAAATATAATATTTGGTGGAAGCAGTTATATCGTGCTCCTCAATCAGAATTTTGCTAGGTAGCAGGTATATCACACCCCTCAATCGATTATTTTCTGGAAGCAGGTATATTGCAGGCCTCAATCAATATTTGGTGGAAGCAAGTATATTGCACCCCTCAATATATATTTTGTGGAAGCAGGTATATAGAACCCTTAATCTGTATTTTTTGGAGGCAACTAGTGATGAGCGGCAGGAGCAATATTGAATTTGCGATATTTCGCTAGGAATATTTGGGCGAATATTCGACATATATTGAAAATTCACAAATTAGTAGCTCCAGACTATTTTTCATTTTTGTTTGCGAAAATTGGCATAAGCATTCGCATAAATTAGCATAAAAATTCGTATAAATTAGCATAGAAATTTGCATACACTGGCATTTAAAAGATACTGTAAAAGATACTGTATGCAAATTTTATGCTAATTTAAGCAAATTTTATGCGAATTTCAAATTGCATATGAAAATTCCGCATAAGGCGAATATTCGCAATTACGATTATATTTTGCGATATTCTAAATATTCGCGAATTCTCGAAGTGCTGATATTCGCGATTAAAATTCGCAATTCGAAAATTCGTGATCAACACTAGAGGCAAGTATCTCAAACCCATTAATCAGTATTTTTTGGAAGCAGGTAAATACATCCTCTTAATCAGAATTTTATAGAAGCAAATATATCGCACCCCTCAATCTGTATTTTGTGGAAGTAGGTATATCGCAGGCCTCAATCAATATTTGGTGGAAGCAGGTATATCGCACCCCTCAATCAGTATTTGGTGGAAGCAGGTATATCGCACCCCTTAATCAGTATTTGGTGGAAACAAGTATATAGAACCCCTGAATCAATATTTTGTGGAAGCAGGTATATCGCACCCCTTAATCTTCATTTTATAGAAGCAGCTATATTGCACCCCTCAATCTGTATTTTGTGGAAGTAGGTATATCGCAGGCCTCAATCAATATTTGGTGGAAGCAGGTATATCGCACCCCTCAATCAGTATTTTGTGGAAGCAGGTATAATGCACACTTCAATCAGTATTTTGTGGAAACAAGTATATAGAACCCCTGAATCAATATTTGGTGGAAGCAGGTATATCGCACCCCTCAATCAGGATTTTGTAGAAGCAGGTATAGCGCAGGCCTCAATCAATATTTGATGGAAGCAGGTATATCGCACCCCTCAATCAGTATTTTGTGGAAGCAGGTATATCGCACCCCTCAATCAGTATTTTGTGGAAGCAGGTATATCGCACCCCTCAATCAGTATTTTGTGGAAGCAGGTATATTGAACCCCTTAACCAGTATTTTATAGAAGCAGGTATATTGCACCCCTCAATCTGTATTTTGGGGAAGTAGGTATATCGCAGGCCTCAATCAAAATTTGGTGGAAGCAGGTATATTGCACCCCTCAATTAGTATTTTGTCGAAGCAGGTATATCGCACCACTCAATCAGTATTTTGTGGAAGCAGGTATATAGAACCCCTTAATCAGTATTTTGTGGACGCAGGTATATTGCACTCCTCAATCAGTGTTTTGTGGAATCAGGAATATAGAACCTCTTAATCAATATTTGGTGGAAGCAGGTATATCAAACCCCTTAATCAGTATATTTGGCGGAAGCAAGTATATTACACCCCTCAATAAGTATTTTGTGGAAGCAGGTATATAGAACCCCTTAATGTGAATTTTGTGGAGGCAAGTATCTTAAACCCATTAATCAGTATTTTTTGTAAGCAGGTATATATAACCTCTTAATCAGTATTTTATAGCAGCAAATATATCGCACCCCTCAATCTGTATTTTGTGGAAGTAGGTATATTGCAGGCCTCAATAAATATTTGGTGGAAGCAGGTATATCGCACCCCTCAATCAGTATTTTGTGGAAGCACATATATAGAAACCTTATAATCAATATTTTGTGGAAGCAGGTATATCACACCCCTCAAATAGTGTTGAGCGAACAGTTCGAAAATCGTTCGGGTCCGTACCGAATTTTGGGGTGTCCGTGACATGGACCCGAACCCGGACATTTTCAAAAAAGTTTGGGTTCGGGCCCGGTGTTTGTCGATTACTTCCCGCTTTCTGAAGGGCTGCACAGCAGCCAATCAGCTAGCGTTTTACTTCTTCCCCTAAGAGCCCATCACAGCCATGCCTACTAATGGCATGGCTGTGATTGGCCAAGTGCAGCATGTGACCCAGCCTCTATTTAAGCTGGAGTCACGTAGCGCCGCACGTCACACTGCTCTGATTAGTGTAGGGAGAGGACGCAGCTTCTGAGAGGGCGAGATAGGCAGGGATAAAGAAGTGATTGAATGATCTACCTTTCTACACCTGTGCATCAGAACAACTCAGCTGAGCTGTTCACTGAAAGTCACTATTTTGTTGAGACTGGCCAGAGCGATTTTTACTGGCACATGTAACTGGGCTGACCGGCGGTGGCCATTTTGGGACTTGTGGTGCGCCAGCACAAGCTGCCACAGAGTCTAAACCAAAGCTCCAAAGAAGTTAAAAATGTACACCTGTGAATCAGAACAACAGCGATTCAGCTGCTCAGTCAAAGTCAATTCTTTTTCTGGCTGGGCAGACCGTTTTCTGGCACATGTTACTGGGCTGATAGGCGGCGGCCATTTTGGGACTTGTGGTGCTACAGCAAAAGCTGCCACAACGTCCATTAATCTCATGTAATAGTCGATTTTTCATAGATATACTACATCAGGGGTTTGGCTGTGCTTGTGTCACCCATACTAACTGCAAAGATATTTAATATATCAGTGGTGAAACTGAAAGTAACCCACTTGGATAGCAAATCCCATGAATGTGCTGTTCCAGCTAGGCTAGCCAGTGCCACTACAGCCAAGTCCAATACTGTCAGCCAGAAATATTTTTTTTTTTTATGTGCCAGAAATATAAATTAGAAAAAGCTTTCACCGTAATAATAAAATTATTCTGGTGTTAGACCAGAAGAAGCACTCCTGTTGTAATTAATACTGTAAAAAGGCTTAGGCAATATTTCTCCCAGTGTGGGAAATTTATCTAGCAAAACTAGCATTTTAAAAATTCCGGTGTTCTGAAATACCAGCAGTCCTCTTGTAATTAATACCGCAAAAAGGTATTATATCGTCCAGTGTTGTAATTTTGGTGAAAAAAAGGCCAATTTAATCAATCTGGTGTTAGTTACACCAGAAACAGTAGGCCTCAAGTTTTTACTCCTGTAAAAAGGAATTAATACCGGAAAAAGGCAATACATTGTCCAGTGTTGTAAATTTGGTGAAAAAAAGGCCAATTTAATCAATCTGGTGTTAGTTAGACCAGAAACAGTACGCCTCACGTTTTTACTCCTGTAAAAAGGAATTATATCTCCCCGTGTGAGAATCTATGTACCAAAACTAGCATATTAAAAATTCTGGTGTCCAATTTGCAGCAGTTTTCTTGTAATTAATACCGGAAAAAGGAATTATATCTTCCAGTGTGGGAATATATGTACACAAACTAGCATTTTAAAAATTCTGGTGTCCAATTAGCAGCAGTCTTCTTGTAATTAATACCGCAAAAAGGCATTACATTGTCCAGTGTTGTAATTTTGGTGAAAAAAAGGCTAATTTAATCAATCTGGTGTTAGTTAGACCAGAAACAGTAGGCAGCACGTTTTTACTCCTGTAAAAAGGAATTAATACCGGAAAAAGGCATTACATTGTCCAGTGTTGTAATTTTGGTGAAAAAAAGGCCAATTTAATCAATCTGGTGTTAGTTACACCAGAGACAGTAGGCCTCACGTTTTTACTCCTGTAAAAAGGAATTAATACCGGAAAAAGGCATTACATTGTCCAGTGTTGTAATTTTGGTGAAAAAAAGGCCAATTTAATCAATCTGGTGTTAGTTACACCAGAAACAGTAGGCCTCACGTTTTACTCCTGTAAAAGGAATTATATCTCCCGTGTGGGAATCTATGTACCAAAACTAGCATATTAAAAATTCTGGTATCCAATTTGCAGCAGTTTTCTTGTAATTAATACCGGAAAAAGGAATTATATCTTCCAGTGTGGGAATTTATGTACACAAACTAGCATTTTAAAAATTCTGGTGTCCAATTAGCAGCAGTCTTCTTGTAATTAATACCGTAAAAAGGCATTACATTGTCCAGTGTTGTAATTTTGGTGAAAAAAGGCCAATTTAATCAATCTGGTGTTAGGTACACCAGAAACAGTAGGCCTCACGTTTTACTCCTGTAAAAGGAATTAATACCTGAAAAAGGCATTACATTGTCCAGTGTTGTAATTTTGGTGAAAAAAGGCCAATTTAATCAATCTGGTGTTAGTTAGACCAGAAACAGTAGGCCGCACGTTTTTACTCCTGTAAAAGGAATTATATCTCCCGTGTGGGAATCTATGTACCAAAACTAGCAGTTTCAAAATTCTGGTGTCCAATTTGCAGCAGTTTTCTTGTAATTAATACCGGAAAAGGAATTATATCTTCCAGTGTGGGAATTTATGTACACAAACTAGCATTTTAAAAATTCTGGTGTCCAATTAGCAGCAGTCTTCTTGTAATTAATACCTGAAAAAGGCATTACATTGTCCAGTGTTGTAATTTTGGTGAAAAAAGGCCAATTTAATCAATCTGGTGTTAGTTACACCAGAAACAGTAGGCAGCACGTTTTACTCCTGTAAAAGGAATTAATACCGGAAAAAGGCATTACATTGTCCAGTGTTGTAATTTTGGTGAAAAAAAGGCCAATTTAATCAATCTGGTGTTAGGTACACCAGAAACAGTAGGCCTCACGTTTTTACTCCTGTAAAAGGAATTAATACCGGAAAAAGGCATTACATTGTCCAGTGTTGTAATTTTGATGAAAAAAGGCCAATTTAATCAATCTGGTGTTAGTTACACCAGAAACAGTAGGCCTCACGTTTTACTCCTGTAAAAGGAATTAATACCGGAAAAAGGCATTACATTGTCCAGTGTTGTAATTTTGGTGAAAAAGGCCAATTTAATCAATCTGGTGTTAGTTACACCAGAAACAGTAGGCAGCACGTTTTTACTCCTGTAAAAGGAATTAATACCGGAAAAAGGCATTACATTGTCCAGTGTTGTAATTTTGGTGAAAAAAGGCCAATTTAATCAATCTGGTGTTAGTTACACCAGAAACAGTAGGCCTCACATTTTTACTCCTGTAAAAGGAATTAATACCGGAAAAAAGCATTACATTGTCCAGTGTTGTAATTTTGGTGAAAAAAGGCCAATTTAATCAATCTGGTGTTAGGTACACCAGAAACAGTAGGCCTCACGTTTTACTCCTGTAAAAGGAATTAATACCGGAAAAAGGCATTACATTGTCCAGTGTTGTAATTTTGGTGAAAAAAGGCCAATTTAATCAATCTGGTGTTAGTTACACCAGAAACAGTAGGCCTCACGTTTTTACTCCTGTAAAAGGAATTAATACCGGAAAAAGGCATTACATTGTCCAGTGTTGTAATTTTGGTGAAAAAAAGGCCAATTTAATCAATCTGGTGTTAGTTACACCAGAAACAGTAGGCCGCACGTTTTTACTCCTGTAAAAAGGAATTATATCTCCCCGTGTGGGAATCTATGTACCAAAACTAGCATTTTAAAAATTCTGGTGTCCAATTTGCAGCAGTTTTCTTGTAATTAATACCGGAAAAAGGAATTAAATCTTCCAGTGTGGGAATTTATGTACACAATCACAAACTAGCATTTTAAAAATTCTGGTGTCCAATTAGCAGCCGTCTTCTTGTAATTAATACCTGAAAAAGGCATTACATTGTCCAGTGTTGTAATTTTGGTGAAAAAAAGGCCAATTTAATCAATCTGGTGTTAGTTACACCAGAAACAGTAGGCAGCACGTTTTACTCCTGTAAAAGGAATTAATACCGGAAAAAGGCATTACATTGTCCAGTGTTGTAATTTTGGTGAAAAAAAGGCCAATTTAATCAATCTGGTGTTAGGTACACCAGAAACAGTAGGCCTCACGTTTTTACTCCTGTAAAAGGAATTAATACCGGAAAAAGGCATTACATTGTCCAGTGTTGTAATTTTGGTGAAAAAAGGCCAATTTAATCAATCTGGTGTTAGTTACACCAGAAACAGTAGGCCTCACGTTTTACTCCTGTAAAAGGAATTAATACCGGAAAAAGGCATTACATTGTCCAGTGTTGTAATTTTGGTGAAAAAAAGGCCAATTTAATCAATCTGGTGTTAGTTACACCAGAAACAGTAGGCCTCACGTTTTTACTCCTGTAAAAAGGAATTATATCTCCCCGTGTGGGAATCTATGTACCAAAACTAGCATATTAAAAATTCTGGTATCCAATTTGCAGCAGTTTTCTTGTAATTAATACCGGAAAAAGGAATGATATCTTCCAGTGTGGGAATTTATGTACACAAACTAGCATTTTAAAAATTCTGGTGTCCAATTAGCAGCAGTCTTCTTGTAATTAATACCGCAAAAAGGCATTACATTGTCCAGTGTTGTAATTTTGGTGAAAAAAAGGCCAATTTAATCAATCTGGTGTTAGGTACACCAGAAACAGTAGGCCTCACGTTTTTACTCCTGTAAAAAGGAATTAATACCTGAAAAAGGCATTACATTGTCCAGTGTTGTAATTTTGGTGAAAAAAAGGCCAATTTAATCAATCTGGTGTTAGTTAGACCAGAAACAGTAGGCCGCACGTTTTTTACTCCTGTAAAAAGGAATTATATCTCCCTGTGTGGGAATCTATGTACCAAAACTAGCAGTTTCAAAATTCTGGTATCCAATTTGCAGCAGTTTTCTTGTAATTAATACCGGAAAAAGGAATTATATCTTCCAGTGTGGGAATTTATGTACACAAACTAGCATTTTAAAAATTCTGGTGTCCAATTAGCAGCAGTCTTCTTGTAATTAATACCTGAAAAAGGCATTACATTGTCCAGTGTTGTAATTTTGGTGAAAAAAAGGCCAATTTAATCAATCTGGTGTTAGTTACACCAGAAACAGTAGGCAGCACGTTTTTACTCCTGTAAAAAGGAATTAATACCGGAAAAAGGCATTACATTGTCCAGTGTTGTAATTTTGGTGAAAAAATGGCCAATTTAATCAATCTGGTGTTAGGTACACCAGAAACAGTAGGCGTCACGTTTTTACTCCTGTAAAAAGGAATTATTACCGGAAAAAGGCATTCCATTGTCCAGTGTTGTAATTTTGGTGAAAAAAAGGCCAATTTAATCAATCTGGTGTTAGGTACACCAGAAACAGTAGGCCTCACGTTTTTACTCCTGTAAAAAGGAATTAATACCGGAAAAAGGCATTACATTGTCCAGTGTTGTAATTTTGGTGAAAAAAAGGCCAATTTAATCAATCTGGTGTTAGTTACACCAGAAACAGTAGGCCTCACGTTTTTACTCCTGTAAAAAGGAATTAATACCGGAAAAAGGCATTACATTGTCCAGTGTTGTAATTTTGGTGAAAAAAAGGCCAATTTAATCAATCTGGTGTTAGTTACACCAGAAACAGTAGGCCGTACGTTTTACTCCTGTAAAAGGAATTATATCTCCCCGTGTGGGAATCTATGTACCAAAACTAGCATTTTAAAAATTCTGGTGTCCAATTTGCAGCAGTTTTCTTGTAATTAATACCGGAAAAAGGAATTATATCTTCCAGTGTGGGAATTTATGTACACAATCACAAACTAGCATTTTAAAAATTCTGGTGTCCAATTAGCAGCAGTCTTCTTGTAATTAATACCTGAAAAGGCATTACATTGTCCAGTGTTGTAATTTTGGTGAAAAAAGGCCAATTTAATCAATCTGGTGTTAGTTACACCAGAAACAGTAGGCAGCACGTTTTACTCCTGTAAAAGGAATTAATACCGGAAAAAGGCATTACATTGTCCAGTGTTGTAATTTTGGTGAAAAAAGGCCAATTTAATCAATCTGGTGTTAGGTACACCAGAAACAGTAGGCCTCACGTTTTTACTCCTGTAAAAAGGAATTAATACCGGAAAAAGGCATTACATTGTCCAGTGTTGTAATTTTGGTGAAAAAAAGGCCAATTTAATCAATCTGGTGTTAGGTACACCAGAAACAGTAGGCCTCACGTTTTTACTCCTGTAAAAAGGAATTAATACCGGAAAAAGGCATTACATTGTCCAGTGTTGTAATTTTGGTGAAAAAAAGGCCAATTTAATCAATCTGGTGTTAGTTACACCAGAAACAGTAGGCCTCACGTTTTTACTCCTGTAAAAAGGAATTAATACCTGAAAAAGGCAATACATTGTCCAGTGTTATACGAAAAAATCCAGCTCACCAAAGTCCAAGCGATTCTTTATTGTAGTTCATAAAAAATTCCTAATATCCCTAAAACATGTGTGGAGACTACAATACATAGGAAGGATCTGGCTGGCAATACTACATTACATGCTACATCTTGTCATCCAAAACATGTAGTAAGAAATATCCCCAGGGGAGAGCTGTTGCGCATTAGACGCAACTGTTCAGACCCTGCGGTATTTGATCGGGAGAGCAATGAACTTATGAAAAGATTGACAGCCAGATCCTATGTAAAACATCATATGCAGACACACAAAGACCAGGTGGCAAGGATATATCGGGATTCTCTGATCATTCAAGATGATCAAAAAATTGGGCATAGGAGAAAAAAGAATAACAAGCACAAAGTGCCGGTTACCTTTGTCACGCAATATAGTGTTGAATATGGAGAAATTTGTAAAATCATTCAGAAACACTTGCCAGTCTTGAAATATGAAAGTGAATGGTCCGATATCATCGATGATGGGATCAGATGTGCAGCCAGAAGGGCTCCAACTATAGGTAACATGGTTAGTCCCAGTTTGTTTAAGGAGAGGGTAAAAACCATACCAACTTGGCTAGCCACTAAGGGTTGCTATAAGTGTGGCCATCATATATGTCTGTGTTGCGATTACATGTTGCTAAAGTAGTTGTCTCCTGCGCAGATGGCAATGAACACATGATAAACAGTTACATTAATTGCAATACAAGGAATGTGATTTATGTTATCATGTGTGATCTTTGCAGCCTACAATATGTGGGTTGCACATCTAACCCTCTGAAGGTTCGCATAAGGAAGCACATATCTGATGTGCCGCATTATCGCACCCGTAATGTTTTAGCCGCCAGTGCACACTTTGCGGTTGTGCACGGCGGCGACACCAGTAAACTCAGAGTACAAGGTATTGAAAGGGTGTTTGTGCCAACCAGAGGAGGTGATATGAAAAGAAAATTATTGAATCGGGAATCCTATTGGATGTTTAAACTGAAAACACGCATCCCGCAAGGTTTAAATAGGAAATATGATCTGATATTACAATATTGAGAGAGTATGTCATTTTCTTTTGATTTTATATGGTATTTATTTTATTTATACCTTTGTGTACTTTAGACCACCCTGTTCCTTTTGCCCGATTTAGTCGGCACAGGTGTTGGATCACGTGACCCGGTAATTAGGGATTCAGGTGTGAGTTGGACTTTTTAAGATGTCTCTTTTTGTATGTTACACCAGTCATGATGAAGGGCCCATATTTGTAAGAGGTCCGAAACGCGTAACGGTGCTATATGTCTGTCCTACTGTATTGGGAAATTTTTTATGAACTACAATAAAGAATCGCTTGGACTTTGGTGAGCTGGATTTTTTCGTATTATATTGATGTGCTTACCAGAGGACTTCTCCGATCAGTAGGGGTGAGCTGCCTTTGCCTTGTTGCAAATAACTTTTCTATTGTCCAGTGTTGTAATTTTGGTGAAGAAAAGGCCAATTTAATCAATCTGGTGTTAGTTACACCAGAAACAGTAGGCCGCACGTTTTTACTCCTGTAAAAAGGAATTATATCTCCCCGTGTGGGAATCTATGTACCAAAACTAGCATTTTAAAAATTCTGGTGTCCAATTTGCAGCAGTTTTCTTGTAATTAATAGAAATAGAAAAAGGAATTATATCTTCCAGTGTGGGAATTTTGGGGCTAAAAAATAATATATTTTATTGTGGTGCGAGTTGAATCGCAACAATGAGGAAACATTCTATTAAGGGACGAGGACGCAGTCGTGGTGGTGTCCGTGGAGCCTCTGTTGCTGGCAGAGGACGTGGCCGTTCGGCCTCAGGTGCACAAAGTAGTGAACCAACTCCCTCAAGTAGCCGGCAGAATTTACAGCGATATTTGGTGGGGCCCAATGCCGTTATGAGGATGGTAAGGCCTGAGCAGTTACCGGAATTAGTCGATTGGTTGGCCGACAGTGCTTCCAGCACGTTCACCACATTGTCTTCCGCCCAGTCTTCTGCGGAAAGCGCACAGGTGGCACCTAAAAACCAAGCCCATCAGTCTGTCACATCACCCCCATGCATATCAGGGAAACTGTCTGAGCCTCAAGTTATGCAGCAGTCTCTTATTCTGTTTGAAGACTCTGCTCGCACGGTTTCCCAGGGGCGTCCACCTAGCCCTTCCCCAGCGGTGGAAGACATTCCATGCACTGACGCACAACCACTTATGTATCCAGATGATGAGGACATGGGAATACCACCACAGCAGAGTGACCGAGTCTCTGATGATGACGAAACACTGGTGCCCACTGCCGCGTCTTATTGCAGTGTGCAGACTGAACAGGAGGAGGTCAGGGAGGAAGACTGGGTGGAAGACGATGCAGAGGACGATGAGGTCTTAGACCCCACATGGACTGAAGGTCGTGCCGCTGACTTAAATAGTTCAGAGGAAGAGGTGGTGAGATCGAGACAACAGCGAAGCCAAAGAGGGAGCAGGGGGCAAAAGCAGAACAGCCGCCGTCCAGAGAGTTCGCCTGCTATTGGCCAGCGCCAACAGGGACCCAGCACCCCAAAGGCATCTTCAAGGAGTTCCCTGGCATGGCACTTTTTCAAACAATGTGCTGACGACAAGACCAGAGTGGTTTGCACGCTGTGCCATCAGACCCTGAGGCGAGGCATTAATGTTCTTAACCTGAGCACCACCTGCATGATCAGGCATCTACATGCAAAGCATGAACTGCAGTGGAGTACACACCTTAAAAACAAGGAACCCGCTCAGGCTCCCCCTGCTCCCTCTACCGCTGCTGCCTCGGCTTCCGCCTCGAGAGGAATGTTGCCACCTGCCGAGCAGCAAACAGAGGATGTGCCACCGACACCACCACCACCACCGTCACCTAGCGTCTCCACTATTTCACACAGCAGCGTTCAGCTCTCAATCTCTCAAACCTTTGAGAGGAAGCACAAATTCCCACCTAGTCACCCTCGAGCCCTTGGCCTGAATGCCAGCATTTCTAAACTACTGGCCTTTGAATTGCTGTCATTCCGGCTGGTGGACACAGACAGCTTCAAACAGCTGATGGCCATGGCTGTCCCCCAGTATCTGGTTCCCAGCCGCCACTACTTCTCCAAGACAGCCGTGCCTTCCCTGCACATGCAAGTGTCCGATAAAATCAAGTGTGCACTGCGCAACGCCATTTGTGGCAAGGTCCACCTAACCACAGATACGTGGACCAGTAAGCACGGCCAGGGACGCTATATCTCCCTAACTGCACACTGGGTAAATGTAGTGGCGGCTGGGCCCCAGGCGGAGAGTTCCTTGGCGCACGTCCTTCCGCCGCCAAGGATCACAGGGCATCATTCTTTGCCTCCTGTAGCCTCCTCCTCCTACTCGGCTTCCTCTTCCTCTGCTTCCACCAGCTCATCCAGTCAGCCACACACCTTCACCACCAACTTCAGCACAGCCCGGGTAAACGTCAGCAGGCCATTCTGAAACTCATATGTTTGAGGGACAGGCCCCACACCGCGCAGGAGTTGTGGCGGGGTATTGAACAACAGACCGACCAGTGGTTGCTGCCGATGGGCCTCAAGCCCGGCCTGGTGGTGTGCGATAATGGGCGAAATCTCGTGGCAGCTCTGGGACTAGCCGGTTTGACGCACATCCCTTGCCTGGCGCATGTGCTGAATTTGGTGGTGCAAAAGTTCATTCACAACTACCCAGACATGTCAGAGCTGCTGCATAAAGTGCGGGCTGTCTGTGCGCGCTTCCGGCGTTCACATCCTGCCGCTGCTCGCCTGTCAGCGCTACAGCGTAACTTCGGCCTTCCCGTTCACCACCTAATATGCGACGTGCCCACCCGGTGGAACTCCACCTTGCACATGCTGGAGAGACTGTGCGAGCAGCAGCAGGCCATAGTGGAGTTTCAGCTGCAGCACGCACGGGTCAGTCGCACTGCGGAACAGCACCACTTCACCACCAATGATTGGGCCTCCATGCGAGACCTGTGTGCCCTGTTGCGCTGTTTCGAGTACGCCACCAACATGGCCAGTGGCGATGCCACTGTTATCATCGTGACAATACCAATTCTATGTCTCCTGGAGAAAACGGGCGATGATGGAAGAGGAGGTGGGACACGGCCAGGAGGAGGAGGATGATGGGTCGTTTTTAGCACTTTCAGGCCAGTCTGTTAGAAGTGGCTCAGAGGGAGGTTTTTTGCAACAGCAGAGGGCAGGTACAAATGTGGCCAGCCAGGGACCACTACTGGAGGACGAGGAGGAGGAGGTGGAGGAGGATGAGGATGAAGCAGGTTCACAGCGGGGTGGCACCAAGCACAGCGCAGGCACATCCCTGGTGCGTGGCTGGGGGGATACAGAGGATGATGACGATACGCCTCCCACAGAGGACAGCTTGTCCTTACCTCTGGGGAGCCTGGCACACATGAGAGATTACATGCCTGCGTAACGACAGCAGATTTGCCCACATTTTAACATGTGCTGACTACTGGGTGGCCACCCTGCTGGATCCACGGTACAAAGACAATGTGCCCACTTTACTTCCTGCACTGGAGCATGATAGGAAGATGCGCGAGTACAAGCGCACGCTGGTAGACGCACTCCTGAGAGCATTCCCAACTGTCACAGGGGAACAGGTGGAAGGCCAAGGCCAAGGCAGAGGAGGAGCTAGAGGTCGCCCACGCAGCAGTGTCACAGCCAGCTCCTCTGAGGGCAGGGTTAGCATGGCAGAAATGTGGAAAAGTTTTGTCTCCACGCCACAGCTAACTGCCCCACCACCTGATACGGAACGTGTTAGCAGGAGGCAACATTTCACTAACATGGTTGAACAGTACGTCTGCACACAACTCCACGTACTGACTGATGGTTCGGCCCCATTCAACTTCTGGGTTTCCAAATTGTCCACGTGGCCAGAATTAGCATGTTATGCCTTGGAGGTGCTGTCCTGCCCGGCGGCCAGCGTTTTATCTGAACATGTATTCAGCACGGCAGGGGGCGTCATTACTGACAAACGCAGCCGCCTGTCCACAGCCAACGTGGACAAGCTGACGTTTATAAAAATTAACCAGGCATGGATCCCACAAGACATGACCCTCCCATGTTGTCTTGTACTCCTGGCCACTTCTTCATTGAAAAATCAATTTTTGAAATTAACTAGGATCTTGGGGTGCAACCCAGAGTTAAATGAACCTTCCCTCTGTCTGGGTGCCGGGGCCAAAGTACATGAAAGTGTCCTTCTCCTGTGCTGGGTGATATCAATGTTATACTTGTGCTGTCTGACATGTCTCCTTTGTGTGGTTGCAGGGGGCCAAAGTCACTGAAAGCGGCCTTCTCCTGTGGTGGGTGATCTAAATGCCTGATTCTCTGCTGTGGGACCTCTCTCCTCTTTCTGGGTGCAGGGGTCAAAGAAACAAAAGGTGGCCTACTCCTGTGGTGGTTGACATGATGCCTGATTCTCTGCTGTGGGACCTCTCTCCTCCGTGTGGCTGCAGGGGTCAAGGTCTCTAAAAGTGCCCTTCTTCTGTGGTGGTTGATGAAAAACTGATGCTTGTGCTATCTGACCTGTCTCCTCTGTGTCGGTGCTAAGGCCTAAGTCACTGAAAGTGGCCTTCTCCTGTGCTGGCTGATATAAATGCCTGAATCTCTGCTGTGGGACCTCTCTCCTCCGTGTGGCTGCAGGGGTCAAGGTCTCTAAAAGTGCCCTTTCTCCTGTGGTGGTTGATGTAAAACTGATGCTTGTGCTATCTGACCTGTCTCCTCTGTGTCGGTGCTAAGGCCTAAGTCACTGAAAGCGGCCTTCTCCTGTGCTGGCTCATATAAATGCCTGAATCTCTGCTGTGGGACCTCTCTCCTCCGTGTGGCTACAGGGGTCAAAGTCTCTAAAAGTGCCCTTCTCCTGTGGTGGTTGATGTAAAACTGATGCTTGTGCTATCTGACCTGTCTCCTCTGTGTCGGTGCTAAGGCCTAAGTCACTGAAAGCGGCCTTCTCCTGTGCTGACTCATATAAATGCCTGAATCTCTGCTGTGGGACCTCTCTCCTCCGTGTGGCTGCAGGGGTCAAAGTCTCTAAAAGTGCCCTTCTCCTGTGGTGGTTGATGTAAAACTGATGCTTGTGCTATCTGACCTGTCTCCTCTGTGTCGATGCTAAGGCCTAAGTCACTGAAAGCGGCCTTCTCCTGTGCTGGCTGATATAAATGCCTGAATCTCTGCTGTGGGACCTCTCTCCTCCGTGTGGCTGCAGGGGTCAAAGTCTCTAAAAGTGCCCTTCTCCTGTGGTGGTTGATGTAAAACTGATGCTTGTGCTATCTGACCTGTCTCCTCTGTGTCGGTGCTAAGGCCTAAGTAACTAAATGGTGGCCTTCTCCTGAGGTGGTTGATATGATGCCTGATTATGTGCTGTGGGACCTCTATCCTCTTTCTGGGTGCAGGGGTCAAATTAACTAAAAGTGGCCTACTCCTGTGGTGGGTGATCTGTAAAACTGATGCTTGCGCTATCTGACCTGTCTCCTCTGTCTCGTTGCTAAGGCCTAACTCACTGAAAGTGGCCTTGTCATGAGCTGGGTGATATAAATGTTATACTTGTGCCATCTGACATGGTTGCCGGGGTCCCATTAAATGGTGGCCTACTCCTGTGGTGGGTGATCTAAATGCCTGATTCTCTGCTGTGAAACCTCTCTCCTCCGTCTGGGTGCTGTGAAACCTCTCTCCTCCGTCTGGGTGCAGGGGTCAAAGTCTCTAAAAGTGGCCTTCTCTTGTGCTGGGTGATGTAAAACTGATGCTTGTACCATCTGACATGGTTGCTGGGGTCCCATTAAATGATGGCCTACTCCTGTGGTGGGTGATCTAAATGCCTGATTCTCTGCTGTGAAAACCTCTCTCCTCCGTCTGGGTGCAGGGGTCAAAGTCTCTCAAAGTCGCCTTCTCCTGTGCTGGGTGATATAAATGTTATACTTGTGCCATCTGACATGGTTGCCGGGGTCCCATTAAATGGTGGCCTACTCCTGTGGTGGGTGATCTAAATGCCTGATTCTCTGCTGTGAAAACCTCTCTCCTCCATCTGGGTGCAGGGGTCAAAGTCTCTCAAAGTCGCCTTCTCCTGTGCTGGGTGATATAAATGTTATACTTGTGCCATCTGACATGGTTGCCGGGGTCCCATTAAATGGTGGCCTACTCCTGTGGTGGGTGATCTAAATGCCTGATTCTCTGCTGTGAAAACCTCTCTCCTCCGTCTGGGTGCAGGGGTCAAAGTCTCTCAAAGTCGCCTTCTCCTGTGCTGGGTGATATAAATGTTATACTTGTGCCATCTGACATGGTTGCCGGGATCCCATTAAATGGTGGCCTACTCCTGTGGTGGGTGATCTAAATGCCTGATTCTCTGCTGTGAAACCTCTCTCCTCCGTCTGGGTGCTGTGAAACCTCTCTCCTCCGTCTGGGTGCAGGGGTCAAAGTCTCTAAAAGTGGCCTTCTCTTGTGCTGGGTGATGTAAAACTGATGCTTGTACCATCTGACATGGTCGCCGGGATCCCATTAAATGATGGCCTACTCCTGTGGTGGGTGATCTAAATGCCTGATTCTCTGCTGTGAAAACCTCTCTCCTCCGTCTGGGTGCAGGGGTCAAAGTCTCTAAAAGTGGCCTTCTCTTGTGCTGGGTGATGTAAAACTGATGCTTGTACCATCTGACATGGGTGCAGGGGTCAAATTAACTAAATGGTGGCCTACTCCTGTGGTGGGTGATATGATGCCTGAATATGTGCTGTGGGGCCTCTCTCCTCTTTCTGGGTGCAGGGGTCAAAGTAACTAAAAGTGGCCTTCTCCTGTGCTGGATGGTATAAATGTAATGCTTGTGCTATCTGACATGTCTCCTCTGTCTGGGTGCTAAGGCCAAAGTCACTGAAAGTGCCCTTCTCCTGTGGTGGTTGATATGATGCCAGATTCTCTGCTGTGGGACCTCTCTCCTTTGTCTGGATGCTGGGGTCGAAATAATAGTAAGCGACCTTCTCCATTGGTGGGTGATTTAAAGCCTGATTCTGTGCTATGGGACCTAACTCCAATTAATATTGGTTAATTTTTATTTATTTTATGTTAAGTCATAATTTCCCTATCTACATTTGTTTGCAGGGGATTTACCTACATTTTGCTGCCTTTTGCAGCCCTCTAGCCCTTTCCGGGAGTCTTTTACAGCCTTTTTAGTGCCCAAAAGTTCGGGTCCCCATTGACTTCTATGGGGTTCGGGTTCGGGATGAAGGTCGGGTTGAGTTCGGATCACGAACCCGGACATTTTCCGGAAGTTCGGCCGAACCTCTCGAACCCGAACATCCAGGTGTTCGCTCAACTCTAGTGAGGACACAATGCGCAGGCCTGCAGACCCATCCAAGACTGGCAGCCCTGTAAGCTACCCTCCTCTGGAGGAAAAAGAACCTGTATGCATTTAGCCTTTTTCACTGAGGGATCAGAGTCTCACCCCTTTTTTTTGTTTTTCCTGCACTGGATGAGGGACTATCCTTTTCTTTTAATATTCTGAGGAGACCCCTTATTAAACTCTGACTTATATCTTAGGTCAGGGAAGCTCAGAAGTCTAATGAATCTTCTCAGCGGATCAAAAAATGCTCCATCTGTAAAAAGGGCTTACTGTCAGGTTATAAGAAACCCCTCTGTTCAAAGTGTTTGGGGAAAATTGTCTATGAAGAGTCCCCTTCCTTATTGGATAATATCAGACATAAAATAAACAAATAATACAAATGCAGGATGTGCTCCCCTATATACATGCACAACTGCATATGGGTTGAGCATATCCTGCTTGTTAAACACCATCCCCCCTTTTCTAATGGTTTATATGTTTGGAGGTGTATAAACTCCAATTTAATTGTGCCTGCTTTTCATCTACAGGCTACATTCAGGTGCACCTGGGAGGCTCTGGGCCATATCAGTCGGTCTTGGGTGGGGCTCACAGGCACCTTCCTCCTCCCATTGCAAGCATGGTTTCATGCTGGAGGTCACTGGTGAGCTGTTTGTGAGTCAGGCCTTACGCTCCCGTAATGCCCAACAGCCCCTGGTATCGCTCATACGGCACAGGTAGGTTGAGGGGTAGGGTCTCAGGCTACTTGAAACACCTTGACGTGGTGTCCGAGCTTAAGACATGTCCTCCTAGTAGGATGTGTCGAACCAACCTCTCAATTTTAACATTAGTGTGAGGGTTTAGTATTGCCGCAGAGTGCACCTGCCTTTGCTATGTTTATATAATAAAGGAAGAAGTAAGCACCGCTGTGAATCAAAAGTTAGCCACCACGTCCCAAAGACCCTCTACTTCCATGACTGAGATGTCCGCTACCTTAGAAACTGACTGTCATGAAGAAGATTTAGATGAAGGGGAACTCCTCTCGGGGTCAGAGTCAGATTCCTCTGAGGATAAGTCGGGGAGGCCACTCTGCTCCATAGAAGACACTGAAGACCATTAGAGCAACCCTAAACCTGGAAGAGTCTAAACAATCCAAAACCATACAGCATTTGATGTTTAAGGGATTAGGAGAAAAAAGAAAAAGAGTATTTCCCCTCCACTCTTACATTACAAAATTAATTAATAAAGAATGGACCAATCTGGAGAAGAGACCGGCGGTCTCTAGCGTTCTGAAAAGGAACTACCCCTTTTCGGAGGAAGATACATCCTTTTGGCTCAGTACTGGATTGGATACGAGGTCGTAGGTTACCACCGCTTATCCAATCCAGTACTGAGCCACGCCCCCTGCACTGATCACATGACGGTGACGTCACCCCAGGTCCTTTGTGTTGTCCAAGGTTCGGGTTCATTGAAGAATCCCCTTATGGATTCCAAATTCCATTATGGTCCGTGGTAGCGGAATCCATAACGGGATTCTTCGATAACCCCGACCCGAACTTTGGACGCCGAACTTAAAACACAAGTTCGCTCAACTCTAGTTATGACTCAAAAAAAGTTCCTCTGCCGGCAGGCTTTAAAGCCCATTCAACCCGATCTGTAGCTGCGTCCTGGGCGGAATCAGCGGATGTTCCGTTAGAACCGATTTGCCAGGCAGCCACCTGGTCGTCACCTTCCACTTTTTTTAGACATTACCAGTTAGACATGTTAAAAAACATGGAGTTATCATTTGCTCGCAGGGTGTTATCTGCGGTTGTCCCCCCCCACATAGGATTCCTCTGTTATTCCTCCTGTTGTGCCGCTGGGGGGCGTTTGGAAAGATTTCAATTACTTACCGGTAATTGGTTTTTCCTCTAGCCCCCACAGCGGCACGGGGAATTTCCCACCCATGGGTTATTCAAATTATTATTTTTTTTCTATATGGAAATAGTTTTCTTGTTCTTTCTCGGAGAGTATCCTTGTTTATTTTCGATTATACATAAAGATTAATATTGTTGCATCCATTCCAGAGTTTTTCTGTTATTTACTGGAGCAGGGGAGGGGAGTATTTAAAGATCTCCACGTTGTTTCCTGTCCCTGGGGAGGCGGGGTATCCTCCTGTCGTGCCGCTGAGGAGGCTAGAGGAAAAACCAATTACCAGTAAGTAATTGAAATCTTTTGTCCTGACTGTCCTGACCAGCCTGCCCTATGCATAGGGGAGTGTTTCCGCAAGTACCACACACAGGTACACTATTAGTGTAGGGATCGCGTGACACAGGACAGGCACACAGGGGTCTTAGGGCCCTTTCACACAGAGCTACTGCAAACCTCTCCTTTCACCTGGGACAAAGTGCATAATGTACTTCGTCACATCTCTGGGCGATATGCGCTTTGCACATTGTCCCATGGGGAAGGAGAGGTTTATCCTCTAAAGGTAAAAAACAAAAAAAAATCAAAAAAATCACAGTTAAGCAAAAAAGTTAATGTTCTGTTTCAAATGTTATATAAAGTTAATGTTAATAAATTTATTGTGTTGCTGCCTGTTTTTTTTTTTTTACCTTCTAGGTGGACCAAGCGATCAAGCAGCTGCACCACTGATGTGCATTCTGACAGAAGCATTGCGCTGCTGTCAGATTACACAAAAGTCGGTGTATATGGCGCTGCAAGACGAGATTTCTCCTCTGCAGTAAAAAAAGATACGTTTGCCGAGGCTTATTAGCTGAGCGGTGGTGTTCAAAAAATTCTGGCAATGATTTATTCATCTACACCGATTGATATGAATGGAGAAATCAAGTTTGCCAGGGCATACGAGCTGAGTGGGTTTGGATGTTGGGCGGAGCTCCTATGTCCTGGCAGACGCCTTTCCCCTCTTTTTTTTTGCACATTTTTTGGCAGAGATTTTTTCATCCACATTGATCGATGCGAATAAAGAAATCTGTGGCGTTCATTTTTTCTTTCAGCCCAGAGGCTGAACGGAAAAAAAAATATCTCATTACCCGTATGCTTAATATAAGGAGAATAGCAGAAACTCCTAATGCTGGCCATACATGTAATGATTGCGGAGAACCTCAAATGCCAGGACAGTACAAAGACCCCACAAATGAGCCCATTTTGGAAAGAAGACACCCCAAGGTATTCGCTGAGGAGCATATTGAGTCCATGAAAGATTGAACTTTTTGTCACAAGTTAGCGGAAAGGGAGACTTTGTGAGAAAAAAAAAAAAAGTTAATTTCTGCTAACCTGTGCCAAAAAAATAAATCTTCTATGAACTCGCCATGCCCCTCACGGAATAGCTTGGGGTGTCTTCTTTCCAAAATGGGGTCACTTGTGGGGTATTCATACTGCCCTGGCCTTTTAGGGGCCATAAAGCGTGAGAAGAAGTCTGGAATCCAAATGCCTAAAAATGCCCTCCTAAAAGGTACTCATTGGAATTTGGGCCCCTTTGTAGAAATACACCCCAAAACCCATTGCCCTACTTCTCCTGAGTACGGCGATACCACATGAGTGACACTTTTTTGCAGCCTAGGTGCGCAAAGGGGCCCAAATTCCAATGAGTACCTTTAGGATTTCACAGGGCATTTTTACGCATTTGGATTCCAAACTACTTCTCACGCTTTAGGGCCCCTAAAATGCCAGGGCAGTATAAATACCCCACAAGAGACCCCATTTTAGAAAGAAGACACCCCAAGGTATTCCGTGAGGGGTATGGTGAGTTCATGTAAAATTTTATTTTTTGTCACAAGGTAATGGAATATGAGACTTTGTAAGAAAAAACAAAAAAAAAACACTAAATGATCAATTTCCGCTAACTTGTGTAAAAAAAAAAAAATAAGCTGCTGGCTAAAGGACCTGTGGTGATGTCACATCACATGGTCTATCACCATGGTGATGGGCCATATGATTGGACCATGTGATGAGCTCAGTGACATCACCACAGGTCCTGAAGAAAGAACAATAGACTGGCAGCTACGTGATCAATTGGAGGAGGTGAGTTAATTTTTCTTTATTTTTTAGGCCTCAATTCACGTCAAAAACGCATGAAAACGCATTGCACCCGCGCAGAAAAAACTGAACACAATCGCAGACAAAACTGACTGAACTTGCTTGCAAAATGGTGCGAGTTTCACTGAACGCACCCTGAACGCATCCGGACCTAATCCGTCAGGCTCCTATAAAAAGGGTCTTACAGTTCTGGAATGTATTGTATTAACACTGACAGCATGTGACCCCGTCAGCACTGGGAGGTCAGGATGCAGGTGCGGACTGGAAAATTAAAGTGGCCCTGGAAAAAAACTAAAAGTGGTCTTGTCGTGGGAGGGTCCAAACTGACAGAAGGCGGGGCCAGCAGTACTGTAATGCAGGACAAAATACTGCCCTAGCAGAACCAGATACCACAGCGCAGCACTAAATACTGCATCAGCAGAACCAGATACCTCAGTGTAGCACAAAATACTGCCACTCACCCCACAGTATGAAGCTGTATCGTCGTCATCAGGATGGCACTATCATTGAACTCAGGAGGGCCCCTGCGGCCACTGGCCAAGGGAACAAGTGTATGATGCTCTTAGGCTCCATTCTTGCAATTGCGGACAAGAATAGGACATGTTCTATTTTTTTGCAATTCCGGATCCGGGCGGGGCATAATGTGTCCTCATAGGAATGACTGGGTCCGCAATTCCGTTCCGCAAAATGCAGAACAGAATTGCGGACGTGTGAATGGGGTCTTACATTAATTAACGTGGAGAACATCAGGTCTTAAGTGGCCCCCTGGGCATCGGCTCATGGGAAATTTCCCTGTAGGGTCTATGACCAGTCCGCCCATGTCAGAACGGGTGCTCTCGCTGCAAGTCCAATGCATGGAACTCGTTCGTATGAAATGGGTTTAAGGGCTCTTTCACACGAACGTGTGAGCCCCGTGCACGGGCACCGACCGTGGGGCAGCCGCTGTGGATCGCGGACCCATTCACTTGAATGGGTCCGAGATCTGCCCATTCCGCAAAAAGATAGGACATGTTCTATCTTTTTGCCGGATGGAAGTATGGAACGGAACCCCACAGAAGCACTATGTAGTGCTTCGGTCGTGTTCCGTTCCGCATCTCCGGATTTGTGGACCCATTAAAATAAATGGGTCTGCATCCCTGATGCGGAATGGCGCCCATATATTGCAGATCCGCAAATGTGGTCCGCGATACGGGCACAGGGCGCACACGTTTGTGTGCAATAGACCTAAAGGATAACAAAAGAAACATACCAAACACTGGAAACACTCTAAAAAACGCCATAAAAATAGTGTTTGAAGCCATCTGGTTTTTTTGTTTTTTCAAGCCAATGTTAGAAGTGGATACAGCTGATACATTCAGCTTTTGTATCTTTTGTATCTATTCGTGTCTTTGACAAATAAAAAAAACCTTTGAGAAAGGAATGGTGAAGCCAGCCTGTGGCGAGATACAGCCCTCTCCCTCCTCCAAAGGAACTAAAGCCATAAACTGCAGTAGCACTCCAGCTCAGCAGAGGTCGCTACGTCGAGTGGCGCACACGGAAGTATTGTCCCTGCGTGCTCGTCGTCTGTGGCGCAAGGTTATCCTGCCAGCCCCGGAAGAAGGAGGTCTTTTCCATTGCCGACTCAGCCATGGTGAGACTTGTTCTCCGTTATCCCAGAAATTCTATCCAACCCCATCCTCTGTCCTCCGCTCATTCCCTTCTCCGATACCTTCATGAGAATGTTGTACGAGCCGTAGACCCCCACTCCCGCCTTTCAGTGACAGAGGTTTCTTTTCCCAAAGCGTTAACGCTGGGGACACCGGCCCGCCTAGCAGTCATGGCCTAGTCCGGTCTCGCTGTATGCGCCCAGTGAGCGCTCCCGGTGCACGCGCTATGTGGAAGCCGCTGCGCCAGTCACCGGAATTGTGATACTGGGGTCTCCAGAAATGGAACAAAAAGTTTTGTGTCCATGTTACTTGATGTGCGGGGAGTATTGCGTCTCCTGTGTGGACTGGTGGACAGTGGCAATCTTCTAGAACTGATCAGTTCCTTCTCTTTTCCTTAAGGCTCGTGGACCCAAGAAGCATTTGAAGCGTGTTGCAGCTCCCAAGCACTGGATGCTGGATAAGCTGACTGGTGTCTTTGTGAGTATCTTCCATGTTGTCCACCTCACTAGTAACTTGTTGGAGACTTGTAATTGTTACTGCTGGAATTCTCCACTTAGGGTGCATTCACACTAGCGTTAAAGTTTTCCGGTACTGAGTATCGTCAGTTAGTTGATTCTGTGTAAAGAAGTGTCCGTAATTGTATGAACCACTGACCTACAGGCACCACGTCCATCCACTGGTCCTCACAAGCTTAGGGAGTGTTTGCCGCTCATCATCTTCCTGAGAAACAGGCTGAAGTATGCTCTGACCGGAGATGAGGTGAAGAAGATTTGTATGCAGCGCTTCATTAAGATTGATGGCAAGGTCCGCACAGACATTACATACCCTGCTGGATTCATGGGTGAGTGATTTTGGAAGCTTTATGGCATGATGCTGCCTAGTTTACTTGTGTTAGTTGCTGAAGAGTGCCAATACCTAACATAATGACGTGTGTTCTCTTCAGAGCTGGTCAGGGTCTACGTCGGACCTCTCATTATTCCCATGCATGCCCTATTTAAAGAGGACCTTTCATCAGTTTTGACATGGGCTAACTATGTCAAAACCTTGTAGTGCGGCCCCCACTGATGCAGTGTGTGGACTTTTGTTTTTCAAACCTGGCTTTGAGCAGTTTGCTCCTATTTGGATTGTGATCAAAGCCAGGGAAAAAGAGATGCCCACAGCAGAAGTTTACTGGTCCGTACAATATAGAACGGGGCTCCACAGAGGACAACGGTGGGGGCCCCACTACAAGGGTTTGACGTAGTTAGTCTATGTCAAAACTGATGAAAGGTCCTCTTTAACCACCTCAGCCCCCCTAGCTTAGAACCCCTTAATGACCAGGCCACTTTTTGCAATTCTGCACTACACTACTTTCACCGTTTATTGCTCCGTCATACAACTTACCACCCAAATGAATTTTGCCTTCTTTTCTTCTCACTAATAGAGCTTTCATTTGGTGGTATTTCATTGTTGGTGACATTTTTCCTTTTTTTGATATTAATAAAAAATTACCGAAATTTTGGCCAAAAATTACATTTTTTGCTTTGTTGTAAAGTTTTTCAAAAACGACATTTCTATATAAATTTTTCTCAAAATTTATTGTTTTACATGTCTTTGATAAAAAAAAAATGCTATAAGTGTATATTTATTGGTTTGGGTAAAAGTTTACAAACTATGGTGCAAAAAAGTGAATTTCGGCATTTTGAAGCAGCTCTGACTTTCTGAGCACCTGTCATGTTTCTTCAGCTGCTAGAATGCCAGGATAGTATAAATACCCCCCAAATGACACCATTTTAGAAAGAAGAATGTGTTTTGGGGTGTATTTTTACATATGCCCATGCTGGGTTAGAGAAATCTCTGTAAATTGTCAACTTTGTATAAAAAAATTAAAAAAGTTGTCATTTACAGAGATATTTCTCACACCCAGTATGGGTATGTGTAAAAGTACACCCCAAAACACATTACCCTACTTCTCCTGAGTACGGCGATACCACATGAGTGACACTTTTTTGCAACCAAGATGCGCAAAGGGGCCCAAATTCCAATTAGTACCTTTTAGGAGGGGATTTTTACGCATTTGGATTCCAGACTTCTTCTCATGATTTAGGACCCCTAAAATGCCAGGGCAGTATAAATACCCCACATGTGACCCCATTTTGGAAAGAAGACAACCCAAGGTATTCCGTGAGGGGCATGGCGAGTTCATAGATTTTTTTTTTTTTTTTTTTTTTTTTGGCACAAGTTAGCGGAAATGTCCTTTTTTTATTTTTCCTTCTTCTTACAAAGTCTCATATTCCACTAACTTGTGACAAAAAATAAAATTTTACATGAACTCACCATACCCCTCACGGAATACCTTGGGGTGTCTTCTTTCTAAAATGGGGTCACATGTGAAGTGTTTGTACTGCTCGGGCATTTGAGGGTCTCCGCAATCATTACACGTATGGCCAGTATTAGGAGTTTCTGCGATTCTCCTTATATTGAGCATACGGGTAATGAGATTTTTTTTTTGTGTTCAGCCTCTGGATTTGCATCAATGTGGATGAAAAAATCTCTGCCATAAAATGTGCAAAAAAAAAAGAGGGGGAAAGGACATAGGAGTGCTTCCGAAGTAAGGCCCCATTCACATGTCCGCAAAAATGTCTGCATCTATTCCGCAATTCTGCGGAATACATGCTGACCCATTCAGTGTGAATGGGGCCGGCGGTGATGCGGAGAGCACACTATGTGCTCTCCGCATCAGCATTTGTGGAGCTGCGGCTATAATTTTCCGGGTTTCCGCAAAAGATAGAGCATGTCCTATTCTTGTCCGCAATTGCGGACAAGAAAAGGCATTTTCTATATAGTTCTGGCAATGTGCGGATCCTCAAAATGCGGAAAGCACTTTGCCGGTGTCTGTGTGGGGGTGTCATATGGTGATCAGGGGTTAATCGGGGGTTAGTGGTGTGGTGATTGGTGCACTTGCATAGCTGCCTGTGTCCTCTGGTGGTCCCAAGCAACAGGGACCACCAGAGGAGCAGGCATATCAGGCGCTGTTTTCAAAACAGCGTCTGATATGCACTTTAGATGGCGTTTTTTTTTTTTTTAACATCTACAGCCTGCCAGCGCATGATTAGCTCTGGCAGGCTGTAGTTAAACTTCCTCCCGACGCGCGTGTTAACAGGAAATATCGCCTCTCGCGAGATGACGCGTCAAGGAGGAACATCCCGGCCGCCCGCAGGACGCATCCCTGCGTTAGGCGGTCGGGATGTGGTTAAGGTGAAAAAATGGCAGGGTCCTGAAATGGCAGGTCAAATTTCAAGAATTTTTCATTTGTCGAAATTTTCGGTGTTTTGGATTATTTAGAAATATGGATAATACATATAAACTCAAGTTTACCACTAACGTGAAGTACAGTGTGTCACAAAACAGTCTCAATGTCTTGGATAAGCAAAAGCGTTCCAAAGTTACATAAAGGGGCATGTAAGATTTGCAAAAATGGCAGGGTATCGAAGGGGTTAAAAACTTTATAAATTTTTTTTTTTGTGTTTCTTTTGACCCTTTGACAGATGACCTTGACATTTCATACTCTGAAAAAGTGTTTTTAATTGCTATCTTATTCACTGCTATGGTGAGTGAGGTTCAGACATTCAGGATCAGTAACTGAATTATGCTTACCGGTAATTTTCATTGGCCTAGAACAGGCATGCTCAACCTGCGGCCCTCCAGCTGTTGCAAAACTACAACTCCCATCATGCCTTGCTGTAGCCTATAACTGTAGTCTGTCCGGGCATGCTGGGGGGCCGCAGGTTGGGCATCCCTGGCCTAGAATATATCCCCATTTAGTCTCCTGCTGCCACCGGGCCAAGATCCAAAACATTGTAACTCTTTCTCCTGTGTGATCTTTGTGCATGGACTGTAGCTTCATTGTAGTTTTCCCTGCTTGCTTTTATAGTTCTTTCCACTCTCATCGCTATTTCGGATAGGTCTAATTACATGACCTATTACAGAGACAAAAACAGCCATCATTATGGTAGCCTTGCTCGCCATCCCCCATGGGCAGACAACAAAACCCTATTTCTTCAGCATATGTGTTGTCATGCTGTGCCTCTTGCTGCAAATTTCCACCCCCGTGCCTAAATACCCGTCCCATGCCTAGGCATGTGTGAGAACTGTAAAATAGGATTCATTCTTCTGTCTTCTTTTACAGATGTCATCAGCATTGACAAGACTGGTGAGCACTTCCGTCTAGTATATGACACCAAAGGGAGATTTGCAGTGCACAGAATCACAGCGGAAGAGGCAAAGGTAAAGCACCTCATTTGGGGGCCTGTGCATTCTGTTTCCATATGTCCGCATTTTTCCGTTCCGCAAAAAAATAGAACATGTCCTATTATTGTCTGCATTACAGTCAAATATAGTACTGTTCTAATAGGGGCCAGCTGTTCTGCGGGCCGCAAAATACATACGGTCGTGTGCATGAAGCCTTTGTGCACAATTGGGACACGGCAAATGCAGCACTGTGGTCTGCAACGTAGTGTGAACATTCTTAAACTTGTGGTTTGTGTTTAAGAGCTTTAAAGGGTTATCTCCTCCATAGACTAATATGTATAGAATATGCTATAAATATCTGAGGGCAGGTCCCACCTCTGTCCCACCTGGAGTGGTGGCTTCAGCGGTGGCTTCAGCCTCCAAATCTGGGCAGAGAATGGAGATGGGATTGCTTATATTTGAATGTTTCTTCTTTCACTTCTATGAACATGGCTAAAACGGCCAGGTAAGCGTACATTCCTGTAAACACCAGTAATATGGTGCAGACTGTATTACACTTGGTTGAGGTCAGTGGTAACTGTTCCTGGCTGTTTAACCCTCCCGCTAGCTTAGTGACAGGTATAATTTCCAACCAGGAGACCACTACAGTGAACACTCGGACCAGAGGCAAGGGGCAGTGAAGCACCTCAGTGCAGAGAGTACTTCAGTGAAGTTTTGCCTTGGGTGCTTGCAAGACCAGAAAAAAGGTTCTCTGCCTAATGCAAGTAGTCACACAGGTTGTGGCATCTGTGCCCATTATAAATATCCATATCATTCTGCACTTCACTGACTTGTAACAGATGTATTCTTTGACTATTTCTTGTTGATACCTCTCTGCTCTAGTTATGATGTTGGTGTATAAACAGTCCATACCTACTGATATAGATGTAGTTCTTTGCCATTTACAGTACAAGCTTTGCAAGGTGAGGAAGACCTGGGTGGGTACAAAAGGAATCCCTCACTTGGTAACCCATGATGCCCGCACAATCCGTTATCCTGACCCCCTCATTAAGGTCAATGACACTGTTCAGATTGACCTGGAAACTGGCAAGATTACAGACTTTATCAAGTTTGATACTGGTAAGTGTGCTCACGACATAAATGGACATCAGTCATCCTGCTCTGTACTGTGACTTACATCTCCTTCATGCAAGCAATCTAAAACATGTTTTGCATGGCTCTTTTCCTGGCCCCTTGACTGCACTGTCTGACTGCGTTCAGTTTGTCCATTTTTTTTTTAATCTGTATGTTAAAAACGTAAGAATTCACACCTAGCAGCAGCAGTCAATGAAAGATGGTGTACGTGTGCCGTCGTCTCCTTCACTGAACCATGGACTTACTTGAGTGGGGCCTGTTCAGTATGAAAGTCACACAAAGATTATGCAATAACCTTGAATTCATCTGTTGCGTGCGTACCACTTTAGCAGGTGACACGCATGGGACTGCAAGGGATTATTTTACTCTGCTCAATCTTGCACTCATTTTTCATTAAGCCTTCAAATGGAGCATAAATCACTCCCCATTACTCCACTAGATACATGCTACCACCTACTGAATTCCAGGCCAATGGGTACCCCAACACATGAACTGCCTGCTGTCCAGCAGTCAAACAAGGCATTTTAAAGGGAATGTGTAATCAGAAAATGAAATATTGTTGAAATCATGTGTTTTTTGTTTAAACATTTTTAAAGAATTTTGGTGGTCTTTTAATTTTCCATGTCAATATTTATATTGAAATAAAAACCATAAAATACAGCAGTTTTCACACTGGTCACTAATCCCTATAGGCAGCACTTTTCGGTCTGTACAGATCACTTTACTGCCGTTATATAATATTCTAAACATGCCTGTAATAAGCAGATATGACCTCTGTGTATAGATAAGGCAGAATCCACCATTCACAATAGGTTATTGTCAGAGGTTATCTATTCTTTCTTTGTACAATGACCCCTGCATAGGTCAGAGCGTGCCTCAAATGCTTCGATATAAGTCAATTACCGTATTTTTCGCCCTATAAGACGCACCGGCCTATAAGACGCACCTGGGTTTTTGAGGAGAAAAATAAGAAAAAAAATATTTTTAACCAAAAGGTGTGCTTTTGAAGTAATGGTGGTCTGTGCATGACAGTATTATGGGGGGGATCTGTGGATGGCACTGTTATGTGGGGGAGATGTGGATGGCACTGTGATGGGGGGTCTGTGGATAGCACTGTGATGGGGGATCTGTGGATGGCACTGTGATGGGGGATCTGTGGATAGCACTGTGATGGGGGCATTTATGAATGACACTGTAATGGATTGGATCTGTGGATGACACATATATAGCATCTTATGCTATATGTGTCATCCACAGATCACCCAATTACAGTGTCATCCACAGGTGCCCCTTTTCTAAAACATCTGGCCCATGGCTGCTTAGGGGCGGAGCCTGGCAACACATGGCGGGCGGCCCGCCGCTAACAGCGTGACTGCTTGTATAACATTTAAAATCTTTAATTATGTCCCCTTATTTCCTAAAAGCCTAGGACAGTAGCGCTCTGCTAACCTGCTATAACGATCCTCTAGCAGGCAGAGCGGTGCGGCGGCAGGCTGGTGTGTAACGTCCTCACTGACGTCATCTGCCTGCTCCTCCTGCTTCATTCATAAAGTGAAAGGAGCAGGCAGATGACGTCAGTGAGGACGTTACACACCAGCCTGCCGCCGCACCGCTCTGCCTGCTAGAGGATCGTTATAGCAGGTTAGCAGAGCGCTATTGTCCTGGGCTTTTAGGAAATAAGGGGACATAATTAAAGATTTTAAATGTTATACAAGCAGTCATGCTTGAGCGGCGGGCCGCCCGCCATGCTGCCAGGCTCCGCCTCCTCCTCCATGCTGATACATCGCATGCTGTGCGATGTATCAGCTTTAACTATAGGAAAATGGTAGTATTCGCCATATAAGACGCACTGCCATTTTCCCCCCACTTTTGGGGGAAAAAAAGTGCGTCTTATATGGCGAAAAATACGGTAGGTCCCCTCCTGTCCATTGTGTCTATGGCCATGTGGCTGCCGTAAAGCTTTTTTTTTTTTTTTTTTTTTTTTATGCTTTGTAAATGCTGTGAACAGCTTGGGCAAGATGGCAGCCCCCATAATCGTGTTAAAGAAAGAGTTAAAAAAAAATTGGTAATCAGACTCAATCATAGAAGAGATGTTGCTTTCGGGTTTTAACTGGCAGATCAAACTTTTTTGACATATTTCCTTTAAAAGGTAATGCATCCATAGATCCTATATAGATTAAAGCTGTATTTACACTTCCCAATGTTTTGGCCCGTTTATCATGCCTACTAACGCTTGTTGCAGATCACCTGATAGACAAGCACAACGCTCGTTATTTGGATGAAATGATCTGAGGTGCAGACACCTCATTATTGTTCCCGGGTAGCAGATCGTGTTTTCTAAACAGCACTCTGCTGCCCAGAAACAACGATTTTGTAAGGGCACAAGCGAAAAAAGTAGTTCAGTGCAGCGCTACACCACTTAATGAACAGGAACATTTTGTTCATGACACTTGACTGCTCCTCACTGCGTCTTAATGTGCTTTAACGTTACAGCAGTTGGCCCGTTTCCTATAGTAATGACCTATCCTCAGGGTAAGTCATCAATATGAGATGGGTGCAGTGCACCCCTGCCAATTTGATATTGATGACCTAGCCAGAGGATTATAAAGGCTGTGGACACCTTTGGGGGAATCTTTTTATTGCATTGTACTCCTTTTTGAGCTAAAAAAAAATTTTTTTTTAGTCTGTCTTAAACATTTTGAGCCCCTGTCTCTGTACAGCCTTGAGATTCTCTAGTAGTATGGTCAGTGTTTTTACTGTAGTCTGCCAGGTTTCTGGTCTCTGACCTTTATAGCTCAATTCTTACTGATGGAAAAAGTGGCTTAAACATGTATTGCACCTAATGTTTTTTCAGCAGATATGCTTGTTAGTGATCTTCTTGCTCTGTAAAACTGCTGCCAATTGCCCAGTGCTTGTTCATTGGGCAATCCAAATCTTTTGACATGCTAAAAAATTGTTTGCAGGCGGCAGATCGTGGTGTCTAATCTCATCTGCCGCTGGCAAATCACTACACAGCATCGTGATGAACGGTTGCTTAGCGATCGCTCCTCCCTATGCTGTGATCACCACTGCATGCAATAGCAGCTGTCTCACTTGCTAGCGAGCAGGTGATTGCAGAGCTTCCCTCCCATAATAATCTGCCACCCCAGGCTGTGTAATACAACCTCAACGCCTTGAGGACCCTGCCATATTTAACCTTAAGGACCTGTCCATTTTTGCTAATCTGACATGTCCCTTTATGTGGTAACTTTAAAACGCTTTTACTTATCTAAGCCAGGCATGCTCAACCTGCAGCCCTCCAGCTGTTGCAAAACTACAACTCCCATCATTCCCAGACAGCCTACAGCTATCAGCCTAAAGAAGGGCATGGTGGGAGTTGTAGTTTTACCACAGCTGGAGGGCAGCAGGTTGAACATCCCTGATCTAAGCCATTCTGAGATTGTTTTCTCATCACATATTGTACTTAATGACAGTGGTAACTTTGAGTAAAAATATTTCATTTATTTAAAAATACAAAATTTACCAAAAATGTTGAAAAATTAGCAAATTTCAATTTCTCTACTTTTATAATAGATGGTAATACATCCAAAAATAGTTATTACTTTACATTCTCCATATGTCTACTTCATGTTTGGGTCATTTTGTGAATGCCACTTTATTTTTGGGGGACGCTAGAAGTTTAGAAGCAGATCTTGAAGTTTTTCAGAACTTCCAGAACCCACTTTTTAAAGACCAGTTCAGGTCTGAAGTCACTTTGCGCGGCTTGCATAATAGAAAAAATGACGCCATTTTAGAAACTACACCCTCAAGGTATTCAAAAATGATTTTACAAGCTTTAACCCTTAATGTGTTCAACAAGAATTAATGAAAAATGGAGATGACATTTCAGAATTTCACTTTTCTGGCAGATTTTCCATTTTAATCCATTTTTTTTCCCCATAACAAAGCAGGGGTTAACAGCCAAACAAAACAATATTTATCGCCCTGATTCTGTTTACAAATACACCCCATATGTGGCGTTAAACTGCTGTACGGGCACACGGCAGGGCACAGAAGGAAAGGAACGCCATATGGTTTTTGGAAGGCTGATTTTGCTGGATTTTTATATATATAATTTTTTATTGACACTGTCCCATTTGAAGCTCCCCTGGTTCTTAAGGACGCGGCGATACTTAATATGTATACTTTTTTATTTAAGTTTTACACAAGGATTTCATTTTTGAAACAAAAATCATGTTTTTAGTGTGTCCATATTCTGAGAGCCATAGCTTTTTAATATGTTTTGGGCGATTGTCTTAAGTGTGGTTCACTTTTTGTGGGGGCATACATCTTTTTGATCGCTTGGTGTTGTAAGGTGACAGAAAATGGCTTTTTTATCACGGTTTTTATTTTATTTTGACGGTTGGGTCATGTGATATTTTTATAGAGCGGGTATTTAACTTTTTTTACTTGAAACTTTAAAAAAACAAAATCTGTATAACTTCTTTTGAACTATTAGTAATTTAGCGATAAGAGTTATTAGCTGACAGCACAAAGTGAAAGTACAATTCTCACAGCTATGTAGAAGTTAAATCTTTGACAGCTGCTGAATATTTTTAATAAAGGGCAATTGAAGAGAGAATATTTGGCAGAAAATCAAATCATAAAGTGCCCCTGAGGGTGTGCATAGCCTTAAAGGGGCATACTCGATCTTGGTTGACCCAACATATGTAATGCTGTTCAAATGTTCAAGCCTATGTTACTGGCAGGGAAAGACCTGTCATCAGAGGGAGTGACAGAGATCAGACTGACACCAGATGTATAAATGGAGCCCCTCGACAGGTGTGTCCTGTGAGGTCATTTATATTTAACACAAAGCCTGTTGCTCCTTTATATGCTAAGGATAATTTTTAAAAGGAATCTGTCACCAGTTATATGCTGCTAGGTTATAACTGCTCCAGCACATGCCAATGAGTCCCCATATTCATAAATTCGCCAATCTCCTCACCCACCTTCCTCTGTTGTGTTCCCTTCGCCCATGTGGATCGGCAACCGGTGGGCAGGGAGCCAGGAGCTTGTGATTACGGGGACTTGTTTGGAGTGCGCTGAAGCTGCTAGGAAAAAATGGCTGGGTCAATTAAACAGTGAACCCAGCGTTTTGCTAAAGGGATCTATCACTAGTTTAGGTTGCCCTTAATTAGGACACCATAAAACTGGAGGCAGCTTTACTTTAACCCCTTAAGGACTTTTTTATTTTTTTCATTTTTGCATTTTTGTTTTGCGCTCCCTGCCTTCCAAGAGCCATAACTTATTTATTTTTACGTTCACATGGCCATATGAGGTTTTTTTTTTTTTTTGCGGGACAAGTTGTACTTTCCAACGTCACCATTTAATATTGCATACGATGTAGTGGGAAGTGGGAAAAAAATTCCAAATGGGGTGAAATTGCAAAAAAAGCAATTCCACTACAGTTTTACGGGTTTTTAAATTACGTTTGATGTGCGATAAAACTGGCCATTTAGATTTATTCTACAGGTCAGCACGAATCCGATACCCAAAATGTATAGTTTTTCTTGCGTTTTGATAGTGAAGAAAAATTCAAAAGTGGGAAATGTTTTTTTTTTTATTTTTATATTTTATTATTTATTTAGTTTTTTTGTCGCCATATTTTGACCCCCTATAACTTTTTTTGTAATTAGGTGTATGGGGGCTTATTTTTTGCGGGGCGATCTGAACTTTTAGTTACCATTATGGGGTGTGTAGGACTTTTTGATCACTTTATATTTAATTTTATTTATTTTTTTGAGGAAATGAAGCATCCAAAAACGGCGAATAGGCCATTTGGGTGCTTTTTTCTGTTTACTGTATGGGGAATATATTTTTATACTACGGGCGTTTTCGCACATTGACACCCTTGATGTGTTAATTTTGGGGACAGGGGGGTGATTTGAATTTTTATTTTCTTATTTTCAACTTTTATATAGGTCCCATAGGGACCTAGAAGCAATCAGATGACCTATTTATATATCATAAACTCCAATACACTTGTGTTGGGGTTTGAGGATTTTACTACTTTCCTATGAAGCCTTATTGCCAACAAGGGCTGCATGGGAAATAGTAAGTAGTAGCCTCGAATCATTCATCGAGTTCGAGGCTATTACATCCAGCGCTGCGATCCCCTAGGGCAGTGATGGGCAACGTGCGGCTCTCCAGCTGTTGCTAAACTACAACTCCCACCATGCCCTGCAGTAGGCTGATAGCTATAGACAGGCTTTGCATGCTGGGAGTTGTAGTTCTGCAACAGCTGGAGAGCCGCACGTTGCCCATCACTGCCCTAGGGGGAGCCGGAGTGCTGCCGAAAGTTTTACTTTCGGTTTTAGTGCGCGCAGATGCCGTGGTCAGGATTGACCATGGCATCTGTGGGTTTAAATTATTGCGATCGGCATCACTGCCGACCGCGATCATTAGCCGCGGGGGTCAGCAGCCGGACCCCCGCAGCGATCGCGGCAGGAGCGGGCGCCATGCTCACCACATAAGGGTTTTGCTTCCAACTTTGTCTTAAAGTAGAGTTTGTGTGATAGAGTGCAATTATACCGACATTGGTTGTTTCAGGATAGCTGGCTTCGGAACTACACATCTCCTTTCTTTGGTTACTGCAGAGCTGCTCCCATTCACTTTGGGGGCTAATGGCCCAGTCTTAGACCTGGTTTAGGCCCTGTCATTGCATTGGAGGTGTACATGTAATATGTGTGGGTTTCTATGGTGCAAAAGCTTGGCCAGTGTTTAGTATTGTTTTTCAAGGTCTTGCAAGCCATAGCCTGTGACTTGTCACAGCAATAAAATGTGACTTTCCTTCATATATGCTTTGACTTATGGAAACCTAAATGCTTTTCTGGGATGCAGTGTAATTAATAGAATTTCTTTTTTCCCCTTCTACTTTTTATAGGTAACCTCTGCATGGTAACTGGAGGTGCTAACTTGGGCCGAATAGGTGTCATCACAAACAGGGAGAGGCACCCAGGTTCCTTTGATGTTGTTCATGTCAAGGATGCTAATGGTAACAGCTTTGCCACCAGGTTGTCCAATATTTTCGTCATTGGCAAAGTAAGTTCTAAGCTATGAACCCTTTTTGAAAAATGTAATTGTTTTGCTTCCAACTTATTGGGCGGACAAGTCAAGCGGTCTTTTACACTGTAATTGCTCCCTAATACATGTCAATCATAACTGGTAATGGTGATATATTTAATAGTATCTTATGTAAAACACTGGTTCTAACTTTGGAGCTGTCCGATCAATGAAACATTTGCATGGAGTTTGTATGGTTTTTCCTGTGTTATGTGGGTTCCTGGGTTTCTCAGTTTTCCCATTTGTGTATATAATTGTAAGCCAGATTTTGTACCACACTGCAGATGTCAGCGCTATCTAGGCAACAGGAATTAAAATATCGAGTGTTTAGGAGCAAGCTTAGACGGGGCAGTGATTCAAACGTTTACTTAAACATGGGAACATATTTAAAATTTTTAGAAATGGTTTTTTTTTTTTCTTTTTTTCTTACTAGCAAACAGGCCCCCTAGATTCAAGTTTTGTAGCATTTTTCACTACAGCGCATAGAGAATCCATAGCCATATATGCAGTGTATTGGTTCACATGTCTACAATATGCACTGTACTGGCAGGAGCACAGATTGCTGCTCCTGCCTGTGCATACTCCACTGAAACCTCTTCATGACGTACCTGTAGTGATGCCATCGTTAACCCCGTGTTTATTATTATACGAGGTACATGATGGGGTGTCTGTAAAGTGAGGTGCGTAGAGGTACTACAGTAATAAGACCATCTGCTTTACATAATACAGTCTTGGAGCTTGAAGCACATACCTGTAAAAAGATCCTTTTGGATGTGAAATGAAAAGGAACTTTGATATCCTTGCCATGTGACCAGTAAAGAGGATGTTACTAGTCACATGGCGACGATATCATCAAAGGTCCTTTAACCTGTGAGCTTCTAGCACCACAAGGATTACTGTGAGTTTCTCCTTCTGGCCTTCCTATTCATCCCCCTCCATTCCTGACACTTCCCCTTTGGGCAAGTTATTTTATTGCTGTCAGCGGCCGACCGTGTCAGTGAGGAGGGAGGGGAACCCTTCTCCACTATGTCTATGAGAGCATGGTGTGCGCTGCACTTTGCGCATGCCATGTTCTCTGGTGGGTACTGATATCAAAAAATGCCAATCCCAGTATCCTATCGAACCAGGTGAAAAAGTATTGCTATTTCGGCGCAACCCTAGTCTCATATGCATCTTTCAGTTTAATGCTGACAGATATAATGCATTATAATGCACTATGTATTGTAACGCATTGCAAAAGGTATCCGCCTCCCAAAAGTTGAAGTCCGATAGTGAGACTAAAAATGAAGAAAAATATTTTGAGGTATCGCCATTATCTTGGGCCTTATGCACATGAACGTAGTTTTTGTCTGCATCCAAATCTGCATTTTTTGCCGATTGGATGCGGACCCGTTCATTTCAGTGGGGCTGCAAAAGATGCGGACAGCACACTGCTGGATTAGTGTTTTTGGTATCGAACTTTCGATACCCAATCGATGCTTTTCTCTGGTATCAAGCTCGATACCAGGATTAGTATTTTATCGATACTGGGCTGCGCTACTGCACAGCCCAGTATCATAGAACGTGGCTGCGCCGGTCTCAGCGCGGCCATGTTCTCCTCGGCAGCACAGGGAGAAGGAGGCGGTCTCTCCCTCCCCTTGTGCTGCTGCTGCAACCAATAGAGGGAGAGGGGGCGGGGCAGGAGCGGGAGGAGGGGCGGGTGCACTGGTCACCAATGCCTAGTACCGTTTCATGTAGAAATGTAGGCAGAAGACACACGCTGCCGGCACCTGCCTGTGACCCATCGCTGCGATCTGCTGCAATTAACCCCTCAGGTGCTGCACCTGAGGGGTTAATTGCCTCTGATCGCAGTGCTGGGTCACAGGCAGGTGCCGGCAGCGAGTGTCTTCTGCCTACATTTATATATGAAACGGTACTAGGCATTGCTGGCCAGTGTGGCTCCCCTGTCCCCAGTATTAAATACATTATTGGTGGCCAGTGCGCCCTCCCCATCCCCCCCCCCCCTTCCTCCCCCCAGTAATAAAAGCATTGGTGGCAGTGGCCACAGGGTCCCCTCACCTCCTCATTGGTGGCAGTGATCGGAGCCCCAGCAGTATAATGCTGGGGCTCCGATCGGTTACCATGGTAACCATGACGCTTCTGAAGTCCTGGCTGCCATAGTCTGCTCCCTGCTGCTGTGTGCACAGGGCAGCAGGGAGAGGGTGAGATCCTATTCACCCTAATAGAGCTGTATCAGGGTGAATAGGATGAAAAGATCCCAGGTTCTAGCCCCTAAGGGGGAAATGGTTAATAAATAAACTGTAAAAGAAAAAAAAAAAGTTTCCCAATTTTACATATAAAATATAAACAATAAATAAAATATTACATATCGCCGCGTCTCAAAAGTCCAAACTATTAAAAAATCCACTTTTATGCGTTGAACGCCGTAAAAAAAAATGCACGATTCGCCATTTTCTTTTAGTCGCCGTAAAAAGTAGGATAGGACTGTTGTATTATGAGCTGGCGGTTCCATAAAATGTGGAATGCACGCAGATTTTTTTTTTTTTTTTTTTTTTTCGCGCGGTATCGAGTATCGCAATACTTTTTTATGGTATCAATCCCGAATCAAAATTTTGGTACCGAAACAACTCTATGCTGGATATATATAATTTTTCTAATCTGTTTGACATAACATGCTTCCCTGGATGAGCTCCCTCAGACAGGCTGTTTGGGAGGAGCAGCTGTAAAGTGAAAGTAAAAATCCCAGCATACATTGCAGCAAGCAGCTTCAGAGGAGCAGTCACATGACATCTCCGTCCACCGGTGTCCTCATTGATACAAGAGCCCCTCAGAAATGATCAATAACTGCTATAGAGACAGCAGTAGAGAGCACCCCACTCCCAGCAGTAAAGAGGTTATTACCGTCCCACACAATGTGGTGATATATCATACATGTTGGTGGGTACCACCTTCATAAATTTGCTGTGGGGCCCAGTCACTTCTGGATGTAACAGAATAAATACATGAACAGAATAGATTGGGAGATTTATCATTTCCCTTGTTTCTGAAGTGGCGATAAAAAGTTGCATACTATATACGGCAGATGTAGGGTCCATTCACACGTCCATGAATGTGTCAGCACCCGTTCTGCAATTATGCGGAGCGGGTGCGGACCCATTCATTCTCTATGGGGCAGGAATGGATGCGGACAGCAATTGTGGACAAGAATAGGCAGTTCTGTGGGGGCGCCGGCCCGGTGTATTGCAGATTCGCAATACACTACGGACTTGTCAATGGACCCTTATCAAAACTGGTGTAAAGGAAAACTGGTTTAGTTGCCCATAGAAACCAATCAAATTCCACATTTATCAGAGCTCCTTTGGAAAATGAAAGGTGAAATCTGATTGGTTGCTAGGTTTGATAAATCTCCCTCTGTGTTTGCGACTTAACTGTCTTTTTTTTTAAAACGTGCGCCAGTGGCAGGTAGGGGGCAAGGCCAGTCGGCCCAACAAATTTATGTTCATCTTCGCCTGTTTTCTGATGCAGATGAAGCCAGAAATCTATGGCAGCTCTGAGCTGTCATAGATTTCTGTTTAGGTACACAGACTGCCAGAGGAGGGGGATCTGTTGAGCAGTGGGGGCAGATCCTTGGGGCACAAGAACTGATGCCAGCACAGGGAAGGAACACTGTGAATGCGCTAGCTCGCGCATCGCAAGATTACGGCGCTCTGGCTTTCTGACGTCGGGAAGCAAGGAGAAGATTCTGAGGATGCGGAGCGGTGCTGGGCTCCTTCACACAGGACTTCTCAGGGACGGGTCTAATCTCAGGTTAATTTGCATATGTATCAAATCGTCTTTTTTACACAATAAAAGCACACAGGTATTGGGACTGGATATTGCGGATGTGCTAGTGGCCATCTAGCAACCCATGTCCTCAGCTCTGTTCCCTTTAAGGAGATACATTATTAAGTGTAATATTTCCCACCTTTCTTTATAGTCTTAAGTACTAATAGGGATTTCAGCAGCGTGTCACTTATGAGCTAATAGTAAGTGGTTGCAGAGAATTTGCATCATAATCATTGCAGCCCAGGCCTTAAAAAGAGTCAAATCTACTGAAGTCAGTTATTCATAATCTCCTGCTCTCACCCATCTGCTGACGGTTGGCAGTTCTCTCCTAGAGAGAAAGGGAGAAAACTAGGTAGAAGACTGTCCGTCATCAGCAGGTGGGCAGGGAGAGCAGGAATTTATGAACAACCATGACTTTTTTTTTTTTTTTTTTTTCCAGGTCCAGTCTGCAGTTATTGTGATGTTGGTTCTCGGAAACCTCTTGCATTTTTTTTTAAATGACAGACTGCTGAACTCAACTCACCTGTGTCTACTTTATTCTGCCATTTAGTATGGGCTGCATAAAGTTGATGACAGGTTCCCTTAAACTAGTAATGTCTTACATTGTGCTAAACCTGGTTTCGATAGAGATGTGAATTGACTGCTGAATGCTTGTTCAGTGCTATAGTTTTAAGGGTTTTTTCCGTAATGTTTTTGATGGTTCTAAACATGATTTTATTTTCTTAATAGGGTAACAAGGCCTGGATCTCATTGCCACGTGGAAAGGGTATTCGTCTAACCATTGCTGAGGAGAGAGATAAAAGACTGGCAGCCAAGCAGACCAGCGGTTAAACCCAGACTGAGTGAAGCTTTATTGAATAAAATCTTGTTCCAACTTCTCTATTAAGCAATTATGTGTACATTTTAGTATATAAACGATAATCACTGGCACATGATGGAATAGGGGTATTACAGAAAGATTCTAAATGACACTGGAAGAATGGCTCGCCCTTCCAGATCTGAATGTTACTAAAAGGGCTCATGCACACGAACAAGTGCCGGCCGTGCCTGCTATTGCGGACCACAAACAGCGGGTCTACAATATATATATTTACTTGTAGGGGTCCGCAATCCGGAAGATACAGAACGTAAGGCTATGGAGCGCTTCTGTGGCGTTTCGGTCCTTGCCTCCACATCGGGGGAAAAAACTTTTTTTTTTTTGTGCTGCAGTGTGGACGGATCGCGAACCCATTCAAAATGAATGGGTCTGCATCCGTCAGCGCAGGCCACTGAGCCTTGAAAAAAACTAATTTATTTAAATGGATGTCAGATAAAATTGGAAACCACTTGGGGTTATTTGTTCTTTAGAATTTTATACTTTAATACTAATGTAGGAAACTGGTCGAACTGGATGGACAAATGTCTTTTTTCGGTCTTATATACTATGTTACTAATAACCTATCCTCGGGTTAGGTCATCAGTATCTGATCTTGGGGGTCCCACACCTGGGATCCCCACAGATATGTTTGAGAAGGCAGTAGTGCCATGGTCTTCTCACAGCTTTCCTTCGGCCAGTGATGACGTGTTCATTGGTCATATTGCCTAGACCAGCTCAGCCCATTGAAGCCAATGGGGCTGAACTGCGCAACCAAGCACTGCAGCTATACAATGTATGGCGCTGTGCTTGGTCAGCACAGAGAAGGCGCTATAGTGATCACAGGGATGCCGGTGCCTTCTCAATCAGCTGTTCGGTAGGGTCCAACAGATACTGATGAAGTCTTGGAAGACCCTTTTTTAACACTCATTTTTCTTATAAAGAGCACATTCTATATCCTCTAGCTCAGTGATTGCCAAACTGTCTCTCCATCTGTTGCAAAACAACATCTCTCAGCATACATTCAAGCTGCCAGTGGCATACTGAGAGTTGTAGTTTTGCAACTGGCTCGAGACCAATGGTTTATCACATATTGTGGTCTGCAAATGGATGCGGTCATGTGAATGCCCCCTAAAATGGATCTCTTTTACAGGTGCATCACGCACACACTCCATTCATCCTTGTGACCATTGCCTGCTGTAAACAAAGCAGACATGGGATGACCTTTTAAATTCTCAGATTGTAAAAAAATAAAATGCTTAGGCCTCTTTCACACTTCGTCGCTGGAAGTTCCCGCCGGATCCGTAGCAACGCAAGTGAACTGAAAGCATTTGAAGACTGATCAGTCTTCAAAATGCTTTCATTGTTACTATGGCAGCCAGGATGCTATTAAAGTCCTGGTTGCCATAGTAGCAGTGGGGAGCGGGGGAGCAAGTATACTTACGCCGCACGGACTGTAAGTATACTGCTCCCCCACTACTCTTTACCATGGCAGCCGGGACTTTAGCATCCTGGTTGCCATGGTAACCATTCAGAAAAAGCTAAACGTCGGATCCGGCGATGCGCCAAAACGACGTTTAGCTTAAGGCCTGGTTAATGCCTCTGTGGGCATTAATTCCGGATCCGGCCTGTCGGCAAGTGTTTAGGATTTTTGGCCGGAGCAAAAGGCGCAGCATGCTGCGGTATTTTCTCCGGCCAAAAAAATGTTCCAGTGCTGAACTGAAGACATCCTGATGCATCCTGAATGGATTTCTCTCCATTCAGAATGCATTGGGATAATCCTGATCAGGATTTTTCCGGCATAGAGCCCCGAAGACGGAACTCTATGCCGGAAAACAAATACGCAAGTGTGAAAGAGCACTTGAGTTGGCAGCACATATCTATATTATAAAAATATCAATGTCTGCCTGTCCATTTGTAGAAGCATCTAGGCTTCTGAACCATTGGACGCCAAATTTTTCACATACTGTAGGTACATCAGGTGCCTGGGAAAGTTTTCATAAAGCTTTCAGCTCCCTAGGAGGTATTATTGATATTTCCAAAAAATGTACTAGCCAGTAGGCGCTCACATGTTCTTCACTCATCATAACTGCCATACAGTCACATGATCCTTAATGGCCAATAGAAGCTTGCCAATCAGCTCACTTTTGACACACAAAGTTTTATACCAGGTTTCTGTAACAACTCAGACACCTTTTCCTCACTGTTAAAGGGGGTGATGTGCAGGTCACTGTTAAGAAAGTAGGATGCCATGGAGGCCACGGTTAACCCCATGGTTACTGGATTTTCTTTTTCCTCCCTTCCCCCACGACAGCACCACAAAGAGAGAGGATCTGCCCCCAGGGACAGGAAACCTGCAGAATAAAAAGGCGGGGAGCCTCTCTCCAACCTCAGTGGTTTCCTGGAGCGGGAGACCTGCAGTTTTCTTTTTAGGTACCGATAGTCTGGAAGTCCCAGAGATGTTCTGGAGGGCTATGTGGTAATACCTGCTGGTGTCTGTCGCCCATTGATTGGGCTGGCAGGAGCCGGTGGGGGTCCGGGCCCTCCGTCCAGTTTTTGCAGCAGGTGCGTGGGCCCCTCGAGGGTAGTAAGGCCGCGTGATGTTTGGTGCCCGGATAAATGGGTAAGAGGCAGCAGCCCCAGTGGGGTATTGCTTTCCAGCACATGCAATCCGGATCCATGGAGGGAACATGTATTCCGGTGCATCCTCTGGTGTTCGGCTCAGATGAGGAAGAAGGAGCCTAGATCATGCAGCCCCCAGGGCTGTGAAAGAAGGTACTGGTTATGATAGATTGTACTTGGCTTATACAGCGAATATTTGTGTTGTAGTTGGTATGAATCTGGCTGAATGCTTCAAACCTGGTTTCTGCCTCGTGGCTTTAGAAGCCCCTTGGTCACCTGGCTCCCAAGTGTGATCAGCTACATAATCGAGTACTATCTGCACGTCACTGATGTCCTCCTCAACCGTCTCTGGGTCAGGAGCTGACAGCTTGCAACACCAGCACCCACGCTACTCTCATCACTACTTTCCTGCCTAGAGCACCGCAGAATGGCAATTAGGCCCTAATTTTTCTTTTTCTACTCTTACACAAAAGGCTTTTCAACAGATAAGTGCAACGATGACCGGCAAATATATTTTTATTTTGCCACTAATACACAGCAAACAGTGCTTTAGAATGTATCAGTGCACCGCACAATGGCAAAAATATTTTCTTTTGTCACTAAAACACGGCAAAAAAGGGCTTTACAACATATAACTGCACTGCACAAGGGCAAAAAAGACGTACTGTAGAAATATTTCCTTGTAATAAACCATGTTAAAGGCTGTATCAAACAGCACTTGCACCCCAATAACAAGAACGGTTTGCTGGAATGACAGAGCTGTATAATGGCAATTTTGATCCCGTCAGTGCACTGTTTGTCCCTGGATTGTTCCTATTACCCAGTTTGTAACCTCCCCTACTGAAATCTGTTCTACATAAATGCTGTGGAACGATTCCTCCCTATTCTTTCCCTGCACTCATAAATCGTTTTTTCACCACAATCAAGTCCCATCACTGTCCCTAGTGCCTGCAGACATCTCTTTCTGCACTAAGTATGCTGGTGAATGGCAGTATTTAGAGGGCTATGACATCACAGGGCTGTCTGTCTGCTGATTGGCTGCATGCATGTCAGTATGGGTGATCACGCCTTCCCAGAGTTCCTTTCTCCATGTCCTCACACGTGCAGCAGCCATTTTAGGAAAAAATGTGATTCGTTACTATGAACTGTGGGGAAATTCAGCTTCAGTACGAATCAAATTTTTTTGCCCACTTTCCTTGGGGGACACAGGAAACCATGGGTATAGTTCAGCTCCCTAGGAGGCGTGACACTAAGTGAAAGCTGTAAGCCCCTCCTCCAGCAGCTATACCCTCAGCCTGGAGAGAGAGGCTGACAGTTTTTTGCTTGGCCTCCAAGGAGGCAAGACACTCCATGCTTAGGCAGGGTCACTTTCCTTGAATTTTATTTTTGAGCTTATTCTTTTATTATTTTATTTATTTTTTTATTTTGATTAGATTTTTTTTCTACTTCCAGAGACGCATTAGACCTCTGTTTCTCCCGGGGTTGAGCTGCGCCAGTGCCGGTAAACCGCACTGCTTCCTCCCCCACAGAAAAGGTGGACCAGGGCAGCCTCGCTCCCCTGCATCCCACCAGCGCAAGGGTCGCCCAAACACCAGTCCCTCTCCCAGCTTCCTGCCACTGCGGTGCCAGTAGCTGAAGGGGTGACCCTGCTGGATGGAACAAGGGTAAAGACAGCGGACGGTGAGAGTGGCTGCTCCAGTCCTAACCCCCCCTTCCCCTGCTACACTTCCACAATAAGGGATTCCTCCCACATCTGGCCAGGACCCTAGAGGGTCCACTGCGCAGGGTTATCGCTGCTACATTGTCCGAGTTTCCTTACCTCCTTAGCCCCTATATCCACATCCCCCACAGTTAGTGGGGCTCATCCTTTTAACCAATGGGGCATTTCCTGGCGGTTCCCGTACAGGAGGACATGCAAGGCATCTGGGCACTTCGGGGGTTAATGTGTCAGGGGCCGGCTTCCCCTGCTCGGCACCAGACAGACTCTGCAGGGTCTGGCAGACTTCTGGGCCATGCGCTCCTGGTCTGAGCGGTGGCCATTTACAGCAGCCCATGTATACCTTCTGCGGCCTCCCTGTGCCAGGATCTTGCTTCCGGCTGCCTTCACTTATCGGTGATTCCCCTGGCCACGCTGCAGCGCCTCGGGGGTAAATTCATTTTGCCGCTCGCGCGGCTCTCTCCCCTCTATTGCGGCGGGGGCGGAGCTTCCTTATCCCGTGCTCTGCGCCTTCCCGCTGCTCGGCTGTACTGAAGACTCCTCTCACATCGTGCCTCGGCTGGTCACCGCTGCTGCCTGGCCTCTGGAGCCCTCTGCAGTCCCCTCTGCTCTGCTGCCGCTCCTCTTCATCAGCTCCAGGGTCCGGCAGACTTCTGGGCCATGCGCTCCTGGTCAGAGCGGTGGCCATTTACAGCAGCCCATGTATACCTTCTGCGGCCTCCCTTTGCCAGGATCTTGCTTCTGGCTGCCTTCATTTATCTGCGCTTCCCCCGCAGCAGGCCACGCTGCAGCGCCTCTGGGGTAAATTCATTTTGCTGCGCGTGCGGCTCTCTCTCCACTATTGCGGTGGGCGGCGGAGCTTCCTTATCCCGCACTCCGCTCCTTCCCGCTGCTCAGCTGTACTGAAGACTCTTCTCACGTTATGCCTCGGCTGGTCACTGCTGCTGCCCGGCCTCTGGAGCACTCTGCAGTGGTAACCATCTAGTCAATCCTACAAAACATTTTACCATGTTTGACAGGCTTGTTGTTGCTCCTTTCTATGTTGGACCTTTTCCATCCAGGGAAGTACTCTACAAAGCTGTTGCGGATATAGCCGGAATCTGTGATTATAACAAAAACAGATTCGATAGCCATTTGTACGGCTTTATACACTGCGGTAAGCTCAGCGATCTGGCTACTTTTGGAACCAATCTTGTATCCGACAGACACATTGGGGAATATATTATTCCACACAATTCCGATGCCTGCAACTAGTGTACGTTCAGATCCTATATCTGTATGGAAAGAACAGCCGTCTACATATACACATGGTAATGATTTGCAATACTCCTCTTCATAAGATTTCTATGAAGACAAAGATTGTTCTTCCAAGAAATCATTTTCTTGTGACTCACCTTTATATCCTGTATTGGAACAATCATGAAGTTCAGCTAATCCTTGAGCAACTGGATTGTTATTATTTTGTTTGTACCTGATTTCCAGGGGCCACACCTCTAAGGACATTGTCCAGGCGGTTATCCTGCTGTTTGATACATTCCCATCCTTGATTCTATCACTTTGTAAGTATTGCAGTGGTTGGTGTGCAGTTTCCACAATAATCGTTTTGCCTTGGATAAAACTCCTGAAATATTGCAAAGCCCACACAGTCGACCGTAATGCTTTTTCACAGTCATTGAATTTCACCTCAACCGGTGATAAGGACTTGCTGGCATAGGCGATGATTTTGTTCAGGTTTTCTTGTTTCTGAAAGAGGACTGCACTCACGCTTCTATCAATAAAGCCTGTTTCAATGAAGAAAGGTTTCACACCTTCGAGATAGGCAAGGCATGGATAAGTCTGGCCTTGAGCTCATTTACAGCTTGCTTATGATGCTCACTCCATTCCCATTTCACTCCTTTCTTCAGCAACTGCAAAAGAGGTTTTGTGATCTCAGTTATAGTTATCTATAAACTTACGTGAATAGTTCATCATACCCAGGAAGGATCTCAACTCCTTGACATTTGTAGGTGACTTTGTATTGATCACTGCCTCCACCTTTTTTTTTCTGTGGGTTGATTCCATCAACAGTGATTTCGTGACCTAGGTAATTAACCTTGATACGACACCATTGAGCCTTCTGAAAAGAAAGTTTAACACCAGCTTTTTTCAGTTGGGTTAGTACATGCCTCAGTTCCGCAATGTGTTTGTCAAAAGTTGTGCTTTTCAGTGGCATCAGGCATCGCCTTGTGCATGAACACAGCAAATTCATGGCCTGCATTTATGTACTTGAACGGTAATCGGGTCCAGATATATTGTTTCTCGCCAAAAGTAAAGGCCAGTTTGTATTGATCCCTCTCATCTACCTTAATCATCCAATATCCTTGTGCACAATCCAGAGTAGTGAAAATTTTAGATCCCTGTATTTGCGGCAAACTCTGGACAATATACGGCATGGGCCATCCGGACATGTATACACTTTTGTTTAACTGCCTTAGGTCCGAGCAGAGACGAAATTGACCATTGAATTTAAGGATCCCAACTATAGGATGGTTGAACGAGCTGTGTACCGGATGGATGATGCCCCTCTTCTCTAAGTTCTTGACAATTTCCGATAGTGACTCATAAGCCGTTAGCGGAAGTCGGTATTGTTTGACATAGACAGGGGGTGCATTAGGATGTGTCTGGATTCTTGCAACGTGTGTCAGTTTCTCCACAGTGATAAGAATCCTTAGCAAACATGTCCTGGAATTTTGTGAAGAGCTCCTTTAGCTGTTGACGCTCTGTTTCATTAGAGCATGCATCAGCTATAGAGATTTGATCTTCCGCCCGTTCCTGAAATTCTGGAAAGATTTCAGGCTGACTTAACACATAAGCTTCTTCAAGCTCACTAGTTAAATCGTTTTGAGTATTGCGTACCTTATCCGTTTCCTTGTCGGCATGACTCATATTCCTTCTCATCGATCTCATGGTTGAAAACCAATGATGATTCTTCAATGTGGCATGTACCTTCTTCTGAACTGAAAGAATAAACAGAGTGGATATTGAATAACCCCTCAGGTGTTGAGGAAAAACGTTGTTCCACTACCTGTTCTTCTGTTAGGTATTCATCAAGAATAAGTCCAATGACATCATTTTAGAATCCAAAAGTGTAATACTCCGAATCCATAGCTACATAGCTAGACCAATTATGGTGCCCTTTCGTAAGGATAAACTATGGGGAGCCATAATTATGGACTACCATATGCAGTGGATTCTGATGGATGTTTATCATAGGAGTGGGCTTTACCTTTAGGCCAAGTTGCTGCATCTGGTTGGACAAACATACCAAAGCATCTGCATTCTTCAGTCTTTGTCCCTTCTTTACTTGAATGGGAAGAAGAAAGGGTTTGCACCCTTCAGGGATTTTAACCTCATCAGCAACCATAATACTCATGGAAAAGGGCATCTGTTGTCCCCATTTCAAGGCTTGCTCTTCATTCTGAAACCCTTTTGGGTCTCCAGGTAGTCTGGACCATAGGGTATTGTTGACCAGATCAATCTGTACAGCAAATCAGTGTAGAAGGTCATTACCTAGATACATCTGGTACCGTGGTTCATTCAGCAAGATGAATAGATGTTCCATGGTCTTATCTCCTATGGAAATAGACAATAGACATCTTGCAATCACATTATGACTCTGTGAATCTCAATCCAGATCATGAACCCATTGGTCCTGTGGACAGGAAACTTTAATCACTTTAGGATTACCGACCCTGTTTCAAGAGACTTAGGCTTATGTAACTGGCTTTGGATTTCAAATACAACTTGCCGTATTTCATCCTGGCTATATTGTTCACCTGTATGGGAATCAATAAGTTATCATAAACCTTTTCAAGCCGTACCATTGATTGAGTATGCTTGGTCAGGTCCGCAACTTTGTAACTTCCCCCTTTAAGAGAAATAGTTAACGCATCCACATCCAAAGTTACCTTTTCAATTCTGTCCTTCTGGATAGTTATGGTTTGAGTGGTACCATTGACGGCTTCCTCAGGCCTACCATTTTTCAGGATCGTAACACCTGGCATTTGATTGTTCCTAAAACGAACTTCAACAGAGTTAAGCCTTTCCTCAATCACATGACAACTATGTTGGGGTTGTGCATTGCAAGAGTACAGCTTCATTAATGAAGCCCACTATGGAACTTAACCTTTTCAGGAGGTCGATCCCAATGATCAGCCGATCATAGGGAAAGTCCATGATCAGTGCGGGATTTCTAATTATCTTTTTGCCAATTTAGAATTTTAACCATGCTTTACCTTTTACCTGCAAAGTGTCTCCGCCCACACTTATCAAAGAGCCATCGAAAGATTTCAATCTCTGCCTCTTTGCTGTCATATGCAAAACCTGTTGGAAATAACTGCATGACAATATAGTGGCTTGTGATCCTGTGGTGAGTAGACCCCTGATCGGCCCGATAAGTTCATCTTGGAGATAAAAATCAACAAAATATCGGCCTTCAACCTGAAATAAATCGCATAAGAAATCAGGGTGTTTACTTATCTGATGCTTTTTAAGGACTTGATCCTTCAGCAGCAATGCAATCTCTGGTGAACCCTTGACACTCCTGCTGCCCGTGGCAGCAGCCCCCACCTTCGGGGAGAACTGGATTACATCACTGCTCACAGACGGAAGCTCACAGATAGACGCTGATATGATAGGATCATTTACTGGAGAAGAAACATTAGTGCATGAATCTTCATGGTTGGACTGCAAGATAGACAACATTTTAGATATCTCCTCCTTGGCCTCAATTTTAGGGTCAGAAACACTGTAAGGCAAAGTAGGATTAATCACATTAGATTCTTTTGTGACCACCTCGGCAGCCATGCATTGGCCTGGGCTCTGACCCTGCCCCACCTGCATTATGTGGCTGAGCTGGGACCTGCAGTTGCCCCTAAAAAAGACCCAGGCTGTTTTCCTGCGGACACCTGGGACATCTTGCTAACAATCTCACTTAATTTGGCCACTCTGCCAACTGATCAAATCCATTGTTTGATTTCCGCACATTTTGGTTTTGTGGCGTGTCCTTGTTAGAGGTGGGTGACCAACTTCTAGTTGAAGTAGGGGGTTCAGACCTACTTTCCTTCTGTTGTCTGGGCCTGTCATTCCAGCGCCTTTATCCTTGGGGACCCCTATTGTAATATCGAGGACAGTAGTTAGACCTCCCAGCACCGGAACTATTCCCCTCTGACCCATTAGGGCTCTGAGGTTTTGTTTGTTTGGATCCTACCTGTTGTCGCTGGGTTCGTTGGACAGGTCCTGTAGACTGAGAGTACCTGTGTGACTGCCTTTCAAATCTCAAGCCAGGGTTTATCCTAGCTTCTGCTACATTTTGTTCTAGGGACTTTTTGTATCTCCTCTCACCTGTAGCATGGTACTGATGTTATACAGTGAGGTGGCAGCCATCACCAACCTGTCCAAGGGAGCTTTAAGATCAAGAGCTCTAGCTAGGCTAAGTTTAATTTGGGTCGGCATTGCATCATCAAACAGCTGTTTGAACTCCTCAGACTCCCAATTTGGGGACCTATATGCCAACCCATAGGCATTTTTAAGGAGAGAGAAGAATTCCCGGGGACTTTGATTGGGTCTATATGTGAGTTTGCAAATATGACGTTTTGCAGCAGTAACAGTACAGTAAGGGCCAAATTCACATTTTACCTCATGCAAAACATGTGGCCAATCTTGAATACCACTGTCCTTTAAAGGAAGTAAAGTAATGTTGATACTTACCATCAAATGCCCATGGTAGGAATCTGATCTTGTCAGCATCAGAATACAACTTCAAAGAATCCATGGTGGACTGGTACAGTTCTAAGTGATTGTCAATTTCATGAGAACCCTTTTTAGAGAATTTGGGCACAGTGGCATTTAGAAACTTAATGATACTCGAGGAGCTCTAATCCTTTTCTGCACACTAAGCATCTCCCTTTCTAGAGACCACATCAGCATATGTTGGTCGTCTGGGACCCTTGTCCCCCTTATGGGAAAACTCATGCCTGCACGACAGGGAATGAGTCACATGTTTTCCCACATCACTGTCACAATCATTCACACTCCGATCACTTTTCTCAGACCCATTTGGCACAGGGGACTTAACCCTAACCTTTCTCTCCAGGGGAATACGTGGAGGGACACTTCTGTGGCTTTTCATTTCACTAGTGCCCACTAAGACGGTTACAGCTTGAATTGCCTGACTTAATTGGGTTAATGCCTCTTGTCTAACCATGCTATCACTCTCGGGTGGCTTAGGGTCTCGGATGGAATCTGCTTTAAGAGCATGTGATGACATATCTGCCTTTTGGGGTGTGAGAACTGGAGGGTCTGAAAATCCCTCATGATCAGACAGATCACTTTCAACATTGACTACAGTATGGCTTGGTTCACTTGTTTGCTGCTGACTGTTATAACAGAGGTGCAGCTCCTCTGCCTCACATTTTAATTTGTGATAGGCAGCAAGGCTGTGATCGAGCTCACATTTTAAGTCCTCGATCGATCCCTCTGCAGATTCAAATTTTGCTTCCATATTGAATATGTAGGCTTGCATTTACGCTATATGCACATGCCTACCCTCTAAGATAGTGCTGACCTCTAATAATACATAGAGAATTGATGGCTGGTGGTATTTTTAGACACATTAAGAGAAGTTAAAGATCTCCTGACTGTGCCAAGTGGCGTCCACACATTCTCTCTTGGCTTCTGCTTGCAACTTACTTATCCATGCGGCCACATCACGATCCAAATCAAAAATCGAATTCACATATTCAACAATGTTATGGATAGAGTTGAGCGAACACCTGGATGTTCGAGTTCGAGAAGTTTGGCCGAACTTCCCGAAAATGTTCGGGTTCGGGATCCGAACTCGACCCGAACTTCAACTCGAACCCCATTGAAGTCAATGGGGACCCGAACTTTTGGGCAGTAAAAAATAAAATAGCCCAGGAAAGGGCTAGAGGCCTGCAAAAGGCAGCAAAATGTAGGTAAATCCCCTGCAAACAAATGTGGATAGGGAAATGACTTACAATAAAATAAAATAAATAAAAATTAACCAATATCAATTGGCAACTTGGAGGAGGTGGAATAGGAGGTTGGGGTGGCATCAGGTGGGAATGCTATGGGAGTTGATGTTTTCATCACAGCCAAAAAGGATTCATGTCTGCCTGCAGTGCTACAGGCCTCATTCACAGACTCAGGGCCATGGCACCCAGACAGAGGAGAGGTTCATTCAACTTTGGGTTGCCCTGCAAAATAATGGTAAAATGATAAAAAGAGGATTCAATAAAGAAGTGCCCTGGAGTACAAGAATATATGGTTAAGGGGAGGTAGTTATAAATGTCTATTCTGCACAAGGGATGGACAGGTCCTGTGGGATCCATGCCTGGTTCATTTTATGAACGTCAGCTTGTCCAAGTTGGCTGTGGACAGGCGGCTGCGTTTGTCAGTAATGACGCCGCCTGCCGTGCTGAATACACGTTCTGATAAAACGCTGGCCGCCGGGCAGGCCAGCACCTCCAATGCATAAAAGGCTAGCTCTGGCCACGTGGACAATTTGGAGACCCGGAAGTTGAATGGGGCCGAACCATCAGTCAGTACGTGGAGGGGTGTGCAGACGTACTGTTCAACCATGTTAGTGAAATGCTACCTCCTGCTAACACATTCCGTATCAGGTGGTGGTGCAGTTAGCTGTGGCATGGTGACAAAACCTTTCCACATCTCTGCCATGCTAACCCTGCCCTCAGAGGAGCTGGCCGTGACACAGCTGCGTTGGCGACTCCTTGCTCCTCCTCTGCCTTCACCTTGGGCTTCCACTTGTTCCCCTGTGATATTTGGGAATGCTCTCAGTAGCGCGTCTACCAAAGTGCGCTTGTACTCGCGCATCTTCCTATCACGCTCCAGTGCCGGAAGTAAGGTCGGCACATTGTCTTTGTACCGGGGATCCAGCAGGGTGGCAACCCAGTAGTCTGCACACGTTAAAATGTGGGCAACTCTGCTGTCATTGCGCAGGCACTGCAGCATGTAGTCGCTCATGTGTGCCAGGCTGCCCAGAGGTAAGGACAAGCTGTCCTCTGTGGGAGGCGTATCGTCATCCCGCTGTGAACATGCTTCATCCTCATCCTCCTCCACCTCCTCATCCTCGTCCTCCTCATCCTCCAGTAGTGGGCCCTGGCTGGCCACATTTGTACCTGGCCTCTGCTTTTGCAAAAAAACCTCCCTCTGAGCCACTTCTAAGAGACTGGCCTGAAAGTGCTAAAAATGACCGCAGTGCGACTGACCCGTGCGTGCTGCAGATGAAATCCACTATGGCCTGCTGCTGCTCGCACAGTCTCTCCAGCATGTGCAAAGTGGAGTTCCACCTGGTGGGCACGTCGCATATGAGGCAGTGAGCGGGAAGGCCCAAGTTACGCTGTAGCGCAGACAGGCGAGCAGCAGCAGGATGTGAACGCCGGAAGCGCGCACAGACGGCCCGCACTTTATGCAGCAGCTCTGACATGTCGGGGTAGTTGTGAAGGAACTTCTGCACCACTAAATTCAGCACATGTGCCAGGCAAAGGATGTGTGTCCCAGAGCTGCGACGAGATTTCGCCCATTATCGCACTCCACCAGGCCGGGCTTGAGGCCCACCGGCAGCAACCATTCGTCGGTCTGTTGTTCAATACCCCGCCACAACTCCTGCGCGGTGTGGGGCCTGTCCCCCAAACATATGAGTTTCAGAACAGCCTGCTGACGTTTACCCCGGGCTGTGCTGAAGTTGGTGGTGAAGGTGTGTGGCTGACTGGATGAGCTGGTGGAAGCAGAGGAGGAGGAAGCCGAGTAGGAGGCTACAGGAGGCAAAGAATGATGCCCTGCGATCCTTGGCGGCGGAAGGACGTGCGCCAAAGAACTCTCCGCCTGGGGCCCAGCCGCCACTACATTTACCCAGTGTGCAGTTAGGGAGATATAGCGTCCCTGGCAGTGCTTACTGGTCCACGTATCTGTGGTTAGGTAGACCTTGCTACAGATGGCGTTGCGCAGTGCACACTTGATTTTATCGGATACTTGGTTGTGCAGGGAAAGCACGGCTGTCTTGGAGAAATAGTGGCGGCTGGGAACAAAATACTGTGGGACAGCCATAGCCATCAGCTGTTTGAAGCTGTCTGTGTCCACCAGCCTGAATGACAGCATTTCAAAGGCCAGTAGTTTAGAAATGCTGGCATTCAGGCCCAGGGCTCGGTGGGTTGGCTAGGTGGGAATTTATGCTTTCTCTCCAAGGTTTGTGAGATGGAGACCTGAACACTGTTGTGTGACATGGTGGAGATGCTTGGTGACGCAGGTGGTGGTGGCGGTGGCACATCCTCTGTTTGGTGGGCTGCAAGTGCCAACATTCCTCCTGAGGCGGAGAAAGAGGCCGAGGCAGCAGCAGAAGAGGGAGCAGGGGGAGCCTGAGTGAGTTCCTTGCTTTTAAGGCGTTTACTCCATTGCAGTTCATGCTGTGCATGTACATGCCTAGTCATGCAGGTTGTGCTAAGGTTCAGAATGTTAATGCCTCGCTTCAGGCTCTGATGGCACAGCGTGTAAACCACTCGGGTCTTGTCGTCAGCACATTGTTTAAAGAAGTGCCATGCCAGGGAACTCCTCGAAGCTGCCTTTGGCGTGCTCAGTCCCTGGTGGCGGTGGCCAGTAGCAGGCGAACTCTCTTGGCGGCAGCTGTTCTGCTTTTGCCCCCTGCTCCTTCTTTTGCTACGCTGTTGGCTCGGTCTCACCACTACCTCTTCCTCTGATCTATGAAAGTCAGTGGCACAACCTTCATTCCATGTGGGGTCTAGGACCTCATCGTCCCCTGCATCGTCTTCCACACAGTCTTCCTCCCTGACCTCCTGTTCGGTCTGCACACTGCAAAAAGATGCAGCAGTTGGCACCTGTGTTTCGTCATCATCAGAGACGTGCTGACTCCGATGAGGTGGTATTCCCATCAGGAAACATAAGTGGTTGTGCATCAGTGCATTCTATGTCTTCCACCACTGGGGAAGGGCTAGGTGGATTCCCTTGGGAAACCCTGCCAGCAGAGTCTTCAAACAGCATAAGAGACTGCTGCATAACTTGAGGCTCAGACAGTTTCCCTGATATGCATGGGGGTGATGTGACAAACTGATGGGCTTGGTTTTCAAGCGCCACCTGTGCGCTTTCTGCAGAAGACTGGGTGGGAGATAATGTTGTGAACGTGCTGGATCCACTGTCGGCCACCCAATTGACTAGCGCCTGTACTTGCTCAGTCCTTACCATCCTTAGAACGGCATATTTTAACACTTACTGTAATATACCCTTTAACGGAAAGAAATACACTTGGAGATGCACGCTGAGTGTAATATACCCTTTAACGGACAGATTTACACTTGGCCTGCAACAGCTGGAACACCAGATTTTGGGTATCTCTATTTTGGCAATTGAATTTCACCCCAGAAAATAATATATCCTTTGACGGACACTATAAAACTTGGCCAGCCACAGCTAAAACCACTGATTTATGGTATTGCTATTTTGGCAATTGAATTTCACCCCAGAACAAAATATATCCTTTGCCGGACACTATTAAACTTGTCCAGCCACAGCTGGAACACCAGATTTACGGTATTTATATTTTTGAAACTGAATTTCACCGCATAAAATAATATATCCTATGACGGACACTATTAAACTTCTCCAGCCACAGCTGGAACACCAGATTTACGGTATTTCTATTTTGGCAACTGAATTTTACACCAGAAACTAATAAATCTTTGCCGGACACTATTAAACTTGACCAGCCACTGCTAGGACACCAGATTTATGGTATTGCTATTTTGGCAATTGAATTTCACCCCAGTAAATAATATATCCTTTGCCGGACACTTTTAAACTTAGCCAGCCATAGCTGAAACCACTGATTTATGATATTGCTATTTTGGCAACTGAATTTCACCCCAGAACAAAATATATCCTTTGCCAGACACTATTACCCGCCTGCCGACCGCCTAACACACAGATGCGTCCAGGCGGCGGCAGGTTTATTCCTCCTGGACGCATCCACGCGCCATCTCGCGATAGGCGAGATTTCCTGTGAACACGCGCGCATGTGCGTTTACAGCGGCGCGCAGCTCTGCAGTTATACTACAGCCTGCCAGCGATGATCAATCGCTGGCAGGCTGTAGAAGTAAAATAAATGAAATCAAACAGGTATATCAGACGCTGTTTTGTTAACAGCGTCTGATATACCTGGTCCTCTGGTGGTCCCATTTGCTGGGATCGACCAGCAAAGGACCAGGTAGCTCTGTAAAGTAGCACCAAGCACCACACTACATCCCCCCCCTGTCACTTATTAACTCCTTATTAACCCCTGATCACCCCATATAGACTCCCTGATCACCCCCCTGTCATTAATCACCCCCCTGTAATGCTCCATTCAGACGTTTATATGTGTTTTGCGGATCCACAAAACACGGACACTGTCAATGTGCTTTCCGCATTTTGCAGATCCGCACATTGCCAGAACTATATAGAAAATGCCTTTTCTTGTCCGCAATTGCGGACAAGAATAGGACATGTTCTATATTTTTGCAGAACGGAAGTGCAGACCCTGAAGTGCGGATCCGCAATTCCGGATCCGAGCGGGACAAAGTCTGTCCCCATAGAAATGAATGGGTCCGCAATTCCATTCCGTAAACAGAATTGCGGGTGTGTGAATGGGGCCTAAGGGTCCCTTATCACCACCAGTTAGTTAGCTACTTGTTAGGTAGTTAGCGCCCAGCCCACCGCACCGCAGTCACTGATTTTGGCAGAGATTTTTTCATCCACATCGATCGATGCGAATGAAGAAATCTGTTCCGTTCATTTTTTCTTTCAGCCCAGAGGCTGAACGGAAAAAAAAAAATCTCATTACTCGTAAGTAGAATAACAGAAACTCCTAATGCTGGTCATACATGTAATGATTGCGGAGACCCTCAAATGCCAGGGCAGTACAAACACCCCACAAGTGACCCCATTTTAGGTTGAAGACACCCCAAGGTATTCCGTGAGGGGTATGGTGAGTTCATGTAAAATTTTATTTTTTGTCACAAGTTAGTGGAATATGAGACTTTTAAAAAAAAAAAAATAATTGCAATTTCTGCAAACTTGTGCCAAAAAAAATTTAAATTCTGTAAACTCGCCATGCCACTCACGGAATACCTTGGGATGTCTTCTTTCCAAAATGGGGTCACATGTGGGGTATTCATACTGCCCTGGCATTTTAGGGGCTCTAAAGCGTGAGAATCTAAATGCGTAAAAATGCCCTGTGAAATCCTAAAGGTACTCATTGGAATTTGGTCCCCTTGCGCATCTTGGCTGCAAAAAAGTGGCACACATGTGGTATCGCCGTACTCAGGAGAAGTAGGGCAATGTGTTTTGGGGTGTATTTTTATATATACCCATACTTTGTCTGAGAAATATCGCTGTAAGGGACAACTTTTTAAATTTTTTTATACAAAGTTGTCAATTTACAGAGATATTTCTCTCACCCAGCATGGGTATATGTAAAAATACACCACAAAACACATTGCCCTACTTCTCCTGAGTAGGGCGATACCACATGTGTGCCACTTTTTTGCAGCCTAGGTGCGCAAAGAGGCCGAAAGTCCAATGAGTACCTTTAGGATTTCACAGGGCTGCTCACAATTTAGACCCGCCCAAAATGCCAAAACAGTAAACACACCCCACAAATGACCCCATTTCGGAAAGTAGACACCCCAAGGTATTCACTGAGGGGCATAGTGAGTCCGTGGGAGATTTTTTTTTTTTTTTTTTGCCAGAAGTTAGCAGAAATGGTAACTTTATTATTATTATTTTTTTCCTCAGAAAGTGTCATTTTCCGCTAACTTGTGAAAAAAAGGAAATGATACATGAACTCACCATGCCCCTCCGCGAATACTTTGGGGTGTCTTCTTTCTAAAATGGTTTAATTTGGGGGGTATTTATACTATCCTGACATTCTAGCACCTGAAGAAACATGACAGGTGCTCAGAAAGTCAGAGCTGCTTCAAAATGCGGAAATTCACTTTTTTCCACCATAGTTTGTAAACGCTATAACTTTTACACAAACCAATAAATATACACTTATTGCATTTTTTTTATCAAAAACATGTAGAACAATAAATTTAGAGAAAATTTTATATAGAAGTGTAGTTTTAAAAAAAAAAATTACAACAGAAAGCGAAAAATGTCATTTTTTTGCAAAAATGTTAAATTTTTATTAATAGCAAAAAAAGTATCGCAGCGCTCAGCTCATAAGCCTGGGAGAAAAAAAACTCCCAGGATATGAGCTGTGCGCTGCGATTGGCCAGCGCTACAGCTTGGGATACGCCTAGTATAATCAAGTGTACTAGGCTCCGCCTAGTATAACCGAGTCCCAAAAGATACCGGAGCCTATACTGGCCGAACGGAGCGGCCCCCAGGGATAATAGTAAGTGCATTGAGATCCCTGGGCGCCGCTCTACATGTCAGCATACTTAGTACACATTTTTTAGCCTGATGAAAGGTCCTCTTTAATCTGGGGGGTTGCTGTGGTTAAACTTGTCCAACCACAGCTGGAACACCAGATTTACGGTATTTCTATTTTTGCAACTGAATTTCACCGCAGAAAATAATATATCCTATGACGGACACTATGAAACTCATCCAGTCACAGCTGGAACACCAGATTAACGGTATTGCTATTTTGGCAATTGAATTTCACCGCAGAACAAAATATATCCTTTGCCGGACACTATTTAACCTGGCCAGCCACAGCTAAAACCAATGATTTATGGTATTGCTATTTTGGCAATTGAATTTCACCCCAGAACAAAATATATCCTATGACAGACACTATGAAACTTGTCCAGTCACAGCTGGAACACCAGATTTACATTATTTCTATTTTTGCAACTGAATTTCACCCCAGAAAATAATAAATCCTTTGCCGGACACTATTAAACTTGTCCAGTCACAGCTGGAACACCAGATTTACGGTATTGCTATTTTGGCAATTGAATTTCACCCCAGAAAATAATAAATCCTTTGCCGGACACTATTAAACTTGGCCAGCCACTGCTGGGACGCCAGATTTAGGGGATTGCTATTTTGCCAATTGGCAAAGGATAGATTTTTCTCTATGGTGAAATTCAATTTGCAAAATAACAATCCCCTAAATCTGGTGTCCCAGTAGTGGCTGGCCAAGTTTAATAGTGTCCGGCAAAGGATTTATTATTTTCTATTATAATTCAATTGCCAAAATAGCAATACCGTAAATCTGGTGTTCCAGCTGTGACTGGACAAGTTTCATAGTGTCCGTCATAGGATATATTATTTTCTGCGGTGAAATTCAGTTGCAAAAATAGAAATATCGTAAATCTGGTGTTCCAGCTGTGACTGGACAAGTTTAATAGTGTCCGGCAAAGGAAATATTTTTTTCTGGGGAGAAATTCAATTGCCAAAATAGCAATACCATAAATCTGGTGTCCCAGCAGTGGCTGGCCAAGTTTAATAGTGTCTGGCAAAGGATTTATTATTTTCTGGGGTAAAATTCAATTGCCAAAATAGCAATCCCCTAATTCTGGTGTTCTAGCTGTGGCTAGCTAAGTGTAATACTGTCTGCTGTCTGGCAAAGGATAGATTTTTTTTTTCTGTAGTGAAATTCAGACAGCAGACAGTATTACACTTGGCTAGCCACAGCTGGAACACCAGAATTAGGGGATTGCTATTTTGGAAATTAAATTTAACCCCTCAATAAAATATAGAAATTTCTATCCTGAGTTTCTAGGGGTGACAATAAGCATATCCAAGCCCCTGATGTAGGATATAGCAAAAAAATCCCTAGTATTGATGGATTGATGGACTTGGTGGCAGCTTGTGCTGGTGCACCACAAGACACAAAATGGCCGCCGATTACCCCAGAAAAAAGTGATAGAAAAACGCTCTGTGCAGTTTAAAAACCAGTGAGCAATTAACTTTCAGAAGTTGAATGTTTCACAGCTGTACATCAATCACTTCATTAGGTGTTTTTGCTGAGTTTTCCCTGCCTAATCTCGCCCTCACAGCAGCTGCGTCCTATCCCTACACTAAACAGAGCAGAGTGACAAGTGGTGCTACGTGACTCCAGCTTCAATAGATACTGGGTCACATGCTGCACTTGGCCAATCACAGCCATGCCATTAGTAGGCATGGCTGTGATGGCTTCTTAGGGCAAGAAGTAAAACGCTAGCTGATTGGCTGCTGTGCAGCCCTTCAGAAAGCGGGAAAAAATCACCGAACAATGGACCCAAACCCAAACTTTTTTTTAAATGTTCGGGTCCATTTCCCGAACACCCCAAAATTCTGTACGAACTCGAACTATCCAGTTCGGGTTTGCTCATCCCTAGTTATGGATTAACTGCTCCGGGCTAGATGGACTACATCCTGCGGACTCACAGAACCCGCTTCAATTATTTTCCTTAGAACAAGGATATATTGATTAGCCAAGAGAGATGTGAAGCATTTAACTATTTGCACAAATAATTAAAAGTTAACTCGATCTCGGTGGAACCTCCATTTATGTCGAGAATATAAAGGCAATCGCCTTATGTACAAAAATTAGGATCAAAGGAAGAAAGAAAAAAGAACTGTCAAGAATATTTTAATCCTAAGGGGGCCGACATTAAAAAAACAAAAACAAAATTCAAGAACCTAACTATTTGTGCAATCAGCAAAACAGGGAAAGGCGTCTATGCAAAAATATAAATAATTTTATTATACAATAATTTTAGAGCAATAACATAAATGAAAATATCTATGTAGAAGAAAAAAAAAATTGCAATGCCAAAATACGCCACTAGAACCAACACACCATAAATCTACCAACACTCTTTAGTTTCAAAACCAAATATGAAAATTATGCATAGATATAATTCACAAAATATGAAAACTATGCAAGCAATTGATATATGCACAGAAAATCAATAAAGAAAACGATTATATAAGAACCCTCTGCTCTGCTACAATTATGACCAAAATTCAGGTAATGGTAGTATTATTATGAAACCAATAATTTAGTAACTTGATATGGGCTATGGAATCAATATTCCAATCAGATTATACAATATTGTCCCCTTGTTTAGTTATATGCATCGTAACTAAAATCAGAGAGAAGATTGATGTAGCAACTACCGTTATACGTCCACAACCAGGCGGGTATCTGACTAAATATCAAGCTAAATAAATTATCTCAATACTACAAACAAACAAAAGTATATATTACCCAGGGTCAAGTGATGCAAAGTTCGGGGAAGTCAGCTTTCTAGAGTTTTTTCTGATAATCCGTATTCTCCTTAGGGACTTGGTTTCTTTTCTTTTTTCTACCTCTTGGACCCCCCCTACCGTTTGTATGTGGGTTATAATCTACAAAGTTATCAGAGGTACATGCCCCTCCAGGTAGAATTGTATGTCCAGGATGCAATTCTACTACTGCTGTAACATTGCCTACTCATACCTAGGTGGCAATATTGTGTAAGCTATTAGCATAATGTCATTAAGGGTTAACTTAAACATGCCTTTATTACACACAATAGACATCTATGAGCCTTATCCCAGAGCTGAGGAACAAACTTGATACATGAATCCGCTATAATACAGATTCAGAGGAACTCCTTGATAATTCTCATGCTCTGAAATTCATATTTTGTTAAAGAATACAATGAAATCTCTATTAACAGAGGAGATTATGTATCTACTAACTTTCTAACTGTATGAATAAATTGACGGTTTAAAAGTACAATTTCCATTGAATTAAGTCTTGTTAGTTGAAGACGATGTTAAAATCCTTACAAAATATTGAACATACTGCATTGTATTCTTAAAGGCAATGAATATCCATTATAACTAAAATAAGTAAATATAACTGTTTATAGCAGGGCTGGCCAACCTGCGGCTCTCCAGCTGTTGCAAAACTACAGCTACAGCTATCAGCCTACAGAAGGGCATGGTGAGAGTTGTAGTTTTACAACAGCTGGAGAGCCTCAGGTTGGCCAGCCCTGGTTTATAACTATGAAAAGGCATAACAGTCTAGGACCTCATTATCCTCCCCATCATCTTCTACCCACTCCTTAACCCTGCCCTCCTGGTCGGTCTGCACACTGCAGAATGCTGCAGCCTGTGTTTCGTCATCAGAGACATGCTGTGGTGGTTCTCCCATGTCCTCATCCTTAAACATAAGTGGTTGGGCATCAGTGCACTCAATCTCTCTCACTTCTGGGGCAGGGCTAGATAGATGGCCCACAAAATCACTGCCAGCAGTTATCAAAAAGCATAAGTGACTGCTGCATAACTTGAGGCTCAGACTGCTTGGCTGATGTGCAAGGGGTTGAAGTGGTAGACAGATGCTCATGGGCCGCCGGTGCAAATTCTGCGCTTTCAGCAGTGGACCGGGTGGAAGACAATGTGAAGGAACTGGAGGCACTCTCAGCCATCCAATCTACTACTGCCTCTACTTGTTCCGGTTTCACCATTCTTAAGGCGGTATTCAGGTCTACAAAATGTTGTATTACGTCCTGTCACCTGAATGCACCAGAGGAAGGTGTTTTATTTGGGCGCGTAGCTTTCACAGATCGACAATGTCCTCTCCCTGCAGCAGGAGCTCCACCACCAGCAACACCACGGCCACGTCCCTTAGTTGATGCTCCCCTCATTTTGGTAGTCTCCCACAAAATTGCCTGACAGACGAACAATTGTATATCCGTGTCATGAATGCAAAAGAGGATGCAAAAATAGGTAGGTCAAACCCACCCAATTAACCGGCTGAATAACTATTATATATCCATGTGACAGTGACAATTAAAGGTTTTATCCAACATAAACATTCGTCACCTGGCCAATTTAATCCCACTAGGGACCAACTTTTACTTGTAGATTATGAAATGTAACTTTTATTTAAAGGGGTATTCCCATCTTATTGATTGAATCTTAAATTATGCCCCTTATGCTAAGTATGAATTTTGTAATTACATTATTTTAGCAAAAATGAATCCCTAGAGAGATATTAGACATAATCTTTTTTATTTGTTTATGGTTACCCATAGTAACCCATACAGTTATGTTCAAAATTGTTCAACCCCCAATGCTGTAAAGGGTCTTAAGGAATTTAGTGTACATTTGTAATTGTGTTCAGAATGAAATCTTACAAGGACTTTTTAAAGAACCAAATGCAACTAAAATGACATCAATTGTTTTTGTAATACAGTATTAAATGTTTTTTTTGTGATTTCTTCATTGACACAATTATTCAACCCCTTAAAGACGACCACTCTTAAGAACAGAGGTTCATTCAAGTGTTTTCGATCAGGTATTGAAAACACCTGTGGATGTCAAGGAGCAACAATCAAGCATAATAAGCACTTATTAGGAAGATTTAAAATGACTGTGATACTCAGCTCCTTCTAGACATTTACTGGTTTGTTTACAAACATGGTGAAGTCAAGAGAATGGTCCAGGAAGACAAGAAAAGAGGTGATTTCTCTTCACAGGAAGGGCAATGGCTATAAGAAGATTGCAAAGATGTTAAACATACCAAGAGACACCATAGGAAGCATCATTCGCAAATTCAAGGCAAAGGGCACTGTTGAAACGCTACCTGGTCGTGGCAGAAAGAAGATGCTGACTTTGACTGCTGTGTGCTACCTGAAGCGCAAAGTGGAGAAAAGTCCCCGTGTGACTGCTGAGGAACTGAAAAAGATTTGTCAGATGCGGGTACTGAAGTTTCAGCTCAGACAATAAGGCGCACACTGCGTAATGAAGGCCTCCATGCCAGAACTCCCAGGCGCACCCCTTGCTGTCTCCAAAAATAAGAAGAGTCGACTGCAGTATGCCAAAAGTCATGTGGACAAACCACAAAAGTTTTGGGATAGTGTTCTGTGGACTGATGAAACAAAATTAGAACTGTTTGGGCCCATGGATCAACGCTATGTTTGGAGGAGAAAGAACAAGCCTATGAAGAAAAGAACACCTTGCCTACTGTGAAGCATGGCGGGGGGTCAATCATGCTTTGGGGCTGTTTTGCTTCTACAGGTACAGGGAAGCTTCAGCGTGTGCAAGGTACCATGAATTCTCTTCAGTACCAGGAGATATTGGATGAAAATGTGATGCAGTCCGTCACAAGCCTGAGGCTTAGAAGACGTTGGACCTTTCAACAGGACAATGATCCCAAGCATACCTCCAAGTCCACTAGAGCATGGTTGCAGATTAAAGGCTGGAACATTTTGAAGTGGCCATCGCAGTCACCAGACTTAAATCCGATTGAGAACCTCTGGTGGGACATAAAGAAAGCAGTTGCAGCGCGCAAGCCTAAGAATGTGACTGAACTGGAGGCTTTTGCCCATGAAGAATTGGCGAAGATACCCGTAGATCGCTGCAAGACACTTGTGTCAAGCTATGCTTCACGTTTAAAAGCTGTTATAACTGGAAAAGGATGCTGTACTAAGTGCTAAGATTGAATGTCACTTGGGGGTTGAATAAAACTGATAATGATGTGAGCACAGAAAAGACATTTGTGGTTATATAATTATAAATATTATGTTATATTTGTCTGACTTAGGCTACTTTTACACTGGAGTTAGGTGCTGATCCATCTGGTATTTGCACAGACGGATCCGCACCTATAATGCAAACGTTTGTATCCGTTCAGAACGGATCCGTTTGCATTAGCTTTAAAAAAAATTGTCAAAGTCAAAACGGATCCGTTTTGAATTACATTGAAAGCCAGTGGGGAACGGATCCATTTTCAAATGCACCATATTGTGTCATTGAAAACGGATCCGTCCCTATTGACTTACATTGTAAGTCAAAACGGATCCGTTTGGCTCCGCATCGTCAGAACGATGCATTCCAGAATGGAATGGAGACTGAACGGAGCCTAACTGATGCATTCTGAACGGATCCTTATCCATTCAGAATGCATTGGGGCTGAACTTATCCGTTTTGGACTGTTTGTGAGATCCCTGAAATGGATCTCACAAACGGAATCCTAGACGCCAGTGTGAAAGTAGCATTACAAGTGCTTCTTTGATTTAATTGTAAACAAGATGACTGAAATGATCAGAATCAATGTCAAACTGGCCAAAACACTCAATTTTAGTGGGGGTTGAATAATTTTGAACACAACTGTAGATACGGCCCTTCTCCAGGGCCGCATCTATGGGCCGCGCTTGCGCAGATCTAACTTACATGTCACCCAGGCGGCCAGTCTTCTGCACCAGAATGCGCACGCTAGCCGCGCAAGCGCGTTCTGGGCGATTCCCTTCTTTGTATGCAGCGCGGACTTCCGGGTAGAGGAGCGGCAGCGGTGGAGTGAACGGATCTACAGACTCCCCCCCCCCCCTACCGGGTCCCGACTACAGAGCGCACGGCGTCCTCAGTTGCTATGACGCCGTGTGCTCTCTCCTGCTGCCGGAATACAGTGATACACTCCTATGATCTATAAGAGTGTATCACTGTATTCCGGCAGCAGGAGGGAACGCACGGCATCATAGCAACTGAGGACGCCGTGCGCTCTGGTGCCCAGAAGTAGTCCAGGCGGCGATCCACAGTTCCCCCTCCCAAGTGCCGTCCACAGACACCCCCCCCCATAAGTGCCATTCACAGATGCCCCCCCATAAGTGCCATCCACAGATGCCCCCCCAAGTTTCATCCACAGATGCCCGATGACAGGAGGGCCATCACCCACAAGTGCCCAGTGACAGGGTGATGCCCTCACCGGGCACTTGTGGGTGATGGCCCTCCTGTCACCGGGCACTTGTGGGTGATGGCCCTCCTGTCACTGGGCATTGTGGGTGATGCCCTCCTGTCACCGGGCACTTGTGGGTGATGGCCCTCCTGTCACCAGGCACTTGTGGGTGATGGCCCTCCTGTCACCGGGCACTTGTGGGTGATTGCCCTCCTGTCACCGGGCACTTGTGGGTGATGCCTTCCTGTCACCGGGCACTTGTGGGTGATGCCCCTCCTGTCACCGGGCACTTGTGGGTGATGGCCCTCCTGTCACCGGGCACTTGTGGGTGATGCCCTCCTGTCACCGGGCACTTGTGGGTGATGCCCACCTGTCACCGGGCACTTGTGGGTGATGCCCTCCTGTCACCGGGCACTTGTGGGTGATGCCCTCCTGTCACTGGGCACTTGTGGGTGATGCCCTCCTGTCACTGGGCACTTGTGGGTGATGGCCCTCCTGTCACCGGGCACTTGTGGGTGATGGCCCTCCTGTCACCGGGCACTTGTGGGTGATGCCCTCCTGTCACCGGGCACTGTTGGGTAATGGCCCTCCTGTCACCGGGCACTTGTGGGTGATGGCCCTCCTGTCACCGGGCACTTGTGGGTGATGGCCCTCCTGTCACCGGGCACTTGTGGGTGATGGCCCTCCCGTCAGTTTGCAACTTTCTAATACATTTTATGTTTAAATTTCTCCCTGCTTTCAAGATCTCTGCTTGCTGTAAGTGAAGTGTCTGCTTACTCCATGCAAATACTATGTCCAGCAGACGCAGGGTTGTTGTAATGCACATGGCCGTGTTTTTCCAGCCTGTGCTCCCCGTACACTGACCCCTTAATTTCTATTTGGGCGTGCTCCCATCCGGGTGTTTTCGGATCCATGTGGCGTTTCGCAAATTGAAGGACCTGGGAGTAACAAAAATGCGGACTGCACGTGGCAGGTTTGGTATTGTGCAGTCCATAGATGCCCCCCACCCCATAATTGCCATCCACAGATGCCCCCCATTAGTGCCATCCACAGATGGACCCCCCATTAGTGCCATCCACAGATGCGCCCCCATAAGCTCGGTAATAGGTCAGTGATAATATCAGAGATCGGGAAAGCTGAGTAATAAGTCAGTGATAATATCTGAGACCGGGAAAGCTGGGTAATAAGTCAGTGATAATATCAGAAACCGGGAAAGTTGAGTAATAAGTTAGTGATAATATCTGAGACCGGGAAAGCTGGGTAATAAGTCAGTGATAATATCTGAGACCGGGAAAGCTGGGTAATAAGTCAGTGATAATATCAGACACCGGGAAAGCTGGGTAATAAGTCTGTGATAATATCAGACACCGGGAAAGCTGGGTAATAAGTCAGTGATAATATCAGAGACCGGGAAAGCTGGGTAATAAGTCAGTGATGATATCTGAGACCGGGAAAGCTGGGTAATAAGTCAGTGATAATATCAGACACCGGGAAAGCTGGGTAATAAGTCTGTGATAATATCAGACACCAGGAAAGCTGGGTAATAAGTCTGTGATAATATCAGACACCGGGAAAGCTGGGTAATAAGTCAGTGATAATATCAGAGACCGGGAAAGCTGGGTAATAAGTCAGTGATGATATCTGAGACCGGGAAAGCTGGGTAATAAGTCAGTGATAATATCAGAAACCGGGAAAGTTGAGTAATAAGTTAGTGATAATATCTGAGACCGGGAAAGCTGGGTAATAAGTCAGTGATAATATCTGAGACCGGGAAAGCTGGGTAATAAGTCAGTGATAATATCTGAGACCGGGAAAGCTGGGTAATACGTCTGTGATAATATCAGACACCAGGAAAGCTGGGTAATAAGTCAATGATAATATCAGACACCGGGAAAGCTGGGTAATAAGTCAGTGATAATATCAGAAACCGGGAAAGTTGAGTAATAAGTTAGTGATAATATCTGAGACCGGGAAAGCTGGGTAATAAGTCAGTGATAATATCTGAGACCGGGAAAGCTGGGTAATAAGTCAGTGATAATATCAGACACCGGGAAAGCTGGGTAATAAGTCTGTGATAATATCAGACACCAGGAAAGCTGGGTAATAAGTCTGTGATAATATCAGACACCGGGAAAGCTGGGTAATAAGTCAGTGATAATATCAGAGACCGGGAAAGCTGGGTAATAAGTCAGTGATGATATCTGAGACCGGGAAAGCTGGGTAATAAGTCAGTGATAATATCAGAAACCGGGAAAGTTGAGTAATAAGTTAGTGATAATATCTGAGACCGGGAAAGCTGGGTAATAAGTCAGTGATAATATCTGAGACCGGGAAAGCTGGGTAATAAGTCAGTGATAATATCTGAGACCGGGAAAGCTGGGTAATACGTCTGTGATAATATCAGACACCAGGAAAGCTGGGTAATAAGTCAATGATAATATCAGACACCGGGAAAGCTGGGTAATAAGTCAGTGATAATATCAGAGACCGGGAAAGCTGGGTAATAAGTCAGTGATAATATCAGACACCGGGAAAGCTGGGTAATAAATCTGTGATAATATCAGACACCGGCAAAGCTGGGTAATAAGTCTGTGATAATATCAGACACCGGGAAAGCTGGGTAATAAGTCAGTGATAATATCAGACACCGGGAAAGCTGGGTAATAAGTCAGTGATAATATCTAAGACCGGGAAAGCTAGGTAATAAGTCAGTGATAATATCAGACACCGGGAAAGCTGAGTAATAAGTTAGTGATAATATCTGAGACTGGGAAAGCTAGGTAATAAGTCAGTGATAATATCAGACACCAGGAAAGCTGGGTAATACGTCTGTGAATGTATCGGACATCGGGAAAGCTCGGTAATAAGACCTCTTTCACACTTGCGTTGTTAGGATCCGGCGTGCACTTCCGTCACCGGAAATGCCCGCTGGATCAGTAACAACGCAAGTGACCTGAAAGAATTTGAAGACTGATCAGTCTTCAAAATGCTTTTAGTGTTACTATGCCAGCCAGGACGCTATTAAAGTCCTGGTTGCCATAGTAGTAGTGGGGAGCGGGGGAGCAGTATACTTACCGTCCGTGCAGCTCCCGGGGCGCTCCAGAATGACGCCAGAGAGCCCCATGTGCATGGATCACGTGATCCATGTGCATGGGGCGCCCTGACGTCACTCTGGAGCACCCCGGGAGCTGCACGGACGATAAGTATACTGCTCCCCCGCTCCCCACTACACTTTACCATGGCAGCCGGGACTTTAGCGTCCTGGCTGCCATGGTAACCATTCAAAAAAAGCTAAACGTCGGATACGGTGATGCGCCGAAACGATGTTTAGCTTAAGGCTGGATCCGGATTAATGCCTTTCAATGGGCATTAATTCCGGATCCGGCCTTGCGGCAAGTGTTCAGGATTTTTGGCCGGAGCAAAAAGTGCAGCATGCTGCTGTATTTTCTCCGGCCAAAAAACGTTCCGTTCATGAACTGAAGACATCCTGATTAGTGTTGAGCGAACAGTTCGAGCATAGTTCGGGTTCGTACTGAATTTTGGGGTGTCCGGGACACGGACCCGAACCCGGACATTTCCAAAAAAGTTCGGGTTCGGGTTCATTGCTCAGCGATTACTTCCCGCTTTCTGAAGGGCTGCACAGCAGCCAATCAGCTAGCGTTTTACTTCTTGCCCTAAGAGCCCATCACAGCCATGCCTACTAATGGCATGGCTGTGATTGGCCAAGTGCAGCATGTGACCCAGCCTCTATTTAAGCTGGAGTCACGTAGCGCCGCACGTCACACTGCTCTGATTAGTGTAGGGAGTGGACGCAGCTTCTGTGAGGGCGAGATTAGGCAGGGAAAAGTCAGTAACAGCACCTAATGAACGGATCGATCTACAGCTGTGAACGATTGAACTTCTGCTAGTTACTTGCTCACTGGTTTTTAGGCTGCACAGAGCGTTTTTCTGTCACTTATTTTCTGGAGTGATCGGCGGCCATTTTGTGACTTGTGGTGCACCAGAACAAGCTGCCACCAAGTCCATCAATACTAGTGTTTTTTTGCTATATCCTACATCAGGGGCTTGGCTGTCCTAATTGTCACCCCTAGAAACTCAGGATAGCAATTTCTATATTTTATTAAGGGGTTAAATACAATTGCCCAAATACTAATCCCCGAAATCTGGTGTTCCAGCTTTGGCTAGCCAAGTATAATACTGTCTGCTGTCTGGCAAAGGATAGATTATTTTCTGTGGTGAAATTCAATTGCCAAAATAGCAATACCATAAATCAGTGGTTTCAGCTGTGGCTGGCAAAGTATAATAGTGTCCACCAAAACATATATTTTTTTCTGGGGTGAAATTCAATTGCCAAAATAGCAATACCATAAATCAGTGGTTTCAGCTGTGGCTGGCCAAGATTCATAGTGTCCGCAAAAACATATATTTTGTTGTGGGGTGAAATTCAATTGCCAAAATAGCAATACCCTGAATCTGGTGTCCCAGCTGTTGCAGGCCAAGTTTCATAGTGTCCGCAAAAACATATATTTTGTTCTGGGGTGAAATTCAATTGCTAAAATAGCAATACCATAAATCAGTGGTTTCAGCTGTTGCTGGCCAAGATTCATAGTGTCCGCAAAAACATATATTTTGTTGTGGGGTGAAATTCAATTGCCAAAATAACAATACCATAATTCAGTGGTTTCAGCTGTGGCTGGCCAAGATTCATAGTATCCGCAAAAACATATATTTTGTTGTGGGGTGAAATTCAATTGCCAAAATAGCAATACCCTGAATCTGGTGTTCCAGCTGTTGCAGGCCAAGTTTCATAGTGTCCGCAAAAACATATATTTTGTTGTGGGGTGAAATTCAATTGCCAAAATAGCAATACCATAAATCAGTGGTTTCAGCTGTGGCTGGCCAAGATTCATAGTGTCCGCAAAAACATATATTTTGTTGTGGGGTGAAATTCAATTGCCAAAATAGCAATACCATAAATCAGTGGTTTCAGCTGTGGCTGGCCAAGATTCATAGTGTCCGCAAAAACATATATTTTGTTGTGGGGTGAAATTCAATTGCCAAAATAGCAATACCCTGAATCTGGTGTCCCAGCTGTTGCAGGCTAAGTTTCATAGTGTCCGCAAAAACATATATTTTGTTCTGGGGTGAAATTCAATTGCCAAAATAGCAATACCATAAATCAGTGGTTTCAGCTGTGGCTGGCATAGTATAATAGTGTCCACCAAAACATATATTTTGTTCTGGGGTGAAATTCAATTGCCAAAATAGCAATACCATAAATCAGTGGTTTCAGCTGTGGCTGGCCAAGTTTCATAGTGTCCGCAAAAACATATATTTTGTTCTGGGGTGAAATTCAATTGCCAAAATAGCAATACCATAAATTAGTGGGCATAAGTGAGAGAGAAGGAGATGAAGCGGCACTCGCCAGCTGTGTAAAAGCATTCCTTTATTGATTCCTCCAAAAGATAGAAGGCAGTGAGGTAGTAGGGGCGGACGCCTTATCATGCGGCTGGACGGCGGCGACGGCCGTTTCGCGCTTCACCTAGCGCATCGTCAGGCCACGATAGTGGTTTCAGCTGTGGCTGGCCAAGATTCATAGTGTCCGCAAAAACATATATTTTGTTGTGGGGTGAAATTCAATTGCCAAAATAGCAATACCCTGAATCTGGTGTCCCAGCTGTTGCAGGCCAAGTTTCATAGTGTCCGCAAAAACACATATTTTGTTGCGGGGTGAAATTCAATTGCCAAAATAGCAATACCCTGAATCTGGTGTCCCAGCTGTTGCAGGCCAAGTTTCATAGTGTCCGCAAAAACATATATTTTGTTGTGGGGTAAAATTCAATTGCCAAAATAGCAATACCATAAATCAGTGGTTTCAGCTGTGGCTGGCCAAGATTCATAGTGTCCGCAAAAACATATATTTTGTTGTGGGGTGAAATTCAATTGCCAAAATAGCAATACCCTGAATCTGGTGTCCCAGCTGTTGCAGGCCAAGTTTCATAGTGTCCGCAAAAACACATATTTACCCCTCACCCACGACAGCACCACGAGAGAGGATGGATCCGCCCCCAAAGACAGGAAACCTGCGACACAAAAAGGCGGAGACTCCTCTCTGCCCTCAGTATGGTTTCCTGTCTTTGAGGGAAGCCTGCGTTCGTCCTCTCTCTCCCTCGGCTGCCCGGAGTTCCTGAGACCCACCTTACTTAGTGCGGCACAGGGTGCGCAGGGGGTCTGCAGAGGCGCGATGGCAGTGGTTCCTGAGCGCTGGGGGCATGACGCTGCGGTGCGGTCTCAGCACGAGCAGCGTCCAGCGTTAGATACAACCAGGAAGTGCAGAGGATTCGGCTGGAGGGGGAGGAGCCTAACGCTGTCACGTCCTACCAACTTCCGGGTACGAGAGTGAGGCGTGGAGGACACAGCAGCGCGGGAATAGCTGCTGTGTGAAGGGGGGACGAGTTTAAAAAAGGCTCAGTAACCCGTTCAAGCTGCCGTTGTCCACTGCAGAGGTGTGTGCAGTGTCTGAAGCCCTGTGAACCAGGATTGAGGAAGAAAGAAGGGAACAAGCTGAAAACCCGGCAGCCACCCCTGTCTCGGTAGTAGGATGGGTGAGAGGCTGTAGAGCCACATTTTGTTTCTTGTTCAGCTTATTAATGGGGAAAACTGTTCTGTTTTATGTGTTTTCCTGTAGGAAAAATCTAAAAAAGCCCTGTCCAAAAAACGTCATAAGGAGTGTGCTTTATGCAGAACAGCCCTGGCCTCTGATTATAGCAAAAAGCTTTGCCAGCAGTGTATCGATAAAAAAGTGGCAGAAGGAACACCCTCTTTTTATAATTGTCTTCAGAAATTAATTCGCACGGAAGTTAATGCTTCATTATCCTCAAAAAAACAGGAGTCTTCTTCTACATTCAGAAAGAAAGCGTCAAAGTCTGTGTTAACGGAGTCAGATCATGAAGAGGAGCACCGTTCTGTTTCTATAGATTCCGACCTTTCCTCTCCCTCCTCCGATTTAGAGGATAATGAAGTCAGACGTACTTTTTTCCCAGTAGAAGATATAGATAAACTGTTGGTAGCCATCAGAATTACGATGGGTATAGAGGAGGAAAAGGAGTCTAAGTCGGTCCAGGACTTTATGTTTGGGGGTCTACAGACTAAGCAGGCTAGATCCTTCCCTTTACATGACAATGTCTCGGCACTAATCAAAGAGGAATGGCGTAAGCCAAATAAGAGAGTGTTTATTTCGAAAAATTTAAAAAGGAAATATCCCTTTACAGAGGAGGCATCTGCCTCTTGGAATAAGGCTCCAAAAATTGATGTGGCCATTTCAAAAGGGGCTAGGAGGGCGGCGCTCCCTTTTGATGATATGGGTTCCCTTAAGGACCCTCTTGACAAAAAAGCTGATGGGTTTTTAAAGGGAGCTTGGGAATCGTCTACCTCCTCCTTTCGTCCCTCGGTAGCCTCTACTTGTACGGCCAGATCATTAATTGTTTGGATTGCAGAGCTGGAGGATTTAATCAAGAATAAGAGTCCCAGAGAGGACATTCTAGCTAGACTCCCCACGATTAAAAAAGGAGTTGATTTCCTGGCAGATGCTTCAGTAGATGCGGTTAGACTATCAGCCCGGGCAGCGGGGCTACTAAATTCAGCCCGCAGGGCCTTATGGTTAAAAAACTGGAAGGGTGACCTACAATCTAAGAAAAGGCTATGCGCCCTTCCTTGTGAGGGAGACTATTTATTTGGGCCTGCATTAGATGACTTATTAGAAAAGGCCGCTGATAAAAAGAAAAAATTCCCAGGTCAGCCCTTTTTTTTTCCAGGGATAGATCTAGTCGTTCCTTTCGGGCCTTTAGATCATTTCGGAATAACAAAGAAGAATCCAAGGAAGACGGATACTGTAAGTCGAAACCGCGTAGAGAGGGTAATAGATCTTTCTTTTTCAACAAACAATCTAGGCCAGAAAAAAAGAATGATCAGCAATGACGCCAGGGCCCAGGTAGGGGGAAGGTTAAGATTTTTTCTTCCTGCCTGGGAAAATATCTCAAACAGCCAGTGGATTTTGGATACACTAAGGGACGGTTTAAAACTAGAGTTCCGCGAGTTTCCTCCAGGAAGATTTATGGAGACAGATTTAGCTCGGAGGGAGGGGGATTCTATAAGATCAGAAGTAGTTACTCTTGTTCAGAAGGAGGTGGTAGTACCGGTTCCAAGAGGACAGGAGGGAGAGGGATTCTATTCCTCTCTCTTTTAGTAAAAAACCAGACGGATCGTTCAGAACGATTATCAATCTAAAAAGATTGAATCGGTTTCTCCAGGCAAAGAAGTTCAGGATGGAGACAATAAACTCCACGATAAACCTTCTTTTTCCAGGATGCTTTATGGCGGTTCTAGACCTAAAGACGCCTACCTCCATATTCCCATACACAAGGACTATCAGAGGTTTCTAAGGTTTGCCATAAAGATGGAGGAGGGATTGACACACTGGCAATTTCAGGCACTTCCCTTTGGCCTAGCAATGGCTCAGAGAGTCTTCACCAAAGTGGTAGCAGAGATGTCAGCGTATGTCAGGAGGAAGGACATCCTTTTTATTCCTTACCTCGACGATTTCTTGATCGTAGCAGGAACTCAGATGGCATGCGAGATTGCGGTTCAGGAAGTGAGGGGAATACTAGAGGAACTCGGTTGGATTCTCAACGAGAAGAAATCAAGACTGCTTTATGGGACTGATTCTGGACTCGGTCCAGCAGCGATGTTTTTACCAGAAGAAAGATACTGTCCGTCCAGCAGAAGATCAGGAATCTGTTTCATCAGCCACGGGTCACCTTAAGAAAAGGTATGTCAATTCTGGGAAGCCTGACATCATGTATTCCGGCAGTCGGCTGGGCCCAGTTTCACACGAGGTCGCTACAATGGGAGATCCTGGAGACTTGGCAAAAGGGAAGTCTTCCGTTGGAAATTAAATTTTCTCTTTCTGCTCAGACGTTATTGAGCCTGGAATGGTGGATGAACAGAGAATGGTTCAGGGCCTTCCATGGAAAAAGGACAACATTATATGCCTTACCACGGATGCAAGTCCTTGGGGTTGGGGGGCTCATATTCAGGATATGGCGTTTCAGGGAAGATGGGAAGGGAACATCCGGTCAGCTTCCTCAAATGTGAAAGAGTTACTAGCTGTAGAACAAGCAGTGAAGAAGGTTCCTCAGCTTTGCAGGGGCAAGGATCTGCGAATCATGTCCGACAACATGACGGTTGTTTCCTATATAAACAGGCAGGGGGGGACCAGGAGCCAGTGTCTGATGGAAACCCTGAGTTCCATCATAAGGATGGTGGAGGGGCAATGCCGTTCAATTTCTGCAGTACACATAAGGGGGATAGAAAATGTCAAGGCAGATTTCTTGAGTCGTTTTACAGTTTCCCAGGCAGAATGGTCTCTGGACAGGAGGGTTTTCCGTCAGATCACCAGATTATGGGGCTGTCCAGAGATAGATCTTTTTGCTACTGTTCAGAACACAAAACTAAGGAGATTTTTTTCCCTGTCCCCAGAGGGGTCCCCCTGTGGTCTAGATGCCTTTCTCCACAGATGGAATTTTGTCCTAGCTTACGCTTTTCCACCTTTTCCCCTGATCCCGAGGGTCCTGAGAAAGATCAGAGAAGATCAGGCAAGAGTGATCTTAATTGCCCCCTTCTGGCTGAGACATCCATGGTTCACATGGTTGAGGACGATGTCCGTGATAGATCCTTGGGTACTCCCCAGCAGTCAGGGTCTGTTAGTCCAGGGTCCTATTTGTCATCCTCAGGTGGACAGGTTGCACTTGACGGCGTGGAACTTGAACGGCAACTTTTGAGTAAAAGAGGGTTTTCAGCCAACCTTACTAACACCCTTTTAAATAGTAGGAAGAGTATAACCAGGTCCATCTATGCTAGAACCTGGGGTAAATTCCTTCCTTTCGCAGGTCTTCAGTTCAATAATCTTCCTGCAGCGCCTTCAATTAATGTGGTATTGGAGTTCCTGCAGAAGGGGTTGGAATTGGGTCTTTCTCCCAGTACGTTAAAGATGCAGGTTTCAGCCTTATCAGCTCTTTTTAATATTCAGTTGGCATTAGACCCCTGGATTGTACGTTTTTTTAAAGCAATCTCTAGGACAAGGTTGATGGTTCCATGTAAGGTAGCTCCCTGGGACCTAAACATAGTTTTGCAGGCCCTGACGGGCCCTCCATTTGAGCCTATTAGCCAGTTAAATGTTAAATACCTTTCTCTGAAGCTATGTCTGTCAGTGGCCCTTACCTCAGCCCGGAGAGTTTCTGAGATTCAGGCCATTTCCATTAACCCTCCTTACACCACTATTTTTCAGGATAGGGTCATTCTCAAGCCGGACCCAGCTTTTTTACCAAAAGTGGCGTCTAGTTTTCATAGAACCCAGGAGATTATCCTCCCAACCTTTTTTGAAAATCCTACTTCAGAGAAGGAGAAGGCTTTCCATTGTTTAGATGTCAGACGATGTCTCATTCAATACCTGGATGAGACTAGAGAATGGAGAAAATCGCCTTCGCTATTTATTCTTTTTCAGGGTAAGAATAAGGGTCATCAGGCATCAAAGAAGACGCTGGCGAGATGGATCACCTCAGCAATCAGGTTGGCTTACTCATCATCAGGAAAAGATCCTCCTGAAGATCTGCACGCTCACTCAACCAGAGCAGTTTCTACTTCCTGGGCAGAACGATCAGCAGTGTCCATTGAGGATATTTGTAAAGCTGCAGTCTGGTCTTCGCCCTCGACCTTTTCAATCACTATCGATTACTTATAAATTCACCAGCTGATTTAGCTTTTGGGACTTCGGTTCTTTCTGCTGTTATCCCACCCTAAGCCTCCTTGGTCTCTCTCTCGTGGTGCTGTCGTGGGTGAGGGGTAAAATATAAGTTACTTACGGGTAATGGTATTTTCCTGAACCCACGACAGCACCCTGGTTTTCCTCCCTTCTTCTTCTTCTTCTTCTTCTTCTTCTGTTCTTCGTTAAATGTTCACGGGTGTCGCAGCAAAAAAAAAAAAAAGAGACTTTTTAGACATAAGGACTATTATATAAGACTAAACTAGATGTTCCTCAGAGTTCCTCAAATCGGTGGAGTCCATACTGAGGGCAGAGAGGAGTCTCCGCCTTTTTGTGTCGCAGGTTTCCTGTCTTTGGGGGCTGATCCATCCTCTCTCGTGGTGCTGTCGTGGGTTCAGGAAAATACCATTACCCGTAAGTAACTTATATTTTTGTTGCGGGGTGAAATTCAATTGCCAAAATATCAATACCCTGAATCTGGTGTCCCAGCTGTTGCAGGCCAAGTTTCATAGTGTCCGCAAAAACATATATTTTGTTCTGGGGTGAAATTCAATTGCCAAAATAGCAATACCATAAATCAGTGGTTTCAGCTGTGGCTGGCCAAGATTCATAGTGTCCGCAAAAACATATATTTTGTTGTGGGGTGAAATTCAATTGCCAAAATAGCAATACCCTGAATCTGGTGTCCCAGCTTTTGCAGGCCAAGTTTCATAGTGTCCGCAAAAACATATATTTTGTTCTGGGGTGAAATTCAATTGCCAAAATAGCAATACCATAAATCAGTGGTTTAAGCTGTGGCTGGTCAAGAATTATAGTGTCCGCAAAAACATATATTTTGTTGTGGGGTGAAATTCAATTGCCAAAATAGCAATACCCTGAATCTGGTGTCCCAGCTGTTGCAGGCCAAGTTTCATAGTGTCCGCAAAAACATATATTTTGTTCTGGGGTGAAATTCAATTGCCAAAATAGCAATACCATAAATCAGTGGTTTAAGCTGTGGCTGGTCAAGAATTATAGTGTCCGCAAAAACATATATTTTGTTGTGGGGTGAAATTCAATTGCCAAAATAGCAATACCCTGAATCTGGTGTCCCAGCTGTTGCAGGCCAAGTTTCATAGTGTCCGCAAAAACATATATTTTGTTGTGGGGTGAAATTCAATTGCCAAAATAGCAATACCATAAATCAGTGGTTTCAGCTTTGGCTGGCCAAGATTCATAGTGTCCGCAAAAACATATATTTTGTTGTGGGGTGAAATTCAATTGCCAAAATAGCAATACCCTGAATCTGGTGTCCCAGCTGTTGCAGGCCAAGTTTCATAGTATCAGCAAAAACATATATTTTGTTGTGGGGTGAAATTCAATTGCCAAAATTGCAATACCATAAATCAGTGGTTTCAGCTGTGGCTGGCCAAGATTCACAGTGTCCGCAAAAACATATATTTTGTTCTGGGGTGAAATTCAATTGCCAAAATAGCAATAAACTGAATCTGGTGTCCCAGCTGTTGCAGGCCAAGTTTCATAGTGTCCGCAAAAACATATATTTTGTTCTGGGGTGAAATTCAATTGCCAAAATAGCAATACCATAAATCAGTGGTTTCAGCTGTGGCTGGCCAAGATTCATAGTGTCCGCAAAAACATATATTTTGTTGTGGGGTGAAATTCAATTGCCAAAATAGCAATACCCTGAATCTGGTGTCCCAGCTGTTGCAGGCCAAGTTTCATAGTGTCCGCAAAAACATATATTTTGTTCTGGGGTGAAATTCAATTGCCAAAATAGCAATACCATAAATCAGTGGTT